>CM040123.1:329009605-329609605 GCA_022559845.1 Amorphophallus konjac | reverse complement strand
TGGACTAAGGGGGGACAAAAGGTAACAAATTTCAAGGTTGGAACCTAGAAAGTCAAGGGGGTGCCCCCCATTTAATGTATTTTATTTGGTTTGTATTTTTATTTTAATTTGGTCCAAATCACATGGGAGAATAAAATGTGGACTCCCTCTTTTATCCCTCCCCAACCCTAAATCTAGGGATAGTTAGTGTCTTTTGTTATTTCACATAAATAGCATGTATTTTCATTTGATTAGAATTAATGCAAAGAAAAATCAGATTTTCCTCCAAAGGAGCAAGGGTCGCCCCCTATCTCTCTCCTCTCTCCCCCTTCTACAGTTGGGAAGGCTGTGAATCAGAGGTGTGAAGTCTCATCTATCAGGTGTGAAGATCGTCGTCGCCGCCGCCGTCGCCATCGTTCCGCCATCGCACCACCGCCATCGTCGTCGGAGTTCTGTCCACCCAGGACAGCCCCTTCTTCCCAGACTTTTTGCTCCCAACCTCGAGATCTTCTGGAGCCCAAACTTTCAGGGTGAGTTTTAGAGGTTCAACCCACATTCCATAAAAATTGGTGGAGCTTCTAGCTTTTATTTTCCATTTTTCCATTTTCGTTCTCCACCTTCTTCCAGATCTGCCTACAGTCTGTCTAGTTTTCCAGAAACCAAATAGAACGTTCATGAACCCACATTCCCCAGATCTAAAGGACTTGATATTTTTATTGGAGGTTCTGTCCATCACCCCCGTCACCCACGAATTTTCATGGAATTTTTAGAGTCTTCTTCCTATTTTTAAAAATCACTGTCAGATCCAAAACACAGATCAATCTCTACTGTCCAGATCCGACCACCCGGTGCTAATAAATACTTTTCCCCATCCAAATCTCCACCAAATTGTTCACAAAAATTATCCCCGTTTTCCTCTCTCTCCCCTCTACAACTTTCCTGAAGAGCTCAACATCTGATTCGGAGGTCCACATCGTGGTCAATGCTGGTTCTCAGTCAGATCTCAGTCTGCCTGACCAGATCTAAGACTGAGCACATCCCTATTGTAAAATCGGCCATCAAAATTACGGCCCCGAAGAAATTCCAGGAACCACAGAGGGTCGAAGGATTTTAAGTCAGCGTTCCAACAGCGCTAGTTTTGTGTCAATCCAACATCGGTGTTGATCGCAGCAACAGATCTTGTCGGGTCGCGCGCTGTAAAATAGCAGCATCAGATCTGCAGGTAGCTACTACAAGACTTGGAGATCGGAGCCGATCCGCCTCCGCCCGGTGTTCCAGCCCGACCGCCGTCAAGGGGAGCGCACCACCAGGTGTCACCATCACAGCGGGACCCACCCCGCCAGGTCCGGAGGACTGAGCAGTACGTGGGCCCCACGAGCCCGCAGATCGCGCCGTCCGGACAGCACAAAAACGCAGGTTTCGGCACCGTCAGAGCGACATCAAGATGCTACCCGTCAACCCAATTCTCGATACTCCTGGGCCCCACATGTGACCTGTTACCTCCCTGCGTGGAGTGGGTCGAAACATTTGTACTGCAGTAAAATTTGTTAACCGGGAGTACAGATTTGGTCGGGGTTGTCTTCCCCACGTCGGGAGCATGGAGGTACGGTCTTAACTCCTTGGCATTATATTTGCTTAGCTAGTATATGAGCGTATGCCGCTGTGAGTGTGTAGAAATCTAGCTCGTGAGTTCATGTCACCATTGTGAGCAAGAGAGTGACCCGTCCCGTGGCTCGATCCGATCACGGAAGGGAGTCGACCACCCTTGACTCTACCGGTTTCTCAACCGCACGGATCCACGCTTTCCCTCGCTTGGGACGATGAGTGAGCTTATGTTTCTGTTAGCGACGTATAGCCCATAGGAACTCTTAGTGTCGGGCCGAAGTGTCACTCCTATTCGTATGCTGCTGGCCGCGTCTACATTTAGAGTCCGAGGTCCGCATCACTTAGAGTCGGTCCCCGTGTCCGTCCCGCATCAGTTTGGTATCAGAGCGAGTCGAGTCTAAGGTAGTCGTTGCATAAGTCTTGCACGGTCTAAGTCGAGTCTAGGATCATCATTATTTTCAAAACAAAACAAAAGTGTTTTAAAATTGCATTTCATCCTAATAATCTGGTATATTAAAAGGTGTTGTCCGAACGTTAGACTACGCCTATCAGGAAGGCCGCACACTTGCGCGAGGAGATCTTCGGGTCAACCCTCCGCCACATACCAGATATTGGCTAAGTCTAGGTGCATTAGTCTGTGTCTCCTAATTTCTGTGTCAGTTGCATGCCCACCCGTTGAGGCACCCAATACTCACCACTACCACCTATGGCGGATTCCCGAGCCCGTAGTTCCGATGAGCCCTCGACGGTCGAGATGTTCTGAGCCCTCATGGATCGTCTCGATACGCGAATGGATGGCCTTACTACGCGTCTAGATGGCATAGGAACACGTTTGGAAGGGAGGATGAAAGACCTAGAGGATTGGGCCGAAGCATCGGACCAGTCCATTCAGGGTCTTGTAGGGAGGATTGCTGTCCTTGAGCGGGCCCCAGTGGCGGTGCAACCCGCGCCGATGAATGGCCAATAAGAGCCGGCTCAGCAACCTACTGTGCCAAGGGCTCAGGGGGTAGATGTTGGGAGACAGTAGGTGCACGAGGTGGATGACTATGCATCTGATAATGAACAAGGGGGTTATGGTCGTGATCGTCGAAACTAACGACGGAATCACGATGATGATGACGACCGTGTTCTTAGGAGCGTACGTGTGGACCCTCCCCTCTTTGACGGGTCTCTGGACCCGAAGGTCTATTTAGATTGGGAGGCCGGCATGGACCGATACTTCGAGTGGTTTGAGATGACGGACCATCGAAGAGTTCGGTACGCGAAGATGAAGTTGCATGGGCAGGCCCGAACTTATTGGATAAATGTGGAGAGCCTGTTAATGCAGCGACATCAACCCCCGATCAGTACTTGGGATGACATGAAAATCAAGTTGAGGCAAAAATACCTTCCTGCCACATACCGCCAGCGTCTCATAGATAAATGGCAAAGTCTCTCCCAAGGGAACCGATCCATGACTGAGTACACCGCCGAGTTTGATGAGTATTATTTGCGGTGTGGAGTTACGAAAGAGAGCACCATGACCATCTCGCGCTTTCGAAGAGGTCTGCGGCCGAACAACCAATATGAACTTTTTCGCCGCAATGTGACCACTTTGGAACAGGCGTATCAGGTTGCTCTCGAGTTGGAGCAATTCGAGGCCGAGTTTGAGCCTACCCATCGGTTGGGTCCCTTTCCCCCTCGTAGTGTCGAGCCCTATGGCTCTTTAGGCACGTATCTGATAAGTGTGTATTTTTCTTTGTTAATTCATAATTATTCACATTTTTATGAGCTTAAATTATGATCAATATACACTTCTCACACTTATTGTTGATTTTATATCAAATGTTTCTTTTTATGAAATTAAATAAATTTTAATTACATTTTTTTGTATTTGTGCAGGCACGTAGTACGAGAAAAGCTCCACGAAAAAAGAAAATAAAGAAAATAAAAATTATATTTTGAATGGGCCAAAAGCCCAGGAAATTGTTCAAAAAGAAAATAAAAAAATTTTAGAAAAAAAAATAAATTTATTTACTATTTTTTAGAATTTTCTAACTATATATATACTAGATATATATATATATAGATATATATATATTATATATATAATAAAATTAAAAAAAAGATTCAAAACCACCGCCCCGCCCTTCCCGCCTTCGCCGCCCGGGCACGGGCGACGAGGCGCGAAGGCGACGCGGGGGGGGGGGGTTCGTGGAGGCAGCCCAGCAGCACGCGGAGGCGGGGGGCTCGTGGCGGGCCGTGGCGAGCGGCGCGGCGGGGGTCGTGGCGGCAGCGGCGAGGCGCAGAGGCGAAAGCGGGGCGCACGCGCCCAGGTGGCCACGCGGCCGGACGCAGGCGGGCGGGCGCACGGGGGCCCACGGCAGGCGGCCGAACCGGCCGAACATTTCGGCGCGTTGCGCCCGCAGAGAGAGGAAATGAGAGAAAGGCAAGGAAACAAGGCCAAATAAAATCAGAAAAATTCCCAAAAAAAAATGGAAATGTGTGCTAAACATGTTAGCACCCAATTTATGTCAAAGTTAGGCAAGTGCCAAAGTTAGGCAAGTGTCCATTATATTTGGCAATCAAAGTGGCCAAATTCACTCCTATAAAAGGGGGTGGAGAGGCTGTATGTGGGAGTTGTTCTTGGAGAGAATTTAGTGATAAGGCTCTGGAGGGTGTGGTTTGGGAGAATTTTGTTGTAAACTTTGTTAGTTTTCCCTTTATTCTTATGATATGTTCATGGTGTTCATATGAAATTTAGACTGTTGTTTGCCCTTTGTCAACGTGTTGTGTACTTCATTTGAGGTTAGTGTCTTCATCAAAGTTATTTGTTTTTCTGTTCTCCACACTTTTTATGTTTACCATTTCTTTTGATTCCTCCTCGTTTTTAAGGTATGGCGTGATTTTCTAAGTGCTGTCCTGGCGTGGTACTATTCATCTGTGGTTATAGTCTTCCCCATTCTTCTATTTTGAAGTCCTTCTTAATCTCTTTTCCCCTTGCTTTCTTCACAAAAGTTCTTCCTCTCTTTTAGATCTACAATTCATCTTTCTTCCACTTCTTCTAAATCTCATCATTTTGAAAGTTAAAAATTAGTTTCTAGAGATCTCTGTTATCAGGTTTAGTTTTATGTTTATCTATGTGTATCATTAATTTTCACTGAACTTCTTTCTAAGTTTTCACCCTCTTCTGGTCGTAATTTGTTCTTGAGTTCTTCACCAAAGTTGTGTGTTTTTAAGTCCTCTTCAACCTCTTCTTCTACCTCTTCTTCAAATTCTTACTGGTTTGAGAGATAGAATCAATTTTCTACACTTCTGATTTCCTGTCAGTTACTATTCATCCGACCCCTGTTTTTAACACTTTTCACCTTCTTCCTTTCATTTTCTGATTTTCAATCCTTCATCAATCTTTTTCCTCTCGTGTTTCTCTACAACTTTGCTGTTTTCCACTTTTTCTAAATCCTTCTAGTTTTAAAGATATGTTATTTCCAAACTTGCTGTTATTCTGAGTCAACATTCCTTGTAGTTCTTAATCATGTGTAATTAGTGTAATTAGTGTAAATCCATGTCAAATTATACCTTTTCAATCAAAAGAAATCACATCCTTATCATTTCAAAAACTTTGTTCCCTGTGGATCGACCCGTCTTCACCACTTTACTCGAATCTAAATCCTTTTAAGTGTGTGAGTTCGGCATAATATAACTTTGATAAGCGGGCGTATTAACGATGTGCGGTTACCGCCTCATCAATTTTTGGCGCCGTTGCCGGGGAACAAATTTTTTTTTTAATGGTTGGATACTCTTTTGGTTGATTTGTAAATTTGTATATTAATTGGCTTTTTTTTATTTTGCAGGAAAAAGAAAACAAAAAGAGAAAAGCAAAGATATTGGAAATACGGGCCTGAAATTGATTGGATATTATCTGTCGCAGAAAGCCTGGAAGCGTCGCTGAAAGCCTACAGACGTAGGTATTCTGGAATTCTGAAAAATCTTACAAAAATCAACCGTCGCTAAAGGTCAGTAAGCGTAGGTACAGGTCCTATTTTTTCAAATTGTTGAAAAATCTTTAAAACATCAGAAAAATTCATGAAAAATACATAAAAATCAAACAAATTCAGAAAACACAAAAATACCATTGTAGGCTTCCTTTTGTGATAAATTTGCATGTTATTGTTATTTTGTCATTTATACCTTTATTTATAGATCTCTTAGTGAAAAATTCAACAAAAAAATCAAATATCAAAACAAAAGAAAAGATTTTGCTGGTTAGATAGGATCATTAACTAAAAAAAGAGAACCACTACTTGAACCCAAATAAAAAAAAAACTCATTTCAAGATTAGAAACCATACACATCATGTTGTAGGTCATTCATCATCTAAGTGCATTAAATTCATTCCATATTGTGTTTAGTAACTAATTGTTCATACATTTGCATATTAAACCCCTTGTTTGAACATTGATTGTGCATTTCATATCAAGGGCCCCCATGGCTCGACCTCAGGAGCCCACTCGTCCCGAGCCATTCGCTCCTAGGCCTTGCCCTCAACCTCTGAGGGATATCCCTCCTCATCCACAACCCACGGCACCCATGGCCCGTCCACCAGCACCCGCACCCGTTGCTCGTCCTTTGTTGCCTACACCTCCTATCCATCGAGAGGATAAAGGAAAAGGACCTTTGATCGGGGAGCCTAGTGGATCACGGCAGCAGTGTTATCACTGTAATGGGTTTGGCCATTTCGCCAACCAGTGTCCCACTCGTCAGTCTCTTGTCATTGGGGACACACAGGCCAGGGACACCACCTCCTCAGATCTTGTGTTAGTCAGCTATGAAGCAGATCAGGAGCTAGCTGACGAATTCTATGAGATTGAAGGTGATGGCCAGGATCCCCAGCATTTGGACGATACCCACTTGGGGGTCGTCAGATGTATTCTCACCCAGCCACAGGCCAGTGATGACTGGCATCGGACCACCATCTTTCATACATACTATAGGCTGGGCGGGCAAGTGTGTAAGGTGATTATCGATAGTGGGAGTTGTATCAATGCAATCTCCACGGGCGTTGTCTCTCATCTTGGTCTTACTCCCGTGGACCATCCTTGCCCCTATCGAGTATCATGGGTGGACTCCACCTCCATTCCGATCAGGCTATGGTGTTTGGTCCCACTGCAGTTACATGCCTACCGTGACGATATCTAGTGTGATGTCCTCCCCATGGAGGTGGGCAATATCATTCTTGGTAGGCCGTGATTATTTGATCGGGATGCCACACTCCATGGCCGGTCGAACACCTATACCTTCGACCATGCTGGCCAACGGATTATTTTCCACACCACTCAGCCCAAGAGCCCATCAGTTAGGGGTCCTACTGGCCCTAGTACTCCGGAGCCTTCCGTCCCCGGGCCCAGTACCCCATCCCCAGCTAGGGCCATGACCGTTACGTCGAGCACAGGCGAACCCTCTTCTGGGAGGTTGATGATGATTAGCACCCGAGAAATGGAACGAGAGGCTAGTAGGGGCAGCCCTGTGTTTGCTATTACAGTCCGAGAGGTGGAGCCAAAGTCTGAGGGTGAACTCCCAACCGATGTCATGCCTATTCTGCAGGAGTTCACTGATATTTTTCCCAAGGAGCTTCCTGAGGGACTCCCACCTATGCGGGATATTCAGCATGCTATCGACCTGATTCCAGGCTCCTCATTGCCCAATCTTCCTCATTATCGCATGAGTCCCACGGAACATGCCGAGCTAAAATGGCAGGTCGATGAGTTGATGTAGAGAGGGTCTGTTCGGGACAGCATGAGTCTGTGTGTTGTTCCCGCATTACTCACCCCAAAGAAGGATGGCACGTAGAGAATGTGCATTGATAGTCGTGCCATCAACAAAATCACCGTGAAGTACAGGTTCCCTATTCCTCGCCTAGATGACATGCTAGACATGATGGCCGGTGCCACTATCTTCTCGAAGATCGATCTTAAGAGTGGCTACCACCAGGTGATGAGTGGAAGACCACATTTATGACCAAAGATGGTCTATATGAGTGGTTGGTTATGCCCTTTGGGTTGACCAATGGCCCTAGCACCTTCATGCGACTCATGACTAAGGTCCTTTGACCATTCATTGGAGTCTTTATGGTTGTGTATTTTGATAATATCCTTATATATAGTCGCACAAAAGGGGACCACTTGGACCATCTACGACAGGTATGTCTACTTTTGAGGCGAGAGCAGTTGTTTACGCACCCACAGAAGTGTGCCTTCATTACACCCCAGCTTACCTTCTTGGGTTTTATTGTGTCTAGTACTGGGGTCTCTGCTGATCCGGAGAAGGTCCGGGCCATTGTTGAGTGGCCGGAATCCCGTACGGTATATGATGTCCGCAGCTTCCATGGCTTCGCGACGTTCCATCGTCGTTTCATCCGCGGATTTAGCTCCGTCACTGCCCCGATCACGGACTGTATTCGGAAGGGCACGTTTGTATGGACGAAGGCCGCTGCTGCTGCCTTCAAGGACATCAAGGAGCGCATGACCCAGACACCGATCCTCCGATTACCAGATTTCTCGAAGGTGTTTGAGGTCTCTTATGATGCGTCAGGTGTAAGGATTGGAGGAATGTTGAGTCAGGAGACCCACCCGGTCGCATACTTCAGTGAGAAGCTGAATGACGCGAAACTGCGATACTCCACTTATGATAAAGAATTCTACGCAGTTGTCCAGGTTCTTAGGCATTGGAGGCACTATCTTTTACATCAAGAGTTTGTCTTGTACTCCGATCATGAAGCTTTGAGGTTCCTCCATTCCCAAAAGAAGCTTAATGCATGTCACAGTAGATGGGTTGAGTATCTCCAGCAGTACACATTTGTGCTTAAACATAAGGCTGGAGTGGAGAACAAGGTGGCTGATGCCTTGAGTCGGCGAGCATGTCTGCTGACTACCATGAGTGCTGAGGTCGTTGGGTTGAGAAGATGAGAGAGGCTTATATTGACTGTCCTGACTTCGATCAGATTTATGCCACTCTCCAGGCCAAACCCTCGAGAGATCATGATGATAATGTGCTTCAGGAGGATTACCTCTTTCGCAGAGGTAGGCTTTATGTTCCTCGAACTTCGGTTCGTGACTTCTTAGTCTGGGAACTACATGCGGGAGGTCTAGCCGGCCACTTTGGTCGAAACAAGACTATCAAGGCTGTTGAGAATAGATTTTGTTGGCCAAGCTTGAAGCGTGATGTTGCTCATATTGTGGCCCAGTGCCGTACGTGTGTTACGGCGAAAATGAAGAAGCAAAGCTCGGACCTTTATACGCCTCTTCCTGTGCCTGATGTCCCGTGGCATGATGTTAGCATAGATTTTATCTTGGGATTGCCACGTACCTCTAGGAAGCATGACTCGGTCTATGTGGTGGCTGACCGGTTCCCGAAGATGGCCCTTTTCATTCCTTGCTCGAAGACTTCGGATGCTTGTCGATCAGTCATAGCCTTTATCAGCATAGCGAAAGCCTCCGGCCGGGCGTAACCCGACCTTCTGCTAATCACCACTTGATATACTGGAGAGTCAGATCATGCAGGCATGCAAGGTGGTTAATGTTATTGTTTATTGCCTATTTGGTCATTTATTTGTAAATTTAAGGAAGACTTTGGCAATCCCTGTCACTCACAGGGTTGTCGATTAGTCATTGCCTTTTTATTTTGAGATTGCACATAGCGTTACGGTGCATACATATGAGCCCATAAGGTGGGCCGAGTATGACCGTATTCGGGCAGACTCGTGTATCATCGGGACAATGTATGCCAGGGTATGGCAAATTTGATATTTGAAAATTAAGGGGAAGCGGTTAAAACCAGGTCGAGATGAATTGAATTCAACGGCTTATCGGCCCAGGACAAGGTCATGTCGTGGTCATAATGGGGTTAACCCGAGATCCAAGGATGACCTGTCAGGGGGTCATCAATATTCCCATGCCCGGGGTCTAGAGGAGACGACAGCTCCGGAGCAGACATAGTCATGTTCATTATTCTTTATTTGTCCCTGTTATTATTTTGGACGCATGACTGCGCTTTGCTTTGTTTATTATTTATTTATTTTTTTGTCGGCATTTATTTGGGTGTTATTCATTCATTATTTTCCTTATTGTTTATTTACCACTTTTATTATTATTTTATTATTATTATTTTTTTGTTTTGCTATTTTTTATTGTCATTTATTTAACTATTATTTGCTTATTATATATATATTTTCATCTCTCCCCTTTATTGTTTCATATTTTTTTATTAATTGATGCACATGAAATGTTGCACTTGTGTTTAATGTGAATGAAGGTGGCAATGTATGCATGTGTGATTAGTTTAGGAAAATACATGGTTTACTGTTAGTTGATGCGTAGCGTTAAGAGATGTTAATGTTAATGGAGTTATATGCATATATATGAGATGGGTGGTTCAGACGTATGTTAGCTTTTTGAGTTGTTTTGTTTGTTAGCGTGTGTGTGCGTGTTAAAGCATGGGGATTCTTGGCACGACATGGGAGCGTGTAATACGGCGGGCCCTTCGTGGAAGCGGTAAAACGGCGCGGTGGAATGTGAAGATAAAACAATATGAAACGGCGTGGGATTTGGGTGAAATTTTGTGGTTAAAACGACGTGCAAATGTGTGAGCGCGCCGGATAACGATGTTATTCTTTTCGTTTTATTTATTTGTTTTATTTTGTTCGTTTTATTATTTATTAATTTATTTTTTTGTTATTATTATTATTATTATTATTATTATTTGTTATTATTATTTTTTTTAGTTGTTGTTTGTTTGTCTTATTATTATTATTTTATTGTTTTTATTTCATTTTCATTCCTTTTATTTATATTCTCAATCTTGCAAATGTCCTCATAAAGCTCTGATGGCATCTCTCCTAGACCCGGAGTGTTCGGGGAAAAGTGGAGGCATGCCCACGGAATGGGTTAAGCTCCTTAAAGGCCGAGAGGCCAGACACGGTGACCGGCGGACCCGAGTGGACGGAGACCCCGAGGGCTAGCCTACGAGGGGTACCGATGTGTCCATGGGTTATCCAAATCGGGGCAGTGTTCGCCATTAAGGCGGTTTAATATTCACTCGGAGAGTGATCATTTAAAACGGCATGAGAAACAAAGCCTTAAAACAGCGCGGTTGTAGTTAAACCGACGTGGAACGCTTAGGAAAAGGGCTTAAAGCGGCACGGGAACCGTAGGTGTAGGCTTAAAATGGCGCCACGACACGTAGGTGTAGAGGGGGGCTTTAAAACGGCGCGCTCACCTTATGGCGCGCCGGAATAGGGTGCGCCGTTTTAGGGCGCGCCGTATTAAGGCACGCCGGATGATCGTCACGTCGGTTTAGCCTGCTTTCATGGAAATCGAAGTTTTATTGGTTTATTTGTAGATTTATTAAAATGTTTTGGAGGATTTTGAAAGTTAATTGAGTTAATTATTCATCAGATCGATCCCGAGCCATCCGGAAGTCAAGTCATAGGCTCGCGCGAGATTCATACTCGAGCGCGGTGATCGTTCCGAATCGAACAAGTTTATTAGAGTTATTAAATGATTTATTAACTTATTCGTGCCGAAATTTTGGCAGCATCTCCCCATCTCGGAGGATTATCGGGGAGAAGCGGGGAAGTACTCACGTAGCGGAGTAAACCCCTAAGAGCCGGGTGGCGCAACGGCGGCCGGCAAACCCGAACCGATAGGAAGACCCCGAGGGCAAGCCTACTAGGGGCACCAAGTCCGTGGGTGAGAGTGGGCGGATGAGACGACTCATCATGGGAGTGAAAACCCCGAGGACTAGCCTACGAGGGGCACGCGACCCGAGTCGACCCAACTCTCAAGTCGAGACGACCGGTTAGAGAAGGAAACCCCGAGGGCCAGCCTACGAGGGGCACGCATCTCACGGCCACCACAATGTCCGTCAAGGACTGTGGATTTGGGTATATTGGGATTAACACGTTTAATGTTCACTCGTTAATCCATAAGAGGGCTCGTCACTGAGAGATAGTCCCCTGTGGACAGAGTGGAAGCATAGTGAATCTGAGGAATGTTCCCCTCTCCCCGGTTACCAAATCTCCTCGAAGAGATGGTAATACGGCGTGATTATAAATCATGCTAAGCGAGCCTCGGATGTATGGGTATGGATACATTGGTTAGCAGGTTAAAAGGATAGCTGTCAGGCTAACAGAGGTTGAAGCAGGGAAACCGGACACTGTATTTGCAGGGACGACCTCGTCCCCTTCTGTCCATGACTAGGAGTAGAAAGATGACGGGAGGAGAATCCCAGAATCGACTAGAGAGAGACTTGTATGTATGCATCTCCAACGATGAAACCTTCAACCTCCAACGGAGAAGAAACCCCCGGGGAGAGGGGAAGTCACTGTAGCCCATAGCGTGGCAGGGCATGTCGGCATCGAGGAAGACAAGATGGAAGAAACCATTCACGCAGGGTAAACGCACGAACAAGGAGAAGATGACTGGGCAGAAGAAAGTGAAAACAGAGCTGCGTTCAAACACTTTACATTCACCACCTTAGGCACAGTAGATGGGGGGATGTACATATGTTGACATCTCATCACGGCGTCGACACTATTGTACGGAGCCGTGCCACTGGCCGAAAGAAGTAATCGCAGGGATGAAGGAAATGGGATGCAGAAGAAGAAGACAACGTTGAACCCTTTAACCATTGATATATATTCATTCATTCCACGGAAGAAAGACATACAAAAGTTATTCCGGTGTCGGCGTTGTCGCGCGATCACCATTAAAATAAATGAGAAGCAAACACAGACACAATCGACAGAGGTGATGAGAGAGGGGGGAGGTTAGGCTCATATCATTGCCCCTCCCCCCTTCTCATTTACATTGCAACGGGAGAAAGAGAAATAGGTAAAGGGGAGACTGACACAGAACACCATGGTGACCCACCTAACAGACAGAGGGAGTAGAGACTCCTCTTCTTCTCGGAGCCGGAGGATCGAGCGGAACAGAGGACGGCGGTGGCAACAAGTGGTGCGGACACCCGAGCAGTTGAGCGGCGCGATACGCCGAGCCACCGGTACCGCACACGGAGCACGACTCGAGCCACCTCAGCATCTATTTGGCTCGGAGACAGCCTGGAGACGCCCCCCTGAGTCCCGGCATTTATCATATTTAGTTAGACTTTATGTGTGTGTAATTTGTGTTTATTTCATTGCATTCGGTTTGCCATTTTGATTGTAATAGGGGCTTATGTGCAATTCGGACCCCGTGGGCCCCACGGGCCCCTCAGGCCCCATCCCATTGGGCCACCTCAGCCTAGGGTCCCACGTGGGGTCAGTCAACATGCCAAATGGAGGCATCTAGAAGTTTGAATGGTAAAAGGACACATGGGGGACAAGTGGCTTGAAAAGTCCAAGGAGGCCACCCACCCCCACCTACCAAGTCCACCTTCTACACCTAGTCCAAGGGCCGCCCCCCCTCCTTGTAGTTTTTTATTTATTTTGTGTGTGTGTGTCACACTCCATCCCAACCCTCCATTCCCATCCCCTAGATCCAATGGTTGTGGATGGATGTGAGATGTAACCTATATATGCTTGTAATTTTCAATTTTGATGAATTAATGCCATTTGAATTGAAGAAAAGCTTGAAGCTCCAACCTTGGTGCGCCCCCTTCTCCTCTCCCTCTCCCCCTTGAAGCTGTGAAGGCTTCCTTCTGGTGGTGAGACTCCACCCTATCAGTTCCGGTCGCCACCGCCGCCGCCACGAGCCGCCACCGCACCGCCATCGCCATCAACGGAGTTCTGCCCGCGCAGTACCACAGAAACTTCCATGAATTTCTTGTCTCATCCCCGAGCTCAGATAGATCTGGGGATTTTAGTGGATGTTCCAGAGGTTCAAGGACATCCCACAAATTTTGGTTTTCCATTCAGATCTTGTTTCATATTTTTTGATTTTCATCCACTCTTCCATTTTGGTTCTGCCAGAGTTCTATCCAGATTCATCCCCGCCCTGAGTTTCATGCCTTAGATCCACTTTTTGATTTCTTCTAGTTCGCCCCATTTTCCTGGAGGTTCCACCCATCCACCCCTTCATCCATAATTTTTCCCAATTTTTGGTTCTTCCATTTCATATTTTCTAAAAATCGTTCTCAGTCCCAGCTACAGTTCTGTCCCCCTGTTCCCAGATCCGACCACCAGTCACCCCAAAAATCATAGTAACTCACCACCACCTCCCAATCAAATTCAAAAAATAGTCCCAGTTCGTGGTTTGATCCCCTACAACTTTGAAGAAGAGCTCAAGAGTTGAATCGGAGGTTTAATAGGCGGTCAACGGTGGTTCTCAGACAAGTACCCTGTAAATCTGAGGTTTCGGTTACTGTACAATAGGGGCTTGTAAATTCATTAAAGTTCTGATCCGACCAGATCCAGCATATCTCTCTGGGTCTAGATTGAAGCATTTGAAGAGAGCTTTCCAACGATAGCTCATGCGTCCCGATCCGACGTCGGGATTGATCGCAGCGGCCGTTTTCGCCGGAGCGCGTGCCTGAAAACAGCAACTAAAAAATCCGTGGGCAGCAACTTCAAAGCTTGGGAATCAGGACCGATCGACCCCTGATCGGTGTTCCCGGCCGACCGCTATCCGTGGAGGCGCGCCACCAAGGGTCCCCATCATAGTGGGTCCCACCCCCACAGATCCGGAGGACAGCGCCATCCATGGGCCCCGCGGGCCCGCAGAACCTGCCGTGCGGAAAGCACGAAAACGCGGAGTTCGGCACCGTCGAGCGACATCAAGATGCTGCCCGTCAACCCGAGTTGCGTGATTCCCGGGCTCCACATGTGACCTTTTACCTCCCTGCGTGGAGTGGGTCAAATCTTTGTATTGCTGTGATATTGTTTAACCGGGAGTCCGTGATTCGGCCGGGGTTGTCTTCGCCACGCCGGGTGCGTGGAGGTAAAGGTCTTAACTCCTTGGCATTACATTACTTAGCTAGTATACGGTCTTTTTCCGCTGCCGAGAGTGTAGGTACTAGCCCGTTTGTCCATGTCACCGTTGTGAGAGTGAGTGTGACCCGTCCCGTGACTCGATCCGAGTCCAGAAGTTGAGTCGGACTACCCTTGACCTCCGCCGATTCCTTAACCGCGCACGGTCCACGCTTTCCCTCGCTTGGGACGACGAGTGAGCTTCCACTTCTGTTAGCGACGTTTCGCCACTAGGAGCTCGTAGTGTCGGGCTTAGTGTCTCCCTGGTGTGTGTTGCGGGTCGTGTCTTCATCTAGAGTCCGAGGGTGGCACCATATAGTGTTGTCTCCCATGTCCGTCCCGCATCAGCAGGAGTACTCTCAGAGGGAAGAACTTCTCTCCCAAGAAACCCTCGCTCAGACAAGTGTGATTGGTCTCTTCTTCTGGGCGGTCTCTCCTCTCAATTACTAAGTGTTCTCTCCATTTTCCGTAGGTCGTATCTTCTCCTTTTTTTACTTGGTCGAACCAAGTGAAATATACATAGAGTACCATAAAACGGCGCCATGGGAGCACGCCGTGAAGAGGGGCGCCGTGAAGAGCTTCCAAGCTTTGGGTTTTTGCACGCCGCTTTAAATGGCGCCACTTTAGGGGGCGCCAAGGAAGCGGACTTCAGGGGACTCTTTGCGTGCCAAAATTGGTGGCACCGGGGAAGGAGCTTCTGCAAGGCTTTTGCGCGCCGGAATTTGTGGAGCGGGGTTAGGGAGTGTGCCGGTGGAGGGCGCGCCGTATTAGCCCTTGTCGCTTGGCGTGGGCTAGCAGGTGGGTCCGGAGATGGTCCCGAAAGTTGACTTGGTCCTTCATCTCATCGCAGCTTCGCGAAATCGTAATGAGAAGTATCGGTAAAGCCTTCAGGCCATTGAATGGCCGATTCCGGAACCTTTTGTTCCTTTGGTTCGGACACTCGGGTTTTCCGCTGACATGGCCTTTGGTACTGTGATTTGTGATGTCGGGCCGGCTTCACTTGTATTTGTAGCTTTGATTGCTTCTTCGTCCCAAATACTCTTCCGAGCTCTCGGGCCTTGTTTCAGTGGCCATTCGTTGGAGCCGGGCATCTTTTCTTTTCTTCTTATTCTTCTTCTTTTTTTGGTCTCATCTTTTGTTCGGCTTCCGCCATTCTTTTTCTTCTTTTCTTTCTTTTCTTCTCTATCGGCATAGGAGCACCCGGTCAGAACTTACGACCTGCAGAAGCAGAAGTCAAGAAGTATTAGGAATATTTTCAGTGTCAACAAATGCCCCCCACCCGCGGGTGTCGCGATAGAGAGACGAGGGAGCCGGGCTTGCGGGTGTAGCCCATAGCCCTGTTTGACAATATTGCATGTATCTGTTCGTTATTTATTTTTATTTCATCATTCATTCTTATTATCTTATTTTTATAACCTCATCCAAGAACACAGGCACTCATCGACTGCAAGCATAGAGTAGATATATGTAGCATAGTTCCCCTATAACAGGGATAGAATAAGGACATCGCCCACGATTCACGGACAGAGTGCAGCTCACGAAGCATAACTAAGGGAGATGTGCATACGTAAAGGGGACGCCGCGTAGAACATATGCATAGCATGAATCACAATTTGCACCCAGGACTATTCCTCCATAGTGTGAAAGTGCAATTATATGGGTAGTGAACCCTAGACATAGGGACGTGCAGACGTTCTGAGTAACACTAGAGGATTACTTTATCACCTACACATACATTCGGGGCTCCCGACTTTTGGTAGCTTCGCACAATCCACTTTTATTCTTAATTTCGAACTTCACCGTTCGACGCGAGTTTCCTCATGTGTCTCAATGGGGATTCCCGGCTACTAAGATTTATTCTTTATTATGATACTATTGTGGATTTCACCGTTTGACGTGAGTCTCCTCGTTTGTTTCAGTGGAGATTCCCGGCTGCTAGGATCCATCCTATATTAGGGTTTTATGATGGATTTCACAACTCGACGCGAGTCCCCTCATGTGTCTCAATGGGGATTCCCGGCTACTAGGATTCATCCTTATTTTAATTGTGGAGTTTGCTACATCGTTTTCGCGCGAGTCTCCTCATTTGTTTCAATGGGGATTCCTGGCTACTTGGATTCACATTCCACTTACCATTATCATCATTTTGTCATTTTTTTATTCCTTTTTTTAAGGGGGCAAGCAGCTTTTTCCTCACGATCACCCTGTGCGCGAGTGTAGAGATTTAAGCATCCATGAAGTGTTAAGAAGAATTTATACCGTCCCTATGACTAAGGGCCATTGCTCATATTATGTGCGAAGTGTAGGAGTTTTGTCTAGAGTGTACTCTGTGAGTTGTGCTAGCGACATAGCTACGACTCTTCCCCTAGCCGTATGCACTCACCGAGAATTGGCTTTTCATTCCTTAGTGTGTGTCGTGACGCACACATATCCTGAATCAGGGCAACGTTATTTAGTAAGGAAGTATGTGGCCTAAGAAATTTGAAGGAAGCGTGTTAATACTATACTTCAGGCAGACATACATGTGAGGCAAGCAAGCACATAAATCACGTCATGATCATCATCTTTTTTTTCTTCTTCTTCTTTTTTTTTCTTTCTCTTTTCTTTCTTCTTTTTTTTCTCTTTTTTTTGGAGGGCATAGTAAGTACATCCACAGGCCGACTCTCTTACAGGTGGGTGGCTGATGCCACGGCGACGGAGAGAAGGTGTTACATGTTATGGTGAATCCCTGGAGGGATCAAGGGTTGGTATGAAACCAGAGGGGGGTCTTTTCGTTCATTGGTTCGGATAGCAATTCCAGGCCAATGGTAAGAGGTTTGTTGGCTTAGACGGAAGGTCATGACGCCGAATGACTTGGCTTAGGCCTAAGGCCATGACGCCAAGAAAGAGCATTCGCCAGCTTAGGCAAGGAGCCTTGATGTCCGACCACTTGGCCTAGACGGAAGGTCATGATGCCAAGGGAGAAATATTTACTGGCTTAAGCATAAAGCCATGACACCAGACAACTTGGTTTAGACGGTGTGCCATGTTGCCAAGGTAGAAATATTCACCGGCTTAGGCGAAAAGCCATGACGCCGGATAAGGATATTTAACGACTCAGACATAAAGTCATGACGCCGCACAGCTTGTCTTAGGCGGAAGGCCATGATGCCAAGATAGAATACTTACCGACTTAGGCGGAAAGCCATGACGCCGGATAAGAATATTTAACGATTTAGACATAAAGTCACGACGCCGTACAACTTGGCTTAGGCGGAAGGCCATGACGCCAAGGTAGAATATTTACCGGCTTAGGCAGAAGCCATGATGCCGGACAGGAGTATTTTAACGGCTTAGGCATGAAGTCATGACACCGTACAACCTGGCTTAGGCGGAAGGCCATGACGCTAAGGTAGAATATTTACCGGCTTAGGCAGAAGCCATGACGCCGGACAAGAGTATTTTAACGGCTTAGACATGAAGTCATGATGCCGTACAACTTGGCTTAGGCAGAAGGCCATGACGCCAAGGTAGAATATTTACCGGATTAGGCGAAAACCATGACGCTGGATAAGAGTATTTTAACGGCTTAGACATGAAGTCATGACGCCGTACAACTTGGCTTAGGCGGAAGGCCATGACGCCAAGGTAGAATATTTACCGACTTAGGTGAAAGCCATGATGCCGGATAAGAGTATTTAACGGCTTAGGTGAAAAGCCATGATGGCGGACAAGAATATTTAATGGCTTAGACATGAAGTCATGACGCCGCACAACTTGGCTTAGGCAGAAGGCCATGACGCCAAGGCAGAATATTTAACGGCTTAGACATAGCGTCATGACGCCGTACAACTTGGCTTAGGCAGAAGGCCATGACGCCAAGGCAGAATATTTACCGGCTTAGGCGGAAAGTCATGATGCCAGACAAGGATATTTAACGGCTTAGACATGAAGTCATGATGCCGTACAAGAATATTTAATGGCTTAGACATGAAGTCATGACGTCACACAACTTGGCTTAGGCGGAAGGCCATCACGCCAAGGCGAATATTTACCGGCTTAGGCGGAAAGCCATGACGCCGAGCATGGATATTTTTGTTTGCGTGCCAACTTAGACAAAAGGTCATGATGCTGGCGGTAAAAGTGGTCTTTTCGTTCACCAATCAAGATGGAAGGGCAGAGCCATAGGTAAAAAGGATCTTTTATTGACTTGTCAGATGGGAGGTCTGAACTAGAGGTAAAAGGGTCTTTTTGTTGATTGGTCGGATGAGAGGTCTGAACCAGAGGTAGAAAGGATCTTTTTTTTAGCCAGCTGGACAAAAGGTCCGAGCCAGAGGTAAAAGGGTCTTTTTGTTGACTAACTGGACTAAAGGTCCGAGCCAGAGGTGGAAAGGTCTTTTTGTTGCCTGGCTGGACGAAAGGATCCGAGCCAAAGGTAAAAGAGTCTTTTTATTGACTGACTGGACAAAAGGTCCGAGCCAGAGGTAGAAAGGTCTTTTTATTATCTGGCTGTACAAAAGGTCTTTTTATTGACTGACCGGACGAAAGGTCCAAGCCAGAGGTAGAAAATGAATGTTAACCCAACGGGATGTTAGAGTCAACAAACCTTGCCTAGGCGGTATGTCTAGGAAAGGGTAGAAATAAAGCAATGTTGTCGTCTCGACGTCATGTCGAACACGACCAACCTGGAAGAGACGAAGGGTCTGGGCCAGGGTAGAATATGGTCGTTGACTTGACAGACTTGCCAAAGTCAACCAACTTGGAAAAGGCGTGAGGCCTGAACCAAAGGCAGAATATAACATAGGTGTTGGATTGACGTCCTATCAAAGTCAACGAACTTGGAAAAGGCGTGAGGCCAAAGCCAAGGGTATAATGTAGGATAAGTGCTGACTCGATGTCATGTCAAAGTCAATGACTTGGGAAAGGCGTGAGGCCTAAGCAAAGGGCAGAATATGGGATAGGTGTTGACCCGACGTCATGTCAAAGTCAACAAACTTGGCAGAGGCATGAGGCCTAAGCCAGGGGCAGAGTATAGGATATGAATGTTGACCCAACGGGATGTCAGAGCCAACAAACCTTGCTTAGACGGCATGTCCAAGACAAGGGCAGACATAAAACAATGTTGTCATCTCGACGTTATGTTGAAAATGACCAACCTGGAAGAGACAAAGGGTCTAGGCCAGGGCAGAATATGGTTGTTGACTTGACAGACTTGACAAAGTCAACCAACATGGGAAAGGCGTGAGGCCTAGGCCAAGGAAAGAATGTAAGATATGGATGTCGACCCGACGTCGTGTCGGAGTCAACGAACTTGGCAGAGACATTAGGCCTAAGCCAAGGGCAGAACATAGGATAGGTGTCGACCCGACGAAACGTCGAAGCCAACGAACTTGGCAAAGGCGTGAGGCCTAAGTCAAGGGTATAATGTAGGATAGGTGTTGACTCGACGTCATGCCAAAGCCAACGAACTTGATAGAGGCATGAGGCCTAAGCCGAGGGTATAATATAGGATAAGTGTTGACCTGACGTCATGTCGAAGCCAACGAACTTGGCAAAGGCATGAGGCCTAGGCCAAGGGCATGTTGTAGGACAGGTGTTGACTCGACGTCATGTCGAAGCCAATGAATTTGGCGAAGGTGTGAGGCCTAAGCCACGAGCATATTATAAGATAGGTGTTGACTCGACGTCAAGTCGAAGCCAACGAACTTGGCAGAGGCGTGAGGCCTAAGCCAAGGGCGGAATATAAAATATGGATGTTGACCTGACGTCGTGTCGGATCCAACGAACTTGGTAGAGGCGTGAGGCCTAAACCAAGGGCATAATATAGAATGGGTGTCGACTCGACGTCCTGTCACAACCAACGAACTTGGCAGAGGCGTAAGGCCTAAGCCAAGGGCAGAATATAAAAATAGGTGTTGACCCGACGGAACGTCGAAGTCAATGGGCCCTGCCCCGACAGAAGATTTGGGGGCAAGGATTGACTAGAATGCAGACATATGAGCGGCCCAGACCCAGGGCTAAACATAGATGTCAACCCGACGAAATGTTGGAGCCAACAGACTCTGCTCCGACGGAAGGTCAGAAGCAAGGGAGGAACGTATAAATGCAAATGTCGACCCGACGTCATGTCAGGGTCAACCAACCTGACATAGACGTGAGGTCTAAGCTAGGATAGAAAATGGGCGCTGTTCCGTTGAGATGATGGGATCACCAAACCTTGCCCAGACATAAGGTCCGAGACAAAGCGAAGAGGTATTTTGTTGGTTTATTAGTTTGGATTGGTTGAGTTTATTGATTTTGTTCGGTCTATTGAGTTTATTGGTTTATTAGTTTTGTTGAGTTTGTTGAATTCTATTGATTCGATTAATTTCAATGGTTTAAGTGGGTTTATTAAGATTATCGAGTGCTCTATGTTTATTGATTTATTGAGTTGATTGATTTTGCTTAGCTTATTGGATTTATTGAATTGTGTTGGTTTTTTTTTTCTTTTTTTTGGATTGATTGATTTAATTGATTTTATTGATTTAGTTGGACTTATTGAGTTTGTTGGGTTTATTAAATTAATTTTAAATCATCATTTTCCCTTTTTTTATTCATCTTCATCATTCATCATTTTTTTATTCTTCTCTTCTTCTTTTCATTTCCTTTTTTTGTTAAAATTATTTTTGTTTGTTTTTTGTTGGGCTCCCTGACGCAGTCTCGTCTGCGATGCGGGATATTTATTTGGTGGGACTATTGATGAATTTGACTGTTTATTATGTCGGTGGGGCCAAGGATCGATGTCCAAGAGCCTCATGGGCTTGGCTAGGGCGGAGTGCCTCTCGGGCCAAGGAAAAGGGTTTTATGAGTCTTGCTCAGTGGGACAAAGGGTAATTTTGAGGCTCGGCGAGGGTGGAGTGCCTCTCAGGCCAAGGAAAAGACCTCGTGGACCTAGCCCAGTGGGACAGAGTTTATCTTCGAGCTCGGCAAGGGCGGAGTGCCTCCGGCCGAGGGAAAGCTTTATGGATACAGCCCGACGGGACTGATGGGCGAATTATTGAGCTCGACAAGGGCAGAGTGCCTTATGCCAAGGAAAAGGATATTTTATTGGGCCGACATTGGGCAAGAACTCCGATCCGACAGCGATGGGAGAGTCCCGTGGGACAAATATGGCACCGCAGCGGCTGAATGCCGAAAGGCCACGATAGTGGATTGACTGGGAGCATAGGTCCCATATCAAGGGTGGAAGGTTAGTCCCAGTGGGACGAATGGGGAGTATCCCAATAGGATCGGAGGGCGGCGAGGCACCGTGAATTCTGCTAGGACCAGGGGTGTTAAGATAGGCCACTAGAAGTCGAAAGGCGTTTATTTGTTGGCTTGATGAGGAGAAAGGAGCCGAGAGTGCGGACAACTCGGCGGGACTTGTTCTTTTCATTCCCCAATAGGATTTGGACCCGTATTTGGAACGGGAGGCCTGGTGGCCAATAAAGGTTCTTTAATGTCGGTGGGACTGTTGATTAACATGATCCCCTGGGAGTATTCAGTGACAGCTATACATCAGATCAATAGCTATCTTTTTTTGTCATTGATTTCTTTAAGAGATGCTCCAAATAGCTTCGGTTCGGGCCTCGGCGCTTACGCCAAGTGTCCTCCTCTTGACACTTATTCTTAGAAGCTGTAGTTACAGGGTCCTCCCACCTCCACAGATGATGTAGTCATTTCATTATTCCTTGGGCATTCACCATGCAATGCACCTAAGGAGTCTTATGCCCATGGGGACGATGGGGAGGCCTTGCTGACCTTATAAGTTCCTTTCCCCCCTTTTTTTGAATGGACAGCTCGGATGATGCTGATAGTGTAGTGTAGTGCAAAGCAACTGCCCTTCATCCATTTATTTTTTAAACAGACCAAGGTGGGTACATAGAAGAGCGCTCACCCCCTCAAAGAGGGGATAAGTGGTTCGCTCCACCATGACGACCCCACAATGGTAGTTTCTTATTTGGCGCGGACCAAGACATGGGGGGAGTGATATCTCCCTTCACAGATGCAGCCATCAAAGCCTCCTTCAAAAGAATTTTTTTTCCTTTTTTTTTTGGAAGACCAGACCTTCTGAGAGATGACATCTCAGATTCAATAGGTGGAGCCTTATGTCTATATACGCAAATTTCATTTGCCCTCCTTTCTTTTTTTTTCATTTTTTTTCTTTTTTTTTTTGGTGCCTGCCCCCAAAACAGGACCTTTCCTTTCTTTTGTTTTTCCTTTCTTTCTTTCATTCTTTTTTTTGCCATTTTTCTTTTGTTGGCAAGCATCCGCATTCAAGCTATGCGGGCCTACTAGACATCGGCTTCAGCTAGATTTGCGAGGAGCAGTTGAGGCGGTAATGCCGCGTGGGGTTGCCCTTTTAAGGACAGATATTTGATGAGGGCACGGTGGATCCACCTTATACCCGCCCATCTGTAGTTCGCCTTTCTTGATCAGGCCTTCAATAATGTCCTTGAACACATAGCAATCCTTAATGGGATGCCCCAACATTTGGTGATAAGGACAGAATCGTGGATCATCTTTTCTTTCGGCGTCGCCTGGTTTCTTCGGCTCCGGAAGCACTACTTTGTCGTATTTACGGGCCCACTCAAAAAGTGCCCTAGTCTTATCCTTTGGAAAGGAATACAGTTTCATCATTTTGCCCCTTAATGAGGGCCCTTGTTTTGCTGGATCGGCGGAAGATGCCTCTTTCATTTTCCTCTTCTGTTGCTCGAAGGCTTCAAAATTTGAGCCGTAAACTTCTTCTTGCGCCGGAGGTTTGTTGATTGGTTTATTCTTTTGGCTCGAGGCCGTAGAGGCCGAGCAAAGCCTTGCCAGAACTGCTTCGGCATTGGCCGCGATATCACTTAGTTGTTCAAAGGTCGTGACTTCAATGTCAATGACCCATCGTAGAATTTCTATTCTCAAATTATCTTTGCAGATTTGAACAGAGTCCCCGTAGCTCGGAGGATGTCTGCATCTTTCACGGAGATTCCTCCACCTTCTTACGTAGTCCATGATAGACTCATTACCTTTTTGTTTGGCTGCTTGTAATTCAGGATCGGTGACTTCCTCTTCGGCTGTCTCCATATTCATTGTTTGTTCCCCCTTCCTCTCATTTGACTGCATGTGCGGTCTCATTGGCACCATCTTTGGAGTTGCTTTAATTGCCCCCTGACATGCCCGGGAGACTGTATGTTTGAGTGGTTAAGGGAGGATACCCCCTGTAAGATCATGTGCTGTTCGGGGTATGACTTGCCGTGCTGAAGCTTCAGGTGAGCTAGCACTACCTTGTGTCGCCTCATGTAGATGTCCTGCCAGTTGCGGCATAGGTGGAATTAGATTCATTTCATTCAGCTGCCTTTGCAGCATTTCAATTTCCTGTTGCCTCTGGTTTAGCAGTGCCATCACAGCGGGGCTTTGTCAAGAGGGGTCGGGAGTGCTATCTTGCGCCTCCGGTCTGACAAGGGTGAGTGGCATCCCGTCATTGTTGCTGGACGCGCCCGGTTTCTTAGAGAAGAACTCCCTGGGTTTTATACCTTCGAATGGAGGAGAACGTGGTATTGCCCCCCCTTGTTGGCTGGAGGGTGTCTTGATATCCTCCCGGGTCTAGCAGCATGATGGGAGGCAGAAGCTTTAGCCTGATTTGCTCCTTTTGGCATAAAGTAAATTTCTTCATCTTCTTCATCAACAGCTTGCGCCACACTGGATGATGATGACAGCGTGTCACCAGAGAGAGAAACATATCTTGTTTTAGCCTTTGTATTCTCCTTTTCCTTCTCCCATATGACTGGCATCTGCCCCCACAGTGGGTCGCTCGGTGCGTCGAACACCCTTGCCTTTTCTTTAATTCCTTTTGTTAGCCCATGGGACTTATTGTGTCCCTGAGGGGCATGCTTTTTGAGCTGCATAGGTCGACTCTTGAGCTGCTCATGCTTATCAAGCCCGTCTATAACAGTTTGTAGCCGTTCCATGGTTGAGTTGATTTCTTCATGCGCCTACGAAAAACGGAGAGAACACTTAGCAATTGAGAGGAGAGACCGCCCAGAGGAAGCAACCTATCACACTTGTCTGAGCGAGGGTTTCTTGGAAGAGAAGTTCTTACCTCTGAGAGTACTCCTGCTGCCACCGCCGTCCTCTGTTCCGCTCGATCCTCCGACGCCGGAGAAGAAGAGGAGTCTCTGCTCCCTCTATCTGTTAGGTGGGTCACCGTGGTGTTCTGCGTCGGTCTCCCCTTTACCTATTTCTCTTTCTCCCGTTACAATGTAAATGAGAAGGGGGGAGGGGCGATGATATGAGCCTAACCTCCCCCCTCTCTCATCACCTCTGTCGATTGCGTCTGTGTTTGCTCCTCATTTGTTTTAATGGTGATCGCGCGACAACGCCGACGTCGGAATAAACTTTGTATGTCTTTTGTAGACACGCCAAAATTGATACTATGTTGATCAAATCTCATGTCACCATGTTAACGCCCCAAAGTGAAATTCAATATTTCCATAATACGAAGTTTTTCTATTTTTGTGTGATTTATGTGTTTTTCTAATTATTTTTATAATTCACGACTTGAAGTAAGGCATGTTTTAAATAACGGCTTGCTCCTGGGCGCTTTTTAAAGAAATGACGACTGATGCAAGAGGCGTCAGTTTCTGGAAATTAACAAATTTCATTCAAATTGGAAAAAAAAGAATTAATGTCCCTCTATGGGTCGTGTTTTTAATTAACGCCTCTCCCTCAGGCGTCGCTTCATCATTTTCAAATAAGGAAGGTGTTTCTTACTAAAATTAAATCCATTAATTGACGCCTTTATGCCAGTCGTTATTTTAATTAACGCCCCGACCCAGGTCGTCAATTTCAGATAACGCCTTTATGTGGGTCGTCTCTTTCCCTTCCGTGTCCTGATTGAACGAAGCTTTCCTGGAGAGTTGCCTGCTCTGTTTGATCGTCTTGTTAGATTAGGTAACTAGAGACCTTGCCGTGGATGGCTATTGCCAATTCTTATCCCATTAGATCTGTGTTTTCCGCCCTATAAGTGCATCCCTGGGTCGAGTTCGCAAAAGGTTGGCTGAAGGGAGAAGAAAAGAGGGATTAGTAATAGCAGAAACAGGTCTTCTCCACGCGTAGAAGCTTTCCACTCTCCTCTTCCCTGCGCATCCTTTGCTCCTGCGGTGGTTTCTTCTTCCTATTACATCAGTTGACTTAATTGGTTCTCCCTTTACTGTTGTCAGGAACAGCAGGGAACTCTTTAGTTTACTGTTTTATCATCGTTCATCATAATTCTTTTGTATTAGCTTTGAATCACATCTCCTTCCTTCCCTAATTCTCTTAGGGGTTTTAAAAGAACCGAAAGGTGCACACTTTATGCTCATATTCCATCATCTTATGTTATCTTTGGGTTGATACTACACACACTTGGCTAATCCCTTTTTATCTTGTTTGTTTGTGATTTGTTTAAGGGTAATCAAGAAGAAAAACCCCCTTCATCGGCCGGCCGGTAGAAGGAGGAGGAGGAAATCTACAATCATCCCGCATCATTGTTCTTCATCAGGTATTCGCGATCAATCTCCCTTCTTTTTGAGGTAACCCCTCTGGTGATCACCCTCCATATAGCAATCTCTTGCTCCCTTTTTAGTTATGTAGTTTTCTATCTTCTATCCTTTTATGTCGGAGAGATGATCATCTTTTTAGGTGTTCACAAATTGGCGATCACGGTGGGACACCCACTATTTTTCTTTTGATTACCCCTCTCCTATTGGCACCCACGTGTGCCCTTTCCCTTTGGCACCCGCGCGTGCCCCTCCCTTTGGTACCCATGGTATCCCTCCATTGTGCCCCACGTGGCACCCTCCTTTGTGCCCCACGGGCACCTTTCATCGTGCACACTGCACACTCCCATCGGGATTAGTCAGTTTGTGAGCATCTGTTATTCTCCGAATTAACGCCTTCCATCAAGGTGCCTCTTTTTTTAACGCCTTCGTTCAAGGCGTCTTTTTGTTATTTAACGCCTTCTGAGGAGGCGCGTCTTAGCATATCTCTGGTTCGTTTTATTTCTCTTTGCGAATTCACGCCCTTTGGTCTGGGCGTCCTTTCTTTGTGCAGCGCCGTATCGCAAGGCGTGTTTTAGGTGAGCTTGTGCACCATTCATTTTTTTTGACGCCCTCTTACCGAGGCGTCCCTTTCATAATTAGCGCCTCACATCAAGGCACGTCTTCTAGACTGTCTGTCACTTTGCAGTAATTCACGGCAGGCCCACTGTCGTTTGTTTTGCTGGTAGCGACTGTTGTCAAGTCACCCTTTTTCTGTGCGTTTACAGAAACCTGCTTGCTCTGTTCATTCATGCTGGATTGATTCACATGTTTATCATCTGATTATGTCTGATTGATTTGACTATATTACCTTCCTTTTTGTGGCACTTGGTTGAGAGACCTCCTCTCTCTACACTAGGATTCCACACACCCTTCTTGGAATTGGAATAACCCTCCATTGAGCATTCCGTCTCTTTAGACCGGAAATTCCTTTTCCAAGACCTCCGTAAGTCCCCGCACCCGTGGATTCCCTCACGGATGCCAGGCTGGTTGTACCTTGAAGTACCCGGAGTTTAGACAACCTATCGTTGGTGAGGAGAGAGAAAAAACCTAGTTAACCCGGAGATCACACTCAAATTCATAACTAGGGTTCACATTGCAAAAGGGAGTGGATTGATCTTCAATTAAATTCACCTAACCTCAAACTTAAATCTAAAAGCTTGCGCTCATCACAACTTGTTTGCATAAATTTGGTTGAGTTGAGTGGTTATTGTGGTTATAATTCCTTCAAGTTAAGCTTTCTCTCCACTTGAATATGCAACTTCGTTCAGGTAAAATCATCAACATGGCAAGCTACAGGTATTCTTATGATGATGTGGAGGAGAATATTTTTGGTCAATCTTATGAGGCCCCCCTCCAGGATTCCATTTATCATGAGGGAGACTACCCTCCATCTCATGCTCATTATTCTCAAATTCATGTGGTTGACACCACAACTCAGGATGCTGAACCCTCCTCTCAAGCTTTACCATCCAATCAGGACACATCAGGGAACACCTCCCCTTCTTTCAATGTCAATGATTTAATTCATGCTTTATCCCAACTGGATGATTCCCAGCGGCAGGCAGTTCAGGCCGCTTTGAAAGGGAAATCTGTTCCCTCTTCATTTTCCAATCCCCCTCCAGCCGTGAGTGGCCACCATGCTTCTACTGACCAGGCGGTCTTGTACAAAACTCCTTCACGTCCACCAACGCCCGTTGTGGCCATGCCGGCCCAACATGCAAGTTATTCTACGGCTAGGCCTCAATTCCTTCAACCTCCCCAAATTCTAAGGACGCCTATGCCAAATTCTTTCATTCCAAATTCAGCCCCAGTCGAGTCAGATTCCAATGCTCTACTCCTTTAAAAGTTGGCTAGCATGGAAGAGCAACTCAAGAAAGTCACTGCCGCAAAGAATGCCCCGAAAATTTCTCTCCCCACATTGCCAGTATTTCATCTACCACCTTCTGAGATGCCGAATTTTCGGCGATATAATGGGACTGGCAATCCATTTATTCACTTGAAAGATTTTATGTACGAAACTTCCTTTTGGCAGGGCAATAAAGCCTCATTAGCTTATTTGTTTAGAAGGTCTTTAGAGGGGCCAGCCCTCGAATGGTTTTATTCTTTAGACCCGACAGATGCTAGCGACTTCGATATAGTTCAAAAGAAATTCTTGCAGAAATATAGGGACCGGGTTGGACCCTCCCTATCAGTTACTGATCTGGTTGCGGAGAAAATGAAGCCAGAGGAAGACTTCATCATATTTGCTGATAGATGGCGATCAATGGCCGAAAAATTGAAAGATACGTTGTCAGAACTAGAACAGGTTAAGATGATTATTTCAAATACAACCCCTCAGTTCCTGCACATATTGGCCATGAACAGATTGACCACCATGGAGGAGCTCTATGAAAGAGCTCGATATATTCAAACTCAGATGAAAGATTCGCCCATCATGGGCATGTTTGAACCAAGACCACGGTTGGTCAAGAAAAATACAAATGTCAACAATAGCGGACCCACGACTGAGGGCACCGTTACAAATGAGCAAGTTGGCATAGTTGGCAACCCCACACCCTCCCGCCAATCTAACCCACGACCTCCGCCACCTCCACAACAAAGCACCCTCTTCAACTCATCCCCACAACACCAATTTGCTCCTCAACCTTCCTTTGCTCCTCCACAAAACCAAACGCACCGCACGGATCCACCAGCTCCACAACAATATCACCAAGTACCACCACCCGCCAACTACGGACCACCACAACAACAACAAAGGAGACCACTAGGCCCCAAAAGGGCCCACTACCCGCCATTGCCAGAAAGTCTCACAGATATCTTCAATGCCCTGATGGCCGCCAATCTGCTCATGTTACCAAAAGAAAGGGCAGCGTGGCCCGCTAATGTTGACACGTCCCGCTATTGTGTTTTCCATCGCCCCCCTGGTCACAATATTGATCACTGCTTTCATTTCAAGGACTATATTTATGATTTGAATGATCAGGGCGGTATTAATTGGGACGAGATGAGACAGTTTATCGCTTCTTTAAAGGTAAGAAGGCCTCCTCGGCAACAGCAGGCTCAGTAGCCGCAGCAACCAGCTCCACAGGTACAACAGCAAGCTCCAGCACCACAGCAAGACATGGGGATTGTCCACAACCCACTACCGGAGCACCCCCCAAATCAGCATGTGAACCCTGTCACGTCCCTCCATGAGGTGGAGAGAAGATAAGGATGGCACAAAGAAAACGCCTCTGTTGGGGCACATAACCATAATTCAAATCAACCTCCGCGCCTCTTGCGCACACTTCCTTCTTCCACTCCCCAATTGACTCGTCCCCTTCTGCGCCCTGTTAATCCATCCGCTCCAACTAATTCCTCATCCTTGCCAACTCGGCCTCTCCTTACCCGTCCCCCACCATCGCAGCCCATCACGCAACAAACACCACTACCTATTACCAACCCTTCGCCCTTGTCGTCTAGGCCACTTCTCATCCGCCCATCACCAACACCCGTTACATCCACCACCATTGCTCCTCCACCGGCAAGGACTCCTACACCATCAGTCCACCCCCCATTTATACCCAGACCTCTCCTTATTCAACCAACTATCTCCACCCACACTCCAACACCCCCTTCTACCCCTACGCCTCCTACAGGGGCTTCTCTTTTGAACCCTTCTCCAATACCCCCTACGGGGGCTCCTTCTTTGAACACTTCTCCACCACTTGTCAACACTAATGTTCCTTCTTCATATTCCAACCCTCCCTCCACACTTACCCCGACAGAGGCACGCCAAACCATAGCACTGCTCCGCAGTGGACGGATGTTCTAACGCATTTTTCCCCAGAGAGAGCAGGAGCCCACGCAGGGGCCCAATGAGCAAGAGCAAGAGTCTGTTTCAGGCACTCAGTATGATTTACTAAAGCATCTCGACTGGACTCCAGCAAGAATTTCTATTCTAGAACTGATCAAGAGGTCAACGACCCATCAATTGGCCTTGAAAGAATATTTGCAGAAAGTTATGGTCAATGAAGACATCCCGGTCGAGCACATAACTACAGTCTTAACGCCCGCTAGCAGTCAGCCAGCAATTACTTTTTGTGAACATGAATTGGCACCTCAACCAGCAAGGAAATATGCCATGTGTATCACAGTTGACATAAATAAAGTGGCAGTAAAAAAATGTTTGGTGGACACTGGGGCATCCATCAATGTATTGCCGCCTAGCACTTTGAAGCGGCATTCCTGAAAATCAGATTCGGCCATCCACTATAACAGTCACAGCTTATGACAACACCAAGAAGCCTCCCTTGGGCATGATAACATTAAAAGTCAGTTTGGGTCCAGCTACAATCACAGTAGATTTTCACATATTGGACATGGATCCAACATTTAATGGCATCCTGGGTCACCCCTATATTCAACAGCTGGATGCGGTGCCTTCTACAAATCATCAATGCCTCAAGTTTCCACATAAAGGCCGTGTTATCAAAGTCACTAGCATGCCGATTCTGCCAGATGAAGACATACACTTAGCAACGTCAGTTCCTTCTATTTGGCCTTCCAACAAGCCGTTGCTATCAGTATTGGATATCCCTCACCCAAGGTCGATGCCACCCGAGACAGTTACAACAGTTGCCATGACACCCCGAACTGCCAAGGGGAAGAAGAAGAAAAATATGATGAATACCCCGTGTTGGAATATTCTGATGAAAATGGGGTACCAGGTTGGCAAAGGCCTGGGGGTCAATTCCCAAGGCAGAACTAAGCCTGTCAAGCCACAAAGATTGATTGCACGGGGCAGCCTAGGCTATAAAGGGCCAAGCAAGAATGAAGAGGAACCATGGGCAGTTATGACATCCACTTTGAAGACAGATCGCCAACCACTCACTTGGACATTGCAGGCACATTTTATTAAAGGTGGCGTTCAAAATAATGAGCAGACTACAATAGTCACTTCCATGTTAGACTGTCAAGATGTTTATGCCAGACAGTTTGCTCGTCATATTGCTCCATTGGCAACCTACAAAGCCCTGGAGTCTCTAAGGCCTGATAAGAGAAGGAAAATGGATGATCCAGAGTGTGACTGGTATAGATGGTTCGACATGAATGATATTGCTATCGCTTTGAGCCGTCTATTTATGCGAACCGATCCAGAATGTCCGCCACTAATTCATGAGTTGATTGAGAAACCTACTGTGATAACAGACAAGAGACAGCTACTGAGCAATTATACAGACACTGGAGAGCCTGATGTGCCATACGAAGAAGGTTTCACGACAGACAGGCTGTGGGCCGGCCTCTTCTCCCTCACTTTCATGCATCCGTCTCTTCTTTCCTCCTTGTATGCTCAACTGTTTTCCCACGTGCCGAGACCGCCTCCGATTATGGTCATCATGTATCCAAATTCACTACAAATTTCTCCTCCCATTCTTCCCTTGCTCCTCAAGCAATTCTCCAGACTCTCCATCGCACCCCTGCACGGGTCGCTATTGATTCAATCCTTCTCCAATCTGTCAATTTCCACTCCTCCTTCTGTTATTCCCCCTTCACATTGCTTTCTATTGAAAAAAGAAAATAAAAATGAAGAAAAAAATAAAGAAGAAGAAAAAGAAAAAAAATGCCAAAATTCCAACTTTTCAAACCGCCATCTCTGTTGAGGAGACCTCTTATCTCCTTTCTGTGTGTGTCCCGACCCAGGGGCCGCTCTTCCAAGATTCATTGATAAACCTTTTCCACCCCTCCTGCGAGGGGTCCTCATCTGTATCCCCTCCTGTATCCACTTTTCACCTCCTTCCTTTTCTTCTTCTAATGATCAAGCTAGTTGCTCCTCTTCTTCTTCTAATAAGATTCATGGGGTAGTTTCACATAAGAAACCCAAGGGTAAGCAGATTCCCCGTAGATTCTTGTTAGAATTGGCTAGAAGGTGCCGGGCATGCTCAACTCTTCCCGAATTTTTAGAGAATCCAATCATCTTGCCAGAATTAGAATATGAGGGTACTTGTGCTTCTTATGAGAGTTTAGGTGTCTATGAGATTATGAATGATGAAGACCCTATTGAAGAGGGGGATGAAAGTTACGAAGAATGTGAGGACGAGGCTGATGCCTTTGCTAGTGGCATGAGAAGATTTGATGAACCTTCAGCCTCAGTAGAAGAGCCTACCAAAGAAATAAATCTGGGTACGGAAGAAGACCCCAGGATTGTCCTCATTTCAAAGAATTTGCCGCCCTCCGAAGAGGAGGCGCTTATTTTGGTACTTCAAGAATACAAAGACACGTTTGCATGGAGTTATGAAGATATGCCTGACTAGACCCTGCGCTCGTTGAACATCGGCTTACACTTAAGCCAGGGTCTGTCCCGGTCAAACAACGGTTGAGACGTTTCCACCCTAGCATGACTTTAAAAATGAAAGAAGAGGTCGACAAGCTTCATAAGGCCAGATTTGTTAGAGTTGTCGTCTATCTAACTGGGTGGCTAACATCGTCCCGGTCATGAAGAAAGATGGAAAGGTTCGGATTTGTATAGACTTTCGGGACCTCAACCGTGCGTGTCGTAAGGATGACTTCCCCCTCCCTCATATTGATGTTTTAATTGATAATACGGCAGGATTTGAGACTCTCTCCTTCATGGATGGTTTTTCAGGTTATAATCAGATTCGCTTGGCTGAGGAAGATCAAGAAAAACATCGTTTACTACACCATGGGGTACTTACTGCTGTGTGGTTATACCTTTTGGACTCAAGAATGCTGGAGCCACCTATCAGAGGGCTATGATGGCAATTTTTCATGATATGATCCACATTTATATTGAGGTGTATGTGGATGACCTGGTGATAAAATAAAGAACAAGGGTTGAGCATCCTGGGGTTCTAGCTAAGGTCTTGCAAAGATCACGAGAGTATCAGTTGAAAATGAACCCCAGGAAATGTGTATTTGGTGTTTCATCAGGGAAGTTGCTTGGATTTATTGTCAGCAAAAGAGGAATTGAAGTTGATCCCAATAAGGCGAAGGCCATTAGAGATATGCCTCCTCCCAGGAATTTGAAGGAAGTTCGAGGATTAATCGGGAGGTTGCAATTTATTCACCGCTTTGTCTCCCAGCATTCACAAAGATGCAGGCCGTTTTACGAGCTTACTAAGCCGGGGGTCAAGTTTAATTGGGATGACAAATGTCAGGCAGCTTTTGAAGGATTGAAGGATTATTTGGCCAATCCTCCTGTCCTGAGGCCGCCAGTTCCAGGCAAACCACTCGTTCTCTATGTTTCTGTCCTGGATGACTCTGTGGGTGCTGTCCTAGCTCAAGTGGATGAAGAAGGGAAGGAGAGGGCAGCATACTACTTGTCTAAACTTCTCAACCCTTGTGAGCAGAGGTACTCAGCTATAGAGAAGACTTGCGCCACTTTGGTCTGGGTAGTTCAGAAGTTAAAGCACTATTTCTTAGCTCACGAGGTTCATCTCATTGCACGCATGAATCCGATTAAATTCCTTCTTGAAAAATCTATCCTTACCAACCGATTAGCACACTGGCAAAGTTTCCTCTCTCAATTCGACATCACTTACATTCAACAGAAAGCTATCAAAGGCTATGCCATTGCCGAACATCTTGCTCACCACCCTTTACCCCGATTTGATCCTGTCAATTCGAAGTTTCAGATGAGGAACTAATGTCCATTAATCAACCCCACGATCCTATGTGGACGTTACATTTTGATGGAGCTCTAAATTCCCAAGGAAGAGGGATCGGCATGGTTCTTTTAACTCCAGAAGGGGTCACCATCCCATTCGCCGCTCAGCTTACTTTCCCTGTCACAAACAACATAACTGAGTATGAGGCTCTTTTGGCCGGCCTTCAAACCGCTCATAGATATGGTGTTACCCAATTATGAATTGTTGGTGATAGTCAGCTCATTCTACACCAGGTGCTTGTCAAATGCCGCACTATCAATCCTAAGCTCAAACCATACCAGGAACTTGCTTCAGCTTATGCCAAGCTCTTCACCAAGTTGATCTTCGTCCATGTCCCTCGTAGCCAGAACATATTAGCTGACGCTCTTGCCTCTTTGGCCTCTGCTTTAGTCTTTCCTCCCCAGCGAGATTTTCATGTTCCCCTCATTCATCAGCGTGACACTCCAGCTATTAAGGATCGTGCATTCCTCGACATTAGGGACAAGGTGCTCGAGAAGGTCAGGCGGAGTGAAGCTCTTAAAAACAAAGATGTCATGTTGTTAGATTGGGAAGAAGAATTGGCTGATGAGGAGAAACCTTGGTATTATGAGATTGCCAGATATTGCAATGATCAGTCCTATCCCGAAGAAGCCACTGCAGAAGAGAAGAAGGCAATTAGAAGAGTGGCTCAACGTTATGTCTTGGTTGGAGGTGTGCTCTATAGAAGAGGGCTCACGGGTGTTTTATTAAGATGCCTCGATGATGATGAATCCTGGAAGGTCGTGGAAGAGGCACATTCAGGAGTGTGTGGTGGTCATGTGAACAGCCAGATGCTAGCTAAGAAGATCCCTAGGCTATGCTTTTATTGGCCAACTCTAGAAGAGGATTGCTCCATCTATGTTCGAAGGTGTGTTAAGTGCCAACTGCACGCTGACAAGATTCATTCTCCTGCTTCTTCACTCCATCCTATGTCCTCCTCATGGCCTTTCTCCATATGGGCTTTTGATATCATTGGACCCCTTGGTGATTCGAACCTCCTTACAAAGCAAAAGTCATTCATCCTTACGGCAACGGAGTACTTCACCAAGTGGGCGGAAGCGGAAGCATTCGTGGAGATTAAAGCGTCAACCGTCTGCAAGTTTATAATGAGGAACATCATCGCAAGGTTCGGCATCCCAAGCACCATCATCACTGACAATGGACCTCAATTCATCTCTCAAGAGCTCAAGGATCTCTGCAACAGGTATAACATTGCATTGCATCATTCTTCTCCCTATTATCCACAGGGCAATGGCCAGGCAGAGGCAACTAATAAGACACTGATCAAAATTGTTAAGAAAACGTGTGAGGCTAATAAATTTTCTGATTGGCCAGACAAGCTAGTTGAAGCTCTCTGGGCCTATCGCACTTCCATTCGTACCCCCACTGGGTAAACCCCTTTCGCCCTTACTTATGGAATGGAGGCGGTAGTTCCTTATGAGATTCTCATTCCCTCTCTGCGAGTACAATTGGACAAGGAATTCTCTATTGATGAGCGTCGTGATTCACTCCTTGCCCAGTTGGAACTCCTAGATGAGAAGCGTCTGGTCGCCGCTGAGCATGCGCGCGTTTATCAAAATAGGCTTTCACATTTTTATCAAAAGAAAGTAATTGAGAGAAAATTCAAAATCGGTGAGATGGTAATCAAGAGAATCTTCGTAAAACCTGGTGGACCCCGTTCAAAACTCCAACCAAACTGGGAAGGACCCTTTGTTATAAAAGATGTTTATCTTCGCAATGCTTATAAATTAATTAATGCCGAAGGAGAAGAGCTAGCTCATCCTTGGAATGGGCTCTACCTTAAGAAATACTACCCCTAATCCACTAATAATAATAATAATAATAATAATAATAATAATAGAAGTTTACAAAATCCAAAAATATATATAATAGAAAATTTCCAAAATCTAAAAAATATATAGAAATTTCCAAAATCCAAACAAAATGGAAAATTCCAAAACCCAAAACAAAAAAAAACAAAAAAAAGGGAAGGAAAAAAGATTTTCAAAATTTCAAAATTGTTGCCATGGCATACAAGGACGCAAAGTCTGAAAAGTCACAATTCAGAATTCATTCATCAGTCTTGTTAACTTAAAATGGGGTCGACACCCGCACACACTACACACTTAAACCTCGAACTCAAGCGGTGCAAAATCTATGGGAAGTCAAAACTTGACTAAAGGTGAAGACAATACCCATTCTTTTCTCTTCGGCCCATAAGGGAGGAAGGGAGGTCTCGGGGTGGACCCGCCAAGCCTACCCACCGCCTTAGTAAGTGGAAGTCAGGGCCCAAAAGGGAACAAAATGCCGCAAAAGCCCAAGTACAATTAGGTTTTTCATCAGTACAAATCAGTTTCAAAGCGAAAGTCAAATCATGAAAAGAAAGGCATGTCAAGAGGGCAAAGTCCCCGCAAGGAAAACCTTGGGCATATGCATGCAATATAAAAGAAGCAAAAGGTAACAAATTTCCCTATGCCGAAGACCGAACCCCAACAGGCATAGGGTAGGGGAGGTAGTTTTATCTCGAGCTTTTCAGAATCTCTTATGGGCTTCCTTATATCTTCTTCCACCTTTTTCTTTGTGGTAAGTCATAAACCAGCAGAATGGTCGAGATTGACCTGGGAGATTGCATCGTGAGAGATCTTGCGTATAAGTTTAGACCATTATCACGTCGTCCCTTTTTTTTGATTAAATAAGAAAGATCAATGAATCCTCAATGACGACCTTGTAGGACCCATTGCCCTGGTAGCTTTGTCAACCTGATTCTAAAAAGCAGCAAAAAAAAATTTTAAAAAAAATAATAACGCCTCTGTGTAAGGCGCATGTTAGGTAATTAACGCCTGAGTGGAAGTCGTCTTTTATCAAATAACGCCTTTGGATAGGTCATCTTTTAACGAAATTGAAACTCTTTTTCAGAATTAACGACCGTCACTGAGGGCGTCTTCTATATGAAAAATGACCTAGTCTAAGGCGTCTTTTTGAGAAAATAAGAGAAAAAAATGAAAATGAAAAAAGAAAAAAAATGGTGATTTATCTTTCATGATGCGTGCTTACATTTTACATGGGCATCTTTTGTTATGGGTTGCATATGCGTGCCTGCGTGTTGCATCTCCCTTTATTGGTTATTTCATTCACCTTATTTTAAAAGGCTTGGCTCCTTGACCCATCATCAAGGTCAAAAGTAAAGACATCCCTTGCTTATTGAGCAAGGGGCCAAGTCGAACAGATGAATTAACATGTTTGTTCAAGAGTGAACTACAGCTGCAGGCACAGGGCAAAGTGAAGCAAAAGCAAAGAACGTGGAAAAGGAGCAAAGTACGCGACAACGAGTACACAACTACACAAGTGCTCAGGTAACAAAAATTTCAATCTCATATATATACATCATAAATATCTGAGTACAGGTGTGAGGGTGGAGAAGTACAAGTAAGTCTCTCTCAGCTCTCGCCTCCACCCTCCTCTCTCCTACTCTCTACCTCGTCCTCGCCGTCCCGAGGGGGCGCTGGTGGAGGGGGCATGGGCCCCCGAGAAGAAGCTGGAACTCGAACCTGGCCCCCTACCTCGCTCCTCTCTCGAAGAGAAGAGCCCGCCACAAAGGTAGAACTAGTGAAGTTGTACCCTGCAGCTCGCGCCCGCTCCCGCCTGCACTGAAGATGCTCCTCTGACGTTCTTAGCCGCTCCTAGGTAACGGCTAGCTGGGTCCTCAAGTCTGCCAGCTCACGCTCGCGCGCTGCCACCTGCTCCTGGTATCGCGCACGCTCTGACTGCTGTAGCTCGTGGTGTCGCGCACGGTCTGCCAGGTGCTCCTCATGCTCCCGAGGACGCTCCTTGCGCTCTCGCGCACGCTCTCTCCGCTCCAGCTCAAGAGCGACCCGTAGCTCCGCTATGTCCTGAGGCAGCTCCTCACGCAGCCTCAAAGCCCTCTCCAGCTCCGCGACCCGCTGCTCACGGATCGCCAACTCTGCACTAGCCAGGGCAGCCCGAGTATGAGCCACCTGTAACTGTGTAGTCTGCAAACAGGTAAACAAGTCATCAGTTCCACATTTAATGCAATAATTCAACAATTTATGAAACGAATGCATGGTTAAAAGTAAAACTCACCCGTGTGGCCATCGCCTGCTGGCCCTCCTCGATGCAAGTAAGAGCGGCTCGGAGCTCCTCCGTCTGCAAAACACTTTTTTCATCAGCACATAATAGATAATTGAATGAGGTCTGAGTTTTGAATTTACCCGTGTAGCGAGGTCGCGCTCTGCCGACTCGGCCCGTGTCACTGCCCCTGCTAGCTGCTCCGCTAGTGTAGTTGCCTCTGCACTAGGCCCTCTCGAGCTAGAGGCCTCTCCCGTATCTCTCCCTGCTGCTCCCTGCTGGGCACGCTGCATTTATTGAGATTGTCAATGGCTAATCATCAATAATTCAAGGACAAAAATTCATTTACATATAGAAATAAATTGAACACTCACCAAGGTCTCAAGGTCTGCCCGCGTAGAGGCCAGCTGTGCCTCCAAGCTGTGCAAGTGGGCCTGTGCATCCATCGCTGATATATCTCGTGCATCCTGCATCCATTGCACGTTAGTCACATGATATATACGTAGGCATTTGCATTTAATTTAGGAATAAGTGCATCCATACATACCCCTAGGACCCTCATCTGGGGTCGGCCGGCGTAAACCTCCCAGTAGCGCCGGACGTACTCGGAGCTGTCGGTCGCCCGTGAGGTGACTCGGGTCCCGCCTCGCTGCCAGTCGGCGTACTGGTCCACGAACCGCACTCTCCAGTCGATCTCCTTGGTGCGACCGCGTGTCTTCTTTCCTACCCCTCGCGGCTCTCCAACCTCTATCCACTCCTGGTGAAGGCCGAGGGTCCTCATCACCAGCCTAAGCCGTAACGGCTCAATCTCGCTCAGGCAATGAACCCAAAGCTCATGCTCAAAGCGAGGTCGGCCCGCTACGACCCACGGCTGACCCTCGTCGGTCATCTCCTCGTAGGGTCTCCACCGTACCTGCATTCACAAGCATGCATACATTCCATCATATCCATCACATAACATAAACACAACATAAAAAGAATGCATCATGCATACCAGTGAAGGAGGGAAGTCGCGAACTCTCGTCGTAACACCCACAACTCGTAAGTGAGTGGGGCTCCGAACACTACCGGCAGCCAGCGTCGTGCTAGAGGGAAAGATCCCTCACCTCCAGGTCGTGGGTCGACGCGCCCCATGGGCATGTACAAATGGCTCCAAACCTACATCCATGCCTTGCATTAATAAAGCATCCACATGCATATAAAATAATAATAAAAAAACATATAAAAGGAAAAAATGCATACCTGAAGAAAAGGTGAGAAGCCACTGACAGTCGTCTCTCGATCTGTCCCCGTGGAGAGGTTGGCTATCAAGTGTGCTAGCAGTGCTGCTCCCCAGGTGTATCTGCCGACTCCCTCCAGGTCCTCGAGTATCCCTAAGAATCGGCAATTGATGACGTCGCCCTTTGTGCCGAGCAGCAGCCTCCCGAGCATCAAAAATAAGAACCTCCTCAGATCTCTGTCTGCCCTCTCTCTGTCAGTCGGGTCCTGGCAATAGGCTGCCCTAGCCCCGTCCATCAACCTCTGTGAAAACTGCTCTAAAGACTCCCTGGGTCTCTGTCTAGCATCCCCCAGTCCCATAGCTATGGTGAGGTCGGTGCGGAAGACGGTCCTGCACTCGCTAGGTGTCTCATAGACCATCTCTAACCCTAGCAGTCTCTCGGTAAGCTCAGTATAGTCAGGGTAGGTGATCCTGCTCACAGCCTCCCCATCTATCCTCAGCCCTGTAATCCTAGCTACATCCTCTAGGGTGGGGATCATATGACCCCATGGCATCAAGAATGCCCGGCTAGTCCTATCCCATCTCTCTCTCAAAACCTGGATCAGTGCTAGGTCTGGCCTAACTGGCTCTATGCTGAGGAAAGTCCCGAATCTCATGGCATCTACCCTAGCTCTCTGAAACTCAAGGAGACCATAATATGCTGCTCGCACCTGGACCCAGGAAATGCGTGTCCTCATCAATCCCTGCGTGCATAAAGAAAGAATTTTTTTGCTTAATTGTTTAAATTTCATTTGCTGAGATGTTTGCTGTTTGATTTAATTAACGACCAACCTTAGGTCGTGGCTTGCTTGATTAACGCCTCTGAGGGTGGCGTTATTTCTAAATGGTTATCTACGTTTATTGAATTAACGACCCAGCCTGGGTCGTTGGTTATCTAGAAGACGCCCCTATGGGAGGCGTTGTTTTGAAATCTGGTTCTGGAAGTTTCCAATTAACGACCACCCATGTGTCGTTGTTAAATGAATTGACGCCCCGATGGGGGGCGTTGTTTTCCAGGGTTTTAAAAAATAATAATAAAACAGCACGCGAAATAAATCATGGCAAACATATTGAAGAAAAAAATAAACAATTGAATTGATAAAAGCATGGAAATTAATAGCATGTTGTTTAGACATGATAATTCAAATTAACGACATGCTACAGGGCATGTTCTGATGAGATTAATTATTTTCCAAAATAAAGAAAATGAATTGACGACCCTAGGTCTGGGCGTCTTTTCTTTAATTCACGACACCCCTGGGGGCGTCTTCTTTCTGAGTCACTGGTTTTTTTCCCCACCGAGAGCTATGGAAAATAAAAATAAAAATAAAAAAAATGGAAATGAAGGGTTGAGGGCCTACCTTCTATCGTTTGGGTCCCGTTAATTCTCCCCGAAGCTGGGGCCTTGGTTGCTGTTGCCGTCGGAGTTGGCCGGGGCGAGGGATGGCCGCCTCCGTGGCCGGTGGCTCTTCGTTATCTCCTTCCTCTCCTTCTTGTTCCTCTTCTCTTCCTTCTTCATCCTCATCTTCTTCTTCCTCGCCCTCGTCTTCTCCTTCGTCGTCGTTGCCATCTTCTTCGTCTCCTTCGGCCTCGTCGTCGTCGTGTTCTTCCTCGACGCCGTGCTCTGCCGGTGAGGCCTCCTCGGCCGTCACCGGAGGAGCCTCCTCCATGGCGGGTTCGTGCTCGCCTTCCAGGTCCACAACATCGGGGGCGCTAACCCTCTGCCTTTTAAGTCCACCGTCGGCCATGGCTAGGGGGTGAGGGGAAGAGAGAATGAGAGAGATAGAGAGTGGGGGATGGGTTCGGTTAGGGTTGCAGAAAAGGGAAATAGGGAAAAATGGACGAAGGAAGAAGAAGGAAGGAGGGAAAGCAAAGTTGAACGGTCAAAAAGAATTAACGACCCCATAAAAGTCGTGTCTTGTTAAAAAGACGACTGGAACAAAGAGCATTACTTAACCATTTCACGACGTGCTTTGAGGCGTGATTTCTTTTCGCATGGGGAATGGCAACCGTCGTCAGTTGCATTCAATGGGACTTGATTGACGTGATTGGAAGAATCATTACTGTTTTTAATTAACGGCTTGGCTACAGGCGTTATTTACATGAGCCGTGGCTTATCTGAAGACGTTACTTTTAGATTTTTAACGAATACTTTCGGGAATTTGAATCATATTAACGTCTTGACTTGAGGCGTGATTCTATTAACGCCATTGCTGAAGTCGTCAATTCTGGAAATTTCATGTTTTGATTTTAGGAAAAGATCAATGAGAGACGACAAGTGCTGAGATGTTATTTATGTTATTAACGTCATTCTCTGAGTCGTTATTAAGAACAGAAACGCAGATTTTTGGAAGAACTGATCAGAAACGACATAATTTGGCTCAATCAGAATATTATCATTGTTTATTATTGATGAAAAAATTAATGCACCTAATGAGCCACTTTGGGCCTTAAGCTTCTTAAAGCTATTACATATGTTTTCCACTGATCTCTCTCTTCTTCTAAGTTCTCCACAAGTTGATGAGTTTTGTAGATTTTCCACAATGCTTGGATTGTTGTGCTTTCTTCTCCATCTTTATTGCTGCCAATGTCCCTTGTCTTGATAGGAGGAAGATGAGATGGGTCCTCGAATAGTCGCCGTGGAAGCCCGAGTTGAGGAAGGCACCGATGAGAGTTGTATAACACGAATTTCGTGGCGCCTATTAACCGAAGATCCGTCCCGGGAGAGAATCGTGCATGGAGTTCTTGAGTTTTAAGTAATCCCAGGGCGCATGTGAATAAGTTCTTTGGCATCACCTTGAGATGCTCCCTCCATTCCACTCTTTTCTTGATTTGGGGAATCCGGTTCACCACTCTATTGCTCAACCCCAATGAGCCGGTCATGTAGGAAAGTGGGCTTTTTGAGAATATTCTTGATGGTTGTTGGGCCTCCTCACATGGATCGAACTTGAAGTGGAGATCTACCCAACTAGAGAGTGCAAGCATGCATCCATAAATCGGTATCCCCATTGCTGTCGAGGTAAGCCCGCTATATAGAAAGGCTAATATCACCGGTCCCACTCTCTCTCCTTCCCAAAGACTAGCTATAGCACTCAATTGGGTCTCTTCCAAGAAATCCTCCGTGGAGGGGAACAAGATTGCTCCCGCCAAGCACACAACGAAGGCTTTTGCTACTCGTTCTATTTCATCTTCCTCTTTGGCTTCATCAGTTTTTTTGTAGACCCATGAGGCAAGCTTTAAGAGGTTAATCCCCTTGGTGGCTTTGATTTGGCTCACTAGGTTGGGACTAGGAATCAAGCTTGTTAGCAATTCATGAGAAGAGATTTGTCTTGGCATGATGGCCATCTTCTCCTCATCCCCTTGTTTCATCTTCTTTAAGCCCAAAATCATCTCTAACTCTTCTAATAGAATGGTGGCTTCAAAAGTAGAGAAGAGGAAGGTGTGGGTAGAAGGGTGCCATATCTCCATAAGAGCTCCTATAGCTGCCCAGTCTAAGTGGATTTGGTCATAATGTTTGGCATGGGTAACTAAACCTAGGAGATGCCATCGAGAAAGAAAAACCCTCATGTCTGAATTGAATTTGGAGAGCAAGAGGGGAAGCCATTTGTTTTTTGTGAATCTCCTAGCTCCTGGAATGCTTGGGTATTCCTGTGTAGAGAAAAGAAAAGAAAGAAGGCACAGAGGGAAAGAAAGAGATGAGAGTTTGAAAGGGAAATAGGAAGACACAATTCAAGCTTTGAACATACCTGGTTCATAGCAATCCTATTGCTAAGGTGCCCATTAATCTCGGAGAGCCTGAGAGTGGAGAGCTTGGTCCTTTTGATAGCTCTCTCCATCTTCTGAGTAACTGTCTGCAGAAAGAAGCTGAAAAGAACAAGCAGCGCCTGCGAAAGCAGAAGAAGAAGCAGCAGAAAACATGATTCGAATGATTTGTTGGAGAAATCCCTCCTTTTATAGAAGTTTGAAGGATCTTATGCCGGTTCGAAATTGCAAAATCAAGTACGAGCATAACTGGGTTTAAGCTTTCTGATTCAGAGTCGGAAGTGTGTGTTTCGAATTTATGGTTAATTAACGACGGTATTCAGGGCGTCGTTTATTGGATTAACGACTTGATCCAGGTCGTGCTTTATTTCACGCCTTGATGAGGGTCATCTTTTGTTGAAATCTCAAAGCTATTAACGCCTTAATGATAGTCGTCTTTTATCTTTTTGATGCCCTACCATCAGTCGTCTTTTTATAAGCTGGCATATTCGGTTCTCATGTGCTGATGTTAATTAATGAACTTAAGTGTTGTCTTTTAATTAGGATTTATTTGTGATTATGCACTTATGATCATGTCTTGTTTTGAATTAAGGATTATTCCTATCATGAGCACTAATGAATTTTCAAGTGCAGAAAAGTGCAGGTTTCGAGACGCATGGGTAACTCGTTGAAGTAACATCATTCCGTTCTTGTATTCTTTCCTGTAAGCGTTGTTACTATATGGTATTCTACGCTATTATAGCATATCAAGGACCTCGTGGTTATGATGAACCTGGAATTTGAGTTCCCCTTCATCAAAAATAGTGATAATTCCAGGAGAATCTGGATCACACAGATAGGCCGTTGAGTCATTAAAGGTCTGGGACAACGGTTCCACTTTCTGGGTTGATGCGCGAACAAACGGGCTTCAGCTTAGTGTCAGCTCAGAGATCTGGATTCTTGACCAAATCTAGATGGCTTGTCAATATTATCCTTAATTATTTTCTATTTTTAGTTTGTTTTATTTTTCTTTTAGCCCAGCATGCATCATGTAGGACTTTGAGCTTAATGATGAAAATCTTCATATTATGGCAATAGTGAAGGTCACTCGCTCTTAATTGAGTTGGCATGAGATATTCCATTCTAAATCAAGTACTTTATTCTCTCTAAAGCCGCTCAGGCTAGTTCCTTGAAAGCGTCCCTTTGTTGGGTCTTCATCTCCCTTCACTTTAATTTTCTACAAATCCACCTTGGTTGTAGCACGTCCACATTGGCTGGTAACCGCTCTCCAAGGGTGCCTCCCTGTCGTGCCCTCGCACACTTTTCATTTATTAGTTTAGTCTCCTTTATCCAGCCAATCGATGTTTTCTTGAAATCACCCGGAGTTGTTTCACTCAGAATCTTGGAAAGATTTCTAATGCTTAGTGTCAGAGGCGTGTCACATCACACCTTGGCATCTACTTATCAGTTCATTCCACTTCATTTCGCTTGTTACACTTTCACTTCATTTCGTCTCACTCCCTTGCAAAGCAGACGCCAAGGCGAGGCAGCTGTAGACACGCCAAAATTGATACTATGTTGATCAAATCTCATGTCAACATGTTAACGCCCCAAAGTGAAATTCAATATTTCCATAATAGGAAGTTTTTCTATTTTTGTGTGATTTTATGTGTTTTTCTAATTATTTTTGTAATTCACGACTTGAAGTAAGGCATGTTTTAAATAACGGCTTGCTCCTGGGCGCTTTTTAAAGAAAGGACGGCTGATGCAAGAGGCGTCAGTTTCTGGAAATTAACGAATTTCATTCAAATTGGAAAAAAAAGAATTAACGTCCCTCTCTGGGTCGTGTTTTTAATTAACGCCTCTCCCTCAGGCGTCGCTTCATCATTTTCAAATAAGGAAGGTGTTTCTTACTAAAATTAAATCCATTAATTGACACCTTTATGTTAGTCATTATTTTAATTAATACCCCGACCCAGGTCGTCAATTTCAGATAACGCCTTTATGTGGGTCGTCTCTTTCCCTTCTGTGTCCTGATTGAACGAAGCTTTCCTGGAGAGTTGCCTGCTCTGTTTGATCGTCTTGTTGGATTAGGTAACTAGAGACCTTGCCGTGGATGGCTATTGCCAATTCTTATCCCATTAGATCTGTGTTTTCCGCCCTATAAGTGCATCCCTGGGTCGAGTTCGCAAAAGGTTGACTGAAGGGAGAAGAAAAGAGGGATTAGTAATAGCAGAAACAGGTCTTCTCCACGCGTAGAAGCTTTCCACTCTCCTCTTCCCTGCGCATCCTTTGCTCCTGCGGTGGTTTCTTCTTCCTATTGCATCAGCCGACTTAATTGGTTCTCCCTTTACTATTGTCAGGAACAGCAGGGAACTCTTTAGTTTACTGTTTTATCATCGTTCATCATAATTCTTTTGTATTAGCTTTGCATCACATCTCCTTCCTTCCCTAATTCTCTTAGGGGTTTTAAAAGAACCGAAAGGTGCACACTTTATGCTCATATTCCATCATCTTATGTTATCTTTGGGTTGATACTACACACACTTGGCTAATCCCTTTTTATCTTGTTTGTTTGTGATTTGTTTAAGGGTAATCAAGAAGAAAAACCCCCTTCATCGGCCGGTCGGTAGAAGGAGGAGGAGGAAATCTACAATCATCCCGCATCATTGTTCTTCATCAGGTATTCACGATCAATCTCCCTTCTTTTTGAGGTAACCCCTCTGGCGATCACCCTCCATATAGCAATCTCTTGCTCTCTTTTTAGTTATTTAGTTTTCTATCTTCTATCCTTTTATGTCGGAGAGATGATCATCTTTTTAGGTGTTCACATCTTTCTTCCGTGGAATGAATGAATATATATCAATGGTTAAAGGGTTCAACGTTGTCTTCTTCTTCTGCATCCCATTTCCTTCATCCCTGCGATTACTTCTGTCGGCCAGTGGGACGGCGCCGTACAATAGTGCCGGCACCGTGATGAGATGTCAACATATGTACATCCCCCATCTACTGTGCCTAAGGTGGTGAATGTAAAGTTTTCGAACGCGACGGCATTTTCACTTTCTTCTGCCCAGTCATCTTCTCCTTGTTCGTGCGTTTACCCCGCGAGATGGTTTCTTCCGTCTTGTCTTCCTCGATGCCGACATGCCCTGCCACGCTATGGGCTACAGTGATTTCCCCTCTCCCCGGGGGTTTCTTCTCCGCTGGAGGTCGAAGGTTTCATCGTTGGAGATGCATACATACAAGTCTCTCTCTAGTCGATTCTGGGATTCTCCTCCCATCATCTTTCTGCTCCTAGTCATGGACAGAAGGGGACGAGGTCGTCCCTGCAACTACAATGTTCGGTTTCCCTGCTTCAACCTCTGTTAGCCTGACAGCTATCTTTTTAACCTGCTAACCAATGTATCCATACCCATACATCTGAGGCTCGCTTAGCATGATTTATAATCGTGCCGTATTACCATCTCTTCGAGGAGATTTCGTAACCGGGGAGAGGGGAACATTCCTCAGATTCACTATGCTTCCACTCTGTCCACAGGGGACTGTCTCTCAGTGATGAGCCATCTTATGGATTAACGATTGAACATTAAACGGGTTAATCCCAATATACCCAAATCCACAGTCCTTGACGGACATTGTGGTGGCCATGAGATGCTTGCCCCTCGTAGGCTGGCCCTCGGAGTTTCCTTCTCTAACTGATCATCACGACTTGAGCGTTGAGTCGACTCGGGTCGCGTGCCCCTCGTAGGCTAGTCCTCGGGGTTTTCGCTCCCATGATGAGTCGTCTCATCCGCCCACTCTCACCCACGGTGTCACGCCCCGACGTGGAATATCAGGACGTACAGTTAGAAACGAGCTGGAAAGAGAGAGAACTAATCTAAATATAAACAAATGCTAAGAAATGGAAATAACTTATTGACCATTAAACAAAACATAACTGGTACATAATCCTCAAATCAACTCAATACAACTGGGATAACAACTCTAAACCACAATAACATAACTGAAGCACAACACACTCTAAACACAACTAACTGATACACTCAAAATATCACTCCTGCCCTTCCCCATCGGTAAGCGCGTCACTTGAAAAGCCTGGAAAGGGGGGAAACAACAACTATGAGCTAACACTCAGTAGGAAATAACATATAGGTATAAGTGATTAGCAGTTTAATTACATTTTTAAAATATCATGCTACAAAGGATAATGCAATAAAAGAATAATGATGATATAATGAAACAAAATTTAAGATCTTGCAAGGTCAAGAAATATAAAGGGACAGAATGGTAATACTTAAGAGGAATAACAAAGACAAGAATTTACTGCAGGAGATAACGATAAAGAGTTGGCCATATCAAGATAATTCAAGTCATGTCAAGCACGTGTGTAGTTTCATTTCCACGTCCAAGTAACAGCAAGTAAGCAACAACAAGTAGAGTATAGAACAGTGAAGAGTGGAAAGTGAAAAGTAGTAGAGAGTAGTGGAGAGAGTAGAGAGCAGTAGAGAGTAGTGGCCAGTCCTAGATTTAACTCATGTCATAGTACTGGTGCCAAATGCCACACCTAGTCAATCACCTCCCCGGGGGTACACGTAGTGTTCGGGTGCTCCTCCCAAGACTAGACCGAGCCCTTAATTGTTTGCCAGGCATTGATTTCTTTGGATTAAAGATCCCACGAATCTAGACTTCCACAATTTATGGCCAGAATTCCAAGGTTTGAACTATGTAGCAATAACAATTTTAAGTAGGAAGGAGATTCATTTCAGAATTTCAAGGCAAGCATAATCATCAAGAAGATTGAAAACCAAGTCACAATAAGAGTTAATCATGCTACGCTACTGTAGTACAGCAGCTATCCAACAAGCTAATCAACATATTAATCCTAATTATCAAGTTAATATGTCAAAGATTATCCATTATCATTTGCATTAATCATTAAGCCAAAAGAAGATTCAAGATGACTAAAGAACAAGCTCACAGGAATGAAATAGCATGCATTACAGAGATTTAGTTACACCATTAACCACTAATTATGTGGGTTTCTATTTAACCAATGTATGATTCGAAATGAAGATGGTAAATGGCATGTTTTTACACTATGTTTGCAAGTAGGAACCAATGTAAATTGAAATCATAAGGTTTCCAGAATAGGTCACTGGTTCTTCAAAAGTGTAGTTTCCAATTGGTCTAAGTTCAATGGGTTGATCCCCTAATGATCCGAATCGATCCTCGGGTCAAAAAATAACAAAACTGGTTTTCTGGTGTATGGGTCGACCCCTGAGGTCGACCCCTGTAAAAATGGGGTCTGGCAGCTGAATGGGTCGACCCCTGGGGTTGACCCCCACCATTTCTGCAGGATGGGTCGACCCCTGGGGTCGACCCCTACATTCCAGCGCATGGGTCGACCCCTGGGGTCAACCCTCGGGCCTGCAGGGCTGCCCAGAAAATGGGTCGACCCTAGGGGTTGACCCCTGCAAGAACAACAACGGCAGTAACTTTCGGAAAGCACAAAAACTCACCCAATTGTGGTCCAATTGAGTTGGAAACATAACCACATGCTATAGGAATCTTACTAGACATATGAGGGTCATAATACATGAGTTTTAAAGCACGAATTTCATCGGAAACCCATTTAATCACAACCTATTCTATGAAGAACACAAGAAGACCTAATTCTTGACATTCTTCCACTAAATCTAAAAATTCTCCCAACATACACAACGGAATTTAGGGATTTTGGTGTCAAAAGAAAGCTAACAAGCTACTGATTACATTCATGTATATTAATTAGAAGTTGGGCTGTTATAACCTACCCCAAATCGGAGAAAGAATTCGAAACCCTAGAATGAAGAACAAGCTTGACTGCAGCTCACAAAAAGCTCGATATCTCCACGGATACCTAATGAAATTTGGGGCTTTCAGTCCCATTGGATAGATCTCGTCGAGCTGATCAAGATACTATATTTACAAGTCTCATTTGGTTAAGGGTACCTACCTTAATCGACGGATTAAAGGGCTGGAGGTGAAGAACGATGAACTACCAACACCCTCCACCAAAACGACGAATGCTCCCAGATCTAGACTCCTCGTCGGCTGACCCAGCTACCAAATGAAACTACAGTCGAAGAGCTACATTTCTATAGTTCATGGAGCTTCTGGAGCCTTCGGAATTGGGAGTATTTGGCGCTGCAAGTTACGTGTTTAGAAACGGCGCCGGAATCCTTGACTCGACCAAAGCTATGTCGGCAGCACGTTTTAGGGCTAGGTTTACCTCAAATTGATTGAGGTTAAATTTTCCTTACCTCGTGGCCTTCCATTTGCCCTTGATTTCAGATCATTTGGTTGAGTAATAAGGTCAAATTTCACGTTTTAAGTTACGATTAGGTAAAGGTTAGGTAAAAGTCAAATTCGGGATTAATCCTCTAATTAGACAAGGTTACGTAATTAATTTGGGTCAAGTCCAGAAGACAAAATTGCTATAAAAATGATCTTTTACCCAATTACTATTTTTACAGATTTTTTTAAGGTAGTCAAATTTTATAGGTTCTATTTTCTAATGAATTAAATATTAATATTTCGAAATTCAAACATTAATTCATTTTAATTCAATTTTTAATTAATAAAAGCTCAATAAAACTTAATAAATAATCGGGGTATTACACCCTCCCCTACTTAAAGAATTTGGTCCTCCAAATTCACTGCACTATATACGGAAAGTAGGGAAAAGATAGATCACCTAGAATAGGTCGGGATACCGCTTCCGCATAGTATCTTCCGATTCCCAAGTAGCCTCTTCGGTTCCACGCCGACTCCACTGAATCTTGACCATCGGTATAGACCGATTCTGGAGTTGCTGCTGTTTCCGGTCTAGAATCTTGATAGGTCTTTCTTCATAAGTCAAATCTTCCTTTAACTCAAAATCCACATGTTGAATGATGTGAGTGGGATCGTACACATATTTTCGTAACATAGACACATGGAAAACATTGTGTACGCCAGATAACTGAGGCGGTAATGCCAGTCTGTAAGCAACTTCTCCCACTCTATCTTGGATCTCGAATAGACCAATATACCTCGGACTCAGCTTGCCATGAATGCCAAATCTTCGAATCCCTCTCGAAGGAGAGACTTTCAGAAACACATGCTCGCCAACTTGAAATTCTAATGCTCTTCTCCTTGTGTCGGCATAACTCTTCTGTCTTGACTGAGCCACTTGTAACCGGTCTCGGATAACATGGATGTTCTGTGATGATTCTGAAACAAGATCCGGTCCAAGCCATTGCTTCTCGCCCACCTCGTCCCAACACAACGGGGAACGATAGCTTCTTCCATACAAAGCTTCAAATGGAGCCATTTGTATGCTGGATTGGTAACTATTGTTATAGGCGAATTTAATCAATGCCAAGTGATTACTCCAACTACCTCCGAAATCAATCATGCAAGCTCGCAACATATCTTCCACTATCTGGTTGGTTCTTTCAGTCTGTCCATCTGTCTGTGGATGAAAAGCAGTACTGAAATTCAGACGAGTACCAGGAGACTCTTGCAGTCCCTTCCAGAAATGTGAAGTAAATCTCGGGTCTCTATCAGACACAATGTTGACAGGTATACCATGGAGCCATACCACTTCCTTCAAATATAAAGCAGCCAATACATCAACTGTCCACTTGGACTTAATGGATAAGAAATGAGCTGATTTTGTCAAGCGATCGACGATCACCCATATCGCATCAAATCCACCACGAGTCTTAGGTAGACCCACAATGAAATCCATGCCAATGCTTTCCCACTTCCATTGAGGTATGTCGAGTGGTTTCAACTTTCCTGCCGGTCTGAAATGTTCAGCCTTAACTTGTTGACAAACCAGACATCTACTCACGAAATCTGCAATTTCTCTTTTCATATTCGGCCACCAAAAGGACCTTTTCAAATCCTTGAACATTTTCGTGCCTTCAGGATGAATAGTGTATTTGGATCTATGCGCTTCCTCCAGAATCTTGTTCTTTAACTCAGCTTCATCAGGTACACAAGTTCTACCCTGGAATAACAATCTTCCATCGTCAGCCACCATGAAGTCGGGTCTGCTGCTCAAACTTCCCTTGATCTCAACCAGCTCAGGATCATTATCTTGCAAGGATTTGATCTCCATCAATAATTCGGGCTTAAGTCGAATCTGTGTAATTATAACCCGATCATTATCAACATTTAGATCCAGGCTAGCTAACTGTTCCAATAGCCTCCACTCTTGTAACATGAGACTTGATAATTTAGCCATAGGCTTCCGGCTTAATGCATCTGCCACCACATTGCCTTTACCGGGATGATATTCAATCGAGAAGTCGAAGTCCTTCAAGTACTCCAACCATCTTCTCTGCCTCATGTTAAGTTCTTTCTGAGAAAATAAATACTTCAAACTCTTATGATCTGAAAATACTGTGAATGTTTCTCCATACAAGTAATGCCTCCAAATTTTTAAGGTGAATACAACTGCTGCAAGTTCCAAGTCATGAACGGGGTAGTTCTCTTCGTGCTTCTTCAGCTGCCTAGAAGAATAGGCAATCACCTTACCATGCTGCATGAGTACACAGCCTAAGCCAATACCAGAAGCATCGGTATAGACCACGAAACCACCGTCGCCAGAAGGTAAAGCCAATACGGGTGCAGTAGTGAGGCAATCCTTCAATGTTTGAAAGCTCTGCTGACATTCCTCAGACCATTCAAACTTGTTGTCTTTGCGGGTCAATCAAGTGAGAGGTACCGCAATCTTGGAGAAGTCTTGAATAAATCTCCGATAATAGCCTGCCAGGCCTAAGAAGCTTCTCACTTCGGTCACTGTAGTAGGCTGATCCCAGTTCCTTACTGCCTCCACTTTCGAAGGATCAACTGAAATACATTCTTTGGTGATGATATGTCCTAAGAAGGACACTTCTTGCAACCAGAAATCACATTTACTGAATTTGGCATATAGTTGATGATCTTTCAATATCTGCAATGCCATCCTCAAATGTTCGGCATGCTCTTCTTCAGTCTTGGAATAAATTAGTATGTCGTCAATGAATACCATGACCCATTGATCAAGATAAGGCCGGAATGCATTATTCATTAACTGCATGAAAGCTGCTGGTGCATTCGTTAGACCAAAAGGCATAATGATAAACTCAAAATGACCATACCTGCTGCGGAAAGCCGTTTTATAAATATCATCTTCCTTAATCCTCAGCTGATGATATCCAGATCGAAGATCGATCTTAGAGAAATAATGTGCTCCCGCTATCTGGTCGAATAATTCGTCGATCCTCGGCAATGGGTATTTATTCTTGATAGTAAGCTGGTTCAGTTGCCGATAATCGATGCATAATCTCATCGAACCATCCTTTTTCCTGACGAATAATACAGGAGCTCCCCAAGGTGAAGTACTCGGACGAATAAAGCCCTTCTCGAGCAATTCCATTAGCTGTTGCTTTAATTCCCTTAGCTCCGCAGGGGACATACGGTAAGGAGCTCTAGAAATAGGGGACGTGCCCGGAACAATATCAATGGAGAAGATAACTTCCCGCTCAGGCGGAAGTCCTGGTAGTTCCTCCAGAAAGACTTCGGAGAATTCTCGGACAATAGGAGTGTCCTTTATCTCAACTCGCTGTTCTGGTGTAGCATAGACAAAGGCTAGAAAAGCCTCGCAACCTCGCCTCATCAGCTTGTCGGCTCGAAGAGAAGAGATGAGCGATACGGGGTTATGGCGCTTGATCCCCGTAAAAGATAAACCAGAATGTCCAGTAAAAGTCACTGAGCTAGAACTGCAGTGAACACTAGCCTCATACTTGGCCAACCAATCTGCTCCAAGGATTACATCATAATCCTTCATATCCATGCAAACTAAGTCGGCTGGAAAATTCCGTTCATCAATAATAACCTTACTAGAAGGATAGTAATATTGAATAGCCGCTCCAGAACCAATAGGAGTTGATATAACTAATGGAGAATTCATCATAATAGGTTCGACAGATAACGACTTCGCAAATTTCCGAGATATAAAAGAATGCGTTGCACCAGTATCAAAGAGAACAAATGCGGGCTTGTCGATTATAGTAATGGTACCTTCGACGAGTCCGCCATCATCAGAAATCCCAGTTTCATCCGCATGTAAAGCTTGGAGCCTTCCTTGTGGCTTCTTGATAACTTGAGGTTTTGCCGGTGTAGCTTGTTCCGATAGAAGAGGGCAGTCAGGGATACGGTGTTCCCTACTCCCACATCGTAAACACGCACCTAGCTTGCGCCAGCATTCCTCCATCTTGTGACCTGGACGATCACAATACTTGCACTTGCCCTTGAATGGAACAATAGGGCCGGGTTTCTTCTCTTCATTTCTTGGCATCTTGCCTTTCCACGTTCCCGATCCGGTCCACGAACTAGACCCACTCATGGGCCTCTTTTTGCTAGTGCCAAATCCGGGTCTAGGAGTTGGTTGTTCCTTCTTCATGCCTTGCCCACGGATCCTCTCCGTCATTTCTAAGGTATCTTCTAGAACTTGTGCCTTTCTCACCATCTCAGAATAAGTAGAGATCTCCATCGGCGCCAGTTGATTGATGTAGTGAAGCTTCAACCCGTTGAGAAATCGCTTAGCTTTCATCTTTTCTGTGGAGATAAGGTGAGTAGCATAGCGCGAAAGCCGAGAGAACTGTGCTTCATATTCGGCCACCGATAAGCTTCGCTGCTTTAGAGCCGCGAACTCCGCCGCCTTCTTCTCTTGTACACGATCGGAAAAATATTTGTCGTTGAAGAATTCCTCGAACTCTTCCCATGTGACTTGTTGATCGCCTAGAGTTGCCTTGACGGAATCCCACCAAGTACGCGCGTCCCGCTCCAATTGGAAGGTAGAAAGAAGGACACGCTCTTGGTCGGTGCATTGCATGACTTCAAAAATTCTCCCCATTTCGTTGAGCCAATGCTCGGCCTCGTCGGGGTTAGTTGAACCAGCAAATCTTGGCGGGTTCATTCCTCGAAAGTTCTGGTATAAGTCACCGATGCCATGACCCGCTGCTCCAGCTTGAGCTACCTGATGTAACGCCTGAGTCAGGCCTTGAACCGTGCGCTGCAGGTTCCTCCATTCAGCACGTTCGGCTGCCATCTACACGAGAAATAGATTACTTAGGTCCAATAAAATAGATAATAACACGATTAAGGAACGAACTTAACCCAAGTTTCTACCCAATCTCACCAGGTCAGGTTCTAGACTTTAACAAGGTTAGAGGTCTAATGCACCTAAACACGACCAAAAACTCGTACCTGGCGGAGCTAATCGGTCCGAAGACCACTCGCGCAAGTATGCGACCTTCCCGATAGGCGTAGCCTAACGTTCGGACAACACCTTTTGATATACCGATTATTGGGATGCAATGCAAGAAAACCTAAACTTAGGGAACCTATGAGTATGAAACCTAGGGCTCTGATACCAACTAAACTGTCACGCCCCGACGCGGAATATCGGGACGTACAGTTAGAAACGAGCTGGAAAGAGAGAGAACTAATCTAAATATAAACAAATGCTAAGAAATGGAAATAACTTATTGACCATTAAACAAAACATAACTGGTACATAATCCTCAAATCAACTCAATACAACTGGGATAACAACTCTAAACCATAATAACATAACTGAAGCACAACACACTCTAAACACAACTAACTGATACACTCAAAACATCACTCCTGCCCTTCCCCATCGGTAAGCGCGTCACCTAAAAAGCCTGGAAAGGGGGGAAACAACAACTATGAGCTAACGCTCAGTAGGAAATAACAGATAGGTATAAGTGATTAGCAGTTTAATTACATTTTTAAAATATCATGCTACAAAGGATAATGCAATAAAAGAATAATGATGATATAATGAAACAAAATTTAAGATCTTGCAAGGTCAAGAAATATAAAGGGACAGAATGGTAATACTTAAGAGAATAACAAAGACAAGAATTTACTGCAGGAGATAACGATAAAGAGTTGGCCATATCAAGATAATTCAAGTCATGTCAAGCACGTGTGTAGTTTCATTTCCACGTCCAAGTAACAGCAAGTAAGCAACAACAAGTAGAGTATAGAACAGTGAAGAGTGGAAAGTGAAAAGTAGTAGAGAGTAGTGGAGAGAGTAGAGAGCAGTAGAGAGTAGTGGCCAGTCCTAGATTTAACTCATATCATAGTACTGGTGCCAAATGCCACACCTAGTCAATCACCTCCCCGGGGGTACACGTAGTGTTCGGGCGCTCCTCCCAGGACTAGACCGAGCCCTTAATTGTTTGCCAGGCATTGATTTCTTTGGATCAAAGATCCCACGAATCTAGACTTTCACAATTTATGGCCAGAATTCCAAGGTTTGAACTATGTAGCAATAACAATTTCAAGTAGGAAGGAGATTCATTTCAGAATTTCAAGGCAAGCATAATCATCAAGAAGATTGAAAACCAAGTCACAATAAGAGTTAATCATGCTACGCTACTGTAGTACAGCAGCTATCCAACAAGCTAATCAACATATTAATCCTAATTATCAAGTTAATATGTCAAAGATTATCCATTATCATTTGCATTAATCATTAAGCCAAAAGAAGATTCAAGATGACTAAAGAACAAGCTCACAGGAATGAAATAGCATGCATTACAGAGATTTAGTTACACCATTAACCACTAATTATGTGGGTTTCTATTTAACCAATGTATAAGTCGAAATGAAGATGGTAAATGGCATGTTTTTACACTATGTTTGCAAGTAGGAACCAATGTAAATTGAAATCATAAGGTTTCCAGAATAGGTCACTAGTTCTTCAAAAGTGTAGTTTCCAATTGGTCTAACTTTAATGGGTCGATCCCCTAATGATCTGGATCGATCCTCGGGTCAAAAAATGACAAAACTGGTTTTCTGGTGTATGGGTCGACCCCTGGGGTCGACCCCTGTAAAAATGGGGTCTGGCAGCTGAATGGGTCGACCCCTGGGGTCGAGCGCATGGGTCGACCCCTGGGGTCGACCCCCTTGCAGGGACTGGATGGGTCGACCCCTGGGGTCGACCCTTGGGCCTGCAGGGCTGCCCAGAAAATGGGTCGACCCCAGGGGTCGACCCCTGCAAGAACTGCAACGGCAGTAACTTTCGGAAAGCACAAAAACTCACCCAATTGTGGTCCAATTGAGTTGGAAACATAACCACATGCTATAGGAATCTTACTAGACATATGAGGGTCATAATACATGAGTTTTAAAGCACAAATTTCATCAGAAACCCATTTAATCACAGCCTATTCTATGAAGAACACAAGAAGACCTAATTCTTGACATTCTTCCACTAAATCTAAAAATTCTCCCAACATACACAACGGAATTTGGGGATTTTGGTGTCAAAAGAAAGCTAACAAGCTACTGATTACATTCATGTATATTAATTAGATGTTGGGCTATTATAACCTACCTCAAATCGGAGAAAGAATGCAAAACCCTGGAATGAAGAACAAGCTTGACAGTAGCTCACAAAAAGCTCGATATCTCCACGGATACCTAATGAAATTTGGGGCTTTCAGTCCCATTGGATAGATCTCGTCGAGCTGATCAAGATACTATATTTACAAGTCTCATTTGGTTAAGGGTACCTACCTTAATCGATGGATTAAAGGGCTGGAGGTGAAGAACGATGAACTACCAACACCCTCCACCAAAACGACGAATGCTCCCAGATCTGGACTCCTCGTCGGCTGACCCAGCTACCAAATAAAACTAGAGTTGAAGAGCTACATTTCTATAGGTCATGGGGCTTCTGGAGCCTTCGGAATTGGGAGTATTTGGCGCTGCAAGTTACGTGTTTAGAAACGGCGCCGGAATCCTTGACTCGACCAAAGCTATGTCGGCAGCACGTTTTAGGGCTAGGTTTACCTCAAATTGATTGAGGGTAAATGTTCCTTACCTCGTGGCCTTCCATTTTCCCTTGATTTCAGATCATTTGGTTGAGTAATAAGGTCGAATTTCACGTTTTAAGTTAAGATTAGGTAAAGGTTAGGTAAAAGTCAAATTCGGGATTAATCCTCTAATTAGACAAGGTTACGTAATTAATTTGGGTCAAGTCCAAAAGACAAAATTGCTATAAAAATGATCTTTTACCCAATTACTATTTTTGCAGATTTTTCTAAGGTAGTCGAATTTTATAGGTTCTATTTTCGAATGAATTAAATATTAATATTTTGAAATTCAAACATTAATTCATTTTAAATCAATTTTTAATTAATAAAAGCTCAATAAAACTTAATAAATAATCGGGGTATTACACACGGACTTGGTGCCCCTAGTAGGCTAGCCCTCGGGGTCTTCCTATCTATTCGGGTTTACCATCCGCCGTTGCGCCACCCGGGTCTTAGGGGTTTACTCCGCTACGTGAGTACTTCCCCGCTTCTCCCCGACAATCCTCCGGGATGGGGAGATGCTGCCAAAATTTCGGCATGAATAAGTTAATAAATCATTTAATAACTCTAATAAACTTGTTCAATTCGGAACGATCGCCGCGCTCGAGTATGAACCTCGCGCGAGCCTATGACTTGACTTCTGGATGGCTTGAGACCGATCCGATGAATAATTAACTCAATTAACTTTCAAAATCCTCCAAAACATTTTAATAAATCTACAAATAAACCAATAAAACTTTGATTTTCGTGAAAGCGGGCTAAACCGACGCGACGATCATCCGGGGTGCCTTAATACGGCGCGCCCTAAAACGGAGCGCCCTATTCCGGCGCGCCATAAGGTGGGCGCGCCGTTTTAAAGCCCCCCTCTACACCTACGCGTCGTGGCACCGTTTTAAGCCTACACCTACGGTTCCCATGCCGCTTTAAGCCCTTTACCTAAGCGTTCCACGCCGGTTTAACTGCAATCGCGCCGTTTTAAGGCTTTGTTTTTCATGCCGTTTTAAATGATCACTCTCTGAGTGAATATTAAACCGCCTTAATGGCGAACACTGTCCCGATTTGGATAACCCATGGACACATCGGTATCCCTCGTAGGCTAGCCCTCGGGGTCTCCGTCCACTCGGGTCCGACGGTCACCGTGTCTGGCCTCTCGGCCTTTAAGGAGCTTATCCCATTCCGTGGGCATGTCTCCATTTTTCCCCGAACACTCCGGGTCTAGGGGAGATGCCACCAGAGCTTTATCAGGACATTTACAAGATCAAGAATATAAATAAAAGGAATGAAAATGAAATAAAAAAAAATAAAATAATAATAAGAAAATAAACAAACAACAACTAATAATAATAATAATAATAATAATAAAATAATAAATAATAAAATGAACAAAACAAAATAAAATAAATAAAACGAAAAGAATAACACCGTTATCCGGCGCGCTCACACATTTGCACACCGTTTTAACCACGAAGTTTCACCCAAATCCCACGTCGTTTCATATTTTTTTATCTTCACATTCCACCGCGCCGTTTTACCGCTTCCACGAAGGGCCCGCCGTATTACAGCTCCCATGTCGTGCCAAGAATCCCCACGCTTTAACACGCACACACACGCTAACAAACAAAACAACTCAAAAAGCTAACATACGTCTGAACCACCCATCTCATATATGCATATAACTCCATTAACATTAACATCTCTTAACGCTACGCATCAACTAACAGTAAACCATGCATTTTCCTAAACTAATCACACATGCATACATTGCCACCTTCATTCACATTAAACACAAGTGCAGCATTTCATGTGCATCAATTAATATAAAAAAATTAAACAATAAAGGGGAGAGATGAAAATATATATATATAATAAGCAAATAATAGTTAAATAAATGACAATAAAAAATAACAAAATAACAAAAAATAATAATAAAAGTGGTAAATAAACAATAAGGAAAATAATGAATGAATAACACCCAAATAAATGTCGACAACAAAAATAAAAGATATATGCATTCAATATATAAAATAATAATAATAATAATAAAATAAATAAATAAATAAATAATAAACAAAGAGTATTCATGCGTCCAAAATAATAACAGGAACAAATAAAGAATAATGAACATGACTGTGTCTGCTCCGGAGCTCTCGTCTCCTCTAGACCCTGGGCATGTGAATATTGATGACCCCCTGGCAGGTCGTCCTTGGATCTTGGGGTTAACCCCATTATGACCACGACATGACCTTGTCCTGGGCCGATAAGCCGTTGAATTCAATTCATCTCGACTGGGTTTTAACCGCATCCCCTTAATTTTCAAATATCAAATTTGCCATACACTGGCATACATTGTCCCGATGATACACGAGTCTGCCCGAATACGGTCATACTCGGCCCACCTCATGGGCTCATATGTATGCACCGTAACGCTATGTGCAGTCTCAAAATAAAAAGGTAATGACTGATCGACAACCCTGTGAGTGACAGGGATTACCAAAGTCTTCCTTAAATTTACAAATAAATGACCAAATAGGCAATAAACAATAACATTAACCACCTTGCATGGCTGCATGATCTGACTCTCCGGTATATCAAATGGTGATTAGCGGAAGGTCGAGTTACGCCCGGCCGGAGGCTTTCGCTATGCACGGCGGTGGTCCTCAGACCTAGGTTCTCCGCCCTGTACCAGGAGCCGGCCTAATAAACAAATACTACCATATTGTATGCGTGCATGCAATCACATCCTTTACATATTCTACGGGCCCCATGGCCTCTCTATTTTGACGATTAATCAAGGGTTTTCTCTCTTCTGGAGAGATGTAATTAACGCTGTAGCCTTTATGGTACTGCGGGTTTTGGGTCCTGACACGATCAACTATAATCGTCTGGTTAGTCAGACGGTGCGCATAATAAATTTGTCACCCAATGACTGGCACGTCCTGCGTAAATAAACCTCTAATAGATAAACCAAATAAACCCATAAAAAATATATTCTTAATAAAATCTCATTCCCACAAGCTGGCATGCCCGGTGGGACTTAGCCTCCCTTCATCTCTTCGCCAAAATAGGAGGACCATGGGGCCCCCCTTGAACTATTTCAAATGTTAATTATTCATTCATCTTGTTTCTCCTCTTTGTAGGTTGAAGTGATGGCGAGCGGCCTATCTGGGCTTGTTTTCGGTCCTCAAATCGTGGCAGACCATGCTGCATACAGCTACCTTGCCGTACCCACTACCTTCGGTAACCTTCCCCCAGTCATCGGCTTCCCCAACTTCCTGGGAGTTGCATTCGTGAGTCTCCTAGACGTGAAGAGTTCTAAACCTATGAAGCTGAAGAACGACAAAATTGTGGCCTACCGAAGTGAGGGCCATGTCAAGGAAGCTGTGCTGAAGGACCCGATGGTCGTGAGTTGCCACGTCCACCATACTATTTGCCCGATTGCGGCACATAAGAAGAAGCCCACTGGGGGCAAGAAGAAGAGCTCTAGAGGAAGGGTTTCTGCTACTCCCCGAAGCCGACTTTCGACGTCTGGGAAGTCCTTGTTGATTGGGGGCATCCGGATCCACTTCAATGGCCGCTGCGCCGAAGTTCTGCCGGATCGGATCATCCCGACCGTGCCCACTTACAACACTTTCCAAATGCTAGCAAGCCGAAGGGTGGATTTTAATGACAATAATCAAGGGAGGCCAACCCCGAACTTGCCTAAGTTTAAGCAAATGTGGGTACCCAAGAAGACCCAAAACACTGCACCGGCCTCGCAGAACTTCGGCAATTCTACTGATGTCCCCAAGAGAGGGGGCAAAAAGGCTGTGCGTGTAGAAGATACCATGGTTGTGATCCCTTCGCCCACCATCAGGGTCTCCGCAAGTCAAGCCGACATCTCCAAATTATCAAGGAATTTCAATCAAGTGGCCAAACTGGCACGGCTTTCATACATGCCGTCAGCCCGAATCCAAGTGCTACCTTCTGCCATCTCTACAGAATGCAGCCAGGAAGACACAACAAGGATGGTCCGGGAATATTTCCATAGCTTCGGAGGTCCCGTCATGGGTCAGCAAAGGTCCCTTTGAGTCATCAGGGCCGAAGAGAAAGAAAAAGACAAGATGGCGCCGGTTGAGGTGAATGAAGAGGGGAGGCGAGCCAAAGCTAGAAGCCTTGAAAGGCCTCCACAAAATGAAGAGATAAAAAGAATTCCAATGTATAAAAGGCTGACTTCCCCTAGTCAAGCCCGAAGGGGAACCTGAAAGTACAAAAGAGGAGTGCAAATCCTCACCGGCAACATGACAGTGGTAATGGGCATACCTGGCACCCTGCCAAATGAACAAGAAGAGCCAGCCGAGATTGCTGAAAGAACTGACCCGGTGACAAGACGGGGTAAAAGTGGGGCTGAGCTATTGCAAGCCACAAAGGGCAAGCAGCTTGCTGAAGAAAACACCACTACTGTTACTGCCGGACTAGTGGCATCTGAGCAAGAGGGAGCATCCCCAACTCCTTCAATTGAAGCTCCTTTGGGTAACACGCTCGAGGGCATCAGTGATAAAACAACAATGGACCCTGCCGTCCTGATGCTGCTGCAGAGTGAATTAAATGAAAAGACTGAGCATGTTGTAGCGCCGGAGCAACTGGGGGCACAAAATGGGCCATCACAGGAATGTTTTAACCCCGGGGGCGCTCCTTCATCGGTCGTTCTACAGACTGCAACTCAGAACTGGGCTACTCTCCAACATTGTTCCCAGCGGCTCCAACCAGCATAGCTAATGCCTCTTCAGATGCAGTGGCAAGCTCCCTTGTCAGAACCTTTGCCACCCAATGCTATGACTTCGGCCACATTATTGATGCAGCCCACCCACCTCTACCCCCAATCAATAGATCCAGTTATGATGAACAGGCTGATGGTGGAGCAAATGATAGAGGCAAGGTTAGCAAAGAGGGGTGGTGGTGATTACGCCCCCTTTGACATATATCAAGTGCCATATCCAGCCCATCATGCTGCCAAAAGATTACCGTCGGGCATCAATAAACTTCCAAATTTTGACAAATACAACGGGCAAGGCTCCCTGAAAGAACATATTGCACATTATATGACAATCATGGGCGACTTGGCGGCGGACGAGTCATATCTGCTCAAGTTCTTTGGGTCTTCATTGACAGGACCTGCCTTTGAATGGTACTCTAACCTGCTGGCCGGGTCTATCCACGACTAGCCAGATATGTAGCAGAAATTCAGTGAAAGATTTTACGTCATCGAGGCAGAGGTGACCGTGGCTGAGCTGTTGGCAGCCAAGCAAAAAGATGATGAAATAGCTACATAATATATCAAGAGATGGGAGGATCTCAGCATGAGGTGTCGGCGTCCTCCGCATCCAGAAGAAGCAATACAAATATGTAAACAAAATCTGAAGAAAGATATTCTGGAAAAGATGATTGGAATAGAAATCTAGTCTTTTGACCGATTAAGTGATATTGCCACGGAGGTTGAAGATTTATTCAAAAGATATCCCTCCATTTCTGCCGGCTCAAGTCATCAAGTCAGGAAGGTTAATAAATGGCCGATGCTAAAAGCAGTCCATACTATCAGCCTCATGGCGAAAAGGCACAAATGGGTGCACAACCCTCCTCTCAATGAACTTGCTGACTGTCGAGAGAGCCATCCTCCGCAGAGCAAAGCAAAGAAGCTCTATGCCTTCCCCTGGGACCGACTCGAGCATTGTTCGAGTGGGCTGTCCAATATAGCAAAATCGGGCTTTCGAAGCCAAAGAGACCTGATTACGTCAAAAGAAGAGATGATCCTCATTTCTGCCCCTACCATCAAATCTTGGGGCATCCTATTGAGGATTGCCAAATATTTAAAGACATTACCCAAGGCTTAATAAAAAGAGGGGATCTACAAATGGAGGAGGACAGAGTCGATCCTCCGCGCCCTCATGAAGTGCCTACTCCGGGGGCATCAATTAATGTAATATCTATATGTCAGCGACTGCCTGATGAAGTGCCAGAGGCTTGCAGCCAATGCACCAATGAAGACTGTGCCCTAGCACTTGAAGAAAAGTAAAGAAATTGGCAAGCATCGTCAATAAAGAAAAGAACAAGATCAACATCCCTTCCGACTCCAAGAGTCCATGTTAGTGGAGCCATGGGCCGGCCTGCTCCGCCCCCTATAGCTCCGGCTTGGCAACAAATAGCCCCTTCTGCGGCTATCAGAAGGCCAGTGGATAACACAAAGAAACAAGCCCCGGTGCGGGAGCATGAAGAAATCAACTCAGCCGTGGAGCGGCTACAAACTATTATAGACTGGCTTGATAAGCATGAGCAGCTCAAGAGTCAACCAATGCAGCTCAAAAAGCATGCCCCTCAAGGACACAATAAGTCCCACGGGGCTAACAAACGGAATTAAAGAAAAGGCAAGGGTGTTCGACGCACCGAGCGACCCACTGTGGGGGTAGATGCCAGTCATATGGGAGAAGGAAAAGGAGAATACAAGGCTAAAACAAGATATGTTACTCTCTCTAGCGACACGTTGTCATCATCATCCAGTGTGGCTCAAGCTGCTGATGAAGAAGATGAAGAAATTTGCTTTATGCCAAAAGGAGCAAATCAGGCTAAAGCTTCTGCCTCCCATCATGCTGCTAGACCCAGGAGGATATCAAGATACCCGCCAGCCAACAAGGGGGTGCAATACCACGTTCCTCCTCCATTCGAAGGTATAAGACCCAGGGAGTTCATCTCGAAGAAAACGGGCACGTCCAGCAACAATGACGGGATGCCACTCACCCTAGTCAGACCGGAGGCGCAAGATAGCACTCCCGGCCCCTCTTGGCAAGGCCCCGCTGTGATGGCACTGCTAAACCAGAAGCAGCAGGAAATTGAAATGCTGCAAAGGTAGCTGAATGAAATGAATCTAATTCCACCTATGCCACAACTGGCAGGACATCTACATGAGGCGACACAAGGTAGTGCTAGCTCACCTGAAGCTTCAGCACGGCAAGTCATACCCTGAACAGCACATGATCTTACAGGGGGTATCCTCCTCAACCACTCAAACATACAGTCTCCCGGGCACGTCAGGGGGCAACTAAAGCATCTCCGAAGATGGTGCCAATGAGACCGCGCATGCAGTTAAACGAGCGGAAGGCTGAACAAACAATGAATATGGAGACAGCCAAAGAGGAAGTCACCGAGCCCGAATTACAAGCAGCCAAACAAAAAGATAATGAGTCTATCATGGACTACGTAAGAAGGTGGAGGAATCTCCGTGAAAGATGCAGACATTCGTCGAGCTACGAGGACTCTGTTCAAATCTGCAAAGAAAATTTGAGAATAGAAATTCTACGATGGGTCATTGACATTGAAGTCACGACCTTTGAACATGTAAGTGATATCGCAGCCAAAGACGAAGCAGTTCTGGAAAGGCTTTGCTCGGCCTCTACGGCCTCGAGCCAAAAGAATAAACCAATCAACAAACCTCCGACATAAGTAGAAGTTTATGCCTCAAATTTTGAAGCCTTCGAGCAACAGAAGAGGAAAATGAAAGAGGCATCTTCCGCCGATCCGGCAAAACAAGGGCCCTCATTAAGGGGCAAAATGATGAAACTGTATTCCTTTCCAAAGGACAAGACTAGGGCACTTTTTGAGTGGGCCCGTGAATACGGCAAAGTAGTGCTTCCGGAGCCGAAGAAACCAGGCGACGCCGAAAGAAAAGATGATCCACGATTCTGTCCTTATCACCAAATGTTGGGGCATCCCATTGAGGATTGCTATGTGTTCAAGGACATTATTGAATGCGTGATCAAGAAAGGCGAACTACAGATGGGCAGGTATAAGGTGGATCCACCGTGCCCTCATCAAATATCTGTCCTTAAAAGGGCAGCCCCACGCAGCGTTACCGTCTCAACTGCTCCTCGCAAATCTGGCTGAAGCCGATGTCTAGTAGGCCCGCATAGCTTGAATGCGGATGCTTACCAACAAAAGAAGAATGGCAAAAAAAAGAAAGAAAGGAAAGGTCCTGTTTTGGGGGCAGGCACCAAAAAAAGAGAAAAAAATGAGAAAAAAAAAAGAAAGGAGGGCAAATGAAATTTGCGTATATAGACATAAGGCTCCACCTATTGAATCTGAGATGTCGTCTCTCAGAAGGTAGGGTCTTCCAAAAAAAAGAGAAAAAAATTCTTTTGAAGGAGGCTTTGATGGCTGCATCTGTCAAGGGAGATATCACTCCCCCCATGTCTAGGTCTGCGCCAAATAAGAAACTACCATTGTGGGGTCGTCGTGGTGGAGCGAACCACTTATCCCCTCTCTGAGGGGGTGAGCACTCTCTTATGTACCCACCTTGGTCTGTTTAAAAAATAAATGGATGAAGGGTAGTTGCTTTGCACTACACTGCACTATCAGCGTCATCCGAGCTGTCCGTTCAAAAAAAGGGGGGAAAGGAACTTATAAGGTCGGCAAGGCCTCCACATCCTCCCCATGGGCATAAGACTCCTTAGTAGCATTGCATGGTGAATGCCCAAGGAATAATGAAATGACTACATCATCTGTGGAGGTGGGAGGACCCTGCAACTACAGCTTCTAAGAATAAGCGACAAGAGGAGGACACTTGGCGTAAGCGCCGGAGGCCCGAACCGAAGCTATTTGGAGCATCTCCCAAAAAAATCAATGACAAAAAAAGATAGCTATTGATCTGATGTATAGCTGTCACTGAATACTCCCGGGGAATCATGTTAATCAACAGTCCCATCGACGTTGAAGAACCTTTATTGGCCACCAGGCCTCCCGTTCCAAATACGGGTCCAAATCCTACTGGGGAATGAAAAGAACAAGTCCCGCCAAGTTGTCCGCACTCTCGACTCCTTTCTCCTCATCAAGCCAACAAATAAATGCCTTTCAACTTCTAGTGGCCTTTCTCAGCACCCCTGGTCCTAGCAGAATTCACGGTGCCTCGCCGCCCTCCGATCCTACGGGGATACTCCCCATTCGTCCCACTGGGACTAACCTTCCACCCTTGATCTGAGACCTATGCTCCCAGTCAATCCACTCTCGTGGCCTTTCGACATTCAGCCGTAGCGGTGCCATATTTGTCCCACAGGACTCTCCCATCGTAGCCGGATCGGAGTTCTTGCCCAATGTCGGCCCAATAAAATATCCTTTTCCTTAGCATAAGGCGCTCTACCCTTGTCGAGCTCAATAATTCGCCCATCAGTCCCGTCGGGCTGTATCCATAAAGCTTTCCCTCGGTCGGAGGCGCTCCGCCCTAGCCGAGCTCAAAGATAAACTCTGTCCCATTGGGCTAGGTCCACGAGGTCTTTTCCTTGGCATAAGGTACTCCACCCTCGCCGAGCCTCAAAATTACCCTTTGTCCCACTAAGCAAGACTAATAAAACCCTTTTCCTTGGCCCGAGGCACTCCACCCTAGCCAAGCCCATGAGGCTCTTGGACATCGATCCTTGGCCCCACCGGCATAATAAACAGTCAAATTCATCAATAGTCCCACCAAATAAATATCCCGCATCGCAGACGAGACTGCGTCAGAGATCCCAACAAAAAACAAACAAAAATAATGTTAACAAAAAAAAGGAAATGAAAAGAAGAAAGAGATGAATAAAAAAATGATGAATGATGAAGATGAATAAAAAGGGGGAAATGATGATTTAAAATAAATTTAATTAACCCAACAAACTCAATAAGTCCAACAAAATCAATAAAATCGATTAAATCAATCAATCCAAAAAAAAGAAAAAAACCAACACAATTCAATAAATCCAATAAGCTAAGCAAAATCAATCAACTCAACAAATCAATAAACCCATAGCACTCGATAATCTTAATAAACCCACTTAAACCAATGAAATTAATCGAATCAATAGAATTCAACAAACTCAACAAAACTAATAAACCAATAAACTCGATAGACCGAACAAAATCAATAAACTCAACCAATCCAAACTAATAAACCAACAAAAGACCTCTTCGCTTTGTCTCAGACCTTATGTCTTGGCAAGGTTTGGTGATCCCATCATCTCCACGGAACAGCGCCCATTTTCTATCATGGCTCAGACCTCACGTCTTTGTCAGGTTGGTTGACCCTGACGTGACGTCGGGTCGACATTTGCATTTATACGTTCCTCCCTTGCTTCTGGCCTTTCGTCGGAGCAGAGTCTATTGGCTCCGACATTTCGTCGGGTTGACATCTATGTTTAGCCCTGGGTCTGGGACTCTCATATGTCTGCATTCTAGTCAATCCTTGCCCCCAAATATTCTATCGGGGCAATGCCCATTGACTTCGACGTTCCGTCGGGTCAACACCTATTTTTATATTCTGCCCTTGGCTTAGGCCTTACGCCTCTGCCAAGTTCGTTGGTTGCGATAGGACGTCGAGTCGACACCCATTCAATATTCTGCCCTTGGTTTAGGCCTCACGCCTCTACCAAGTTCGTTGGCTCCGACACGACGTCGGGTCAACATCCATATTTTATATTCTGCCCTTGGCTTAGGCCTCACGCCTCTACCAAGTTCATTGGCTTCGACTTGACGTCGAGTCAACACCTATCATATAATATGCTCGTGGCTTAGGCCTCATGCCTTCGCCAACTTCATTGGCTTCGACATGACGTCGAGTCAACACCTGTCCTACAACATGCCCTTGGCCTAGGCCTCATGCCTTTGCCAAGTTTGTTGGCTTCGACTTGATGTCAGGTCAACACTTATCCTACATTATACCCTCGGCTTAGGCCTCATGCCTCTGTCAAGTTCGTTGGCTTCGGCATGATGTCGAGTCAACACCTATCCTACATTGTACCCTTGACTTAGGCCTCACGCCTTTTCCAAGTTCATTGGCTTCAACGTTCCGTCGGGTCGACACCTATCCTATGTCCTGCCCTTGGCTTAGGCCTCATGTCTCTGCCATGTTCGTTGACTCCGACACGACGTCGGGTCGACATCCATATCTTACATTCTTTCCTTGGCCTAGGCCTCACGCCTTTCCCATGTTGGTTGACTTTGTCAAGTCTGTCAAGTCAACAACCATATTCTGCCCTAGCCCAGACCCTTTGTCTCTTCCAGGTTGGTCATTTTCAACATAACGTCGAGATGGCAACATTGTTTTATGTCTGCTTGTCTTGGACAAGCCGTCTAAGCAAGGTTTGTAGGCTCTGACATCCCGTTGGGTCAACATTCATATCCTATACTCTGCCCCTAGCTTAGGCCTCATGCCTCTGCCAAGTTTGTTGACTTTGACATGATGTCGGGTCAACGCCTATCCCATATTCTGCCCTTTGCTTGGGCCTCATGCCTTTCCCAAGTCATTGACTTCGACATGACGTCGAGTCAGCACTTATCCTACATTATACCCTTGGCTTAGGCCTCACGCCTTTGCCAAGTTCGTTGACTTTGACAGGACGTCAAGCCAACACCTATGTTATATTCTGCCTTTGGTTCAGGCCTCACGCCTTTTTCAAGTTGGTTGACTTTGGCAAGTCTGTCAAGTCAACGACCATATTCAACCCTGGCCCAGACCCTTTGTCTCTTCCAGGTTGGTCATATTCGACATGACGTCGAGATGACAACAATGCTTTATTTCTACCCTTTCCTAGACATACCGCCTACGCAAGGTTTGTTGACTCTAACATCTCGTCGGGTTAACATTCATTTTCTACCTCTGGCTTGGACCTTTCGTCCGGCCAGTCAATAAAAAGACCCTTCCACCTCTGGCTCGGACCTTTCGTACAGCCAGACAATAAAAAGACCTTTCTACCTCTAGCTCGGACCTTTTTCCAGTCAGTCAACAAAAAGACTCTTTTACCTTTGGCTCGAATCCTTTCATCCAGCCAGGCAACAAAAAGACCTTTCTACCTCTGGCTCGGACCTTTCGTCCAATCAGTCAACAAAAAGACCATTTTACCTCTGGCTCGGACCTTTTGTCCAACTGGTTAACAAAAAGATCCTTTCTACCTCTGGTTCGGACCTCCCGTCCGACCAGTCAACAAAAAGACCCTTTTACCTCTAGTTCTGACCTCCCATCTGACCAGTCAACAAAAGATCCTTTTTACCTATGGCTCTGCCCTTCCATCTAGATTGGTGAACGAAAAGACCACTTTTACCGCCAGCATCATGACCTTTCTTCTAGGTTGGCACGCAAACAAAAATATCCATGCTCGGCATCATGGCTTTTCGCCTAAGCCAGTAAATATTCTGCCTTGGCGTCATGGCCTTCCGCCTAAGCCAAGTTGTGCAGCGTCATGACTTCATGTCTAAGCCGTAAAATATTCTTGTACGGCATCATGACTTCATGTCTAAGCCGTTAAATATCCCTGTCTGGCATCTTGGCTTTCCGCCTAAGCCGGTAAATATTCTACCTTGGTGTCATGGCCTTCTACCTAAGCCAAGTTGTATGGCGTCATGACACTATATCTAAGTCGTTAAATATTCTTCCTTGGCGGCATGACCTTCCGCCTAAGCCAAGTTGTGCGGCGTCATGACTTCATGTCTAAGCCATTAAATATTTTTGTCCGGCGTCATGGCTTTTCGCCTAAGTCGTTAAATACTCTTGTTCGGCATCATGGCTTTCCGCCTAAGCCGATAAATATTCTACCTTGGCGTCATGGCCTTCAGCCTAATTCAAGTTGTACGGCGTCATGACTTCATGTCTAAGCCGTTAAAATACTCTTGTCCGACGTCATGGTTTCCGCCTAAGCCGGTAAATATTCTGCCTTGGCATCATGGCCTTCCGCCTAGGCCAAGTTGTACAGCGTCATGATTTCATGTCTAAGCCGTTAAAATACTCTTGTCCGGCGTCATGGCTTCTGCCTAAGCCGATAAATATTCTACCTTGACGTCATGGCCTTCCGCCTAAGCCAAGTTGTTCGGCGTCATGACTTCATGTCTAAGCCGTTAAAATACTCATGTCTGGCGTCATGGCTTCTGCCTAAGCTGGTAAATATTCTGCCTTGGCGTCATGGCCTTCTGCCTAAGCCAAGTTGTACGGCGTCATGACTTTATGTCTAAGCCGTTAAATATTCTTGTCTGGCGTCATGGCTTTCTGCCTAAGCCGGTAAGTATTCTATCTTGACGTCATGGCCTTCCGCCTAAGCCAAGCTGTGCGGCGTCATGACTTTATGTCTAAGTCGTTAAATATCCTTGTCCGGCGTCATGGCTTTCCGCCTAAGACGGTGAATATTTCTGCCTGGGCAACATGACACACCGTCTAGGCCAAGTTGTCTGGCGTCATGGCTTTATGCTTAAGCCAGTAAATATTTCTCCCTTGGCATCATGACCTTCCGTCTAGGCCAAGTGGTCCAACATCAAGGCTCCTTGCCTAAGCCGGCGAATGCTCTTTCTTGGCGTCATGGCCTTACGCCTAAGCCAAGTCATTCAGCGTCATGACCTTCTGTCTAAGTCGACAAACCTTTTACCATTGGCCTGGAATTGCTATCCGAACTAATGAACGAAAAGACCCCCTCTGGTTTCATACCAACCCTTGATCCCTCCAGGGATTCACCATAACATGTAACACCTTCTCTCTGTCGCCGTGGCATCAGCCACCCACCTGTAAGAGAGTCGGCCTGTGGATGTACTTACTATGCCCTCCAAAAAAAAGGGAAAAAAAAGACAAAAAAGTGAAAGAAAAAAAAGAAGAAAAACGAAGAAAAAAAAGATGATGATCATGACGTGATTTATGTGATTGCTTACCTCACGTGCATGTCTGCCCGAAGTATAGTATTAACACGCTTCCTTCAAATTTCTAAGGCAGCGTACTTCCTTGCTAAATAACGTTGCCCTGATTCAGGATATGTGTGCGTCACGACACACACTAAGGAACGAAAAGCCAATTCTCGGTGAGTGCATACGGCCAGGGGAAGAGTCGTAGCTATGTCGCTAGCACAACTCACAGAATACACTCTAGACAAAACTCCTACACTTCGCACATAATATGAGCAATGGCCCTTAGTCATAGGGACGGAATAAATTCTTCTTAACACTTCATGGATGCTTAAATCTCTACACTCGCGCACAGGGTGATCGTGAGGAAAAAGCTGCCTGCCCCCTTAAAAAAAGGAATTAAAAAATGAAAAAAATGATGATAATGGTAAGTGGAATGTGAATCCAAGTAGCCGGGAATCCCCACTGAAACAAACGAGGAGACTCGCGCGACAACGGTGTAGCAAACTCTACAATTAAAATAAGGATGAATCTTAGTAGCCGGGAATCCCCATTGAGACACATGAGGAGACTCGCGTCGTGTGGTGAAATCCATCATAAAACCCTAATATAGGATGGATCCTAGCAGCCGAAAATCTCCACTGAAACAAATGAGGAGACTCGCGTCAAACGGTGAAATCCACAAAAGTATCATAATAAAGAACAAATCCTAGTAGCCAAAAATCCCCATTGAGACATATGAGGAAATTTGCGTCGAATGGTGAAGTTCGAAATTAAGAATAAAAGGGGGTTGTGTGAAGTTACCAAAAGTCGAGAGCTCCGAATATATGTGTAGGTGATAAAGTAATCCTCTAGTGTTACTCAGAACGTCTGCACGTCCCTATGTCTAGGGTTCACTACCCATATAATTACACTTTCACACTATGGAGGAATAGTCCTGGGTGCAAATTGTGATTCATGCTATGCATATGTTCTACGCGGCGTCCCCTTTACGTATGCACATCTCCCTTAGTTATGCTTCGTGAGCCGCACTCTATCCGTGAATCGTGGGTGCTGTCCTTATCCTATCCCTGTTATAGGGGAACTATGCTACATATATCTACTCTATGCTTGCAGTCGATGAGTGCCTGCGTGCTTGGATAAGGTTATAAAAAAAAGATAATAAAAATGAATAATGAACAGATACATGCAATATTGTCAAACGGGCTATGGGATACACCCTCCGGCCCCGCTCCATCCTCTCTCTGTTGCGACACCCGCGGGTGGGGGGCATTTATTGACACTGAAAATATTCCTAATACTTCCTGACTTCTGCTTCTGCAGGTCGTAAGTTCTGACTGGGTGCTTCTGTGCCGACAGAGAAGAAAAGAAAGAAAATAAGAAAAAGAATGGCGGAAGCCGAACAAAAGATGAGACCAAAAAAAGAAGAAGAAGAAGAAGAAAAGAAAAGATGCTCGGCTCCAACGAATGGCCGCTGAAACAAGGCCCGAGAGCTCGAAAGAGTATTCGCGACAAAGAAGCAATCAAAGCTACAAATACAAGTGAAGCCGGTCCGGCATCACAAATCACAGTACCGAAGGCCATGTCAGCGGAAAACCCAAGTGTCCGAACCCAAGGCACAAAAGGTTCCAGAATCGGCCATTCAATGGCCTGAAGGCTTTACCGATACTTCTCATTGCGATTTCGCGAAGCCGCGATAAGATGAAGGACCAAGTCAACTTTCGGGACCATCTCCGGACCCACCGGCTAACCCACGCCAAGCGACAAGGGCTAATACGGCGCGCCCTCCACCGGCACGCTCCCTAACCTGGCGCCACAAATTCTGACGCGCAAAAGCCTTGCAGAAGCTCCTTCCCCGGCGCCACCAATTTTGGCGCGCAAAGAGTCCCCTGAAGGCCGCTTCCTCGGCACCCCCTAAAGCGGCGCCACCTAAAGCGGCGCACAAAAACCCAAACCTTGGAAGCTCTTCACGGCACCCCTCTTCACGGTGCGCTCCCATGGCGCCGTTTTATGGTACTCTGTATATATTTCACTTGGTTCGACCAAGTAAAAAAAGGAGAAGATACGACCAACGAAAAACGGAGAGAACACTTAGCAATTGAAAGGAGAGACCGCCCAGAGGAAGCGACCAATCACACTTTCTGAGCAAGGGTTTCTTGGGAGAGAAGTTCTTACCTCTGAGAGTACTCCTGCTGCCACTGTCGTCCTCTGTTCCGCTCGATCCTCCGGCGCCGGAGAAGAAGAGGAGTCTCTGCTCCCTCTGTCTATTAGGTGGGTCACCGTGGTGTTCTGTGTCGATCTCCCCTTTACATATTTCTCTTTCTCCCGTTGCAATGTAAATGAGAAGGGGGGAGGGGCGATGATATGAGCCTAACCTCCCCCCTCTCTCATCACCTTTGTCGATTGCGTCTGTGTTTGCTCCTCATTTGTTTTAATGGTGATCGCGCGACAACGTCGACGCCGGAATAAACTTTGTATGTCTTTCTTCCGCGGAATGAATGAATATATATCAATGGTTAAAGGGTTCAACGTTGTCTTCTTCTTCTGCATCCCATTTCCTTCATCCATGCGATTACTTCTTTCGGCCAGTAGGGCGGCGCCGTACAACAGTGCCAGCGCCGTGATGAGATGTCAACATATGTACATCCCCCCATCTACTGTGCCTAAGGTGGTGAATGTAAAGTGCTCGAACGCGGCACCGTTTTCACTTTCTTCTGCCCAGTCATCTTCTCCTTGTTCGTGCGTTTACCCTGCGTGAATTGTTTCTTCCGTCTTGTCTTCCTCGATGCCGACATGCCCTGCCACGCTATGGGCTACAGTGATTTCCCCTCTCCCTGGGGGTTTCTTCTCCGTTGGAGGTCGAAGGTTTCATCGTTGGAGATGCATACATACAAGTCTCTCTCTAGTCAATTCTGGGATTCTCCTCCCGTCATCTTTCTGCTCCTAGTCATGGACAGAAGGGGACGAGGTCGTCCCTGCAAATACAATGTCCGATTTCCCTGCTTCAACCTCTGTTAGCCTGACAGCTATCCTTTTAACTTGATAACCAATGTATCCATACCCATACATCCGAGGCTCACTTAACATGATTTATAATCGCGCCATATTACCATCTCTTCCAGGAGATTTGGTAACCGGGGAGAGGGGTACATTCCTCAGATTCACTATGCTTACACTCTGTCCACATGGGACTATCTCTCAGTGACGAGCCCTCTTATGGATTAACGAGTGAACATTAAACGGGTTAATCCCAATATACCCAAATCCACAGTCCTTGATGGACATTGTGGTGGCCGTGAGATGCGTGCCCCTCGTAGGCTGGCCCTTGGGGTTTCCTTCTCTAATCGGTCGTCCCGACTTGAGCGTTGAGTCGACTCGGGTCGCGTGCCCCTCGTAGGCTAGTCCTCGGGGGTTTTCACTCCCATGATGAGTCGTCTCATCCGCCCACTCTCACCCACGGACTTGGTGCCCCTAGTAAGCTAGCCCTCGGGCCTTCCTATCTGTTCGGGTTTGCCGGCCGCCGTTGCGCCACCCGACTCTTAGGGGTTTACTCCGCTACGTGAGTACTTCCTCGCTTCTCCCCGACAATCCTCCCGGGATGGGGAGATGCTGCCGAAATTTCGGCACGAATAAGTTAATAAATCATTTAATAACTCTAATAAACTTGTTCGATTCGGAACGGTCGCCACGCTCGAGTATGAACCTCGCGCGAGCCTATGACTTGACTTTTGGACGGCTCGGGACCAATCCGATGAATAATTAACTCAATTAACTTTCAAAATCCTCAAAAATATTTTAATAAATCTACAAATAAACCAATAAAACTTTGATTTCCGTGAAAGTGGGCTAAACCGACGCGACGATCATCAGGCACGCCGTAATACGGCGCGCCCTAAAACGGCGCGCCCTATTCCGGCGCGCCATAAGGTGAGCGCGCCGTTTTAAAGCCCCCCTCTACACCTACGCGTCGTGGCGCCATTTAAAGCCTACACTTACGGTTCCCGTGCCGCTTTAAGCCCTTTTCCTAAGCGTTCCACACCGATTTAACTGCAACCGCGCCGTTTTAAGGCTTTGTTTCTCATGCCGTTTTAAATGATCACTCTCCGAGTGAATATTAAACCACCTTAATGGCGAACACTATCCTGATTTGGATAACCCATGGACACATCGGTACCCCTCGTAGGCTAACCCTCGGGGACTCCGTCCACTCGGGTCCGTCGGTCATCGTGTCTGGCCTCTCGGCCTTTAAGGAGCTTATCCCATTTCGTGGGCATGTCTCCACTTTTCCCCAAACACTCCGGGTCATGGGGAGATGTCATCGGAGCTTTATCAGGACATTTGCAAGATCAAGAATATAAATAAAAGGAATGAAAATGGAATAAAAATAATAAAATGATAATAAGACAAATAAACAACAACTAAAATAATAATAATAATAATAATAATAATACCAAAAAAATAAAATAAAAAATAATAAAACAAACAAACCAAAATAAAATAAATAAAACGAAAAGAATAACACCGTTATCCGGCGCGCTCACACATTTGCATGCCGTTTTAACCATGAAGTTTCACCCAAATCCCACGCCGTTTCATATTTTTTTATCTTCACATTCCACCGTGCCATTTTACCGCTTCCACGAAGGGCCCGCCGTATTACACGCTCCCATGTCGTGCCAAGAATCCCCACGCTTTAACACGCACACACACGCTAACAAACAAAACAACTCAAAAAGCTAACATACGTCTGAACCACCCATCTCATATATGCATATAACTCCGTTAACATTAACATCTCTTAACGCTACGCATCAACTAACAGTAAACCATGCATTTTCCTAAACTAATCACACATGCATACATTGCCACCTTCATTCACATTAAACACAAGTGTAGCATTTCATGTGCATCAATTAATAAAAAAAATGAAACAATAAAGGGGAGATATGAAAATATATATATATAATAAGCAAATAATAGTTAAATAAATGACAATAAAAAATAGCAAAACAAAAAAATAATAATAAAATAATAATAAAAGTGGTAAATAAATAATAAGGAAAATAATGAATGAATAACACCCAAATAAATGTCGACAAAAAAATAAAAGATACATGCATTCAATATATAATATAATAATAATATAATATAATATAATAAAAAATAAATAAATAATAAACAAAGCGCATTCATGCATCCAAAATAATAACATGAACAAATAAAGAATAATGAACATGATTGTGTCTGCTCCGGAGCTCTCGTCTTTTCTAGACCCCGGGCATGGGAATATTGATGACCCCCTGACAAGTCGTCCTTGGATCTCGGGGTTGACCCCATTATGACCACGACATGACATTATCCTGGGCCGATAAGCTGTTGAATTCAATTCATCTCGACTGGGTTTTAACCGCATCCCCTTAATTTTCAAATATCAAATTTGCCATAGCTTGGCATACATTGTCCCGATGATACACGAGTCTGCCTGAATATAGTCATACTTGGCCCACCTCATGGGCTCATATGTATGCACTGTAACGCTATGTGCAGTCTCAAAATAAAATGGCAATGACTGATCGACAACCCTGTGAGTGACAGGGATTGCCAAAGTCTTCCTTAAATTTATAAATAAATGACCAAATAGGCAATAAACAATAACATTAACCACCTTGCATGCCTGCATGATCTGACTCTCCGGTATATCAAATGGTGATTAGCGGAATGTCGAGTAACGCCCGGTCGGAGGCTTTCGCTATGCGCGGCGGTGGTCCTCGGACCTAGGTTCTCCGCCCTGTACCAGGAGCCGGCCTAATAAACAAATACTACCATATTGTATGCTTGCATGCAATCACATCCTTTACATATTCTACGGGCCCCATGGCCTCTCTATTTTCGCAATTAATCAAGGGTTTTCTCTCTTCTGGAGAGATGTAATTAATGCTGTAGCCTTTATGGTACTGTGGGTTTTGGGTCCTGACACGATCACCTATAATCATCTGGTTAGTAAGACGGTGCGCATAATAAATTTGTCACCCAGTGACTAGCACGTCCTGCGTAAATAAACCTCTAATAGATAAACCAAATAAACCCATAAAGAATATATTCTTAATAAAATTTCATTCCCACAAGCTGGCACGGCCGGTGGGACTCAGTCTCCCTTCATCTCTTCGCCAAAATAGGAGGACCATGGGGCCCCCCTTGAACTATTTCAAATGTTAATTATTCATTCGTCTTGTTTCTCCTGTTTGTAGGTTGAAGTGATGGCGAGCAGACTATCTGGGCTTGTTTTCGGTCCTCAAATCATGGCAGACCATGCTGCATACGGCTACCTTGCCGTACCCAGTACCTTCGGTAACCTTCCCCTAGTCATCATATGTTTTGAAGGATTTTTGGAGCTTTATTGAGTCAATTGTTTATCGGATCGGCCCCGGGCCGTCTGGAAGTCAAGTCACAGGCTCGCGCGAGGTTCATACTCGAGCGCGGTGATTGTTCCGAATCGAGCCAATTCATTAAGTTGATACGTGATATGAGCCTTAATTTTTCTTGATAAACAAAATTTGTCACCCCAGGCCAAAGAAATTTAAACAGGTGTGGGTCCCCAAAAGAGTCCAACATGTCCATCAAGCTGCACATGTCCGCCGTCGCTCCGCTCGCGACGGAGCGGAAGTGAGGAAGGAAAGGGGCATGGCCCCGAAAGAAGAAGAGGTGGTTGCGGACCCTCCGTGCCGCAAAAGTTTCCGGGCCTGCGCCCGCCAAGCCAACGTCCCTGCTGTCGAACGAAGATTCCAGCAACTTGCCGACAGAGCTCGGCTAGCTTATATCCCGCCCGCGGGAGGTCGACAACTGTCCCCCGTGCTGCATCAAGAATGGGGTCGAGAAGAGATGACCAATTTGGTCCAGAACTATTTTCGAGGGCTAGGCAACCCCTCGCTTGGATGTTATCACTAGCTGAGTTTGCATATAATGATTCGGTCAATAGGTCTATAGGTATGAGTCCTTTTGAGATTGTCATGGGTCGTAGGCCCAGGAAACCAGTGGATGTTTTTCCCATGCCCATTCGTGCACTAGTGTCGGAGTCTGCTGAGTCATTTGCTAGGCATATTAGGAGTCTCCATGATGACATCCATCGTCACATTGAGGCCAGCAATGCACGGTACAAAGAGTTAGCCTATGCCCACAGACACCACTGTGAGTTCTAAGAGGGTGATTATGTCATGATCAGGGTTAGACCTGAACGGTATCCCTCTAGAACCGTAAAGAAATTGCAAGCCCGCGGAGACGTTCCATTTTGAGTGCTGAAACGTGTCGGATCCATTGCATATGTTGTGGGCTTTCCCCAGAAATATGGGATAAGCTCTACTTTCAATGTGTCGGATCTAGTTGCTTATAGGGACCCAACAGTGATCCCTAGTGAGCCTTTTGAGCCATCTCCTCCCCTTGAGAGTGACCCTACACCTGAGTGTCCACCACCAACCTCATTTTCACGGCAGCGTGAGCATATAGACCATATACTGGATGAGCAGGTGACTATTACCAGGAGTGGATCCTACCCGCGCTACCTAGTACGATGGAGAGTAGGACCCACCACCGATGATACTTGGATCACCCGAGTAGAGTTACAGAGGATAGATCCAGACCTACTAGAGTGCTACCATAGCGATCCAGACCCTTACTCAATAGGGTCGAGTTTCTCCCACCCGGGGAGAATTGGTGCGGACACCAGAGCAATCGAGAAGCATGAATCGGCGAGCCGTCAGTACCGAACGCGTAGCACTACTCGAGCTACACAGGCATCCATATGGCTTGGTGACAGTCTAGAGTCTCCATCTTGAGTCCTAGTATTTTTAGTATTTATTGGGTTTTTATTTAGTGTGTAATGTGTGCTTATTTAGTTTTATTTGGGGTTAATATAGTGTATTAGGATAAATAAATGGGTTTCTTTGTAAAAGGGTCACCTAGACCCAGTGGGCCCCCCTCACACTCTTCCCCATTAGGCCACCTAACTTCTAGGGACCCATAGGGGCTGGCTCATGGTCCACCTTGGACTTGGACCATTGGACCAAGGGAAGAGAAATTGCATTTTTCTTCTTTAAAGGGGGTGCCCCCTCTTTTGTCCTCTTATGTGTATTTTTTTAAATGCTTTGATCACATGGGGAAAAATATAATTTGGCATCCCCAGTGTACCCCTCCATAACCCTAGATCTGAGGGTAAGGTTGGTCATTTACCTAGGGTTCCCATTCTATATAAAACCCTTGTATTTTCTATTTTCACCACAATTAATACAAGAAAATTTTAGCAATATTGCTCCAAGGCCAAGGCCGCCCCCTCTCTCTCTCCTCTCCCTCCCTTTTGCAGCTGTGAAGACTGTTATTCTGAGGTGTGAAGCCTCCCTATCAGAGTGTGAAGCTCAGCACCGCCGCTGTCGTCGCCATCGAGCCGCCGTTGCACCACCACCACCGTCGTCGGAGCTCTGTCTTCCTCTATCCAGTAGGCTGAAGGGGGATTTTTAGCTCTCAAGCCGTAGATCTGACCAGGCTGAAATTTTTAGGGAGAGTTCCCCTTGTTGTTCCCACGTCGCACAAAAAATTTCAGGTTATTTCAACTTCGTTTCCCCCCATTTTTCATTTAAAATCCCACTACCAGCACAATCTGCCTCTGTGCAGACTTTTGTTCCAGCAGCCCAACTCTTCACCAATTAGATCCCCTTTCCAATTTCAGATCGAGCTGAAATTTGGACTGGGACTGTTGTCCACCAAACCCTCATCCCATAATTTTTTTTAAGATTTTAGGAGTTTGTTTACCTTTTTTAAAACCACTGCAAAAACCGATTCTTGTTCTATTTCCAACAGTCCAGATCCAACCACCCCCTATTATAAAATCCATTTCCCCGCTCAAACCACCTCAGAAAATTACAAAATAATTATCATCGTGTTCTTACTTCCCCCTCCATCTTTCATAAAAATCCCATCTCCCAGATCCATGGTTTATGCCTCGATCAACGTGCTTCTTCAGGTAGATCTTAGTCTGCCCGACAAGATCTGAGATAGGAAACTTTCTTGTTTGAAATTCCCCCAAGGCAAATCCTGCCACAGAAAAATTTCTGTGATGCCAAGTGGTTATAGATCTCTAAAAGGGCCTCGCAACGGCGCTAGTCTCGCATCGTTCCGATGTCAGAGCTGATCATAGCAAATTTTATCGCCGAGTCGCACACCCCTTAAACTGCTGAACAGGTCCGTGGACAGCAAGCAACAACATTCCCCAGTCGGGCCGCCTCGCCTTCTACAAGGCGAACCAGCATGTCTCCCTCCTAGGGATCATCCCTCCAGGAGTCCCCTTCGCAACGGGACCAACCCCGCCCCAGTCGGCCACCCGAGCAGAACGTGGTCCCCATAACCGTCAGCCCGCGCTGTCCGGCCAGCATCGCATAGCAGCGCACCAGCACCAACAGGGTGATTCAAAACGCTGCCCATCAACCGAAGAGCGCTACTCCCGGGTCCCGCTGTAGCCCATTACCTCCCTGCATGGAGTGGGCAATAAGAATTCAATTCTGTTATTTATTTGGTAATTGTCTAACCGGTAGTACGATCTTGGCTGGGGTTGTCTTCCCCACGCCCGGAGCGTGGAGGTAACGATCTCTCCTCGTCGGCATTTGCTTATTTAGTATATGATTATATGCCGCCGCATGAGCGTGTTAGAATTCTAGCTCATTAAATCGTTTTAATCACCGCTATGAGAGAGAGAGAGAGCAAACCCATCTCGTGACTCGATCCGAGCATAGAAGTGAGTTGACCACCCTTGACTCTGCCGATTTCTCAACCACGCGGATCCGCATTTCCCTCACTTGGGACGACTAGTGAGCTCGCATTTCTGTTTAAGACATATACCCGTAGGACCTCTTAGTGTTGAGCCGAGATAGCTCTAATGGTCGTGTAGTTGCTGGTCGCATCATCCAATTTGTCGCGTTGTCACATGGGAGTCCAAGGTTCGCATCATTTGGCATCGAGTCCCTCATTTCGTCCCTCATCATAATAAAAAGAAGAACAAAGCAAAATTTAGCACGGCCTTAACCCGGTGCGCCCTAATCCGACACGGGGGGGGGGGTGCCGAGCCGGTTTCGATCCCCTCTCAAAAACCAATTTATTGAACTCAGCCTAATCGGGCACCCAGGTAGCGCGCCGATTCAACCCTCCTCTCAAAACCTATTTTGGCAAGTCTGCCTTGAAACAAACGCGCCCCTTTGGTCTCCCATTCATCCACAAAACCGGCGCGCCCCTTTCATCCCTCTGAAACCGGCGCACTTCCTAAAAGAAAACAATTAACCCAATGAAAGAAAAATGGATCAAACTAGTAGATAAAAATGAACCACCCGTGTGTGAATAAACGGCGAAGTTTAATGATTGGGACAACGATAATAAAAAATGCTATAACCTCGCATATCTCGAGACCCTTGCTCCTCCGGACTGAGTGTAAAGTGAAAAGCGACGATGCCACGCTGAGTTGGGCATGGACCTCGGGAGCTCCTCCCGCTATGGCCATCGTTCAAAACCAGTTCGGGCCAATAGTTCGTCGACTTGACTTATTTTCACCGGGATCCGATCCCACATCCGCATTAAACTTTCCATGTCTGTGGCAGACATTTGTATGGTTTTATCGCCGTCTTCTACGCTACAAATGCGGACTTCCGTCCGAACAAGAAATTATCTGCAAGTGGCCGACACATATGAATTTATGAACGTTTACGCCCCAATGCAGGGTGCGCTTAAATGCAATCTGAGATTTCGCTCTCGCTTCGTTATTATGAATTTCATGCCACAGGCGCCCCTTTTTCCGGCGATCAATCAAGGGTTTTCCCCTCTTCAAGGGGATGTAATTAACCTCGTGACCTTTATGGCATGGCGGGTTCTCAGTCCCGACACTACACACATAATCGTCTGATTAGTCAGATCGAACGCACCCTGGGCTTCCTTGAAGCCCGAATTAATCGTCACCTAGGTGACTGGCATGCACTCGCACTCAATAAACCGAATAAATGAATGAACAAACGAATACATAAATTAAACCAAAGAAGTGCTCCAAAAAGTGCATCCACAACTCTTGCACGCCCGGTGGGACTGAACTTCCCTTCATCTCCTCGCCAGGACTAGGGGCCCTACGGCCTCTTTATGAAATTCAAAACTTTTTACTTGCAATTACAGAGGGATTATTTTCCGGCGATCACAATGGCCGTCAACTTTGGACCGTCAGTCGTCGCGAGCCATGCCAACCATGGCTACCTCGCAGTGTCGATTAATTTCGGCAACTTTCCTCCGGTTGTGGGCTTCCCCAACTTCTTGGGGGTGGCCTGCGTCCACCTACTGGAAACTGAGGGGCCCAAGCCTGTCAAAGTTCACATCCCCGCAACGGGGGCTTCCATCTCCCAATCCGCTACTGTCAGGTCGCCAACAACTGATGTTGACCACACATTGGTCAACACTGTGGGTTGTTTCATCCACCACGTCTGTTTCGACACAGACTCGATTGCCAAGAAGACTACGTCCCGCCAAAGAAGGAGCCGAAGAAATGTTGTTGCTGCTACCCCCAAGGGTCGGATATCTAATACTAGCAAGTCTGTTTTGGTCGGAGGTGTCAGAGTCTACCTGAAGGATCGTAGCGCCAAAGTGGTCCTTGAACGGATCGTACCAAATGTCCATGTACGCAACTCTTTCCAAGCTTTAGGGAGAATAGAGAAGAAGAACGGCGGAACAGCCCGCCGACTGAATGATGAACCGGCCCCAAGGCCATGCAAGACCAAGCAAATTTGGGTGCCCAAGCCAACTCGGGGCCCGGTGACAACTCAGCCAGAGTCTATCCAGGTTGACAGGCCCAGGAAGGAGGAGAAGAAAAAGATGAAGAAGAATGAGATGCCAGCAAGGGCGTCTCACCCGCCACTTGCCCAAGCCCACGGGCGATAGGCAAACACCTCTTTACATGTCGAAATGCATGGTAAGACTATCAGAGAGGGTCGGCCCGCCTATGGGCCCCCAGTACAGGCAAGGGTACTGCCACCCCCGATTTACCCTGATTATGAAGAAGAAGACATCACCCAGGCCGTGCGTGGATACCTCCGTGAGTCGGGAACACCACTCTAGGGAGGCAACGGCTACTGCAAGCCATCACCACTGCTGAAGAGGGTCAAGAATATCCAACCGACCCGACTAAAATCTAAGATGCGGAAGTAGGATTCTATGAGCTTCCCCGTCATGAAGAAGGCCCACCGAGAGTCTCGATGTTTGAAAGACTGACCTTCCCTGGTCACCTGACCAGACGTGCGAGGAGAAGAAATAAAGAAATACAAGTCTACACTTGTCACATGGCCGGAGTGACCGGTCACTATGGGACTCTTCCTATTGAGCCTGAAGAAGTTGCCAGGATCGCCGAAAGGTCGAGCCCTCTCACAAGAAGAGGAAAGGCGGCCAGTGAGGCATTGCAAACTCTTGCCAGAACAACAAATCCGGAGGAGGCTCTGGCGGCCTTGACTGCCAATGTAATTACAACTGAAGATGACAGTGGGGTGCCATCCACCTCGTCCGAAGAGACGCCGTCTGAGGAGCGGGGAAGCCTCCCCAGCCCTTCTGTCAACGATCCGGCCTTGCTGATATTGCTACAAAAATATCAACAAGAAATTGAAGCATTGAAAAAGCACCAGAGTGAGAGGGACACTCACACGTCCGCGCCTAGGCAGCTCGAAGTTCCCCCTGGAACATCAGGGGGCAACAGTCAGGCATTTGAGGCCTCACCGCAGGCGATCGCCTCGCAACCAGTGCCCAACTATGCCGGGGGCACTCCTCCCACGCAACAACAAATTACGGCTGCGCCGTAACCTCCAATCTTTCAATTCTAAGGGGGGCTTGCCATGCCCCATGCGGCCATGTTAACAACGCCGCACATGCAACAAGCTCATTTTTACCCAAGCCCGGTTGACCCGGCGGTGATGAATAAGCTCATGATCAAGCAAATGATAGAAATGAAGTTGGCAGAAAGGAGCGATGGCGACTCCGCCTCATTTGATGTATACAGGGTGCCCCCTGGCATCACCAAGCCTCCGAAGTTCAACGGGCAAGGGTCTCCGCGCGAGCACATTGCCTACTACACTAATGTGATAGGCGACTTAGCTGTTGATGAGTCATACCTGCTAAAGTTCTTCGGGTCCACATTAGCGGGGCTCGCCTTTGAGAGGTACTCAAGCTTACAACCCAGGTCTATCATTGATTGGCCCGACATGCAAAGAAGATTCAAAGAAAGGTTCCACATCGCCAAAAGGGATGTGACAGTGACCGAATTATATGAAACCAGGCAAAGGAAGGATGAGTCTGCCCTGGAATATATCAAAAGATGGAGGAACCTCAGCATGAGGTGCAGGCACCCGCCGCATCAGGAGGACATTGTCTAGATATGCAAGCAAAACATGAAAAGAGAGGTGCTGGAAAGAATGATAGGCACCGAAATTAAGTTGTTTGACCGACTGAATAATGTTTTGACGGAAGTCGAGGCATTCCTCTCAAAATTCTCCGCTGCTCCCGCCACTTCAAGCCAAAAGGCCAGGTCAGCTGACAAACGCCCGGCATCTCAAGAAGTGCATACGGTCGACTTCAAGACCTTTGAACAATAGAAGGAAAAGGACAAAGGGGAAGCTGAGTCTTCCCCATCCAAGCCCACCGATCGGCGAGAAGGTCCATCCCTACGGGATAAAATGAAGAAGCTATATTCGTTCTCTCGAGACAAGACTCGACTCTTGTTCGAATGGGCTATAAAATTCGACAAGATCACTCTCCAAGAGCCAAAGAGTCCTCAGCTGGTCATCAGAAGATTCACCAACAATAAGAAGAAACACATCCCTATGTGGGTGCACAAAGAGACCAATCCTATGGTGGAACGGCTTTAAGAAATCATTAATGCGCTAGATGAATATGAACAGCCTGAAATTTGGCCTGTCCAGCTGAAAGAATATGTCCCTTGGGAACATTTTGAGTCCCTGGAATTAGTAGAAAAAGTTGAAGCTGAAGCTGAAGAACCCGGCATATGGGATAAACCTCTAGAGGAGCAGCCATCCATTGTGAAGAAAAAGAAGAAGAAATCCAAGAATAAAGGAAAAGGCCTTGCCGTATCATGCAATACTCTGGCGGCCCTATTTGAAATGGTCTGAATCCTTGAAGAAGAGGATGAAGAGACATGCCTCGCACCAGTAGAGGCGAACCAAGCTGAAGCTTCCACCTCCCAGCATGCTACTAGGTCCAAAAGAAAATGGGGGCATCTCCCCCAGGCAAACCACAACATCATGTTATTCCGCAGCCTGAAGTCAAAGGTGTAGAAATTCCTCCTCCACTAGGGCTTTATCCAGAGTGTGTCCGCAGTCAGGGGGTCCCCTCCTTTGCCAAATTTCTATCCTCTTGAGAGGGCAAACGGCCCCGTCCACAGCAACAATGGAGGGTCATGGGTGCTCCTACCTTACCCTCAGCAGCCTCTCCTCCAGTAAATAAAAGCTACGCGAGCATTCCAAGCTTCGCCGAATTTGTGCAAGGGAAAGGGCCGGTCAGATCGGTGCAACAAGTTCAGGTGCAACCTGAAGAAAAAGATGAACCACCTCCCGAGCCATCTCCTCAAGAGCACTTTAAGGGCAACTATAAAAGGTCCGAAGAACTAAGGCTGACCAACGTCAGAACCACCAGCAGAATAGTGAAGCAGCTGAAGAGAATCCCCGCAAGCTTTTCTATTTGGGATATACTCTCCCTCGATGAAGAAACAAGACAAGCCGTTATCACGGCCCTACAAATCCTGGCATACTTCGAGAGCTATTTTGTCGAGGCAAAGTCAGGGGTGGCTACGACATTTGCAGAGGAAGACATGCTTCTGCCCTCCATCAACCACAATAGATCGCTCTACATGAGGGGGTAGCTGAATGGCAAGCCGATAGGCAGAATCGTGATTGACCCGGGGGCGGCAGTAAACATACTCCCCTATCAAGTATATCAGAAGTATTACTTTGATGTTCACCTGATTGAGGTCAGGGATATGAGAATTGCTAGCTTCAACCAGAAATTTGAAGTCCCCATGGGCGTGGCAGAGTTCGAACTCTCACTCGGTGACTTCACTACTAAATTGCAATTCCATGTGATAATGATGTGACACCACCTTGGGGGTGGCAGCCACTCGACCGATGCCCTTGGACCTACAACCCGCAAGCATGCAATTTTGACGGCGGACTCACTCGAGCGGACTCACCTGCTTGGCGCATACTAGGGCCCGTAGGCATCCCGGTGATGGTGGTGAGGGGCCAGGATGGGACCTCGCTGCTCCGAGGATTGGCTAGCCTAAGATTGAACCCCTAAGGGCCCTGGGATGCCCACTCTCGGGGGGTGGCCAGCATGCCAAGGGCGTGGGGTATAGTATCTCTCTCACAACTCACCCGCGGTAGCACTCAATTGATGTAAATTTTGGACCGGGCACTCTCTCACCGTCCGATGGAGCTAAGAGTAAATACTAATTATGCAAGATAAATCAGCAAATAGAGGGGGGAAGAAGCTCACCTGATCAGCGTGAATACGCCGATCCCGGCCGGAGACGATGACAAGCGGGGAGGCGTGGGCATGCACCCACACGTCGCATTGGTGTAGCTTCGGATGGCGACCTGCTAATACATGCACTACGCCCCTTGCAAGGGGGTTGGACTAGGGGTGGGGGAGTAGAATTACAACCAAAATGTACCTCCACGCAGGGAGGGGCGCTTAGCCGGCCAGGTGGGGAGGGGAAAAGTCAAGCTAGGAACTAATTGGAAGGTGGTTGCCGGTTCTGTCCGCTCTCTGGAACAGGGGACAGGCAGTCGATGTCGGCGCCATTGCGGCCACTCCCGGACTCCGTTTACTATGAAACCAGTGAAAAAATCTTATGGGTTGGCTCAGGAGAACGTCATATTTTTTTGAGGACTTCTGGTTGCCGGCGTTGGTCGGGGCAGGGCCGTGAGCAGGGTCTCTGTTCTATGGTTCTGTCTGCTTCAGCACCACTACCGCAGGAAGACTAGGTCGCCACGGGTGCTCCTGGGCTCTGATTCGGGCATGGCTGGAGTATCTGGATTCATTGTCGAGCCCTCTTTGAAATGAGAACCACGGGGATGCCGGAGGAGGTCAGAGTAGATATGGACAGACAGAACAGTGATCGGGTGTCTGTTCAGTCTTAGAGTGGACAGAACAGCGCACCTGAGGGAGAAAATTGAGAAATCGCTGCTCCGGATGCCGAACAGGGTGCCGCTTCTTGGTAATGGAAGAATACTTGTCATAAAATCTTTCAGCCAAGTGGTGCCTCAAGAAGCACAGGAATGTGGCTGTGGGAGCTTCTAGAAGTTGCTTCAGGTTGTGACCAGACCTATCCTGTGCAGTCAGAGAAGAACGGCTCTCCCTGGCAGTCACGAACTCAGACGAGGATGAGACCACCACCGTTGCAAAGCTGACAGGAAGACGAATCCAACGGTATATGATATGTCTCAAGGAGCTTCACGGTGACATTGTGGGAGCCTCTGCAAGTGGATGAAACACTGCGGCCTGCGAGCTGGAACATGCTGGTTGAAGATGATAGGTGGGAAATGGGGTAGATGAGAGGGGAAATGGGGTGGATGGGTGTGGGGGTGACCGCAGGCTGTGTGGGGGTCAGGGAGGGGGAAAACCAAGGTGAGGAAGGGGGGGAATGGGGGCTGGAAGAGGGTCTAGCAGGTGGTGGGAGGGAGAGCTGCGAATTTGGTGTTGGGAGGGAAAGGGAGAGGGAGATCTCTCTCCCTTGGGGAGTCTAGGGCATGGGGGAGGAGAGAGTGGAGGGAAAATATTCAAATGTCCCTTGGGATCTATAGGATTGTGTGGGGAATAGGGTGGATTGTGTTGGGGAGAGGGAGATTGTGTTGGGAGAGCCAAGATTCTTCTAGGGAGGGAGGAGATTTGGTGGTAGTTGGGAGAGGGGGTAATTAATGCTCCTAGGGAAGTGAAGGGTCTCTAGATGAGGTGGAGGGTGATGGATGAGGTGGAGGATGATGTGGAGGGGTGAGGAGAGAGAAAGGGTCACATGTTTTAGAGAGAGAAAATAGCTTCCTAGAGAGAGAGGTAGGGAGAGAGGGGGGATAGGGGCTTCTCACCTACTCAATTGGCTTCTCACCAAAAGAAGAAGATTTAAGTTGGACACTAGAAAATTCAAATATTCATTCATTCATTCTATTGCTTTGAATAAGGACTACAAGACTCTTTTTATAGACTTCACAAAGAAGATCAAAGGACAAACTCTAAGACTCTTTAATGCCTAGAAATATGAAAAGACACCTATGACTCATTATAACTCTCTTAAAAACTCTAAGACTCTTTAATGCCTAAAAATATGAAAAGACACCTATGACTTATTATAACTCTCTTAAAAACTCTAAGACTCTTTAATACCTAGAAATATGAAAAGACACCTATGACTCATTATAACTCTCTTAAAAACTCTAAGACTCTTTAATGTCTAGAAATATGAAAAGACACCTAGGACTCATTATAACTCCCTTAAAGACACTTAGGGATATGAAAAGACAAACTTCAAAGACCCTTATGTAAAAAAAATTACAAATATTTTAAGACGGAAGATCAAGTCCGATGTCGATGACGATCCCGTCAGATAAATTCTGATATGTCATACAAGGCGCTATTGGGCCGGCCATGGCTGCATAAAAATCAGGTAGTGGCCTCCACCCTCCACCAATGCATCAAGTACCCTCGAAACGGGAAAGAAGAAAGAGTGTTCACCGACTTACACCCTTTCAAGGTGTTCGAGTGCCACTTGTCAGATGCATCTCTATATCTAGAGAAGCCGCAAAAGCCTAACCCTTCAGCTCAGGATAAGGGGAAGAAGAAAAAAGAACCCGACGACTGGTTCCCTCCGCCGCTGCCTGACTACGTGGCTCCCCCAGAGGTGTCACTTGTATCTGAGGAAGAGGGAAAACTCAGAGCACTCCAACTCAACATTTACCCTGAACCGGGGGCACTAAAACTCGAAAAGCTACTTGGGGATGTCAAGGTCCCACCAGGGATCACCAAACCCGTGGCTGATGCAGACTATCAAACAATCGAAGTATTGAAGACCATGGAGGTCCCTAATCCTGATGGTCAACCCACCATGTTCTATGTGTCCAGGGAGCAACCCGCAAAGGGGGACGATGATTGCCGATTCCCTGAAGAGATGCTTGATCCACCTGTCCCAATTACGAGACTCCCCTACATCACTGGCCGTGCGATCAAGCTAGCCAGAAAATAATAAATCTCCTTTTGTCAGCCTTCCAGTCAAAAGAAGATGTTCAAAGAATTATGGGAGCCACCAAACATGGACAGAAGATTGCTACAGGTTACTCAGCACCCAGGGCTGGGTTTCTCCGTTGAAGACTGCCAAGAAATTGACATGATTTCCATCTGCACTGTAACAAGTGAAGGCCCCCTGCGGGCAATCTATGATGAATACATAGGGGACTATGAAATAGCCGAATCATTGGCTGAATCGAAGGGCTCGGGCCCACCGTGTCCACGAGCACATAATGATCATGGAGTTGTTGCTCCATGCAGATGCTGGGAGTCCCTCTCAACGCAAGCAACTACAATTCCCAGCAACAACTCACAAGAGTCGAAAGTTGAAGAAAGTCCTCCCGCCCTTGAGGGCACTTCACCCACGAGCCGGCGTCCAGGCCGCGCAGAGCATACACTGCCGACACTAGAGCTGATCATCCAGCCCGATCAGTAGCCAACTGGCTCAGAAAAAGGCAAAGCCGAAATCCTGCCGTTAGGTGAAATAAGACAAGAATACATCTACGAGGCCCTTGAAGCTGAAGAAGTTGATGAAGGCTTTGTAGACCTACAGTAGGCTCCTCCAGAAATAGAAGATGGCGGCCAAGCCACTGTTGATGAATTGGTTGAAATAAACCTCGACACAAAGGATGATCCCAGGCTGACCTTCTTAAGTGCCCTCTTATCTCTTCGCCCTCCTATCACTCGAAGAGAGGGGGCAATATATGAAGATGCTCCAGGAATTACAAGATTGCTTTGCTTGGAATTACAGAGAAATGCTAGGCCTTAGCCCTGCAGTTGCCCAGCATATTCTGGCCGTTAACCCTAAAGCCGAGCCAGTGAAATAATCACCCTGGCGAATGAGGCCCGAATTGATAAGTCAAATCTGTAAGAAGGTCGACAAGCTGATCGATGTTGACTTCGTGGTGGAGAATCAATATACTACCTGGCTGGACAACATTGTGCATGTCAAGAAGAAAAACGGCTAGATCCAGATCTGTGTGGATTTCCGGGACCTGAATAAAGCATGTCCAAAAGATGATTTTTCGGTGCCAATCACCGAAGTAATGATCGACGCCACTACCGGCCATGAGGCCTTGTCGTTCATGGATAGATCATCTGGCTACAATCAAATCTGGATAGTGGATCATGACCGAATCCACACAGCTTTTCGGTCACCCAAAAGGATATTCCACCACAAACGGATGCCCTTCGGCCTTAAGAATGCTGGCGCCACATACCAAAGGGCGATGATAAAAATATTCGACGAGCTGCTCTACAGCAAAGTCGAGTGCTATATTGATGACTTGGTCATCAAGACGAAGAAGAGGAAGGACCACCTGGCTGACCTCAGAATTATATTTGAAAGGTTGTGGCTGCATGAACTGAAAATGAATCCGATGAAGTGCGCTTTTGGCGTCTCCAGTGGAAAATTCCTAGGCTTCGTCGTGAGATACCATGGGATTGAAATAGGCCCTGCAAAAATTAAAGCTATTCAGGAGCTGCCTCCCCCTAAGAGCCTGACAAAACTACGGTCATTGCAAGGCCGGCTAGCCTACATCCGTAGTTTCATCTCCAACCTGTCTGGGCGGTGCCAGCCATTCCATAAATTAATGACGAAGGATACTCCGTTCCACTAGGGCGAAGAATGTCAAAATGCTTTCAGTCAATTAAAAGAATACCTGAATACCCCGCAAGTTCTGGGGGCACCTGTCAAACGGCGGCCGTTGATCCTGTACATAGCTGCCACTGAATGCTCTCTGGGGGCAATGCTGGCCTAGAGCAATGAAGAAAGAAAAGAACAAGCCCTCTACTACCTCAGTCGAAGATTGGTTGGGGTTGAAGCAAAATATGCACCTATTGAAAAGGTCTATCTCGCTCTTGTGTTCGTAGCCAAGAAGATGAGGCATTACATGCTGTCGCATGAAGTCAAGCTAATATCCAGGGCCGACCCGGTCAAACATATACTCTCCCAGCCGATCTTGAAAGGGCGACTGGGCAAATGGGCTGTCATTCTCATGGAATTCGACATTACTTATGTGCCGTAAAAGGCCATTAAAGGCCAGGCCATTATGGATTTCTTTGTAGTGCACCCGGTGGCCGAAAATTCTCCGTTGATCACGGAGCTTCCCGAAGATGAAACTTTAGAAGTGGTCCAAGTTCAGCAAGCCACCTGGCAGCTACACTTTGATGGTGCTTCAAGAATAGAAACATCCCTGCAAGGGCGAACAAGAATAAGGGCAGAGGCAGGTGTCGTCCTTAAATCCCCCGAAGGAGAGGTGTTGCACACCTCTTGTGTCACGCCCCGACGCGGAAAATTGAGGGCGCGAGCAGTTACGAGGCACTCGTGTCGATCAGAGCATGTACAAATTAATTCTAAAGATAGAGAACTAAGATGAAATAGCTAATTTTATTCCATCAAAATGAAGTTTACATCACTAATTCATAAGCCATAAAGGCATGATACAATCTTCCAAAATTTCCAAATACATAATCCTTGTAAAAACACTAATGATCTACATAAATCCTAGGGAAAAGAAAAACACTCATTCGCTCTTGTCCATTCCCTTGTTCATTTTCATTTCCTGTAACAATTAATCAAAACGTAGGGTGAGTAAAAAGCTCAGTAGGATTTTATATCTCTAAAGCCAGGCAATCTTTAAGTATTTAACAATTCATGTCATGAAGTAATCGATCATGAATTTCAAGTAAGAAATTTTGTATAAGGAATTTTTAAGTAATTTCAAGATAACAAGATATCAATAATTTCAAGATCATGATAGTAGGCAAGACGAAGGTCAATTCCAGGAATATATTAAGAACTTTCATGATGAGACAATGGGTACTATCATTAAGACAATTCAAGAACTTTCATGATGAACTTTTAAGCAATATAGAAGTAGAGCAATCACTTGAACTTTAAACAATATAGAAGTAGAACAATCACTTCTACAAGGATATTTATGATGAATCTTTAAGCAATAACAATATAGAAGTAGAGCAATCACTTCTACCAATACTCAGTAGGATTGGCCAGAGCACTAAAGGGAGATCACGATGATATGATAGCCCCTTATGGAATATCACTATTTGGCTACACACTTAGGGGTTCTCACGACAGTATGATTGCCCCTAACTATAATAGACCCTGTATTGGTGAATGCCAGCACATGATCATTATAATACCGATTTATATTTGGACTTTACCTCGCCCGTGGGATCAGATCAGAACCCATTTATACACTAACATTTAAATGTCATTTCATTGGGACCCATAGTCCCTGACATTTTTCTATATAATTCCACAATATGGCCAAAGAATTTCAAGAACAAGCTCATTTGTAAACAAGTACAGATCTAGCAAAAGTTGTGATAATTGCAAAGAAGAGTGGAAAACTTATTTTATGCATCATGTTTAACGCCATTAAGTCGTTGAATTCAAAAATGAATGGTAAGTAGGAAGAAAATTTAAGATAGTAGTTTTATTAGAATTATTTAAAATATCTTTGCATGATCTCAGAATCATAAACATCAATTTTTAGTAAAGAACGACTTTTAGTAAAGAACATATATACTTATGAATTGAAATAATGAGTTTAGATATTAGCTTTTAATCATACATTAATATGTCATATGATAATAAAATAGATGTAACATGTTGAAAGTAATTTTTATACATCAATATGATAGAAAATACCTTTTTACATTCTGAAATAATTTTCGTACATCACTATGATAGAAAATAGAATAGTTATAGGCTGAAAAAAATGTTACTGTTTGTAAATGCGCTATAGATCAGGGTCGCGTTCATACAACATATATAGTATATATATTCAAAATATTATATTTTGATCACTGAAAATATTTTCAGGAAAATTTTTATAAACGCGCTATAGGTAACTAGCGCGATCTTCAAGAAGGCGCTATAGGAGACTAGCGCGTTCAAGATCATATATATATATATATGTATAAAATTTTTGAAAACTAGATTAAAGAGATGGGTTCTCGGTAACCCATAATATATATAAGCACTTGATATATATATATAAACACCTTACGTATAGGTATATATATATTAGAAGTATTATATTTTGATCACTGAAAATATTTTGGAAAATTTTCAGAACGCGCTATAGGGAAATGGCGCGATCTTGAAGAACGTGCTCCCCTATCATAGCGCGATCTGGAACAGATAGATATTTTATATTGTTTTGAAAACTAGACAAAAGATGGGGTTCCAATGAACCGTACCACATATGGAACATCTTACATATATATAATTACCTTATATATACTTATAAATATACCAGAAATGTTATATTTTTGATCATCAAAAATTTTGGGAGAAAATTTTAAGAACGCGCTATACATGGCTAGCGCGATCTTGAAGAACGCGCTAGCTAGGTGTAGCGCGATCTGGCACATATAAATATTTTATACTTTTGAAAACTAAATGAAAGATATGGGGTCTATGAAAATCAGATTAAAGAAATAGGGTCTGTATAGATCATAATTTATCAATAAGTACCTTATATATATTAATAACTATACCAGAAGTGTTATATTTTTGACCCTTGATCATCTGGGGTCATATGTCTGAACGCGCTAGCATGACCTAGCGCGTTCTTGAAGAACGCGCTAGGGACATATAGTGCGACCTTAAAAATTACAGTAGATTATTATATGTGTATTTTTGAAAATTTTGTAAAAGTGGCGGGGTCTGTCTGAACGCGCTGGGTCGGGCAGGCGCGTTCAGAACGCGCTACTGAGGTATAGCACGTTCTAGACCTAATGAAAAAATGGGAATACCCCTCCAATCAAATGACCATACCTTGCTCATTTCATAACAGAATTTAATAAATGAGATATCAATGGAAAGAGGACAGAAAAATACACAAGATAGCATACTTTAATTAGAGTTTAGCCTGAGAGACACCTACCTTTGAGCAGATCTAATGAGAGGTAAGAAAAATGCCCAAATAATATGAAACCCTTTGATTTCTCCCTATCCTCCTTCAAATCTCCTTTAATCTTAATAGCAGCATAGCCTTAACCTCCAGGGATGATTTGAGGGTCGAATGGGGTTCTATTTATAGCAAAAATGTGGCCAAAATTGTCAAGATTCCTCACCTAATTCCATCAAACCCATTAAGTTCGAATTAGAAGAAAAATATCATTTCTCTTCTTAATCTAGCCCATCTTAGGTGTGAAAATAATATAAAATGGCTGGTCCAAGCTGGGCTGTTAGGTAAGGGTTGATTCTTGAGTCAATCTTCTAGAAATGGGCTTATTTTAATCCCTTAAATATCATATTAAACATGTGTTACGAATTTAAGGTTAATTTAACCTTTAATAAATCCTTTAACCATTAATTCAGCCCATTATGGATTATCCAATGGGTCAATTGTAATCATAATCCATCATATGGACTTTTATTAGGCTTGCAATGATTTATCTAAGGGTTAAAGCATTTAATTTCAATTTACCTTAAGTAAATTCACTATTCTAGTTTAGAAAAATGTAATTTAATTATTTCATGAAAAATTTAATTGTATAATTTATTTAAAAATTATTTCTCATTTTAAATTATCGGATTTCTACATCTTGCTCAATCAACAAAGTCTGCACAAACAATGAAGCAGAATATGAAGCCCAAATTATCGGTCTCCAGCTGGCTCTCCAGTTGGATATTTGCATGCGACAAGTGTTTGGGGACTCAATGCTGATCGTAAGACAAATCCAAGGACAGTTTGAAGTCCAAAAAGCCGAATTACTCCCCTACCATGCTAAGGCGAAGCAACTTATGGAGAAATTCTACTACATTGAAATAAACCATGTCGGCCGAGGTCAAAATGCGCAGGCCGATGCATTAGCAAAGCTAGCAAGCTCGCTGGCAATCCCGCCTGATGAATCACTCAACATACGGGTGATCAATCGACGGCAGGTCCCCAGCATGATAGAAGAAGACCCAGTTGGGGAAGAGCCCGAGGTAGCAACTACAGAAATGGTCGGATCACCTGACTGGCGTGAGCCTCATGCAATGGTTTAAACACCGGCAGCTGCCCATGCGCAGGGAAGAAAAGATCCGGCTGATCCGAAAAAAAGACTCCTATGAAATGAGAAACGGGATTCTATTCCGAATTATGGCAGAAGCCAAGAAGAAAATGCTTCTTCGATGCCTCTCTATGGAAGAAGCGTGGAGGGTCATGAAAGAAGTCCATGCCGGGTCGGCTGGGGTACACCAGGTCGGATCGAAGATGAAAATTGAAATTAAGAAGCTGGGCTACTACTAGCCGACAATGTTCGACGAATGTTGCAAGTACGCCAAGTCATGTCAAAAATACCAAGAGCATGCAATGGTCCTCAGGCGGCCGCCAACACAACTACACCGAACAGCATCCAACTGGCCTTTCACCCAATGGGGAACAGACGTTGTGGGCCCACTGCCCCCATCCTCTTCGGGATGCAAATACATCCTGGCAATAACAGACTACTTCTCCCGTTGGGCGAAGGCCGCAGCCCTGAAAGAAGTCACAGGAGAAATCGTGGCGCGATTTATCCAATGAAATGTAATATTCCGGTTCGGCATCCCCATCTGGATCGTCTCAGACAACGGAAGCCACTTCCGGAACCAAAAGGTCTACAGATTGGCTGAAAAGTACAAGGTTGACTGGAGGACATCCACTCCATACAACCCACAGGCAAACGGGTTGGCCGAAGCATTCAATAAGACACTCTGCACCCTCTTGGTAAAGATTGTCAGCTCCAACAAAAGGGACTGGGAGGATAAGATGTACGAAGCACTGTGCCAACGGGCTGTTGTTGACACCCTGAAAATGAGAAAGGGCAGAAACAAAATTGAAAGGAAGATCAGACCAATAGTGAAAGATCAATGACGAAGTTCGTCAACCATCTACCCGGATGAAGCCTTTTCCCGGCCAAGCTGATGTCCGATGCCATTGTCAGTCAGACGACGACATTGATGAAATAGCAGTCACCTGGCTGAAGTCTTTTCAGGCTAAAGCTGATGTCCGGTCTTGTCACCATTCATGTGACGATACCGATGAGATGATGTCCGACCTTGTCATCATTCAGATGGCAATGCCGATGAAACCCCAGTCTACCGACTGATGAAAATCTATGAATGATCTCAATAGAAGCTGTGTCACCAGTGGAGGGCCTTCTCGGGTTCTGATACATTTGAAGGACCAATAAAGGCCGAAGTCTATGTGAGGTCTTAAAAGCCCTAAATGGGCCTATAAAAGTGGCACCGGGATCCCCTTGTCGAAGCCCAAAAGTGGCGCCGAGAAGCTTGAGTCCCACGCGTCGGGAGCTCTGCCTACGATTGAGGTGCGCCGGGACAAGCCTGCCGAGAGGACACCAAGGAGGGATATAAAACCCCCTCATTCGAAGAAAGAAAGGAGCCAGAGCTCAAGCCCGAACAGATAGCAAAAAAAAGGGGGAGAAGAAGAATAGATAGCCACAAAAGGAGAAGAGAGTGGAGCCTGCAATCTGATCCGAGAGAGGAAGAAGCAGAAGGGAAAAAGAAGAAAAGAGTTCGAAGCCTAATCGAAGGTGGGCAATGGGGAGGGAGAGGAGTCAATGCTCCGCCCTCCCCTCCCCATTTTCTGTAGTTCATTCTTTTAATTCTGATTGCTTCTACTTCTTCCCCTTTCTGATGTATGCTGTGATATCACAGCCAGTTTTACTCCTCTAGGGCAAAGCATAGTCTCCATGTACCTTCTTTTATGTATTGCCTCCGATGTGCGAATGTAATCGTGATATTCGAATGAATGAACACTACGAGCTCCAGTTGATGCTTGTTGTCTATTTCTCCGAAACCATATTGCTATCTCCCCATGTTTTCTGTCTCTTCTTAGATTCAGTAGCATGCTATCCCCCTCCCCAGTTCGATTGATCGCCTGCTTATTCGCTTGGTTCTCGAACGCCGCTCGTGCTTACTTCCGAGCCAGGGACAGACCATCCCTTGGCCTCTGAAGCAAAGCACAGATGTATAGCAACCGCTGCTCAATTTTAGATGTCATATTCATGCTCATCGACTCTGCTGAAGTAATCCCCGGGGCCAGAGACAGCCATCTCTTGGCCCCAGATGATGAAGAGTATATCAAAATCATCCTCAGGGATTATTATGAACGCTGGTGACAGATATACCCTAAACCACGTTTCTCCCAAATCACTCTCCGCTTCTGGCCTTCCCTGTTGAAACCCAAGCCAAAATCAGTTCAGGTCTGATGAATTGATCTCTTTTGATTTCCCAAGGCCCGTCTATCTTGGCCTGAAGCACCAGGAAACCGCTGAATCCTCAACAAATCCAAGAACAGGGTACCGTAAAGCTGTGTTTCTCATCCCGGCGCCCTCATACATCTCGGCTCCACAAACAGTCCTCGGCGCGAGCCTTCCCGTGTCGAGAACTCCACCTCCTTACCTGCACCGAGAAGCCTGCGCCAGAACCCCCTTGGCCTCTTTGCCCTTGTACCGAGAAGCCCACACCCTTGGTCATTTGGCCCTGGCGCCGACAACCTCCCTTGGCCATTTGGCCCTTGCGCCGAGAGCCTACTTCTTGGCCTCTTCCCCGTCACGCCGGGAACCCTCCATGTTGAACCCGCCGAGAACCCTCACCCTCTGGCATCCTTCTGGCGCCGAGAGCCCTAATTACTTGGCCTCCTTGCCTACGCTGGGAGCCTAACCCCTTCACCCTTCTGCCTTGGCGCCGTAAGACCCCTTTGCTTTCTTGCTTGCCGGCGCCGAGAACTCCACTAGCGCCAGCTTCCCTGCGCCCCAAATAGTGCCTTGCAAAGAACCCTTCTCGGCGCGGTGGTCTTCGCGCCGGGAACTCATATACCCATTCGAATCCGGGCCGAGAGGCTGCCCTGCCACCCAATGAGCCTCCAACACTTCTATCAAACCCACCTAGGGATGTCCATGAGTCACCAGAACTGTCCCAAGGATAAAATTAAAGGGAGTCAGACTCCCTTATGCTCCACTGATCCGTACCGGGTTTATGAGCAACCCCTTTAGCTAAGGTGAGCTCTGCCACTGCATGAGTGTCACCGGCTCCCATAAGGGAAGAGTCAAACATTGCCCCAGGGCATACATGTGCAATGCGGGAGGTTCGCTCCCTCCTTTTCTCGGCTTTCATCCCGGCACTCCGTGGGTGATAGCCTATTCTCCCCTGGGCATAATCCAGATTATGGGGAGGTGTTGTCGAAATGTCGATCGATGTTTTAACCCCGATAAGTCCCGGGAGGTGCACATCACACGCCCCTTGTCCGGCTCAATCTTCCGGGGAATATGAATGCTGCGAGGCCCTTGGCTGGATGAGAAATATGAAAGGGGACATCTCCCCGATGATGGTCCGGACCCCGTCCCGCCACTGCGTGGACGGTTTCCTATTTCTACCCGGCTCGACCCACATGAGAGGTGGTCATGACGGTGTAGTAATCTGCTGTGCATTAAAATATCTTCCCAGAATAAAAAGAGCTTCAATACTACACACCGTTATTTTTTTCTTTTATTATCACCCCGAGTGGCCTCCTATTTTGGCGTTTAATCAAGGGTTGTCCTTCTTGGGAAGGGCGTAATTAACGTCATAGCCTTTACGGTATGGCGGACTTTTGGTCCCGACTCGGACTTCACAATCGACTGACCAAGTCAAGTCGAGCGCACAATGAAATCGTCACACATGTGACTGGCACGCCTAATAAACCAAATAAATAAATAAAATAAATAAATAAATAATAATAATAATAATAATAAGAGGAATAAAATCCCGCGTCCACAAGTCTGGCACGCCCGGTGGGACCTAGTCTCCCTTCATCTCTGCGCCAAAATAGGAGGCCCAGTGGCCCCCCCCTCAAATTTTTGATTCTGTGCTTTCTCTATTTTCAGGAAGCTACGATGACGGCTGGAATCATGTCTGTATGCTTTGATCAACAAGCGGTCGATGTGCATGTTCGAGAGGGCTACCTAGCGGTACCTCTTTCGTTCGGATCGATGCCGCCTGCTGTCGGGATGCCCAACTGCCTGGGCCTCATCTTCACTGACTTGCTCGAAATTGACAACTAGGAGCAAAAGACTGTTGTCGAGACATTGACGCAAGCTACCAGCCCCAAGATGAGCCAGGTGATGCAGGATACTCCTGAGGTCGTGTCCTGCTTCGTCCATCACGAGGCGAAAAGGGGCACATCCTCTGCTGCTGGAAGAAGGAGGAGATCCGACAAGAGAGCCCGATCCACTGCTGCAGGTCGTCGGATATCCAACTCAGGAAAGACAATGCTGATTGGAGATGTCCGGGTAAACCTCAGTGGTTGCCCAAGGGCGGTCAAGCCAGACGTGATCGTCCCGATGGTGCCTACTACCAACAGGTTCCGGGTACTTGCTGCCAGGAGGGTCGACATGAAAGAGGAGGAGAGAAAGCCACTGGCACCAAAGCCGCCCAAGTTCAGGCAGATCTGGCGGCCGAAGAAGATCCAGAGCTGGGTTCCAGCTCGAGAAGAAGAAAACATTGTTGATACCACTGTTGCCCGCTTCAGGGCAAGAAGCAGAAGAGAAGAAGGAAGAGACATAAGAAAGGCTGCTGCTGTTCACCCCAGGGCTCGGGGTAGGAGAGATGAGGAAGAGAACAAAGGAAGAAATCGGACTACTATTCGCCCCAGGATGAGGGGCAGAAGATATGAGCAGAAGGAAGACCTAATGGTCACTCACCCCATGGCTGGGGGCAAAATACGGGAAAGAAAGAACTATGCTGCTGCTGCCAACTACTGCCAGGATGGGAGTAGAAGGTTCAGGGAGATGGAGGAAATGAGAATAAGTGAACCGGTCGCTGCTGCCACTCCGAGAAGACCAAGAGCCTGCGCCAGACAGGCCGATGTATTCAAATACTATAGAGCCGAGCATTTGAATGCTCAGGTGGCAAGGTTGGCTTATCGGCAGAAGAGCCAGGAAAGATTGATGCTCCAGCCAGAGCCACCAAGGCACAATCAAGAGGAGATAAAACAAGTAGCTCAAGACTACTTCCACTACCTGGGGAATTCTACCCTCGGTCAGCAAAGATTATCCCGTGCCTTGGGCACCATGGATGAAGAAAAAGAAGAAGCCCTTCAAGAAGTGATGCTCGGAGTCTCCTCCTCCGATTCCAATGATTATGAAGAAGACCACAGAGCCTGGTATGGGAAAGAAGACCTGCATAGGGAAGAAGCCAGAGAAAGAATATCAGTCTTTGACCGGCTCAAATACCCCGATCAGATGAGAAGAAGAGTCTACAGGCAAAGGGAAAAGATGCAGATCTTTGCCTGCAATATGGCCGGGCTCGTCAAAGGGCATGATATGTTACCGACACAGCCAGATGAACTACTCAGACTAGCAACCAGACCAGGCCCCGTCACAAGAAGAGGCCAAGCGGCAAAAGATAAGATGAAGACTAATGATGAAGCCTGTAAGATCACCACTATGAGAGTTAATGTGGTGACAGCGGAAGATGAAGATAATCCCTTCGTCGATGATGCTGAAGGGACTTCAGAAGATCTACAGATCCCGTCAACCCTGGATCCCATGATCCAGATGATGTTTAGAAGATATCAACAAGAGATCAATGCCCTCAGAAGACAGCTAAATGAGAGGCATGAAGTTACACCGGTCTCCAAGCAAGCCGAGCCTGTAGGGCAGACTGCCAGCTCAACAGAAATGGCTATCCCAGCTAATCCTCTCCCGGCTGATAAGGGCAAAGCACCGAGCCAACCCGTTCTGCAGCAGACGGTAGCTCAGCCCTCTGTATCTCAGACGCAGCCTGCCGTGCCAGCCTTGCGCACAACTGTGATGACAACTCCTTACGGTCAGCAACAAGCTCACTTCTTCCCGGAGAACATAGATCCAGCCATAGCCCACAAGCTGATGATTGAAAAGATTGTGGAGATGAAGCTGTCTAAAAAGACTGGTGATGATGCTAGTACCTACGATGTGTACAAGGTACCATATCCTCCCGAGTATGCTGCTAAGAGACTACCTCCAGGCGTCAGTAAGCCGCCGAAGCTTGAAAAATTTAATGGCCAGGGCTCTCCCAGGGAGCACATAGCTTACTATACCACCATTATGGGTGACTTGGCAGCTGATGAAGCTTATCTGCTCAAATTCTTCGGCTCATCCCTCACCGGGATAGCTTTTGAATGGTATTCAAGCCTGCCGGCTGGGTCAGTGGCCGATTGACCTGATATGCAAAGAAAGTTCCGCGATAGATTTCACGTCACGGAAAGAGAGATTACAATAGCAGAACTATATGCAACCAGGCAAAAGCAAGATGAAATAGCACTGTACTACATCAAAAGGTGGAGGAACTTAGCTATGAGATGCAGAAGACCTCCTCATCAAGAAGATGCAGTGCAAATATGTAAGCAGAGCCTCAGGAGAGAGGTACTGGAAAAGATGATTGGTGTAGATGTCAGAACATTTGACCGGCTGAACAATATAGTGGCAGAGGTCGAGACATTCCTCTCCAAGCGTCCGACGGCCAATGCTCCAACTGTGCCGAAAGGGAAATCTAATGATCGACGACCATCGCACTCTGATGCTAACACCGTCGATTTCAGAACCTTCGAGCAACAGAAAGGGAAGAAGGGGGCAGATGAAGCTCCCCCGCCAACAGACACAGCAGAAAGAAAAGATTAGGTCTCTCTGAGAAACAAAATGAGAAAGCCATACTCCTTCCTGAAAGATAAGACAGCCGCACTATTCAACTGGGCATACAAGTTCAACAAGGTAACATTGCCTGAGCCAAAGAGACCCGATGACGCAGCAAAGAAAGGTGATCCACTGTTCTGTCCATATCACCGTGCGCTGGGGCACGTAATTGAAGATTGTTACGTCTTCAAAGATATTATGGAAGGCATGGTCAAAAAGGGCGAGCTACAGCTGGGAGATTACCAGGTAGAGCCACCTCGTCCACATGAGCCTCCGGCATTAAAAATGGCCGCCAATATGATTTCAATCTACCAACAGCTGCCTAAGGAAGCCGTCGAGGAATGCACCAGGCATACTTATGAAGCTTGCTTCCTCACCCCACTGAAGGATCAAGAAGGGTGGCAGATAAAGCCAATGAAGAATAGAAAGAAAACTCCCGCAGCCAGTATCAGTGGAGCAGTTATCCGCGGTGTCACACCAAGGCCCGAACCACCTCCAGTAAAGTCAGTATGGCACATGGCTGAAACAGGGCCAGTCATCCGGATCCCCACTCATAACCGGAGAAGACAAGTCCCCCTACCTGCACATAAGGAAGTAAGTCCTGCAGCCAGGCGTTTACAGCAGTATATTAATGGGCTCGATGAATATGAACAGAAAAAGCCCGGGCACCTGCTGGTGAAAGACTGTATACTCTGGGAACAGCTCGAAGAATTGAAAATTAAAGAGCAACCGGGTACAGAACAGGGAAAAGATGAGGCTGAGCCTTTCTGGGGGAAAGAACCAAAGAAGCCAAATTCCCAGAAAAAGAAGAGATGGTCTAAATGCAAAAAGGAAAAGGGAGTCGTGACAGTACAATGCAACACCCTGTCAGCACTCTTTACCTCACCCGGGGAGAATGATGAGGATGAAACATCAAATGCCCCGCTAGAAGCCAACCATGCCGAGGCCTCAACCTCAGCACATGCAACACGCTCCGGAAGGAGGTGGGGGCGCCCACCACCAGCTAATCATAACATTATGTTCAGAGGGGAACAGCCCTACCAGATTCCCGAACCGGAGGTACGAGGTGTCCAGGTTCCTCCCCATGCCAGCTTGTACCAAGAAAATAAGAAAGGAGGTCAAACTCCAACATTCCTGGAATTTCTGTCCAGTCTGGAAAATGGGCAGTCGACATAGGCTGGGCCAGATAAAGGCAAGAGACCTCAGCAATCGGCGCCTGTAGCCTACAAGCAGAATGAGAAAGAAGGGGATAACTCTCTGACGGCACCAGGGGCCGTTGCTATAGAAGAAGCCCCCCAAGAAATCAGTCCAGAGGTTGAAACCAGCACTGGTCAGCAGGGTCCACGGGCACCACATGAACCTCCAAAACCTCGATGGGCAGAACAAATGAGACTGTCTAATGTCAGGGTGGGCAGCAGGATTATGAAAATGCTAAAGAAGCTCCCTACCAGATTCTCCATCTGGGAGATCCTCTCTCTGAGTGAGGAGGCTCGCCAAGCAATTGTTGATGCCTTGCAGTCACCGGCACAATACGAAGCACTCTTGACAGAAGTAAATTCTGGGCCGTCAGTCACATTCACAGAAGACGACATGCTGATTCCGAATTCCGGCCATAACAGACCGCTGTATATGAGGGGCTCCCTGAATTGTCAGCCACTGAGCAGGATATTGATAGATCCTGGGGCTGCCGTGAACATTCTCCCATACCGCATCTACCAAAAATATTACTTTGATCTTCAGCTTACCAAGGTCAGAGACATGAAAATTGCGAGATTCAACCAGAAATGTGAGACGCCCCTTGGAGTGGCTGATTTTAACCTCACATTGGGGGATCTCACTACCGTGGTACGATTCTATGTAATCGACTCCAACACCACATATAAGGCCCTGCTGGGGAGACCGTGGCTGCATGAATATCAGATAGTGCCGTCCACGCTGCATCAGTGCATTAAATACTGCCATGAAGGAAAAGAAGAGAGGGTGTTTGCGGATCTACACCCCTTCGAAGTATTCGAGTGTCATATGCTCGATGCATCCTACTACACGGAGGTGTCGCAAAAGGGTGAAGAGAAAGAGGCTAGGGTCAACCAGAAGAAGCCGGTGACAAAGGCAAGAAATTGGTCTCCACCGCCACCAAGGGGCTATATTAAGAAACATGAAGTATCTCACATTTCTTATGTTGGTGACTTTGCTCGGATCACCCCCCCTAGCATTCACCCGGATGATATCGATGAAGAAATGAAAGAAAAGTACACACAGGTGGAGGTTCCGCAGGATTTAGTCAAGCCCATCGCCAGCCTAGAGTACCAGACGGTGCTACCACTGAAGACTATGGAAATCCCTCGCTTCTGCGAGCCTCCTACCATATTCTACACCGGGGAGTCAGTCGAGGAAGATGATCAAGACTGCATGGTCCCTGAAGAGGTTGCAAACCGGATGGTGCCGATTACAGGCTTGGATTATACTACCCAACGGGTTTCGCAGATGTTCTCTAAGATGCAAATGCCGTCATTGCAGCCTGCTACCCAGAAGAAGGCGTTCAAGGAACTATGGGATCCGCCTCGGGATAATAAAGAACTGAGGAAGATCACTCAGCACCCGGGATTGGGTTATACCCTTCAAGAATACTATGAAGCAGAGGTGGACGTCATCTCTGTCTCCTACCAGCATGAAGACCCTCCCGAGGTGGGATATGACAAGTACCCCTCAGAAGATGAAGAAATCATTTATCAATCCATAATGAATAATGAAGCCCCAGGCAGTCAGCCGGAGACGGGGACGTCTGATGAAGCAAAGAAAGATTGGTGCTGGGAAGACCTACCTTGCAAAGAGGATCTGTTCCAGGCTGAAGCAAAGTTTGATACGGGAACCCCGGATGAAGACCAAATAGCCAAAGAGCTGAGGGAATGCCTGGAGTTTGAGCGCATCCTGGAAGAAGTCCGGGCTCTACAGAATGATGATCTATTAAGGGAGTCTGCATCAGAAGAGCCTCTAAGGGCGGAAGACTCCATTTTTGAGTTTCCTGCTGAGCCAGTCACGTCCTCGGGGCAGACTGAACAGAATCCAACAATATTGGCCGTATATGACGGGCCAGCACCCGCTGATGACCAGTATGATGAAACAGAGAATCATGAAACTGAAGAAGATTATATCCCGGGAGGCTTCATTGACTTGCAAGAAGCCCCGCCCGAGGTCAAAGATGGAGGTCAGGCCACCGTCGATGAGCTTGTGGAAATAAATCTGGGGACCGCAGATGAGCCAAGGCCGACATTCCTCAGTGCACTGCTAGAGCCAGCTGCCAGGGAATAGTATATACAGTTCTTGAAAGAATTCGAGACTACTTTGCATGGACATATGATGAAATGCCGGGACTGAGTTCTGATGTGGCACAGCACCGATTGGCAATAAGCCCAGAGGCTAGCCCTGTAAAGCAGCTTTCCAGGAGAATGCGCCCTGAATTAATAAATCAGATTAACAAAGAGGTTGACAAGCTGATTGATGTAGGCTTTGTTGAAGAAAATCAGTATACTACATGGCTGGCAAACATAGTGCCCGTAAAGAAGAAAAATGGGCAGATCAGAATATGTGTTGATTTCCGGGACCTTAATAAGGCCTGCCCAAAAGATGACTTCCCAGTAACAATCACTGAAGTGATGATCGATGCAACTACTGGTCATGAAGCCCTGTCATTTATGGATGGGTCATCCGGATATAACCAGATCTGGATTGCAGAAGAAGACAGAGTGCACACTGCGTTCCGCACTCCGAAGGGGATATTCCACTACAAAAGGATGCCGTTTGGCCTCAAGAATACCGGCGCTACCTACCAAAGAGCTATGACCAAGATCTTTGATGATTTGCTCTTCAAGAAAGTAGAGTGCTACATTGATGATTTGGTAGTAAAAACTAAAAGAAGAGAAGACCATTTGCAAGACCTGAGGGTAGTATTCCAGAGGCTGCGCAAATATGAACTCAAGATGAATCCCATGAAATGCGCCTTCGGCGTGTCCAGTGGAAAATTCCTCAGGTTTATTGTCCGGCATAGGGGCATTGAAATCGACCCATCCAAGATTAAGGCTATCCAGGAGCTCCCTCCACCAAGAAATCTGCCCGAACTGAGATCTCTGCAAGGGCGTCTGGCCTATATCCGATGATTTATATCAAATCTGTCGGGAAGATGCCACCCCTTTCACAAGCTCATGATGAAAGATGTGCCGTTCCTCTGGGACGATGGCTGTCAGGAAGCCTTTGAGAAGCTGAAAGAATATCTCAAGACCCCTCCAGTGCTGGGGGCACCCGTTAAGGGCAGGCCCTTAATACTATACATCGCAGCCACATACTATTCCCTGGGGGCAATGCTGGCACAGATAAATGAAGAAGGCAAAGAACAAGCCTTGTACTACCTGAGTAGGAGGCTGATTAGAATTGAAGAAAGCTACAGCTACATAGAAAAGACCTGCTTGGCGCTAGTCTTTGCTATCAAGAAGCTCCACACTATATGTTGTCACATGAAATCAGATTGATATCTGCAGCAGATCCGCTCAAATACATATTGACTCAGCCAGTACTGAAGGGCCGGTTGGGCAAATGGGCAGTGATCCTGATGGAATTCGATATTACCTACACACCCCAGAGGGCGATAAAAGGACATGCCGTGGCTGATTTCTTCGCAGAGCATCCTGTGCCGGAAAATGATATGCTAGGGACCGAGTTACCCGATGATGAAACACTCGAGGCCTGCCAGGCTCAGCCAGTTATGTGGCAACTATTCTTTGATGGAGCATCTAGAACAGAGACAGACTCTGATGGAAAGACCAGAATACGGGCTGGAGCCGGTATTGTGCTGAAATCACCAGAAGGGGAGGTCGTGCATACTTCCTGTTCTATAAACAAGCCCTGCACCAATAATGAGGCCGAGTATGAAGCTCTGATAATCGGGCTATATATCAGCCTCAACATGGGTATCTAAATGCTTCAAGTATTCGGGGATTCGATGTTGATAATAAAACAGATCCAAGGGGAGTTCGAAGTGCGGAAGCCAGAATTGAATCCCTATCACCAAAAAGTTGTGCGCCTCATGGCAAAATTCTACCATATCGAGCTCAAGCATGTGGGCCGTGGACACAATGCCCAGGCTGATGCACTGGCAAAGCTGGCCAGCTCACTAGCAGTCCCACCAAATAAGACGCTGAACATTGTCGTTATGAACTGGCGGCAAGTCCCCAGCATGCTAGAAGGGTGCCCCGAAGAAGACGAAGTTGCCACCATCAGTACAGAACAAGCGTCTGATTGGAGACAGCACCTGCTGCAGTGGTTTCTACACCAACAACTACCGCAGATAAGAGAAGAAAAGATAAAACTCCTAAGAATCAAAGATTCTTATGAACTCAAGAATGGAATTCTATTCCGAATAATGGCAGATGCATGCAAGAAGATTCTACTCCGCTGTCTGTCCACTGAGGAAGCCTGGCAAGCGATGAAAGAAACACATGCTGGGACAGCAGGTGCCCACCAGGCTGGTCCCAAGATGAAGATAGAAATCAAGAAGCTGGGCTATTATTGGCCCACCATGTTTGAAGACTGCTGTAAATTCGCAAAATCATGCCAGAAATGCCAGGAGCATGCTACTGTGCCTAGAAGGCCTCCTACGACTCTGCACCCTACAGTTCCCAGTTGGCCGTTTGCACAATGGGGAACTGATGTAGTCGGGCCATTGCCGACTTCCTCGGCCGGACATAAGTACATATTGGCCATAACAGATTACTTCTCCAGATGGGCGGAGGCTATAGCATTAAGAGAAGTGACTGGTGAACTGGTCGCCAGATTCATCAAGCAGAACATTATCTTCCGGTTCGGGATCCCCAGCCGAATAATATCCGACAATGGAAGTCATTTCAGAAATCAGAAGGTCTATCGGCTTGCTGAGAAGTATAGGATCGAATGGAGGACCTCCACTCCTTACAATCCACAGGCAAACGGATTGGCAGAAGCTTTTAACAAGACTCTCTGCACCTTGCTGGCCAAGGTCGTCAGTTCTAATAAGAAGGACTGGGAAGAGAAAATGTATGAAGCTCTGTGGGCATACCGCACTGTCTTCAAGACACCTACAGGGTGCTCACCATACTCGCTGGTATACGGCTCAGAGGCAGTGGTTCCACTAGAGCTGGAAGTCCCGTCACTCAGAGTGGCAGTCCAATATGGCCTGGCCCGTGGCGAACAGACCAATGTAGAAAGAAGATTAGAAGAACTTGCTGAATTGGAAGGGAAGTGCCTCCGAGCTCAGAAGAGTATCCAAATGTATCAGGCCCGCATGGCCACTGCATTCAACAAACTCGTAAGAGGACGAGAATTCAAGAAAGGTGACCTCGTCATGGTCAAGAAAAAAGAAGTCATGGCGTCCAACCCAAAAGGAAAGCTGAATGCTAATTGGGAAGGTCCTTATGTGATACAGAGGGTCTACGAGGGAGGGGCCTACGTGGTTGTTAACCATCGAGGGGAAATCCAATTCTCGTCACTCAACGGAAGACATCTGAAGCTGTATCATACAGCACAACCAACATTCCCCGAGTAATCGGGCAAAATCTACCTTTCCTTGGTCTAGCGGCACTCCGCCCTAACCGAGCTACCCTTTTCTTGGTCCAGTGGCACTCTGCTCTAGCCAAGCTACCCTTTCTTGGTATAGCGGCACTCCGTCCTAGCCGAGCTACCCTTCCTTGGTCTAGCGGCACTCCGTCCAAGCCAAGCTACCCTTTTCTTGGTCTAGCGGCACTCCGCCCTAACCAAGCTACACCCTTTTCCCGGTCTAGCGGCACTCCGCCCTAACCGAGCTACACCCTTTTCCCGGTCTAGCGGCACTCCGCCCTAACCGAGCTACCCCCTTTCCTGGTCTAGTGGCACTCCGCCCTAACCAAGCTACCTTCATCTTGAGCTGGTGGCATTCTGACCGGTCACCTTCTAAAAAAGAGAGGAGGGAAGAAGAAAGAACAAAAAGAAAGTAAAAAGAAATGGGGTTAAAAATAGAGATACCCCGCCAGACTTGCTCCTATATTAGGGAAAAGTGTAAAAATGGCCCAAAACCCAGCTGTGGTGAAAACCCGAAAGGGCACTGCAGGCAAAATCGGGTACCCTGCCACGTGAAAACCTGAAAGGGCGCGTGGGCAAAAGCAAGAGGGGACTGGCTCCGGCGAAAACCCGAAAGGGCGCTTGGGTCGGTAATGTGGTGATTCCAAAGAAAGCCTTACCTCCCACCATAAAGCTCCTCGTCGATCGACCGGCGCTTTGCCCGATCAATGATTAAACCCATCCGGAATGGACCTTACGTCTATTCTGTTGAAGCCTTCATGCATTGCTCAAGAAAAATTCCCTCGATAATAAGCCCACCTCGGGATAGACCTTCCGTCTGTTTTGATAAAACACTTCCACTTATTTTTGTCTGAGACCCACCACGGTAGAACCGGCCCGGTTTAGACCTTACGTCTATCCCGCTGAAACCTATCCTACGTCTCACCGTGATGAAACCTGCCATTGATCGACTGGCACACTGCCCGATCAATAATGAAACCTGTCCGGTTTAGACCTTACGTCTATCCCGATGAAACCTATGAAATCTTTGCATTGGTACAAACCCAATACTGATGATGAAACCTGATACTGATCGACCGGCACACTGCCCGATCAGCAATAAAACCTTGTCCGGTTTAGACCTTACGTCTATTCCAACTAGATCTACAGGTCTCTTTACGTCCCGCCATGATGAAACCTGCTGTTGATCGATTGGCACACTGCCCGATCAACAATGAAACCTGTCCGGTTTAGACCTTACGTCTATCCCGATGAAACCTATGAAATCCTTGCATTGGTATAAACCCAATACCGATGATGAAACCCGCCATTGATCGATCGGCATCTCGCCCAATATCAATGATGAAAACCCTATCCAGTTTGGACCCTACGTCTATCCTGATGAAACATATGAAATCCTTGCATTGGTATGAGCCAATACCAATGATGAAACCTGCTATCGATCGGTTGGCACGCTGCCTGATCGACGCTAAAACCCATCCAGGGTAGACCTTCCGTCTGCTCTGACATAGCACAACACTGCTCTTTGAATCGATTCAGACCCTCCGTCTGGATAGATCATGAAACTCTATTCCTTTGCGTTAATGTTAAACCCCACATTAACGATGAAACTCATATTTTCAGCAAACGGCCTCGTGCCCGAGCTGCTATCTATACCCTCTAAATCGATTCAGACCTTTCGTCTGGATAGATCATGAAACCATATTGCCCTTTGCATTGATGTTGACACCCACATCAATGATCGTGTGTCCACAATAAACATATGGCGCCGTGATCCATAGGATGAAAGTTCCGGTCTTAGAAAAGACAATGAAAAAGGAAAAGAGAAAGAAAACGACAAAAAGTATATAAAAAAAATGGGGTTAAAAATAGAGATACCCCGCCAGACTTGTTCAGGCATTCTGGACAAGGGCAAAAATGGCTAAAACCCAGCTGTGGTGAAAACCCGAAAGGGCACTGCAGGCAAAATCGGTTACCCCGCCATGTGAAAATCCGAAAGGACGCGTGGGCAAAAGCAAGAGGGGGCTGGCTCCGACGAAAACCCGAAAGGGCGCTTGGGTCGGTAATGTGGTAATTCAGAAGTTCCATGCCAACCGGCACATTGCCTTCACCTCCCCGTCACTGATGAAGCCTTCCGTCGGTCATCTGGCTCTATGTCCCACCGATGATAAAGCCTTTCCGGGGTAGATCTTACGTCTACCCTGATGAAATCTACATACCCTTTTTTTTCACATGTCCCACCAACAATAAAACCCGTCACCAGTCTGATAAAGCCTGGCCAGTTCAGACCTTACGTCTGTCCTGATCAAACTCCTAAACCTTCCCTTGATCGATCGGCTCCTTGCCCGGTCAACGATGAAACCCTACCAGGATAGACCCTACGCCTATCCTGATGAAACCTACGTATGTCTTGGCAAAGTCCCACCCGCCATAAAACCCGCTAGAATAGACCTTACGTCTGTCCCGACGAGACCTACACCTCTACATACATCCCACCGGTGATCGACCGGCACATTGCCCGATCAGTGATGAAATCCTCTGTCCGGTTTAGACCTCACGTCTATACTGATGAAACCTATGAAACTCTTTGTGTCGATATAAGCCCCATATCGACGATGAAACCAACCACTGATCGACTGGCACCTCGCCCGATCAGTGATGAAACCATGTCCAATTAAAACCCTGCCAGTTTAGACCTTTTGTCTATTCTGATGAAACTTATAACACTTTCTTTGCATCGATATGAACCCAATATCGATGATGAAACTAGCTATTGATCGACCGGCACCTCACCCGATCAATGATGAAATCCTATCCAATTCAGACCCTACGTCTGTCCTGATGAAAACCACGTACCCTTCAAGGTCCCACCTGTGATAACCTCTACCCAGTCTAGACCTTACGTCTACTCTGATGAAACCTGTAAAACTCCTTTGCATCGATATAAACCCAATATCGATGATGAAATCATATACTGGTCGATTGGCACATTGCCCCGACTAGCTTTGAAACCTGCCCAGGATGGACCATTCGCCCGTTCTGGATAATGCTCTGAGCCTCTTCGTTCACATTCCTGCAAACCGTCTCCCTCGCGGCACGTATGGCCAAGAAGGACGTTTGCTACCACCAACAGAATTCGGTTTAAAGCACCCCCCCGGAGGCCGTCACGCGGTGGAGCGAGTTCCCCATCCTTTCTCTGAAGGGGTGGACGCTCTCCTGCTAGGTACGGGCTATTCCCATAGGGACCGCTGAAACCGCTGCCAAATCGCCGTGACATATTGATGGTGCGATAAGTAAAGAACAAATCACATATGAGACTGGTGTAAAGATTCCTTTCCATTGAAAAAAAAAGGGAATACAAGAAGGGCCCCTGAGGGGGAATTGTATTACAAAAAGGGGGAAACAGATATTCACGGGCGCCGGAATATGTCTTCGAAGGCCAGAAGCCCTACATGTGGGGCAGCCCCCGGCTCATGAAGTCGAGCCTCCTCCTCCTGTAGCTGAGCAGACTCGTCCTGAAAGGATGCCACCTGCCCCTCCAATAGAGCTACTTCCTCCGCAAGCTGCGGCCGAGAAGTTGTTATCTGCGGCAGTTCAGCACGGAGGTCAAACAGTTCAGCCTCCAGGATGGTTATCCGACTGCGCACGAACTGCTCCCGCTGCGCCAGAGACTGCAGTTGGCATTGGCGCTCCTGAAGAACAGAGTCCGTCTTCTCCAGCTCAGATTTGCACTCCTTCCTTTGCAACTTCAAAGCTGCCAGTCTGTCAGACATAATATGTGCCAAGAAGTCCCGGCGATGTATAAACTTTAGCAACAATAGAACCCGCTGGGCCCATGTTTCCATGGGACAGCCCATCGCCTGTAGACCAGCGGTGAAACGCTCGGCTATCTCCTTCAGCCGCAGATAAGTCAGTCCAGGCTGGGACTCCACCAGCTGGCACAGCATGTCCAGATTTTTCCAGACGAAACTCTCAGATGAAGAAAAACCAGGAGAAGGAACTGGAGCTACTTCGAAAGTCACCTCACTATCAATATCCGCCCATAGTGTAACATCAGGCTGGGAAGAGGAAGATGGGAGGTCTGCTGAAGGTGCCAACTGAGCTCTCTCTGCAGTCCCTGACGAAACCAAGAGGCCTTCCACCTCCATCTCCTCGGGGGTTGCTGTTTGAATGCTCGTAGGGGCAACTTTAATAAGTGCTGGAGCGGCTGCTTCCTGGGTCCCCAATGTGAGACCCGCATCTTCAACATCCTCTTCTCGGGGCACCTCCTCCTCAGATTCCGAGAGCACGAAGATCGATTCTGGGTCAGTTATGGACAATACTCCGGTCTCTGTGGCAGCTGCCTCCCCTTCTTCCATCCCCGCTTCAACGGCCAGTTCCTTCAATGTCAAGGCGGCAGGGGCTACGGACTGAAGAGGCAAAAGTTTAGTTTCCATAATTACTGTTACGGGAATTGCTAACTCCGGCGCAATGGTCATCACTACGGCCGGTATAAAGGCAGAACCCCTAACTGGGTCCGTCTCAGCTCTGAAATCCAAGACCCGGATGAGGGCCGAACTCTCCCCCGAGGTCCTCAAGTCCAGCAATGCTAAGTCTGTAGAAGACTGTACCCTCACCGGCACAGGGCGAATTATCTCAGAAACGCCTACACAAGTGGCTGACGAAGCAGGAACAATAGCCAAGGTGTCAGATAGAATGGCTTCAAAGGCTGCAGTCGCTACCGGGCTAGCAACAGGGGATTCCTGTGAACAGATCAATGCAACATCAAGCAGCAGATAAATAATAATAATAATAATAATAATGAGGAAAAGGAGAGAGACCCACTTCTAATGTGATGTCGATATCCTCAAAGGAGTGCAAGGAAGAGGAAAGCTCCGCTGCTGAAGCAGCAAAGGGAGGAGTTATATCTGCCTCGGTGTCCAAGCCAGCAAATTCTTCATGTAGTTCCTCCTCAGAAGACGGCACCAGCAGTTTGGAGGGGGTGAACAGTGGAACAATGGCAGTACATACGAGTGGGGCCTCTGATTGGGAGATACCTTCCGTCTCGCTCTCGCTGAAATCTGCTCCTTCTCCCTCTGCCTCGGAAGCGGCCGCGGAGCTGCTAGAAGAGATTTCCACACTATCCACGGGCGGGACTTGTGTCCCTAACGGCTGCCTAGATGAAGACCGGGTAACTATGCGCCTCATAGGGACAAGGCCACGTTTCGTCTGGGTCTTATGGCCCTCCTGTGGCTGAGTTATATCACCAGCTGCTTCCATAACTGCAGCCCCCTCACCGGCCGTCACTGCAGGGAAAGGTTCGTGAGAGAGACAATAAACAAATAATCGAAATGTGCAAGAGAAGATGAAAAAGCACACTTACCCTCCGCCTCACTAGCCGGCGTGGGGGATGGCAATCTGGTCTCCACCACAGAAGGTGTCACAACTAGCTCTTGGGCTGTGCAAAAAGGGGGGGGTTAGATTCGAAGATTTCTGTAAAATTCAGCAAAAGACGATGAAAGATACAACTGCGGGCTGTTGATGTTACCCTTGACCAACGTCTGGGCGCCCTCCCTTTGAGATTCAAACTCATCAAAAGAGGGGATATCAGGAAGAGGGGTCCCAGGGTCCGTCATTACTGAAGCCGACTGCCGAGCATGGGCCTTCTTAGCCTTCCTGGCCTTCCCAACTGCAGTCTTCACTGTAGAAATCTTTCTCTTATTGCCCGGAGGCAGGGGAGTGGTCGTCGGTGCTGCTGCAGGGACTTTGAAATAAGCATGCTTCTCAGCTTGCGCAATGATTTTTCTGTAAAGCCCCTGTCGCTTTATATCTGGCCTATCTGTTGAAGACATCAAAGAAGCAATGAGACCAGTAGATGCAGAGTTTAAATAACAAACAGAAAGCGCTACAGTCAGAAAGGAAAGATCATACCTGTTGGGCCATCATAAAAGACAGAAAGCGGCCAGTACAGATAAGCTACCTCCTTGGAGTGGAAAGCAGCCTCCTTGACAAGCCAACAGACATCACCAAATGTCTGGCACTTCTCCACTAAAGATGCCAGATTACTATGACCATTAAAATCGAGACATCGAAATAAGTCGAGGTGGTCCATGCCCCAGCCGTCGACATAATGAAAAGAGATAAACAATGGCTTATTCAATATGCCGGCTATCGGACTCTCTGCAGATAACCCATGTACATTCAGCAGAATAAACAGCCAAGACGTGTGCTTGTAGTACGTCTGAGTCCTATCTTCCCTGCGCACAAACGTCCTATAGGGATGAAATCTATCTGTCGGACCCTTCTAGGGGACGACTGTCAGGAGCGGCTCTTCAACAGGGAAAGGGTCTGTTGCGCCTCCAAACGAGCGCCTCCTACATGGCACAGATGTTTCAAGTTCTTCATAAAAGTATCTTCGTTAATGGCAGCAAAGACAGGAGCGGGCGGCTCGGAGCCTCCTTCTTTCAGAACTCGACGCTGAGCCAGATAGTTCTCGGCCTCCCTCGGATGTTGTGAATAAATCCTTTTTAGGTGGGCCTCGGGGATGTCAAATACCGGCCCGGGCTGTTGTTTCAGGAAAGAACGCTCGGCCACGTCCCAGAATGCACCCCTGCCATCCTTGTAAAAGCTGGTCCGAATGTTCCACCATTTGATATACTCTGATGTGACACGGGGAACACGGTTGGAAACAGTGGGAACTCTGAAAACTGCGCCATCATGGCGATGATAGAAATCCCACCACAATCGGCCATCACCGACAATGGCGGATCCGTGCTTGGCCCGGCTATCCAGGGGAAATTGAGCAACTGATGTAGGGATATGCTGGTCATAGCCAAAGTTCCGCCAGAAGCGGAATGGATAATATGGTTCCAGAAGAAGCAGACCACCCTTCCTAAAAACTAAAACACTCGGTCGAATGGCCATGGCCCATCTAACCAGCTCCGGCTCCAGAATAGACCGAACAGCATTAGCCCCTGAAACGGGGTGAACATAGGTCTCTACCTCTTCCATCTTACATTCTCTTTGAGAATGAACCAAAGGAGCTGAACCTCCTGCCAAGCTCCAGAAATGAATGCTGCCAGGGGCATCCACTGGTACCCTTATCAGTCGGCCCCTTATTTTGAACAACTGATCAGAGAAAGAGCCAGGTTCAGCACTGGCAAATTCAATCATTTTGGGTAACACTGTATCTGCCTGAAGAGTTCTAGGAGCCAATTCATGAAATAGACTGCAGACCCAGGCATTGAAGAAATGAAAAGGGCCCACGGTCCTCAAAGAGCGGGGAGTCCGATGCTTGTACAGATCCCCCAAAGATTTGTAGATTAAGCACAAGGCCACTGGGCAAAGTGACAGCCTCATTCCCCAGGCCATCTGGCATGCCGGGTATATGGCTTCAGGCCGAATGATTGTCTCATCCCCTTGAGGGAGAGCGAAAGTGCACAACCAGAATGTGAAGTAAGCCGCACAATGTGTGATAGGGTCCACCCCTGCTGGATTTGGACCACCATTGCCTACACGGCGCAATGAAGATGGCAACGCTGACTTATAGCGAGGAGCCCTTATCTGCTTGTTGGCAGTCGGACCCATGGAAGGGAAGTCTGCATATTTTAAGGGACCGTCAAAGAAATACTGAATCCACTGCCCTATCCGGACCCTCAGCTTGCTGCCTTTCTCTCGAGGATGGTAACCCTTGGACGATCCTCTACTATGCGCCAGACAGATGGAGCGATAGGCCTTCATTAAATACCGGTAGGAATAGCCAAGTGAATACTTGCCTTCGCCATCTGAGCTATCCTTCTCGGAATCTGCCAAGCAGACCTCTTCATACGGCTCGCCGTCAATAGGCAGACCAGAAAGCTGTGACAAGCTCCAGAGGTCGAGAGATGTTTCGCCCTCTGCTGTATAGAATATGTTGAACAAAGGGCAGAATACTTCGAACATTCCATAGCACAACCCTCGGGATATGGGATAGCGGAATCTAGAAGCAAAGACACTGTGATATACCCCGGCTCTGATCAGCAGAGGGGCGTATTCCTTTAAAACAAACTCGGTGAATTCCACCGCTCCCACCCGGAATAGATAGGCGTCAGTGCTTTTGGTATCTCCAAACCAGCCGGCAGCTAGATGATACTTGAACTGGACGGCCGAACAATTCACCACAAAGGGTTCTTCTCGGTACCCCCACTTTATCGGCGCCAGGAATAGACTGTAGCCAGGCTTCTCCCTATGAACTCGGCCACTAGCATTATCCCACCGGGCAGGTGTAAATTTCGGGGCCCGGGTCAACATTTTCTTCTCCGGCTCCAGCTCTGATATACCGAGGATTGCGTCCCAGTCACGCTTCTCCCCGGGAAAATAGATGGCCTTGTGGCGGTACACCGACTCCTTCAGGCTATCTCGTTCGGCAAGGATGGCAGCTTCGACAGCACGGGCTATCCGATAGTCTCGCATGCCACCCACTGTAAAAGTTCGGATGAACGACATTAAGTGGCGGTCCTTCGGAAGATCCGGCCGATAGTCGTTGCCCCGTCTGAAGCATGTCTCCATTGCAGTGGAATATACCCTCGATGTTGATACTGTATCTGTCTCAGAATCAGACGATTCGTCAACGGCAGCAACTTTGTCATACCTGAAGTCCAGGCTATGCACGTTCAGCCAATTTACTACAGCCTGTGATATATCTGGCTGCGCTGACGAGCTCGCCCCAACAGCTCCAGAAGATGTAGTAGCAGAGCTGGAAGCCATTGTAGTATCTGCAGCCGAAGAAGAGATGTGAGTGAGAATCCCAAAACAAGAGGCAGTCTTGTAAAGATTGTAATATGAAACCCTATAAAAATTTTGGCAGCATCTCCTCTTGTCCGGGGTCTGCCCAAGAAAAATAGGGAGTCACCCACCAAGAGGGAGTGATCCCGAACATAAAATGGGACTCAATCCCGTATGATGAACCTACCCGAGAATGAATCGGTCAAAAAGGGGGGGGAAATGAAGTAAGGCTCTCGGGGGAAAAACTCGCCGCCGAGGAGATGAAGAGAGAGAGAGGGCCGATGATAATGAGGGTAAAAAAGCCTCTCGTGAGGTTAAAAAGAAAGAAAGGGGAAGGCTTCTCGGTGCGAAGAAAAGCGCGTCGAGAACCCCCCGTTGGCCGGAAGAAAAGGGCGCGCCGAGAGGGTCGCACCGAGAAGCCCGCCGAAGACGCCCGCGCCGAGAAGGTCGCGCCGAAGATGCCCGCACCGACAACAGGCCGCGCCGAGAAGCACCCGCGCCGAGAAGGGTCCTACCTCGCGCCGAGAAGCCCAAGGCAAGGCCAAGAAGGCTCCAAAGTGCTGACAATAAAATCAGAAGATATGGAGATGAAAAACATGAAAATGAAAGATACATGTGCATAATATTGCTACAGCAACATGATTAAGCCGAAGAACAATGTCAAAGAGAAATGGAGGAAGATACCCTTGAATGATGAAAGGCACCTGCAGACCCCGTGCCGCTTATTCTGCGCTTACGCCTGCGGGCATTTGTTGACACCTTGAAAATGAGCAAGGGCAGAAACAAAATTGAAAGGAAGATCAGACCGATAGTGAAAGATCAATGATGAAGTTCGTCAACCATCTACCCGGCTGAAGCCTTTTCCCGGCCAAGCTGATGTCTGATGCCATTGTCAGTTAGACGACGGCATTGATGAAATAGCAGTCACCTGGCTGAAGTCTTTTCAGGCTAAAGCTGATGTCCAGTCTTGTCACCATTCATGTGACGATACCGATGAGATGATGTCCGACCTTGTCATCATTCAGATGGCAATGCCGATGAAACCCCAGTCTACCGACTGATGAAAATCTATGAATGATCTCAATAGAAGCTGTGTCACCAGTGGAAGGCCTTCTCGGGTTCTGATACATTTGAAGGACCAATAAAGGCCGAAGTCTATGTGAGGTCTTAAAAGCCCTAAATGGGCCTATAAAAGTGGCGCCGGGATCCCCTTGTCGACGCCCAAAAGCGGCGCCGAGAAGCTTGAGTCCCCACGCGCCGGGAGCTCTGCCTACGATTGAGGCGCGCCGGGACAAGCCTGCCGAGAGGACACCAAGGAGGGATATAAAACCCCCTCATTCGAAGAAAGAAAGGAGCCAGAGCTCAAGCCCGAACAGATAGCAAAAAAAAGCGGGGGAGAAGAAGAATAGATAGCCACAAAAGGAGAAGAGAGTGGAGCCTGCAATCTGATCCGAGAGAGGAAGAAGCAGAAGGGAAAAAGAAGAAAAGAGTTCGAAGCCTGATCGAAGGTGGGCAACGGGGAGGGAGAGGAGTCAATGCTCCGCCCTCCCCTCCCCATTTTCTGTAGTTCATTCTTTTAATTCCGATTGCTTCTACTTCTTCCCCTTTCTGATGTATGCTGTGATATCACAGCCGGTTTTACTCCGCTAGGGCAAAGCATAGTCTCCATGTACCTTCTTTTATGTATTGCCTCCGATGTGTGAATGTAATCGTGATATTCGAATGAATGAACACTACGGGCTCCAGTTGATGCTTGCTGTCTATTTCTCCGAAACCCTATTGCTATCTCCCCATGTTTTCTGTCTCTTCTTAGATTCAGTAGCATGCTATCCCCCTCCCCAGTTCGATTGATCGCCTGCTTATTTGCTTGGTTCTCGAACGCCGCTCGTGCTTACTTCCGAGTCAGGGACAGACCATCCCTTGGCCTCTGAAGCAAAGCACAGATGTATAGCAACCGCTGCTCAATTTTAGATGTCATATTCATGCACATCGGCTCTGCTGAAGTCATCCCCGGGGCCAGAGACAGCCATCTCTTGGCCCCAGATGATGAAGAGTATATCAAAATCATCCTCAGGGATTATTATGAACGTTGGTGACAGAGATACCCTAAACCACGTTTCTCCCAAATCACTCTCCGCTTCTGGCCTTCCCTGTTGAAACCCAAGCCAAAATCAGTTCAGGTCTGATGAATTGATCTCTTTTGATTTCCCAAGGCCCGTCTATCTTGGCCTGAAGCACCAAGAAACCCCTGAATCCTCAACAAATCCAAGAACAGGGTACCGTAAAGCTCTGTTTCTCATCCCGGCGCCCTCATACATCTCGGCTCCACAAACAGTCCTCGGCGCGAGCCTTCCCGTGCCGAGAACTCCACCTCCTTACCTACGCCGAGAAGCCTGCGTCGGAACCCCCTTGGCCTCTTTACCCTTGTGCCGAGAAGCCCACACCCTTGGTCATTTGGCCCTGGCGCCGACAACCTCCCTTGGCCATTTGGCCCTTGCGCCAAGAGCCTACTTCCTGGCCTCTTCCCCGTCGCGCCGGGAACCCTCCATGTTGAACCCGCCGAGAACCCTCACCCTCTGGCATCCTTCTGGCGCCGAGAGCCCTAATTACTTGGCCTCCTTGCCTACGCCGGGAGCCTAACCCCTTCACCCTTCTGCCTTTGCGCCGTAAGACCCCTTTGCTTTCTTGCTTGCCGGCGCCGAGAACTCCACTAGCGCCAGCTTCCCGGCGCCCCAAATAGTGCCTTGCAAAGAACCCTTCTCGGCGCGGTGGTCTTCACGCCGGGAACTCATATACCCATTCGAATCCGGGCCGAGAGGCTGCCCTGCCACCCAATGAGCCTCCAACACTTCTATCAAACCCACCTAGGGATGTCCATGAGTCACCAGAACTGTCCCAAGGATAAAATTAAAGGGAGTCAGACTCCCTTATGCTCCACTGATCCGTACCGGGTTTATGAGCAACCCCTTTAGCTAAGGTGAGCTCTGCCACTGCATGAGTGTCACCGGCTCCCATAAGGGAAGAGTCAAACATTGCCCCAGGGCATACATGTGCAATGCGGGAGGTTCGCTCCCTCCTTTTCTCGGCTTTCATCCCGGCACTCCGTGGGTGATAGCCTATTCTCCCCTGGGCATAATCCAGATTATGGGGAGGTGATGTCGAAATGTCGATTGATGTTTTAACCCCGATAAGTCCCGGGAGGTGCACATCACACGCCCCTCGTCCGGCTCAATCTTCCGGGGAATATGAATGCTGCGAGGCCCTTGGCTGGATGAGAAATATGAAAGGGGACATCTCCCCGATGATGGTCCGGACCCCGTCCCGCCACTGCGTGGACGGTGTCCTATTTCTACCCTGCACGACCCACATGAGAGGTGGTCATGACGGTGTAGTAATCTGCTGTGCATTAAAATATCTTCCCAGAATAAAAAGAGCTTCAATACTACACACCGTTATTTTTTTCTTTTATTACCGCCTCTAGTGGCCTCCTATTTTGGCATTTAATCAAGGGTTGTCCTTCTTGGGATGGGCGTAATTAACGTCATAGCCTTTACGGTATGGCGGACTTTTGGTCTCGACTCGGACTTCACAATCGACTGACCAAGTCAAGTCGACCGCATAATGAAATCGTCACACATGTGACTGGCACGCCTAATAAACCAATTAAATAAATAAAATAAATAATAATAATAATAAGAGGAATAAAATCCCGCGTCCACAGCTGTTCACCCTTCTCTTTGGTGTACGGCTCGGAAGCCGTCGTCCCCATTGAACTGGAAGTACCCTCACTTCGGGTCGCCATCCAGCATGAATTGGTCAAAGACGACCGAACAAACATAGAGCGAAGACTGGAAGAGCTCTCCGACTTAGAAGGGAAGGGACTCTAGGCCCAGCAGAACATATAGGTCTACCAGGCCCGCATAGCCCATGCCTTAGACAAGTTTGTCAAAGGGCGTGAATTCAAGAAAGGCGACATCGTGATGGTCAAAAGAAGAGAGGTCATGGCTGCCAACCATAAAGGCAAGCTGAATGAAAATTGGCTCGGGCCGTATGTTATCCAGAAAGTCTACGAAGGAGGTGCGTGTGTGGTTGTCAGCCATAGGGGGGAGACTCAATTCCCACCCCTTAATGGAAGGCATCTGAAACTATATCATGTATCACTTCCCCAGTTCGACGAACAATTAAACCCCCCACCTCACGCGGAACAAGAATGCTTCTCGGACCTCCCTTGAGGCCATGCAATATCCCAAAAAAAATAGGAAGAAAGAAAAGAAAAAAAAGAAAAAAAAAGAAGAAGGAAAAAAAGAAAGGAAAAAAAAGAAGAAGGAAAAAAAAGAAAGAAAGAGAAAGAAACTTGTCAAAGTCACCGGGGGGTGTCGATTTTTCAAGTCCCGCCGAAATTCAAAATTCCCTCTAGCTCAGACTATCTCGTCTTGGCCGAACAACCAAACAACTGCATCCCATGCAGTGGCAAAAAAAACCCCATATGTGGCTCAACACCATACTTTTCTGTCCCACCGACGCATAAAACTTCTGACTTGGACCTTCCGTCTAGGCTAGTAAACAAAAGACTCTCTTTGCTTTGGTTCGGACCTTCCGCCTGGTCAATGAATAAAAAGACCTCCTTCCTTCGACCTAGATCCTCCATCTGGATTCGATGAACAAAAAAGACCCTTACTTTGGCACTAACCCCGTGCTGATGAATAAACAACCTCAATATTACAATTTCCAGTCCCACCAACGAATAAGCCTGTGGCTCGAACCTCCCATTCAAAGCCATGAACAAAAAGACCTTGCCACTTTGGATCGGACCTTTCGTCCGGCTAGAAAACCAAAAGACCCCTCATACAGTCGGCAACCCCAGCGCAGCAAAGAACAAAAAGAACCCCTCTGCTTCGGCTCGGACCTTCCATTCAAGTCGATGAACAAAAAGAACCTCTTTGCTTCGGCTCAGACCTTCCATCCAAGTCTATGAACAAAAAGACCCTCTTTGCTTCAGCTCGGACCTTCTGTCCAAGTCGATGAATAAAAAGAACCTCTTTGCTTCAGCTCGGACCTTCCGCCCAAGTCGATGAACAAAAAGAACCCCTCTGCTTCATCTTGGACCTTCCATCTAAGTCGATGAACAAAAAGGCCCTCTTTGCTTCGATTCGGACCTTCCGTCCAAGTCGATGAACAAAAAGAACCTCTTTATTTCGGCTCAGACCTTCCGTCCAAGTTAATGAACAAAAAGAACTTCTTAGCTTCAGCTCGGACCTTCCGCCCAAGTCAATGAAAAAAAAGAACCCATCTGCTTCGACTCGGACCTTCCGTCAAAGTCGATGAATAAAAAGAACCTCTTTTGCTTCAGCTCGGACCTTTCGTCCAAGTCGATGAACAAAAAGAACCTCTTTTACTTCAGCTCGGACCTTCCGTCCAAGTCGATGAAGAAAAAGAACCTCTTGTTGTACCCCTGTGGTTTTGATGATGTCAACACTATGTTAATCTGGTGTTGCATTAGTATAACCTTGTGGTTTTTATGATGTCACACCATGGATCATCTATGCATGAGTGAAATGTGTTCTGCACTTGATTGAACCATTCATGATAGAAATAAATTCCATTGAATACTTGCTGTATATGCATCATGATTTAGATGAGCATTTCTTAAGTCAGACTTATGCATAAACGGAAGTCGACCCTAAGTGTCGACAGTTGCCTTCGCATGGGGTAGGCCTGCATCTGTTCATGCATTGATTTATGCATCAACCTCGATGCATTACACCGTAGAAGGTCGGTGCATTAGTCATACTTGTAAGGCAGTTTCTATGCTAGACACACCAAAGTCAGTGCATCTGATTAGAATATCTGATTAATTCATGTGAACTGTTTGCATGGTGAATTGCTCATGTCTGGAAACCCTAGTCTTGATAGTGACTTTCTGATGAATCATGCTTAGCTGGGTGCTTTAATTCTCCAATTTTATCTGTTGTGTATGGTCCATGTGGTCCATGCTATTTCATAGACTAAGTCATAGTCAGTGCATGCAGTATCTCGCTCATAATCTTACTCGGTGCAACTCTTGCTTTGTTCTGCACTTCACGCATAAGTGCTTGCCTCAGTGCAAGTCTCTGTTCATGCCCACATACTGTCGATTAGCTTCTTTCTCGGTGCATCCAAATGCATCATACGCATCAAGGTCGGTGCATTCCTTGCCCTTGCATCTCACCTCCAGGGGTCGGTGCAATTTGTGGGTCAGTGCAATTCTTGACCAGCATGCACTGTATTAGTCTCTTCATTTTATACCAGTGCATTTCACTTTGCCATCTTTGTGCGAGTTCTTACATGGACAGGAAATCCATCTCGGTGAAAGCTTTGTCTTGTATCTCTCTTTTCCATCTCGGTGCAGCTCCTGCTTGGACTGCATATCCCGACTCGGTGCATTCTTTCTCTTTCTGAATAACATGGAGTCGGTGCATATCCTTACTGCATTAACATAATCAGTGCAAGGTTTAGTTTGGACCAAGTCGGTGCAACTTTTGGTTAAACACAGGTTTAAGTCTCTCCACATAGTCGATGCAAATCACTATGGCTCTGGTCTGTGCACGTTGTACTCCATGCATATAGAAACTCGGTGCAATACACACTTGCTGCATCTGAAGGTTCATGCATATAGAAAGTCGGTGCAATATATTGTGCATGTTCGTATATGTTTGTCAGCATACGAACTCGGTGCAAGTTACCGTAGATCTCGGTGCTTGGCTAAAGCCTATTCAGTCAGTGAAGGCTTTTGTCTTAGACATATTATAGTCAGTGCAAACTTTGCACTGAGCTCTTCTCTATTCTAGATCTGTGCATATGTCTGGTTACGCATTTCATGGCCAGTGTACATCTGGTTTAATTAAGTTGTCTGTGCAAGGTCTGCTCTTCCACGTGATGAACTTTAATATTCTCCAAGTGATCCTAAACGATACACTGTCTTTTGTAGGGAACAAGTTCATTCGCAGTAGAGGCACGTGATCTGAGGAAGATAGAGCTCCAGAATGTTCCATCACGTGCTCCAGCCTTTAAGGCGGGAAACATGGTATCCACTCGCCCTGGCCTCTGGAGTGTATATATATATATACTGAGGAAACGGGGAAGAGAGGATATACATAGACCAGGAGAAGAGAATAAGAAAAGAAGCGTGAGCAGTCAGAGAGGAGAAGTGTTGAAGGTTGAGTGCCGCCTGAGAGAAAGAAGAAGGAGAAGAAAAGAGAAGATAGAGCTAGTGTGTGATAAGAGAAGAAGAAGAAGAAAAGAGAAGAAGAGAGGATCGAGAGAAGAGAGAGTGATAGAGATTGAAGCAAGCAGTGTCCAGCTATTTGTCAGTTTCTGGATTAGACCCAGAACAATCTGCTCCTGCGAGAGCTATATTCGTTTTCATTTTCTGTTTGTTCTATTTTTATTTTGTTGCTTTCCTTTTCCACTGTGTTTTCCGATTCTCTATTTTGAGGTCGGGTTTCCTCCTGTGGATTCAGGGGAAGAGAGACTTGGGTCTCTGGTTGCTAGTGACATGGTGTCACTGGTGGCTCCTTCCAGGTTGGAAGAAGAGAGGAGTGTGTTCCTCTGGTTCAAGCTGTTAGGCAGCGTTTGTAGGCAAGCTGTGACGCCCAGCGGTTTCAAGCTGTTTGCCAGCAGTAAGCCACACTCTGGTTGGAGTGTGGGGTTGATGTAAGTCTGATGACCGAACCACCTAAAACCCCTTGTGCATTGTGATCTGATTTCTTTTCTGAGGTTATTAAGTGCATGTTTAGGATCGCGACCTAATTGCCTTTCAGCCACGGTAAATGAATGCTTAAGATCAGTTCGATTGCCTAGAATCGCCGGGTTTGCTAGGCATGCAGGTTAAGTGTTCCATCATGTGTCTCATTATAACATCTATTTAGGTCAAACTATTTTACTGTGTTCCAATCTTCTACAGTTTCATTCATGCTAAGTGCCGAAGTAAGATCACTGGTTGTGCATGTTGAGTGTTCGAAAAAGATTCGCATTAGGTTGACTAATTAGCTGTTTGTGTGTGAATCTTATTAGAACACCTGCATTACTGAACCATAGTTTTCTTTTCCGCAAGATTTTATGAGTTCAGTGTTAATTGGGATCTAAGATTCAAATTGGGCAAATATTTTTCTAAGGGGATTCATTCACCCCCCTCTGAATCTGGGCCCTTCATGTCAACAAGTGGTATCACAGCAGGTTCTTAATGCCCAGATTTAACGATTCTCAGTAGATCCTGCGTTTGTGTGGTACGTATCAGAGCTGGTTCTTAATGCCCAGATTTAACGATTCTCAGTAGATCCTGCGTTTGTGTGGTACGTATCAGAGCGGGTTGCTGTCTCATTGGATCCAACGATCCGCAGTAGATTCTACAGCTTCCTTGGTGCATTTCAGAGCGGGTCTCTGAGTTTCCAGATCCAACGATCTGTAGACGATCCAGCTATCGTGCTTTTGGTGCATTACTCATTGAGCGCTTACTGGTTTAAATCTATTTGATAAAATGGCTCCTCCCGTGGTTTTTGATGGTTCTAACTTCAGTAATTGGTTAGGCGGCCTATGCGTTTATATGAATTCCATTGACCTGAATCTATGGAATTTGGTTTCAAAAGGCCCACACCAACTACCTCATGATCAGACCAAGTGGTCTAGTGAGCAGAGATTGAAAGATAAAGAAGATGCTATGGCTCTTAATATTTTGAGGGTTGCAATTAATGATGACAGATTTCCTTGTGTTCTCAGGTGCGATTGTGGAAAGGAAATCTTGGACAAGGTAGCTGCCGCACATGTGAACCAAGGAGAAGAATGTCTAATGGTCAATCGTAGCGATCAAAGCAATAATCATATGAATGAGGATTCATCATCTCAGGTAAGCTCCGGATCAGAAGAACTTTCATTTGATAAATTGGTAGTGATGTATGAAGAGCTGCTAGAGACATCCAGGAAATTGAAATCTGAAAATAAAAAATTGAAAAAGAAATTTGATCAGAAGAGTTCAAAGGCTTCATGTGACAATTGTTCAAAACTGAAACAATCTTATGTTGCATGTCTATCTGATGTTCAAACATATAAGAAACAAATCTGTCTGTTAAGCAGTGAAAAATAGGAATATCTGAAATCATAAAATGAGAAGCTAAAGGAAGAAATAAAAAATTTGAAGGAACAAAACAAAAAACTCATGGTCTTAAATACTATTATAGGAGAAAAATGGCTTGCAATTGAAAGAGATAAATCTGTGACTCCTTCTCTGGAAGGTGAAGTTGAAAGACTAAAAGAAATATTGATTGTCTATGAAAAGGTGAAAGCTAATTCAGAAAGTTTTATTGTCTCCTTAAAAAATGAAATCATTGAATTGAAGAAGACTTCATCTAAATTTGCTAAGAATAAAGGCAAAATGAAAATGCTTCTCGAAGATGAAGTGAGTGATCAAAGTGAAGGGGCTGATAATAGTTTTGGAATTAAGGATGTCATTAGAAACCAGCTATACACCACATTTGTGTAGAGCTCTGAAGTAGCTGGTCCCTCTAATCAATCACTAAAACAAGCTACTGCTAAGAGAGCTCAAACCCGAAATGAAGATGTGAAAAATAAAAAGAAAAGAAACAATTTGCATGCTAAAAATTCAAATATCAAGAACCATGCTTCAATGAAATCTAATAATGATTCATGTCATTACTGTGGCAAGCATGGTCACTACGTGGACAATTGTTCTGTGCTGAAAAAGGATGATATGAATTTTGATAGAATGCATGCTAGGAGTTCTTATGTTAAAAATCCCACATCAAAGAAAAAGGATGTCAAATGTTCTAACTGTGGGATAATGGGACATATGGCAGCACATTGCAGGTCTGCTAAGGGTAAGGGAAAATTCAATTCTTATGCTAATCATGTGAATCAGCATGCCTTTAGTAAGAATAATCCTGCCTCACTAGGCCCTTATATTGTATGCTTCACATGTGGAAAACCAGGCCATAGGGCCATTGAATGCTGGCATGGTCAGGGTAGAAAATTTAATTCTAAAATTATCAATTACCCTACAAATAGAAATGACTTTGGAAGGAATGAACTTGCATTTACAAGAAAAATTCATGTATGTTCTGAATATGGAAAACCTGGCTACCAAGGCTCTAACCTCTGGATGGCAAGTTATAGAAAACATAATGGTCATGCAAATAACAGAACTTCTCATGTCAATGCACATAGAGTTCATGTCTATAACAATGTGCACAAAAAGAACATGAAATCTGTCACTGTTAATGCATGTTATTATTGTGGACAGTCAGGACATTCTATGTCTAACTATTTTCTAATGAGATTTGATGATTCTGTTGCTCACAAAAAGACAAGAACACCAATTGGTGATGCCAATGGAAAATCAGGACCCAAGTTATTTTGGGTGCCTGCTGCATCAAACTAATGCGGCTGTTACAGGTGTGCCTTGGAGAGGAATAAAGGGGTAATAAACCAGGGCACCTGAAATGACCCCATCTCTGAGCCTTCCAGGTAAACTCACTGTATTCTCTGTCTTTACATTCACTGCTTATTTTGTCAGTTAAATTGATTGATTGCATAGCATGTTAAATTTGGTTCAGCATTATATGCATTGCATATCTCTTGCATAACATGTTAATACATATGTGCGTCTTCTAACTGATCTTCTCTGAAAATCTGAATCGATCATCAAGATGATTGTAGCCTGTCTCAGTTGGAATTGCATATTTGTTTCATGAGCATATTTCATGATTTTCCTCACACAATGTTCTGTGTGTTTGTAGCACTTAAATGATAGTTTCATAATGCACATAGTCAGGGGGAGTAAATCAAAGCATTTCTTGTGTATCATGCATACCTTGCTCATTATATATTAGGCTGATTCCCTGCATGGTCTTCACATCATTCATGAGTGGATAATGCATACGCATACATGTAGTAGATTGCATAGCACTTCATTAATTTTTAAAAATCAAAAAAGAAATGACTCATTGCATCTAGACAGGGGGAGCATTTTTGACTCATTAGTCTTTTTCAATATGAACCCTTCTTGTCTAGTCACTTAAATCATTCTCCTACTCCTGTGTGGTGATTGGCCTTTGAATTATCCATGATCTGAATTCATATCTTTTCTTGAAGCTGAAATCTCTGTATGCTTCTCTTTAAAGTTGCTGAAGGATTGTTGCACTCGAATTCATTCTTGACAAGCTGATCTGTCTGTATTCCAGACTCAGCTACTAGCTTCTAAATTGAGTCACTCTAGTGCATACCTCTTGCTGCATCCTTGCAAACTCTCTCTATCTCCTGAAAATCTATCTAATTCATAAGCATGTGCCCCAACTCTTTCACTCTCTATGCATGCTTTAAAATATCTTCTGCTGTTGGACTTTGCTGTCAAAATATTGATTGAATTGATTTTGAAGAGATTTAAATCTGTGTACCTCAGTTATAAATCTAAAATCTTAAAAGAAACTCCTATTATACAGGTTTAAGAATAATTGATTGATCTACTTTGATGTAAGTCTAATGTATTCATGAACTTGAATTTGAAAGTCTTGAAAGTATCTGAATCACAAGTTTTAATAAATTTTAACCAACTGGTTCATGTAATATATGGACAAAATCTTCTAAAATCTGAAAATTTAAAATCAAGGTTACTTTGGTTGAGGTACATGTTTGTAGTATTGTTCTTAAACATTAAATCTGTATGAAGTTAACTAAAAAGGAAAACAAATGTCAGAGTAATGACAATGGTCACTGAGAAATTGGGTTCTCCATCAAAGAAATTAAGTAAACCCATGTCAAGAAGTATCACTGTTACCTATGTTGTAAAAATGTTGTGAAAATCTGACAGAGCAATGGCAGGGCTGTGTTGAGTAACTGAGGATCCTGGCCTCTGATCAAGGTGTTTCCTCATGTAAAAAGACACTCCGATTGATAACTCTGTTCTCATGTTCGAGAGGCAATGCGGTTATCACACTGAGTAACTGGGTCATTTCACCTGAGAAGTGTTTTGCCTCATGTAAAAAGGTGTTGATCAACCAAGATTGCTCAAAAAATATAAAGTGAAGTTCAAAAGTAAAATAAAAAAATAGATATCAAAAAATTTCTGCCAACATAGTCAACTTCAAATACAATTAAAGATGTTTAATCTCAATACTACAATGTGTAACTCCTAAAGGAATCATTGAGATTATTTGAATACGATGGAAGAAGATTGAATTGGAATATCCCATGAATAATTGGTTCACCTTTATTAAAACTCAGGTTCAGATATGAGTATTGAATTTAATTGACAAATTTGGTATACATTATGCTTAAACCTGTCGTGTCATGCAGTCTAATTCATAAGTCTTTATGATAGGAGAGTCTATCTGTACTTGGATTTGTAACAGTGATACATGCTATTAGATTCTTCTGATCAATTACTCTTTGGAAAACTTCAACTCCCTTGTGTTTTGCTGATGCTCTCTTAGCAGCACCCTTCTGAGAGGGAGAATCGTCTATGAACTGTCTTGGCTATATCAGGGGGAGCATGTGACTCTTTGACATTTTCTTAATTTTCAGCTGCTCCTGATATCTTGTTGTGTTCTCATCTCTTTACCCACTTGATCTCACCATTTAAATTCCTTATTCTTTACTTTTTGATGAAGTTAAAGGGGGAGAAGTGATATGAGTCAACATGTTGCCGTGTGACTCATAGTGTTGTCATCATCAAAAAGGGGGAGATTGTTGTACCCCTGTGGTTTTGATGATGTCAACACTATGTTAATCTGGTGTTGCATTAGTATAACCTTGTGGTTTTTATGATGTCACACCATGGATCATCTATGCATGATAGAAATGTGTTCTGCACTTGATTGAACCATTCATGATAGAAATAAATTCTATTGAACACTTGATGTATATGCATCATGATTTAGATGAGCATTTCTTAAGTCAGACTTATGCATAAACGGAAGTCGACCCTAAGTGTCGACAATTGCCTTCGCATGGGGTAGGCCTGCATTTGTGCATGCATTGTTTTATGCATCAACCTCGATGCATTACACCGTAGAAGGTCGGTGCATTAGTTGAAGTCCCGAGATTAAATGGCACCCAAGAGGGGGGATGAATTGGGTGATGGTAGAAAAAATGAAACTTTATCGCCTTTTTATAAAAAGTGTGACAAGAAGCTAACAAGAGAACCTGAAATAATTAAAGCCCACAGACAAAGCAAGTTTTATAAGGTGAAGAAGGATTATGCAGGATAAAAGAGAATAAAAACTGAACTAAACTAACACACTTACGATTTGCACAGAAGGAGGATAGAGGAAAAGGAACAAACCATACAGAGACAGTGATTTTAGGTGGTTCGGATGCCACAACGGCAACCTACGTCCACCCCTCACGGACAGTGAGGAACCACACACTATCTTGTAGGAAGTTACAAGATCAACCACACACAACACTCACACACTAGGAAGGAGGATTCCCATGAAGGTGTAGGAACACCTTAATACACACACACACCTCCAACCAAGAACACACAACCACACACACACACGGATCTAAGAGGATCCACACACTCTGGAATGTTTAAAGATTACAAGGATTACAGATGAAGCTTTGAGAGATCAAGAATGAATTCAAAACATAAGAGAAGGATCTTGATATGCTCCCCCTTAGTGGATGATTGTATGCTTTGGATGCAGCTTGAATCCTTGGACTGATTTGCACTTGATTAGATGAAGAAGGATGAAGAACTTTCCTCTCGAAGCACTGTTCACGTCTATAGTGCCAAATCCCTTCTCTTCCTCTTGGCAGCCTCCCTTTGATCTTCCTTGAGCATTAGGGTTTTCCAAACCCTCTTGTATAAGTTTTATAGGTTCTTGAATGGTCCAAAGACTCCCCCAGACCAGATCCACAATTTCTGGAGAGTTAGGCTGCTTAGGGATTAAACAATACCAAGAGAAAGACCATTTCTCGAAGTGACAAAAAGTCAACATTTGTTGGCAGCTCGAGGCTGGCGGTCGACCTACAAAGGCCAGCGGTCGACCGCCATTGGCCGTCCTGTAGCCATTTGGCTGCTGGGAGAATAGGTCGACCGCTAGCTCCTGGCGGTCGACCGCCAGCTTTCTCAGATTCCAGATTTCAATTCTGTTATTTTAGGTCGACCGCTAGGGGTCCACAGGTCGACCGCTAATCTTCAATCCTGCAAAATCAAGTGTTAGCTCTCTTGAAGCTATCCATTTGTTCGATGATTGAAACGGGCTTGTGTTTGAGTTGATTTATGTTTGAATAAACCCATGGAATAATTCATAACCACACAATTGACATGGGGTGAAAATTGAAGGTTTAAAGCATGAAGCTTTGCTTGAAAACAAGATACAAGGGAGAGAAATATCTTAGGTTTTGTTATCATCAAAATCACTTGGATATGTTCAACAATCTCCCCCTTTTTGATGATGACAAAACCTAGGCAGTAGAATTGCATTTTCACAAATGTGCTTTTGAAAGAGTTTTAGAAGCTTCGGCAATCACATATGAGATACGTGGAAATCCATCAAGTTGAATCTTCTAAACTCATGATTTGAAGGCATTCGAAATGCTCATATCACCAAACATATCACTACCAACACAAGCATGTCAACGAATTCATACCAACCATTCAAAACTTATTTGCCGTATTGACAAGAGGTGAGAAGGAAAGGAGCCAATCTTGTAACGTCAAAGAGTGCATTCTTCCATTCATTTTCATTTGATCCATACAAGGTACACTGAATGCAGAAGGGAGAAATGAGCTTGACACGCTAAGGAATGCAACCACTAATGCATACAATATGCTCAAACTACGATGCAAGAGATAGACAGGCATGCAAGCAGGCAAACACCAAACACACATAGCATATATATATATAAGCCTAATAGCCTACTTCTCCCCCTTTGACATCAGCAAAAATGAGAGGGAGGGGATACAAAAAGTGGACAAAAGGCACACTAGAGACCCAAAAAGCAGCTACACAGCATGGTGATCCTCAACTTCCTCACCATGAACACCATCCAGTGGACCATCACCATGGGGGGAACCAGCAGGAGCAGGAGCAGGAGGAGGAGGAAGACGATCCTCAAGGTTATGAAGAATGTCATCATAATGACAGAGCTGGTTACGGAGGGAAAGAAGGGTATGGTTTGTGGTGCGAAAGGCCTCACGGTTATCTTCATGGCCGGCAAAGAGAGTGGTGATGTGGAGAGAAAGATCATCCAGAGCAAGAGTGAAGGTATCCATTCGTTCAGTCATGGTGTCCATAAAAGTATCCAAACGCCCAAGGGAGGAGTCAAGCTGAGTTTTCATGCCAAAAAGGCGCCTGTCAAAAGCCTCATAGTCCCCCCAAGTGGAATGCCCAGCACCCTGAGTAGAAGACTCCCCATGAAAGTGCTGCGGTGGAGGAGGGAGATCCGCTGGAGGAGGCACATCTGCAGGCTGAACTGGTGCAGGTGCATTTTGGTTATCTTGCTGTGGGTCCGGCGCTTGTTCTTCTTCACTGCCAATTTCTTCCCCATAAACTGGGACAGCATGGTGAATTTCACCATTTGCATCCCTGTAATATCCCATATCGGAGAAAAGCTTATGCTCATTGTAAATGTCATCATAGCGGACTAGAACAGACTGCTCATTCTCCAATGGGACCCCGACAAAGATGAACACTCCAGTGAGCTGAGAGGCATAGGGCAGGGATCGCCGTAAATGTGTACGGCATCGAGTTATCAATTGAGTCATGAGCCATCCCATATTAACCAAGTCACCATTCATAACATGATAGAATAGGAAATGGTGCACTTCGGTCACTTCATCTCGGCTGCCACTCTTGGGATAAATAAGTGTAGTAAACATGTGATGAATAACCCGTTGTAGTGCGGGAAAGTGATTGGCATTCAGCTCAATGAGGTCACTCACACCACGAACAAAATCACAGCTCGTCATGGCAATAAAACTAGCCTCAACCTCACCATGCCCAAAAAGCATGTCTGCACCATGGGAGGAAACACCTAGGGCATTATGGAATAATTCTGCATTAATGCGGATCTCAGTGCCTTGAACCATTGTATACAAGCTTCCATTTCTGTCAACCAAATTCCCATAGAACTGTTGTACTAGATAGGGATAGAAGCGATTGTATCTAGTGACAAAATCGAGCCACCCTGGTTGCATTGAAAAAACTGTATAGATGTCAGGCAAGATTTCATTCAACTCTTGAAAATCAACAAGATGAGGGTCGATGATAGACCTCGGAGGTAACCTACGTGCGGGAGCTTGTGGTCGAGGTGCGGCCGGAGCTTCACGTCTCTGAGCACCAGGTTCCCCTTGGAGAAGACGCCGAGCACTCCTTCGAGGTGCCATTTTAGACTAGGAAACCCGCTGAAGAGAGTATGCTCTAGAGAGGTAGAACCTCTACCTTCGGATGGAGAGGGAGACACCGGGAAGAACTAAGAACACCGTCTCCATGCTCTGGAGCTCAAGGAAGGTTGGCACGAGTGCACGAACGCCGGTGAGGAGACGTTCCGAAATGGAAACGAATCGACCGGATCGTGCTTGGGTAGAAACGGTGTGGGGTTTTTAGGGCTTGAAAGGTGGGAGGGAGATGTGCTAGAGTGGAGGTGGAATAAGGGAGAGAGAAGGGAGAGTGATAGAATGAGAAAGGGGGGAAGAAAACCCCCTTAAAGTAGGGTTCGGACGCGGTTGACTCGGGCCGGTTCGCCGCTGGCGGTCGACCGCTGGGGCCTAAATCCCAAAAAAGACCCCGAGAGAGAGGAAGAACCCCAGCTAGCCACTACCGGAGATAGAAGTGGGCTCCATGACCCTTGGACTCCCCCATTTTCACAGATCATTCTTCTTTCTTTTTTTTGTATATTTCTTTTCTTTTGCTAACCCACGAATGATATCAAGCATGAGTCGACTACGGAAACCCTTGAATGGAGACTGCTAAGAGCAATAGATCACTAGTCTACATTTATCTATCAAGGAATATTCAGTTGTAGAAAAATGTCAAGGAATAAGTGTATATAAATATAAGTACAGGCACACATGCTAGGAATAGTCATACACAATAAAAGTGAACCACACACAATGCATGCATCTCACATGATCTACCCAACAAAAAAGAGAAACAACCTAATGCAGACTTAAGTGCGTATGCCCTCACCCTTACACATGCCAAGTTCTCACCTGATTTTATTGAATTGATCCTGATTTAGAGGTTTTGTGAAGATTTCAGCCAGTTGGTTAAGAGAATCAATGAACTTGAACTCAAAGACCCCTTTGCCTACATGATCTCTCAGAAAATGATGCCGAATGTCAATGTGTTTGGTTCTGGAGTGTTGAACAGGATTTTTGGAGAGATTAATTACACTTGTATTATCACAGAAGATCGGCACACAATCCACTTCAACATTCAAATCAAGCAATTGATTTTTGATCCAAAGTGCTTGGGCTCCACAACTTCCGGCGGCTACATATTCAGCCTCGGCCGTTGAGAGAGCTACTGAATGTTGTTTCTTAGAGGCCCATGAAACAAGGCACCCGCCAAGAAACTGACAGTACCCACTTGTACTTTTATGATCTACAATGCATCCGGCGTAATCTGCATCGGTATACGTAATTAACTCAAAAGAACTACCAATGGGAAACCACAAGCCAAAGTCAATAGTGCCAATTAGATATCTGAAAATGCGTTTAACAGTTGATAAGTGAGATTCTTTAGGGCGTGACTGGAAACGGGCACAGAGATATACACTGAATTGAATGTCGGGGTGGCATGCTGTAAGGTACAGTAGTGATCCGATCATACCTCGAAACAGTGTGGAATCTACTATTTTACCATTTTCATCCTTATCCAGCTTTGTGGTGGTGGCAGCTCGAGGCTGGCGGTCGACCGTGAGAAAGACCATTTCTCGAAGTGACAAAAAGTCAACATTTGTTGGCAGCTCGAGGCTGGCGGTCGACCTACAAAGGCCAGCGGTCGACCGCCATTGGCCGTCCTGTAGCCATTTGGCTGCTGGGAGAATAGGTCGACCGCTAGCTCCTGGCGGTCGACCGCCAGCTTTCTCAGATTCCTGATTTCAATTCTGTTATTTTAGGTCGACCGCCAGGGGTCCACAGGTTGACCGCCAATCTTCAATCCTGCAAAATCAAGTGTTAGCTCTCTTGAAGCTATCCATTTGTTCGATGATTGAAACGGGCTTGTGTATGAGTTGATTTATGTTTGAATAAACCCATGGAAGAATTCATAACCACACAATTGACATGGGGTGAAAATTGAAGGTTTAAAGCATGAAGCTTTGCTTGAAAACAAGATACAAGGGAGAGAAATATCTTAGGTTTTGTTATCATCAAAATCACTCGGATATGTTCAACATTAGTCATACTTGTAAGGTAGTTTCTATGCTAGACACACCAAAGTCAGTGCATCTGATTAGAATATCTAATTAATTCATGTGAACTGTTTGCATGGTGAATTGCTAATGTCTGGAAACCCTAGTCTTGATAGTGACTTTCTGATGAATCATGCTTAGCTGGGTGCTTTAATTCTCTAATTTTATCTGTTGTGTATGGTCCATGTGGTCCATGCTATTTCATAGACTAAGTCATAGTCAGTGCATGCAGTATCTCGCTCATAATCTTGCTCGGTGCAACTCTCGCTTAGTTCTGCACTTCACGCATAAGTGCTTGCCTCAGTGCAAGTTTCTGTTCATGCCCACATACTGTCGATTAGCTTCTTTCTCGGTGCATCCAAATGCATCATGCGCATCAAGGTCGGTGCATTCCTTGCCCTTGCATCTCACCTCCAGGGGTCGGTGCAATTTGTGGGTCAGTGCAATTCTTTACCAGCACGCACTGTATTAGTCTTCTCATTTTGTACCAGTGCATTTCACCTTGCCATCTTAGTGCGAGTTCTTACGTGGACAGGAAATCCATCTCGGTGCAAGCTTTGTCTTGTATTTCTCTTTGCCATCTCGGTGCAGCTCCTGCTTGGACTGCATATCCCGACTCGGTGCATTCTTTCTCTTTCTGAATAACATGAAGTCGGTGCATATCCTTACTGCATTAACATAATCAGTGCAAGGTTTGGTTTGGACCAAGTCGGTGCAACTTTTGGGTAAACATAGGTTTAAGTCTCTCCACATAGTCGATGCAAATCACTATGGCTCTGGTCTGTGCACGTTGTACTCCATGCATATAGAAACTCGATGCAATACACACTTGCTGCATCTGAAGGTTCGTGCATATAGAAAGTCGGTGCAATATACTGTGCATGTTCGTATATGTTTGTCAGCATACGAACTCGGTGCAAGTTACCGTAGATCTCGGTGCTTGGCTAAAGCCTATTCAGTCAGTGCAGGCTTTTGTCTTAGACATATTATAGTCAGTGCAAACTTTGCACTGAGCTCTTCTCTATTCTAGATCTGTGCATATGTCCGGTTACGCATTTCATGGTCAGTGCACATCTGGTTTAATTAAGCTGTCTGTGCAAGGTCTGCTCTTCCACGTGATGAACTCTAATATTCTCCAAGTGATCCTAAACGATACTCTATCTTTTGTAGGGAACAAGTTCGTTCGCAGTAGAGGCACGTGATCTGAGGAAGATAGAGCTCTAGAATGTTCCATCACGTGCTCCAACCTTTAAGGCGGGAAACGTGGTATCCACTCGCCCTGGCCTCTGGAGTGTATATATATATATACTGAGGAAATGGGGAAGAGAGGATATACATAGACCAGGAGAAGAGAAGAAGAAAAGAAGCGTGGGTAGTCAGAGAGGAGAAGTGTTGAAGGTTGAGTGCCGCCTGAGAGAAAGAAGAAGAAGGAGAAGAAAAGAGAAGAGAGAGCTAGTGTGTGATAAGAGAAGAAGAAGAAGAAAAGAGAAGAAGAGAGGATCGAGAGAAGAGAGAGTGATAGAGATTGAAGCAGGCAGTGTCCAGCTATTTGTCGGTTTCTGGATCAGACCCAGAATAATCTTCTCCTGTGAGAGCTACATTCGTTTTCATTTTCTGTTTGTTCTATTTTTCTTTTGTTGCTTTCCTTTTCCACTCTGTTTTCCGATTCTCTATTTTGAGGTCGGGTTTCCTCCTGTGGATTCAGGGGAAGAGAGACTTGGGTCTCTAGTTGCTAGTGACTTGGTGTCACTAGTGGCTCCTTCCAGATTGGAAGAAGAGAGGAGTGTGTTCCTCTGGTTCAAACTGTTAGGAAGCATTTGTAGGCAAGCTGTGACGCCCAACGGTTTCAAGCTGTTTGCCAGCAGTAAGCCACACTCTGGTTGGAGTGTGGGGTGGATGTAGGTCTGATGACCAAACACCCTAAAACCCCTTGTGCATTATGATTTGATTTCTTTTCTGAGGTTATTAAGTGCATGTTTAGGATCGCGACCTAATTGCCTTTCAGCCACGGTAAATGAATGCTTAAGATCAGTTCGATCGCCTAGAATCGCCGCGTTTACAGGGCATGCAGGTTAAGTGTTCCATCATGTGTCTCATTAGAACATCTGTTTAGATCAAACTGTTTTACTGCGTTCCAATCTTCTACAATTTCATTCATGCTAAGTGCCGAAGTAAGATCACTGGTTGTGCATGTTGAGTGTTCGAAAGAGATTCGCATTAGGTTGACTGATTAGGTGTTTGTGTGTGAATCTTATTAGAACACCTGCATTACTGAACCATAGTTTACTTTTCCGCAAGATTTTATGAGTTCAGTGTTAATTGGGATCTAAGATTCAAATTGGGCAAATATTTTTGTAAGGGGATTCATTGACCCCCCTCTGAATTCGGGCCCTTCATGTCAACACCTCTTTGCTTCGGCTCGGACCTTCCGCCCAAGTTGATGAACAAAAAGAACCTCTTTTCTTTGGCTCGGACCTTCTATCCAAGTCGATGAACAAAAAGACCCTCTTTGCTTCGGCTCGGACCTCCCGTCCAAGTCGATGAACAAAAAGAAGAACCTCTTCGGTATTAACCCCATACCGATGACTAAACCCCACCTCATTCAGACTAAAACATCTAGGTCCACGTGCCTTCGCGGTGAAGCAGCCCCCTCATCCCTTCACTGAAGTAGTGAGCACTTTCCCACGAATTCGCACCGGACCAATAGTCCACTGGCTCGAAAGAGAAGATACCATGCTATGGAACTCCTCACCCGTGGGCCCTACGCACTCGTTCCTCCCTTGCGCCACCCGCGGCTGGGGGGCATTTGTGGACATCGAAAAAAGAAGAAGAAGAAAAAGAACGATCATACAGCATGCACGTCCCAGCACTCGAGAGCAATCGAAGACGGAAAGGCCGAATAAATCCCATACCTCCTCCAAGCAGGACGAATACATGCCTGGCGCTCTGCCACCCAACAAGGAAGCTTCTCGACCTGAAGAAATAGCCCTGGCCCCTCAAAACAAGGTGCCGAGGGCCGAATCAGGAAGAAACCCGAGTAATCAGACGCGAGTTCGGCACGTGTCAGAAATCACTCGGGATCGCAAGCTGAGGCCCAGGAGGCTTCAAAATTGACACTCTAGAAGCGGTGCATTAAAAATAAGCCAGTATTGGCGGCCAAACGTGCGTCTGAGCTATTTTGGAATCAGGGTTAAACCCCTTGACACTTAAATCGACGCGCCCCCTCCAAATGTCCCCAAAATCGGCGCCCCCCCCCCTCCTTTGGTCTTAAACCGGCGCGCCCCCTCCTGTGGCCAGCAAACCGGCATGCACCTATAATGGGTCTAAACCAGCGCGCTCCTATCTTGCTCCTAAACCAGCACGCTCACCCCCGCACCATTTTAGCCAAGTCAACCATCCCATCGCAAGTCCAATCCCCTGTTTTCGAGTGTAAACAGAAGGAACTTACCTAAAATGGACGAACAGCCTGCACCCGACCAACGTGCAACCACCTAAGCCCCTCAAGCTCCCTGGAATGGAAGATTTTGAGCTCCGCACTGCGTCGCATCTCCATCGGTTGCCGTCGACCAATCCCATGGAAGCAGCTCCCCTACTATACACTCCCCTATTCACAAGCCACTTGATGGCTTCAAACAAGACACAGGGAGGAAGAAATAACAAGGGAATATATAATGGGAGGCATACTCCATTGGAAGGGGAGGTTGGTCGGACGGAGAGGGCTGGAGGTTTGAAGGTAAGAAGGCCGAAGAGAAGAGAAGAAGCCCGCCCCCCTGCACCTGCGAGGTGAAGAAAAAGAGTGAGTGTGAGAGAAGAGAGGCGAGCTTGGGAAAGGGGTTTAGGATTTGCCCTCCTCCCGCGATTGTATCTTTCTCTTTCTTTTCTGCTTTCTTTTGTTATGGGGGTGATCCCCCCTTATGTATCTCATTTTCTCCCCTTCCCTCGTGGATGAATAAAAAAAGAGAGAGACTTTTGCAAGTATACTTAGTATTCTACTGTTTTGAGTCTCCTCCCCTTTTCTCCCTATCTTCTAGTCACCCAGGGCCCCTCGAAGCTTGCCTCCCCATGGCTTGGCCTTCGAAGGAACCCGTCTGAAGGGTGAAGAGTTATAGCCATTCATGGCGAACATCCGTCCCTGTGGAACTTCCACGAAGCTACAACCCCTGAGTTGCTATAACCCTTGAAGGCTGGTCCTCGGGCTTCTGCGCTCACATATGGGTCACCGGACCGCCGTTAGGCCACTCTGAGTTTTTGGGACCGTCCCGGAATATTCCGTTTGACGAACCCTCATTTCCTCTAGCAAGCCTTAGTCCGGGGGAGATGCTACCCAATTTTTGCCAAGAATATGAGCATTAAGAGCAAAGAACAGATCCACACAAGTATGAACGAATAAACAAAACTCTCTAAGGGCATGAAATGCGTATGCTTAATCCCTCCTAGATCAGCCATAAACTGAACCTCTAAGTGCTTGCAAGATGACCCTTTGGACAAAACATTCAAACCTTCATCTTGACATGTGAATAAGACATTCAGGCCTTCCCACTGAGCCAACGAACAGAAGAGCAGAATGTTTAAACCCCCCCTTAACTTATCATGAGTAGAGGCTTCTGAACTCCAAACCTATGAAAACGAAAACATCTAAACCTTTTTGTTAATCCCTTGACAAGTGAACAAGACATTTAAACCCTCTCACTGAGTCAACGAACGAGAGAATAAAATGTTCAAAATCTTCTCCTTAGCCACATGTTCAATCTGCAAGCTAATAAAAAGAAGAACAAAGCAAAATCCAGCACGGCCTTAACTCTGCGTGCCCTAATCCGGTGCGGGGGGGTGCCGCTCCGGTTTCGATCCCCTCTCAAAACCCAATTTATTGAACTCAGCCTAATCTAGCGCCTAGATAGTGAGCCCGTTCAACCCTCCTCTCAAAACCTATTTTGGCAAGTCTGCCTTGAAACCGGTCCGCCCCTTTGGCCTCCCATTCATCCACAAAACTGGCGCGCCCCTTTCATCCCTTCAAAATCGGCGCGCCCCTATCTATCCTTCTAAACTGGCGTGCCCCCACTACAAAAAAATAGAGATATAAGGGCAATTTATGTAGAGACATTTATTAAAATTGCCCCAATATAACCATAATTAGAGACATTTTATTTTTAAAACTACCCTTAAAATATTTTAAACATCTTATTCATGTAAAATCATGTATAGGGGCATTTGATAATTTCCTCTAATTATTAAAAAAGGAAATCAAATGTTTATTTAAACTGCCCCAAAAAAATTTCGAGGGAATCTTCCTCTCCCGCGCGCGAACGTAACCACACCCGCGCCCCGCAGAACGTGGCGATGATCGCGATCCTCACCCTATTCCACCTCCTCTATCGGTGCTTCTCTATCCCCCTTTCCACCGCGCGCAGATCTTTCGTTCCTCATCCACTTCGATCTCCACCTCCTCAAAGCCGGTGCGGACTGCATACGGCCTCCTCTGCCTCATCACCCCCCTGGCCTGTTCTCCCTCGGCACCGTTCCTCAGTAGCGCCGCAGGAGTTGCCGAACCTTCTTCAACCACCTCCTCAGGAGAGCCACAGGAGCTGCAACCGACGCGGGGTGACGTTTCTCGCTGGCCTGCCGCCGTGGATTTGCTGCTACGCCACCGTGTTGCTCGTCGTCGCCCCTGCACCAGCACCCCCACTCTTCCTCCATCTTATTCTTCTAGCCGCAGCAATCGTCGGGCCTAGCCTTAGCAGCCGATTCCTACTCACCTACGACACTGTGAAGGTACATGATGTTCCGAAGTATTTTTTCTTAATGTATCTACATATTACATTTGATCTCCCAGCTTGGTGTGGGCTCGAACTAAGTGTCTGGTCTTGTCTTCAGTCGGGGTCTTTTCTTTTGTGGTGTCCCTACACTATGGAAATCCTTCCACTTCTACTTTTAACTTCATGTTCTCTCGATATGTCTCTTAATTAACTCTTCCTAACTTTGTTTTATGTAAATTTATATGAATTTTCACAGTGTCGTGAGTATTTCTTTCTTTATTGTTTACTAGAACAATTAATAGCTGCTCCTCTTTAAGTCTATGGGATTATTTATCTACTTTATATTTGTGCATCCTTTTTGAATATTAGCAATTAGCAGCTTTTATCTGGTTAACCCAAGTTCTGTTTTGTTATTGGTGACAATATCTATATTAAGCAAGCATGAGTTGATAGAGTTTTGTAGTCTTATGATCTATTTATGGACATCTTAATGAACATCAAAATGATCTGTTTATGGACATTTAATATAATTGTTGTACCATCCACTTTCAGAAAAAAAACATATGTGGCTATGAGCATGTGTTTTTGATGCATGCAGTGCACAAACATTTAGTCATATTGACCCTAGGATCTTAAAACACAATACCTAATCAAGTGTGATATAGAGGAGATATTAATATATTATATGACGAGTGGCTGAGGAGTTGGTCTTCTGAAGATTACATTACGAGTGAAAGTACGCCTTGATTTCAATTTTCGTTGTTATCACTAACTGCTAATTATTTTCCTAATTATTTTGATTTTTCAGTCTTTATCTTAGATTCAGTCGGACAATGTAGCATATTAAAAACCTTGGTCAGACTATAACTTGCAATTGAGCTTGCTATAAGATCAACATGAGATCACTAATGAAGATATATTTTATCCATTTTTGGCCCAAACTGATTATTCAAGGGATGGTGGTGAATCGATGACAACTCTGATGGGTAGCTAGAATGATTAATAAAATATTAGGACCTGGAATTGAATGTCATTAGTATGTCAGATCTAATGTGGAAATGTAAGCTTTAGATTTCGTTTTGAAATGTATTAATTAAAATGAAAAGGTTTACAAGTATGAAAAAAGAAAAGGTATTCCAAACCACCCAAAACAATAATTATAAAGGCTCTACCAGAATAGATCCTTCCATGTACAAAGCTCTCTGCCAAAAATTTAACCCCTTTATAAGACCCCTACAAGGTGGCATTGCTGAGTTACTTGCAGAGACTAGTCAAAGCAAAATGACTATTAACACCTGTTCCTCCCAAAATCTTTGTCCAATCCCTGGTTCGGTCACAAATAGAGGACAGTTGCTTTGTCCCTGAAGTAAAATACCTATGACCGGGCTGCACACCATATTTTTTTGATGTCATTGGGAGCAGCAAGCTGAATCATGTATAATGAACACTCCATTTTACATATCTTACAAACTGATATACCATCAGGTTCAAGGTTATGAACATGTGAAATGATGCTAAGTGCTTGACCTATAATAGATCAAGTTACTCTTAGTGCTACTTCCAACCTCTATGCAGTCCATTTGCGACTGATGACATTCTGACAAAACATCCTGCAATTCTATCTTTGTCCTCACATGAAGATGCTTTACACTGTGTGCTTTACAGAGCTTGCGAACTGAAATATCATGTGAAGTCTAAAAGTACTGGTTTAAGGTACCAGAATGAAGATTGCACCACCACCATGGTTGTTTATCACAAGTATTGTCATCAGCTTCCTCTGATGGTCATATCGAAGTTCATCGTGCAGATGCCCAAGGACCAAGGTATCAGCATGATCTCCCATTACAGCAACTGTAGATTTAGTTACACCTTCATCCCCATTTTTGTCCTTCAATACCAATCTTGGAGCTATACACCCGATATACCCCAGCATTTGTTCTCTTAAACACTGAAATATCCGATTCGGAATTGTTATGTATTGGCAAAGCAGAACCTTCATTTATGGACCTTACATGTTCCCACCTTGGACATAAGTGATCATTTACATCTTCATCTGTTCTTTGTAATTTTCTTCCTTTCTCAGAAAACTTGTCATCCAGATCAACTGAAAGTGTTTGGACGACAAAGAAGGAGTCTGGAAAGATATATGTCTGTGAATGAACGCCAAGGAAATCCCAAATCCCTATAGATCCTGAAACTGAGGAAAGCTGAAGAAGCATCTTCAAGTATTTGTCAAGCGATTTACCCCCTTTCTTTAACAGCATGCACTTCTAAATTTGGTGGTAGAAAATGCTTAGGTGACAGACTAAGATTGTGTTCTGGAAATTCTTTGAGTTGCTGATGTAATTTCTCAATATCTCAGCTGATTACTTAAATTTAGAAATCTTGATCTGTGATACTTCATTAACTGGCTGTGCACCATTGTTAACTCTATGGAGATTGGCCATCTTGTCATCATTTGTGAAGACAGGACCAACATCAAACATCCCAGCTATCTGCTTGGCTTCACATGTGTGTTGAAGTATCTGATCATCCAACTTGACGTCATTGAAAACTTCCTTCACTGATGACCTCCTATAAATGGACAGTGTCCATGCCATCAGAAACAAGTGCGATGGGACTGCCGAGTTCAGGGGTATGGATATTCCCAGAGCATTCAGCACTGGCATTAATAGATTGCATGTTGCAGGTTCTACTTTTGGGAGTATGGTCACCAATGCTATATTGCAAATCCTGCCTCAAATTTACAGAAGCATGATAGCTGCCACTCTCCTTTTTAAAAAAAAAAACTGACTTTGAAGGCATAAGCTACTTGTTAATAGCAAAGAAATGATAGCCTATAGGAATTTTCCAAAGCCATATTTCCAGCAAATAGAATATCCAATATTGGGTATGCCTTTGCGTCAAGAGGCCCATATAAATCGAGAGACTAAGGTCTATGGTTTGTTGTCAACAAATTAGATCCATTAAGGTGACAAGACTTCCACCTGGTCTGACATGAAGTGAATTTGGCAGAAACTAGGACTGCAAGCTAAGGCCATGCTCCTCATCCATTAAAGATGTCTTCCCTCATGGGATGTTAACTTCTATTAGGACTAGCAGACCCACAGTGGGGAGAAACACAATTTACAGCCAATGGGATCACCTCATTCCCGCAGATGCCATCAGGTCCTCAGTGAGCTCAATAATGCATTGGGCTTCAGAAATGTAGAAAGTTTTTCTTTGCCTTTAATTCACAACAATACAGCAACAGAAATGTCCAGTGGACATAAAGAGTTAGAGTGGGGTCGGCCCATGTGGAAGAAGGAGGGGTCGACTCTTGGGTCTGCAAGAGTCGACTCCTGTGCAGCAGATGGATATCTGGCGGGTGATTCTCTAACCAGAGAGCCTATGTATCTCAGAAGGGCAGTGACCAGCAATGTGCATGGGTTTACTTTGTGCACCATTATTGTAGGGAATGCATACCAAATGAGATGTGTTGTGGGCTTGAGTTTTCAATTACGTGGGAGACCTCTTAATTCTCATGACAAAAGGGTCAGCAGGAGCCTTGGTATAAAGACATAGATTCACCACATATGAATAAGGGGGGAGGTAGTTGGCATGCTCAAATGCATGAAACTGTTGCTCTTGTTAGGAAGGGCTTTGCAGGGGTGTCGTCCCATGTAGGAATGTCAATGGATCGGGTTCGGCTCGGGTAGACCAATACCATACCCTATCCGTGAAAATTTTACTAATACCATACCCGAATAGTACCCTATTATTTTCGCGGGTATGGATACGGGTATATCCGTCACGGGTATGGATATATCCGCGGATATCCGTATCCATCCATAAAGTATGAGTCCACATTCACATCCAAAGAAATGTGAGATTTATAAGAATTAGAAAAAAATCCGGTCAATTCTTTCCTTTCTAAAGTAATTTTTATGTTTTATAAAAATGTCCTTATAATTTTAGCAAGAAGTCTAAACTCACAAACTCAACAAGACGGGCAACGGATTGGGTTCATGTCAAAATTATAGTCCTAACATGCACAATAAGTTATTAAGAGCGGGTTCGGATCGGGTACGGGTTTGGGTGCACTAAATTCATACCCTATCCGAATATGAAACGGGTATTTTAAACGTATCCGAATCCGAATCCATATCCGTTTATTCGGGTATTACCCGACCCATCACGGGTCGGGTAATGCGGGTAATCGGGTTCGCGGATATTTTTGACATCCCTAGTCCCATGGGCCTGCAGGGGTCGACCCTTGCCTTGCTCCCAGCGGGCTCTACTAGTATGGCCTAGCTACTGGGATGCGAAATCTCCCAAGCTAAGTTGTTGAGGCTTTGATGAGGTAATGGTTTCAGCTGGGAAATTACAGAGCACTTCAGCTGGGAAATTGCAGAACACTGGACTCTGATCTTCAGCCATAAAGCCATCAAGAACTTGATCATTTCCCTGCGTTGTGCCCAGTTCGTGCTCCCTACAGCAAGCATTTGTGGGCTGTTTAGTACCTTTGGTTCACCTCCCATATCTTCATCTCTTGACTGAGTACCCACGTCCACTTTAAGAATTCTTCACACCTAGAATGTGCTTGTAAATTGAGTGTGTAGAGTAAGCATCCGACAGGTTCTCTATTTTCTGCCACTTCAGCTCATGAGAATTGAGTTTAGCAGCCTCATCCACATGGCAGTTTGGTTGGAAATTGAATTTTCCAATCACATTCATCGGGAGAGGACCGTATGACAGTAAGACAATTGCATTAAGGAAAGAATGTAGATCCACATGTCTGATAGGTACATTGAGCTTATGCACACATTCATTTCTTACAAGTGCAGGAACTATAGTCTTCATATCTTGAACATTTACTACATATGTTGGCAATAGTTACCTGTACTAGAGATCAAGTGGAAGTTTGCCACTAATTGTTCACACTGTTTCCCATTGTTTTTATTATTTATTGTTCTCCTCTAAAGATCAAGTGGAAGTGATGCATGTTTACTTTGTTGTGCAAGAGTGGAGTTTGCCACTAATTGTTCACACTGTTTCCCATTGTTTTAATTATTTATTGTTCTCTTCTAAAGATCAAGTCGAAGTGATGCATGCTTACTTTGTTGTGCAAGAGTGAAGTATTAGGTGTTTTTTTTAATTTGTCAAGGGAGTTTCATTTCACACAATAACTGTTGGTGTATTATCTTTCATTTGGTTGTCGTTTATGCAGTACTTGCTCGCCCTAATCACATCTGTGCCTAGTGATTGATTTGTTTTCATACAATTTACAATCACATTTATCATTCTGTCCTCAGCAAGGTATGTAGTTAAACCAAAACTTGTTAAAGAATCTCCTAGATTTATACGTTTTTTTTTATAATTTAAAATGTATATTATATACTTAACCATCACTACACTAACTTTTTCGTTACCTTTTTCGTAGTGATCAAATTTATTTCTTCACACTCTTTGATAGTCAAATTTGTTGGGAAAATGTTAGATAAGAGTTGGATTCAAGAACCAAGGTATATATACATAATAAGGTATTATGGTTATTCTTTTCTGTGATGGAAAAAATACGTAACTATTGACTTATATATTTGATTTAATGTTGTAGGGTGAGCAAGAGATATGTGGATGGAGCATTTCAATTTTTAGATTTTGCATTTCAAAAAACCTCTAGTGATGGGAAGATCATGTGTCCTTGCGTGAATTGTAATAATTGCTTTAGGATGATCAGGCAAGAGGTCTTCGAGCATATAATTTGTCATGGTTTCAATATCAACTACACTCATTGGATTTTTCATGGGGAAGGTTCACATGATGCTTCAGAAAATGTTGCATTCAATGACTCCGGTAATTCAAATCCTGATACTGAAATGCATGAAATGCTGAATGACACTTTTGTCTTCGCAAATCTGAGTTCGTCTACATTTGGAGTATCAAATTCTCCACAAAGGATAGATGCTGAAGTTGAACAGTTTTATAAATTGATCAAAGATGCTGAGCAATAATTATACCCAGGATGTAAAAGATTTACCAAGCTATCATTTCTTGTTAGGTTCTATCAGATCAAATGTCTCATTGGATGGAGTGATAGTTCATTCACTATGATGTTAGAATTGTTGAAAGAAGTGCTGCCTGATGGCGAAACATTGCCAAATTCTCTATATGAGATCAAAAAGATTATTAAGGACTTAGGACTTGATTACAAGAATATTCATGCTTGTCCTAATGATTGTCAACTGTATTGGAAGACAAAGGCTAATGATGAATCATGCAGTACTTGTGGTGCTTCAAGATGGATACAAGTTGAAACAAATGGTGAAAATGAGGTGGAATCATCCAAGAAACAATCAAAGATTGCAGCCAAAATATTATGCTATTTTCCCTTAATACCAAGGCTTCAAAGATTATTCATGTCATCAAAAACATCTCCTTCTATGAGATGGCATGATGAAGAGCGCACTAAAGATGGCATGATGAGACATCCTGCTGATTCTCCTGCTTGGAAGACTTTTGACTATCTTAATCCTGATTTTTCTTCAGATAGTAGGAATGTGAGACTTGGTTTATCAGCTGATGGTTTTAATCCATTTAGGACAATGAGTATCTCTCATAGTACATGGCCAGTTATTCTAATGCCTTATAATCTACCACCATGGATGTGTATGAAACAACCTTATTTTATCATGTCTTTGCTTATTCCTGGCCCTTTGGCTCCTGGTAATGATATTGACATATACCTTCAACCTTTGATAGAGGAGTTGAAGGAGTTGTGGGAAGTTGGGGTTGAAACATATGACACATCGAGAAAAGAGATATTCAAAATGTGTGCTGCATTATTGTGGACAATCAATGATTTTCCTGCATATGCAAACTTATCTGGTTGGAGTACCAAGGGGAAATACGCATGCCCTCATTGCAATAAGGACACATGGTCTCATTTCTTGACTTATGGTCAAAAGTTCTGTTATATGGGTCACCGCAGATTTTTAGATCATGATCATCGATTTAGATCTGAGTATAGATCATTTGATGGTAAGCAGGAGTATAGAAGTGCTCCTAAACCTTTATCTGGTTTTGATTGTTTGGCACAATTGCAAGGATTCACTTTTACATTTGGGAAGACTTGTCAAAATAAATCAAAAAGAAAAAAGAAGCATGGTAAAGATGTGGATCCATTTTATAATTGGAAAAAATGAAGTATCTTTTTTTATTTGCCATATTGGGAGCATAATTTACTACGTCACAATCTCGACGTGATGCATATTGAAAAGAATGTTTACAAAAGTTTGCTCAATACTATATTTAATGATAAAGATGGCTCGAAGGATAACTCGAATGCTCGTCTAGATTTGCAGGCTCTGAACATAAAGCATGCTCTTCACTTTGTATCAGATGGCCATAAAACTATAAAGCCTGTTGCATGTTTCACATTGAAAGATCAAGAAAAAAGACTTTTTTGCAGATTCTTAAAAAGAATAAAATTCCCAGATGGTTATGCAGCGAACATCTCAAGATGTGTGCGTGTAAAGCAATGCAAGATATCTGGATTCAAAAGTCATGATTTTCATGTTGTCATGTAGCATATTCTTCCTCTGATAAGCACAAGGACTTTACCAAGAAATGTGAGCTCAATCTTAGTTGAACTAAGTAAGTTCTTTAGAGAACTATACTTAAAAGTTCTTAACGTGCATGATCTTCAAATGCTAGAAAGAAGAATTGCTCTCACACTTTGTCAGTTGGAGAGGATTTTTCCTCCATCTTTTTTTGATGTTATGGTGCATTTAACCATTCATCTAGCAAGAGAGGCAAGTATTGGTGGGCCTGTGCATTATTGATGGATGTATCCTATAGAAAGGTTAGTTGAATATATGGTTACACATGCATTCTATTAATTACATATACTATTATAATCATTTGCTGTGCTTTTTTATAGGTATCTCTCCAAATTAAAGTCATATGTTCGTACCTGAAGTCATCCTGAAGGTTCAATTGCTGAAGGTTATATTGTGGAAGAATGTTTAACCTTTTGTTCAAGATATCTAAGTAGTGGGGAGACCATGTTTAATAGGCCAATCCGTAATGATGATGCCACACCTGAGACAAATGTGCTTGAAAGTTCATCTTTCTTTAAACAAGAAGGTCGTCCATTGGGGAAGTGTGAAGCTATTGTTCTAGATAAAATGGATCTAAAACAAGCACATAGATATGTGCTATTTAATTGTGAAGAAGTTACAACATATCTTGTGTAAGTTTTTATTATTCCATTTATTCCTACATCATATATTTGTCCAAGTCCTACTTAATACATTTGCTATGCAGGGAGCATAAAAACATCATAAAATGTCAACAATGACATATACGTCCGAAAGAGTTAGAGCGCATTCACAATGAAAAGTTCTCTACATGGTTTAAAGACCATGTAAGTGACCTTTGGAGTGCCGTTAAATAATTTATTGTAAACAATGTCATTGAGAGAGTAATGATTATATATTTTTTCTTTTGTTGTAATAGGTACAGAAGTTACAGAGTTCAAATAATCAAAATGTCACCGAGTTAATTGCATGTTTGGCTCGTGGTCCAAGTGATATTGCTAGGAGATGCGATGGATACATAATAAATGGTTTTAAATTCCATACGAAAAGTCGTGAGATGCATAAGAAAACTCAAAATTGTGGGGTTGTTTTAACTGCAAAGACATCAAGCTTTTCAAGTGGCTCAGATAGAAACCCTATTGTGGGAGATGTAACATATTATGGTGTGCTGAAGAATATAATAGAACTCAACTATAATCAAGCTGGAAGGGTTGTATTATTCAAGTGTGATTGGGTTGATGCTTTAAATCCAAAAAGAGGAGTGAAAAAAGATGAATTTGGCCACACTCTTGTGAACTTAAGAAGGCTTTGCTATGGGGGTCAACAATTGTTAGATGAGCCATTTGTTTTTGCTAATCAAGTTCAGCAAGTGTTCTACATAGAAGACCCTCTTGATGTGGATTGGCATTTTATGAGGAGAATAGATCCTCGTGACTTCTTTGATATGGAAACTATGTCAATAGAAGATGGCCTTGACAACAATTTGCAAGAAAGCTTCAGATTCGATGTACAAGAAGCAGATGCAGACTTGACTTTAGTACCTAATGAAGTTTTTAGAGGAGCATATGATAGATCCCACTATGCTGAATTATATCCCTCATGTTATAACTGAGGCCCAAAACCTGTCTTTATGTGCAATGCCAGATGCAAATGAGGTCCGAAATGCAGTTTGGTCATTAAAAGGTTCTAGTTCCCCTGGCCCCGATGGTTTCACTGGAGAATTCTTCACTTCTTCTTGGGATATTGTGGGGGAAGATGTTACAGCAGCGGTATGTGCTTTCTTTAAGGGATTCCCCCTCCCAAGGGGAATTTCCTCTTCTCTTATCACTTTAATTCCCAAGGTGCAAGAGCCTAAATCTTTCAATGATTTTAGACCTATTAGTCTGTGCAACTTCTCATACAAAATCATTTCTCGGATTATCTCTGAAAGGCTGGCCCCGTTGCTGCCAAATATAATTTCCTTGGAGCAGGGGGCTTTTGTGAAAGGTAGATATATCCTGGACAATGTTGCTTTAGCCCGACAGCTAATGATGGATCTAAACAGGAAAGTACGAGGTCATAATGTGATATTTAAACTTGATATGGCTAAAGCCTATGTTAGGATGGAATGGGTTTTCCTCATTGCAGTTTTGAAGAAAATGGGTTTTAGCACCAGGTTTACTTCATTTATTGGAATGCTGCTTTACAACAGTTGGTTCTCGATAAATTTCAATGGTATGGCAACTGGCTTTTTCAAGTCAAGCAGAGGCATAAGACAAGGAGACCCAATTGCCCCCTTCCTGTTCATAATTATCACGCCCCGTACTCTATACCGTCGAGGTATTGTCCGCTTTGGCCTACTAGCCTCACGGTTTTATCCCTTTCTAACAGTGATCGGCTCCAGAATGGGGGACTTCCCAGGCAGGTCACCCATCCCAGTACTACTCCCCATTAAGCACGCTTAACTTCGGAGTTCTTTTCAAGAACTGAGCCGATACTTCAAAAGGCGCCTCGGTGATATAGAGTACAACTTAGCTATATTTGAGGGTGTTACAATCTACCCCTCTTATATAGGTGACGTCCTCGTCGCTGGGCACATATAGCATGCAATCACGCAATCAAGCCCCCAGGCAGGTAGGACTCTAGAGGTGGCCCCTACAGGCTCAAGAGGTGGCTCCCACTATGTAGCACTTTGCTCCATTACGGACTCAAGAGGTGGCTCCCATAGCGTAGCACTTTGCCCTGCTTGGCACTTAGTTCCCACACTTCCGGCTGGGGTATAGCTCTGATACCATTCTATCATGCCCCGTACTCTATACCATCGAGGTATTGTCCGCTTTGGCCTATCGGCCTCACGGTTTTGTTCCTTTCTAACAGTGATCGGCTCCAGAATGAGGGACTTCCCAGGCAGGTCACCCATCCCAGTACTACTCCCCATTAAGCACGCTTAACTTCGGAGTTCTTTTCAAGAACTGAGCCGATACTTCAAAAGGCGCCTCGGTGATATAGAGTACAACTTAGCTATATTTGAGGGTGTTACAATCTACCCCTCTTATATAGGTCACGTCCCGAACCGATAACAGCGGAACGTATCGTTGCTCGGAACGTGGCAGTTAAACAGTCATGTCAATCAGAGCATAGTTATTTCCACAAAACATAATTTAGACAAATAGCAAATTTCATTTCAAATATAAGTTATTTTACATATTCGGGCCCATAAATAACGAAAAGACTCAATAAAAGAAATTACAAGGAGACTCTTGACTCGACTTAACATAAGACATAAGATAGCAAAACTAGGTGGTTCGTCTAGATGTCGGCGTTCTCTTCACTCTTGCCCTTGCCCATCTTGTTCGGTCTCGCCATCACTAAGGTCATTACCTGAAAATATTAGAAAACGCAGGGTGAGCGAACGCTCAGTAGGACTTAATATCTCATGATTCCAAGCTAGCTTTAAATCAATTACAGTTTAACATGCTCATGCAGGTCATGCAAGCTATAGAAATCGAGAACTGTAATAACACGAGATAAATTCAAGAACTATAATAAACAAACGAGTAAGCAAGATGCTAGATAAACTCATGTAGATTAGGGACAATGATAATCAAGAGGGTATAGCAAGATCTGATCAAGTACTTTCTCAAGTTAGGTCAAGAGTATTCATGAGGAAATATAACATTCATCTCTCTATGACGAACACTATCACGAGAGCCTCAAGGTATCCGGTATTAAGAAGGATCTTCATGACAAGATAACGAGTACTATCAATGAGATAATTCAAGAACATTTATGATGATCGATATAGAAGTAGAACAATTACTTCTACAAGCATTATAACAGCGGAACGTATCGTTGCTCGGAACGTGGCAGTTAAACAGTCATGTCAATCAGAGCATAGTTATTTCCACAAAACATAATTTAGACAAATAGCAAATTTCATTTCAAATATAAGTTATTTTACATATTCGGGCCCATAAATAACGAAAAGACTCAATAAAAGAAATTACAAGGAGACTCTTGACTCGACTTAACATAAGACATAAGATAGCAAAACTAGGTGGTTCGTCTAGATGTCGGCGTTCTCTTCACTCTTGCCCTTGCCCATCTTGTTCGGTCTCGCCATCACTAAGGTCATTACCTGAAAATATTAGAAAACGCAGGGTGAGCGAACGCTCAGTAGGACTTAATATCTCATGATTCCAAGCTAGCTTTAAATCAATTACAGTTTAACATGCTCATGCAGGTCATGCAAGCTATAGAAATCGAGAACTGTAATAACACGAGATAAATTCAAGAACTATAATAAACAAACGAGTAAGCAAGATGCTAGATAAACTCATGTAGATTAGGGACAATGATAATCAAGAGGGTATAGCAAGATCTGATCAAGTACTTTCTCAAGTTAGGTCAAGAGCATTCATGAGGAAATATAACATTCATCTCTCTATGACGAACACTATCACGAGAGCCTCAAGGTATCCGGTATTAAGAAGGATCTTCATGACAAGATAACGAGTACTATCAATGAGATAATTCAAGAACATTTATGATGATCGATATAGAAGTAGAACAATTACTTCTACAAGCATTATATAGCATTTGCCACGACACTAAGGGAATATCACGACGATATGATAACCCCTCCAATATGGCAATTCAAGATATTTTCATGACGAACAATAAGTTGTAGAAAGATGCACTATGATGGCAATTACTCCCGATCATCACTATCACGAGAGCGTTTGCACATCTAGCACTATATAGGATTGGCCAATGCACTAAGGGGAAAATCACGACAATATGACCACCCCTCATGGAAATAGCACTAGTTAGTATTTGGTCGTACACTTAGGAGTTCTCACGACTATATGATTGCTCCTAAATGCCAATAACCAAGTTGGTGAATGCCTGCACCCGATCATCGTATACCGGTAACGTTTGGACTTTGCCTCGCCCAATAGGGTCAGATCAGGACCCGTAACATTTAAAATGCCATTTTAGTGGGACCCATAGCCCCTGACATTTAGTCTAGACTAATTCCATATTAATGGCCAAGAATTTCAAGGATCAAGCATGTAAGAACTTTAAGATAGATTTCATGAAATATAGAGTTCAAGGACAGAACTTGTAATAAGGATGATATATCAATAAACCAGATGAAAACCATGACATTCTGGACATCTGGGTGATTAGGTACAACCAGCTCAGTCGGCCTTGAGGGAATCCAAGACTACGAGGAGACTTACGGAGGTCCCAATGACTAACTTGCCAGTCCGAAGGAACGGAATGTCCAACGGAGGGCTCGTATGTCACCGAGAGTTGAGTGTATAATGTGAACCAATCATGAAACAGGGACTCCATCTACGGACATGAGATGAGAGTGCTAAAAGACCCGCGGTATGGGTCAAAAACGGAAGAAAACGGTGAGAACATGATTGCGTTAATTATAGAATTCAAGTCCCTCCAATTCTATAATTAACTATAATTAGATAAACTTATATTATTTGACGCCTGTGGGTGGCGTCATTTTTTTATTAGCGTCCCCTTGGGGACTATTAATTTTCATGATTTTTAAATAAATTTATTTAACAAGAATTCACATTTATATCTATTTAATTGAATAAGTTTAAAAATGTACATTAAAAGGCACATTAATTTATTTAAAATAATTTAAGGAAATAGAATATATGATAATTAAGAGAAAAATACGAGGATTCCAAAAATATATTTTTCATAATTTTCTGACATATATTTTAATAACTATAGATTTTCAAAGATAAGCATACATGATATATATATATACACTTATATATATATATATATATATTTATATATATAGAATCTGACGCCTTGTACAAAGGACGTCAGATTTTTGAGAAACGACCATTTTTGGGTCGTTATTCATAAAAATTGCATTTTTTTAAACCTCTCGTTTCCATATTAAATGATGTCAGAATTTGGCTTATAATATACCGAAATGACCGGCTCGAAAAACTCTACCTAACTATAGGTTCAAAATAATTTTTCGATGAGAGACGAGGGATCTTATAATAGGGGCACGAAAAATGATGCAACCACTTTTATTATCTCAGTCTCCACCCCAATAGTACGCCCATAAATTTTCATGGCCAAAGGATACTCCGACGACCACGAACAAATCGTTAAGGTAAAATCCCTTAACTATCAAGCTACAGTGATTTTTATAATTCACCGAGTATATAGTTAAAACAAATTAAATTGTATAACTAATTAATATTTATAATCAATGCAACATTTATATGCACGAAAATTTAAGATTAATCATGGGAATTCTAATAATATGCATTTCACAATTTTTAGATAAAAGGACAGCTGCAATTAATATTAACACATAGGAAGTAACGACATTTGTACTGTCGTTTGTTTAATTAGCGTCCTTTACGTGGGCGTTTCGTATTGAATTAACGACCAGGATGTGGTCGTTAATTCCTTTTTCATGTAAAAACGTAAAAAAAAAATATAGTAAGAAATTTCATGATACCACCTGCATGTTCTATACACCTAGCATGTTAGTTATTTTATAATTATGCTCAGGAGATTGCCTACCTTTCGAAAATACTTCGACGGATGAAAGAAGAAGAAGAAGTAGCAGAGGAAGAAGATGCTCGGGATGGTGCTAGTAACAGCAGCTACACGAACAACTCGAAGGAAGTAGAAGGAAGACGCCCTCTACTGATGAAGAAAGTCGATGTAGACGCAACCCCTGCGTTGATGCTCCGCTCAGGGAGAAAAAGATCCCTCTCGAATAGGCTTCCCGTCCGTCGAACGTAGCAGCATTAGCACCCCCCCTTTCGAATGCGGCAGCAATGGTAACACCGAGCTGCACTACATGGGGTTTATTTATAGGGTGCAGGCTGTCGTAGAGTCCCATTCCTTTTAAGACTCCTATTCCATGTTAGGTTTTCTAAGATTGATCCTTTGATTTCCTAAAGTGTGTTATCTTCCTAAAACTTTAGCCACCTTCCCAAGCTAATCACAAAACCCCAAAGCCACCTTGCACATATATGTCAACGTGGAAGCCCATTAGTTTTTTTTTCTATAATGTATAGTCTATTAACGTCCTGGGTTATGGTCCGCAAATAGGTTTAATAAAGAAGTTACGTGATTTCTTTTGCTTCAAGCCTACTACCTATTGGTTTTAAGGCTTTTAGTTAGTAGGCTTGTTTCGATTGGGCTTCTTGTTTAAGAGTTATTTGTAGTGATTTTTCTTTTGGGTGGATTTATGAGTAGTTATTGTTAATAATTTTAAACCTACTACCCAAATTAGTATTAAAGTCTACTATTCAAACCCGTTCATTTTAGTCTATTTAACTGGTTGAGTTAGGGGGCATTTAGTTTGTTTACATGTTTAGCTTTTGAGTCTTGTACGAGGCCCACTATCAATTTAGGCTATTTCCATTATCAAAATTTTATTTTCTATATTTATTTCATTACCAATATTAATATGCATCCTTTAAAATTTTCGGGGTGCTACACCCTCCCCCACTTAAAAGAATTTGGTCCCCAAATTCACATAGTTTCCTTTCCAAAATTTGTGGGGTAAGATCACCATATCTAAAGAATGTATTCTGCCTAGATCATTCACATATCATGCTAAGTACTTAAGGTCATATCCGATTCATGTAAGTTTTAGATGAGATAGGTTTATAGGGTTACCTTCTGTTGCTTGTGGTGCTTCTTCCTTTAAGAGTGGACATCGAGCAATTTTGTGATCTCTGCTTCCACAACGGATGCATTTTCCAAGTTTATACCAACACTCGTCCGGATTGTGCCTTCCCTTCTTGCAATGCTTGCATTTCCCCTTGGCCGGAACAATATGTCGATCTTTATTCTGAGGTTTCTTATTTTCATAGAATTTGTTGCCTTCATTAGATCTCTTCTTGTCGTTCATGTTTTCCTTGTTCTTGGGTCCATTTGGTAAGTCCTTCTTGGCGGCCTTTCCTTTGATTCTTTCCATCATATCTATAGCATCTTCCAAGAGTTGAGCTTTTCTAACCATCTCCGTATATGTTTGAATTTCTAGTGGGGCCAGTTGAGGTTTAAGTTCCACCTTCAAGCCATTCATAAATCTCTTAGCTCTCATTTTCTCCGTGCTAACCAAGTGTGGTGCATATCGGGCCAATCTAGAAAATCTCGCTTCATACTCGGTGACTGATAGACTACGCTGCTTCAAAGATGCAAATTCCATAACTTTCTTCTCGCGAATTCTTTCCGAGAAATACTTTTCATTAAAGTGTTCTAAGAATTCATCTCATGTAACTTGCTCGTTAGGCAAGATTGCTTCCACGGATCCCCACCATACTCGGGCATCCTTCTCTAATTGATATATTCCTAATAGTACCTTCTCTTCATCGGTGCATTGCATCACCTTAAAGGTCCTCTCTATTTCTTGAACCCAATTCTCTGCTTCATCCGGGTCAGTCGACCCACAAAACTTAGGGGGATTTATCTTTTGAAATTTTCGATGCAGATCCCCAGCTCCGTGTTGAGCTCCACCTTGTGCAACCTGTTGTAATGCTTGTGTCAACCCTTGAACCGTACGTTGCATTTCTCTCCATTGAGCTCTCTCAGGGGCCATTCTAGCCTACAAGAATAAGGTTTGGATTAATGATATTCATATCTCGGCAGGTATCTAACGCGAATGTAACATATTTTATCATTTAACCCCAAAGCTCTACCCAAATCTCACAAGGTTCCTATAGGACAACTGGTAAGGATGACTCAATCTAGGACTTGAATCAGATGACCTAGGGATTTAGATAGCCTAGGCTCTGATACCACCTTCATGTTCTATACACCTAGCATGTTAGTTATTTTATAATTATGCTCGGGAGATTGCCTACCTTTCGAAAATACTTCGACGGATGAAAGAAGAAGAAGAAGTAGCAGAGGAAGAAGATGCTCGGGATGGTGCTAGTAACAGCAGCTACACGAACAACTCGAAGGAAGTAGAAGGAAGACGCCCTCTACTGATGAAGAAAGTCGATGTAGACGCAACCCCTGCGTTGATGCTCCGCTCAGGGAGAAAAAGATCCCTCTCGAATAGGCTTCCCGTCCGTCGAACGTAGCAGCATTAGCACCCCCCCTTTCGAATGCGGCAGCAATGGTAACACCGAGCTGCACTACATGGGGTTTATTTATAGGGTGCAGGCTGTCGTAGAGTCCCATTCCTTTTAAGACTCCTATTCCATGTTAGGTTTTCTAAGATTGATCCTTTGATTTCCTAAAGTGTGTTATCTTCCTAAAACTTTAGCCACCTTCCCAAGCTAATCACAAAACCCCAAAGCCACCTTGCACATATATGTCAACGTGGAAGCCCATTAGTTTTTTTTTCTATAATGTATAGTCTATTAACGTCCTGGGTTATGGTCCGCAAATAGGTTTAATAAAGAAGTTACGTGATTTCTTTTGCTTCAAGCCTACTACCTATTGGTTTTAAGGCTTTTAGTTAGTAGGCTTGTTTCGATTGGGCTTCTTGTTTAAGAGTTATTTGTAGTGGTTTTTCTTTTGGGTGGATTTATGAGTAGTTATTGTTAATAATTTTAAACCTACTACCCAAATTAGTATTAAAGTCTACTATTCAAACCCGTTCATTTTAGTCTATTTAACTGGTTGAGTTAGGGGGCATTTAGTTTGTTTACATGTTTAGCTTTTGAGTCTTGTACGAGGCCCACTATCAATTTAGGCTATTTCCATTATCAAAATTTTATTTTCTATATTTATTTCATTACCAATATTAATATGCATCCTTTAAAATTTTCGGGGTGCTACAATAATTGCATCAGAAGTCTTAAGTAGAGGCCTTTCTACCTTGTTTCATTCTGGTCATCTAAAAGGTTATAAAGGGCCAAGGCATATAAAACAGATTACTCATTTACTATATGCAGATGACACTTTGGTTTTTCTAAATGCTAGTAGACAGAATATTGAGGATTTTAAACGCTTCATCAACTGTTATGAGTACAGTTCAGGGTAGAAAGTCAATGATACAAAGAGTAGTTTTATTATATCATCAAAAGCTCCTGTTTCTCTCAGGCAATCCATCCGCTCTCTTACAGGTTATAAATATCAGCCTGATGGTTTGAACTATCTTGGTATTCCAGTCAAAAAAGGTAGATATGTGTGTTCAGACTTTCAGTTTCTAATTAATAAGATTCAAATCAAGCTGGAGGGATGGCAGTCCAAGTTGTTATCAGCAGCAGGGAGGGTAGTGCTAATTGACTCTGTCTTACACAGTATGCCAGTCTACCTTGCCTCAGCATGCTTTATACCCAAGAAGGTAATACATATTATTGAAAGTCTATGTGCAAACTTTTTCTGGCATGGAGACCAAAGTACAAACCGTAGACATTGGGTAGCTTGGCCTTCAATCCAAAAGCCTCGGGTGGAGGGGGGACTAGGCATCAGGGACCTGTTAGGAGTTCAAATCTCCCTGGCTGTTAAGATGCTGTGGAACATTTTACATGGGTCATCTCTGTGGTCTTCTTATGCCCGATGCCGATTCATCAAGCTTCACTTAGCTAGCAGTCTTAAGCCTTTCCGTGCTGGAATGCCTATGGCTGTTTTCAGGAAGGCAAGAGATATTATTTTACAGCACAGCAGGTGGCTCATTGGCTGCGGGGATGAAACATATTTTCTGAGGGACAATTGGACTGGAAATGGCCCTCTGTTTAGAGAAATTTCAGATAGTGGAGTAAATGGGGGTGCCTTGGTTTCGGTCAGAGAGTTCTTACTGGATCCTCAACATGCTGTAAGGGAATTAAGTGGGCTGCCACAATTCCCTAATATTCAGTTGACCAGTGAAACATATATATGTGTTTGGACTGGAACTCTAAAGGGAAATTTCTCTACCAAGTCAGCATATAATATGATTAGGTCCAAGGGTATAAGGAGGCCATCTTGGTCCAAGCTATGGCATTCTGCCATAAATCCGAGGGCTGCTTTATTTGCTTGGAAGATCCTCCACCGTGCTGTTCCGGTTGACAGTAGGGTCATTGACTGTGGGATCCAAATGGCATCAAAGTGTAATTGTTGTTTACTCCCATGCCAAGAAGATCTTAATCATGTCTTTATTTCTGGAGAGCTGGCCACTGATTTATGGAGATGGGTATATCCCATGATCAACAATAAAGCTTGTTTTTGTGATCAGATTACAGTCCGACTATGGAACCTCATTTCTATTACCAATATGCAGTCAGCATATAGTTTTATTGGGATGGTTGCTGTTATTATGATACTTTTGGAAATTTGGAAATCTAGATGTATTGCAAGATATGAAGGTACGCTCATTAATCGCACAGCAATCAAGAGAAGAATCCTCTCTTCCATCTCCATGGCTCTGGACAGAATAACATTCTATAGACCTTTATCACAAAATCAATCCAGATGTCTTGTTGTTTTAGATTTATCCCCTCGGATTGTAATCAAAAACCAATTGTTGTTGTTTGTAAGTTGGCTGTGCAAGGCTATACTCTGCATTTTGATGGAGCTTCGAAAGGCAATCCTGGTAGAAGTGGGGGAGGAGGCTGCATAAGAGATGCTACTGGTATACTAATGGTAGCTTTTGCTTTCACTTATGGCATTGGGTACAGTCTTGTGGCTGAGACAAGGGCCTTACATGATGGCCTGGCTGTTGCAAAGCAGTGTGGCATAAGATTGGCAGCTATTTTTTTGGATTGTGCCGTTCTGGTGGAGGCTGCTAGGAAGGAAATTGCTCCCAGTTGGATGACAATCCCATGGTGGAAGAGGATCATGCTGCTACTTCAGGAAAGTGGTTGCCCGCTACAGCATATATATAGGGAGGGGAATCAAGTGGTTGACTCCCTGGCATCTTTTGCTTGTACTGTATCTACTAACTCAGTTTTCATTCGAGTTAGAGATCTTCCATGGCCGGCAAGGGGTGCATTCAGGATAGATAGGGCAGGATTGCCAGCTTTCCGTCCTTAGCTCCTTTTGAGTACATTTTGTTAGCCTTAGTTCTTTTGTCATTGGGTACATAAGGGCTTTGCTCTGTTGTTTCAAAGGGGTATGCCCCAATGTCTCTGTAATTTTCCCAAAAAATATAATAAAATTTAGGGCCCTGGTGCTGCCTGGGGGAGTGGGAACACTCTCCCTCTCTGAGGGAGGGTGCACTCGACCAGTTTCTAGCTCCAGATTGGCCAGTGCTTTGATTAAAAAAAAAGAAGCTAATGACTTTGATGACCTTAGTTTGGTTAGGGCAGATATGGATAGGGAAATAGTTGACATGTTATTAACAAATGTACAAAAGCAAGTAATAGGCGATGATGCTGAATATGTGATTCATGAAGAGGATGACTAATAGATGCTATAACTATTTGTATGATGTTTTCATTAGTGTTGTTGTATAGGTAATTAAATTTTCAATTTCTATGTTTGCCTTCATTTTATCTTTTTGTTCTTATTTATATTGTCATAGATAACACATTCTTTGTTTGCATTTAGTCTATAATGCTTGTCATGATTGGTAGGCTAAGATAATATGAAGCGCAACAAGCATACATCCTCATATTAAACAAGGGTCACAAGATCTAAGGCTTACCTCCAACTTCCAATAGAAATTCTTCCCACTGACCTCTCAAGAGATGACATTCATCCTCAACAAGGAGGACAAGATATACCTGTGAGGCCAATGGTACGGGAAGATCCATTAAACCCTGGAAGACATGCTATTGAGTCAAGCTACTCACATCTTGGAGAGGACTCCTCTACTGCGGAAAAAGAAAGTTGTATAAATAATGACTCTAATCTCATAAATATTTAATGTTGTTGAAATTTATATTATTGGCATACTAAATTGTCTTTCTTTTCATATCTTTATTAGGTGTCAGAAGTGATCGCCGGACATGTGGTCCAACACATTGCAAGGATATTTGGACCTTGAGTGAACGTGACAAAATTCCTATCAAGACCAATGAGTATGGGCAACCGATAAATGAGCATACCTCTAAATTGTCAAACTTTCTAGGCACACTTATAAGGCAACATGGTTTATTAAATGGCACGGATTGGAGACATGTGGACAAGACAATTAAAGATGATATCTGGGAGGATGTTAAGGTAAGAAGAACTAATTGATATTTTCAATTTTCTTATTTTCTCAATTTACATGGAAAGAAACATTGTCATGCAGAGCCGCTTTGACTTTGATGGTGATTGTAAGGATTGGGTTTTAAAGTCAATTGCAAAGAAAAGAAGATCTTGGAAGGCAACAATTAAGTCAAACTATTATAATCCCTTTGAGAATGATGAGGATAGAGTGAGAGCTTGTCAAGATAGTAGGATTGATTTAGATCAATTAAAGGAAGCTCTTGATCTTTGGAATTCAGAGAAAGGACAGGTATCTACTACAATATTCTTAATAACTATAAGAGTTATTGCTAATTTATTCACTTTTTCCAAATCAGGTCATCAGTACGAAGAATAAGGCAAACCGTGCACAACAAAAAATTTCGCACACCTCAGGTACCAGAAGTTTTGCTAGGGTAAGAGAGCTAGAGGTATGCACTTTATACTTGTAAATATTTATTACATTTTTTGTGAACCAAAATCATGTGATGAACTAAGCCAATAAATGATGCCAATGTGAATATGATTAGTGGCTACCAAATGCATACCATTTAGTAATTGGTTTAGTGATTATCTATTTTACTATTGATTTTTTTATTAGAAAAAGAAGATGCCAAATGGTGAAGATCCTCCTAGAGCTCATATATTTATGGTAACTCATACACGTAAGAATGGGAATCCTGCGGACAAGGCATCTGCTGAAATAATTGTAAGTATGTTTTTAAATATTTCATTGGTTGTGATTTGTTTAAGTTTGCGTTGCAATTAATTTATTATTTTAAATACTCATTTATTTTCTTTAATCTTATAAGTCACGTATCCAAGAATTATACTCTGAACAACCTGAGGGATCTCAAATAATGGAGAAAGTCTCAAGGAATGATGTATTTTCTCAAGTCATGGGAGTGGATGGACATAGTTGGGTTAGGACAATTGGGATGGGCCCTACACCATCAAAGGTGTTTAGTGATAAAATTAGTCGTGTTACAACTAGAGAGAGAGTTTCTACTAATACAGAGGAAGTACAGAAAATGCGAGAAGAGATGAAATTATTGCAAACTACAGTACAGTCCATTGGCCGTTGTTTGATGGGAGTACTACAAAATGGTGGAGAGAGTACAAGTAACATCAATATTAATGACATGCTAGGTGCTTTGAATTTTCCAATGACTAATATGCAGGTAATTTGAAAATATATGTTTGAATGTAATATATTAATATGAACATAGCTCACTTCTTTTTTGTTGATTTAATAGGATTCAAATGCCACCACGAATATGAATGATATTCGATCCCCACATGAGCATTCATTCTCTCAAGCAGGCAACACAGAACAAAATGAAGAGGTAAAATATTTATCTATAGAAGATTGTTTACTTGTATTATAGTTGCCAACATTCTCAATTATTTGCAATAAGAATTCTTAGACAAATGTTTATTGATATTATTTAATTACAATTTTAGATACCCTCTTTGGCAATAAGTAGAGGAAAGGGTCCTCAAGCATGTAATCAGAATGTAAGTTAACAATAGTTTAGATCATTGCTTTATTACATTTCTAATGTTTAAATTTTTATACTTGGAATCTATCATTTCATTTTATTAACTTACATTTTTTTATAGAATGTTGAAGATGTCTTTTTAAAGAGTTGGACTGAAGTTGATATTGTGGTAGCTTCTGGGATCGTTGTTAGTAGAGATTCAGAAAAGAAAGTCGGAGGAGTGGAACTAGGAGATTTTTTTTGTGAAGTGTTTATTGAAATACCTATACAACCATCCGCCCCACTTATTCGACCATACAATGATGTCAGAACAATTGGAGATGCCACCGGCAAAACAATAGCCTGGGTCCTATGTAATGACTTTCATCTTTCTACTTTAATTTCAGGAATGAAGTTAAACTCTTGTAATTTGAGTTATTACTTTTTATTTGTCATTTTCTTTGCAGGTTGAAAGGAAAAGAACTCAAAGATGATTATACCCTTGTTAATAGAGTTTGTTAATAGAAATATGTGATTAGACCCTTGATTTTCTATGTGATTATGCATGAACTAGAATTTAGTTTCTTTGTGATTTCATTCATTTGCTATATATTAGTGATTTTAAGCTACCTAATTTCTACCAGCCATTTCCTTTTTTATATGTTTGATGTTACTTTGTGTAAAGCAATTTGTATGTTGTTACCATTCTTTTGTTTGGTGAAGTTAGGACCTAGAAATACCATTCTTTTACTTTGTTTGTAAAGCAATTTGTCTGTTATTATCATTCATTCACCCCTTGCTAATGGAGCATGTGCACCACCTCCTGCCAACAATCCCCTTATAGGCCTTATTTTCAAAGTTGGAGCATTTCTTCCTTCTAGTGGTCACAGTGTAAGTGAGCTTTAGATGCAATAGATAATGAGTATTTGATGCTGGTTATACTGTTGATTTATTTTATGTACCTGTCTGTAGCCGTTCTAGCCAGTTGTTTCTCCATCAAGTGCACCGAAGATATTCCTTGATGAGGTTAAACCACTATTTGATGCTCCTGGAATACTATATAGCACAAGGTTGCGGAACATGCATGTGAATATTTTATTTAAATTTTGCTAACTTGAATCTAACTTCTGATGAATGATTTCCCTTTTTAGAAACCTAATATCAGCTTCATGCACATTCATTGCCTATAAATTGAACAAGCAGAGGATTGCATTCACTGGTGACTCAGTTGTAGAACAGGTTTGATGTCTGAAACTGGCACTTAGTGTATATGTATCCATGAAAATTGTTCGTAGCTTTTCAACTTATATGAAATTATTACCACACAATGGGAGTATCAACCCCATATACAACATCATACCCAAGGCGACCAGAAATAACAAGTGAGATTGAGATTCCAATATAAGAGAGGGAAAAAATTGACATTCCTCTAGTTAAATTCATGGAATTTTTCCTACATTTGGGTACTGCATAGGTTGCAGCATAGGCTCTGGCAGATCTTCCACACAGAAAGGATGCTCATCATGGCTCTTGTATCTTCCAACCTGGGTAGATTTCAAATTTTGCCATGGAGAGTACGCAGGAAGGGAAGGTGCGTACTCTGAACCGGGCAATCTAATCTTCCTTCCAAAAATCTTGCATTACTTAATTCACAAAGTTCACATAGTTTTTGGTACATGACAGATTACTTGAGTCAGTGGCATATTGTTTGATTACATTTTTGGCCAAGTTATTAGCTTACATATTATAATTGCCCTGGTCCACTAATGTTAAAACAAAATTGTCTTTCTGTATGGTACAATCTGTATTTATGATGGGAATGAAGCAAATTCTATATTGACCAACCGGACCACCCCTGTCATGGCAGAGGAAATTGGCCGGCTTTGTTTGTCTCATTAGTGGGTGGAATGGTCATGCAACAAAAAATGGGCATGAGAGTCAGCAGTAGAAACAAGGTGGGGTTTGTGAGGGGGTTGGGGGGGATGGGGAGCTTTGAGTTTGCCATTCAGTTCTTTGTGGGACTAAAGAGGGGGAGCAGAGAATACCTTTTCATGCTGGGGAGGGGTTAAGACTTGAAACAGATGGAATGACCATCTTCATAGATTTTTCTTCATCTGTTGCTGTTTTTATTTAGCTGGCTACATGGATATTATCTGCTTACTTGTACCATTTATATGGGCATATGATTATATAATCCTGATTCTTGGATTCCACAGAAGCCATCTAAAGACCCTGTCTTTAGATGCACAAGATACAACTATTGTTTGAATCTAGTCATGCTTAATCTCTATCTCCTGTCGGTGTGTGTTTGCTTATGTGTTTGCTTTTGTTCTGGCAGAGTCAATCCAAAGTGAGTGATTTACCATTCTATCGTTTCCACTGATAAGTAGTATATGTGCAATGCCCTTGCTATTGATCCATCTTGGCTTATAGAAGCTGCACCACACTTTTATCAACTCCAGAAGCGGAATCCTGCTATTCACTAAGGAAATTAGAGCATCTTTGTGAGTACTCCTATTTTTTGATTTAATATTGGGGTCCAACTGTAGCCACAAACTTTTCAGTAGGTGCCTTCTTCCCTACAAAATAACTATAGTATATGTTGGCAGGTAACTACTTTAAACCATAGTATTGCAAGCATATTTACCAACCTACATATTTAGGTTATGTTCAGTGGTTTGATTTCTGAAGTTCACTATAGTATTACTGCCAGGTGTCAACACCAGAAAAAACGAAGTAGCTTATTTATTATCCAAATTTCATGAATTGGTGATCAACATCCATCATCACCTCTTCCATGCTATTTGGTCTTTTGTTCACATAGACAGTAAAACTAGTTGTTTCCTCTGCAGTTTTTCTATTTTCCAGCTCCTGCTCATTATTGACTTTAAGATGTACTGTATTCTGTGTCTGAGACATTTCAACACTGTCTGTTTCATGAGATTGGAACCGCTTATGTTGGTGTTCTGTATCAGATTTTGTATTGGCTTTATCAGGTTCATGGTTCAACTATTGGTCCTAATATGTGGCTGTTGCAATTTTTCACTTTTGATAGTTTTATATGAGTGCACAGTTTTCTTATTGATGGATGCGGCTAGCTAGAGTTGAAAATTCCTCCTCCGTTTCACTGGTTCTGCACTTGGAATGATGATTAAATTTGAATTTGTGGATACATAAAGAAGAGGAGCAGTTTTTACTTTACTAGTTTATCACATGTGGAACTGTTTAGGGAACACCATGAATTTGCAGGTCCTGCACTTGTGACTACAAGGGATGCTGGAGATGTTGTCACATTATTACAATCACTTGCTGGGTCAACATTTGATAGCAGTCAGCTTGTTTTAATAGCTTGCATGGGATATCAAGCTGTAAATGAAGTAAAACTGCAAGAGTTGAGAAACAAGCATCGCCCAGCTGTAATCATCCCTTTATAAAAAAATAAAATGAAATCTTTTTATAAAGGGTAGACCTTAAATGAAAAAAAAAATCATACTGATTTTTCATTAACTATTTTTTCATAATGAGTGACCTTACATCACATTTTGAATAAGCAATACGTTTGACATTTGGACTTTGACATGACACTTAAACATGCATGTTAACATCCCATTCTATGATTTTAAATTGAGCACTTCATTAATTCTTATAAATACCCGTTTGACTACTAGAGGATCAATAATTTGATTCATGTTTTATTTATCTTTTTTATATTTTGGAAAATTTTCAATCAGCTTTGCTCTACTGCATGCATGATGCATGTATAAGCACGTATGAATATTTCCACATCTATATACCCAATATATCCATGTGTCTTGTTTTTAAATCTTTGCCACATCCAACATCCTATGTCGACACTTGATATCCATGTCCATGTTCTACAGATCATCATTAAAATGTGTGAACATGCACACGGGCGGACTTTGGGTTTAGGCTAGTAGCAGCAAAGCTGCTCTTATTTTGATTGTTGGTTGTGTTCAACATTATAATTCTCACAAATTGGCAATGAATCATTCTTCCAGATCCTTGAGTTCATTAATCAATAGGTAGAACAGTTGGAGCAAGAGGTCGCTGAATTGCAGCAAACTCTTTCTGATAAGCACGAACAAGAACATGCCATGCTTCAGGTTCTTTTGATCTGTTTCTACAATGCCTATCTTGACTATGGTCTCTCTGTCTTTTTTACTTGCTTGCTTTTTCAGTGGCTTCTGTTGCCTTTGATGCAATTTTATGACATTTGATAACATTATAGGTTTTGATGCAGGTAGAGCAAGAACAAAAAGTGACAGAAGATGCTCGAATATGTGCCGAGCAAGATGCTGCTGCACAGAAATATGCTGCTCATGTGCTTCAGGTTTTTAATTTTGGTTTTGATATTCTGTTGCATAGCCAATAGTACCTAGGATTTTTGTAGAATAGGGAAGACATGTTTTAGGCATTGAATCAAACCACGTTAGAGGTGATAATACTCCCAAACAAACTAATTCTGTGGCAGATGCTATCAGAAAATAATCCTGGTTAGGAAATTCTTTAGCGATAATTACATATGTACTCTCAGAATCTTGTGTATTCTACATGCCCATTTATTCTTATTTATTCAGTGTCATATATAAACCTCTATTAAACTGTATTTCATCATATATATACCCCTGTTGTCACTTGCCATTTGTTTAACTTAATTTTAAGTAGATTAAGATGAAGAAAAGACTAATCTGCACTTGTTTAATCATCTCACAATTAAGATAATTGACATATATGACCCCTATAATCTTTCATATTATCTTGTATACCCATCTAAAGCCTTATAGTTTACATGTTCAATAGAATATTTTGTTAACTCTGATGGTGCTAGAGCATGGGGGTAAAACTGAAACAATACTCCTTAATATTGACGCTCTTCCTAGCAGAAGGGGCAGTGATCCTTGGAGTAGAGGTGATGAGAGAAAGATATGCTCTGTGCTTTTCTAGTTAATTGATTGCTTACTTTTATTAATAAAGGGGGAGAAATCTGATCCATGTAACATGATATTCGAATTAGGTTTGAGAGCACTTCTGATAATAATGTTTGTCCGGAAGCTAACTTTGTTGTTCACTTCCAATTATAACCAACTACATTGCCTTGTGAGATGTTCATGTGTTTGCAGCTTCTAGACTGAATCTGGATCCTCCTAGAACTTCCTCAATATTTTCTACCATCAAAACAACTTATTTCTGTTCATTCAAAAGTTTCTTGACTCTTTTCCTTTTCTTTCTTGTGATTCCATTTGCCAAAAAGAAAGCCAACTCAATCTCTTGGCTTCTCCCATTTTATTGGCATTCTGGCTGTTAATGGTCATCTATTGATCTCTTTGGGTGCATTAAGTTTCCATATTAAAAGCCCTGCAAATATGGGATAATATAATGTTGTTGACTGGACACTTGGGAATTTTGAGGTATGGATTATAAGTTTTGGATGTTTTACATTATTTCCTTGATAGCATTTAAGAAAATTTTCTCTCTCATTAATGTTGATATTAGCAAGTGGATAGGTTTATTTTGGTAATGGTGATTCCTACTGAGAACTTATTCTAGGCATCGTTAAGGTTTACAAGCATGTCTAAGAAATAGATCCAAGTGTAAATGATGAAGTCAGGCTCAGGCTGTTCACTGATGAAGTCAGAGAGAATTGTTTCAAGAGTTTCAACGTGGTGGGTATGTTAGAGTCCAATTCAACCAGCCATGGACTAACACACTTCACATTCTGTAGCAAGTCTGGTTCATCCCAAATGACCTGCATTAGAAATTTCAACTGGTTTCTTGAAATCAGTCAACAGAACAGCCTTAAAAGTTGATTGCAAATATGGCAAATGCAACTTGCAGATTTAATGTAACATGAGACTCAAAGCACGGAATGGTTTGTACAATGCATCAGTTGACTGACAGGCCCATCTCTATATTGAAATATTCTACTTTCAATGCATCAAAAGCATCCACAATAAATCAATCGAGTTGCCATTTCATGGAATACTATATAGTCTACAAAACTAGTGGGATATGAATATTTTTACTGGGTGTTTCCCCTTATTAGTGTACATGTATCCCTAAGACTTCTAATCCAACACACAAATAATCGATGCAGATACCACTAGTTATAACACATGCACAGGGAAGTTCAATCACAGACTGAAGTGTTCAGATTGCCCATTCATTGCAGAGCACAAGAAAGACGAGCCTTCAAGATTGGAAGCATGTCATCATATCATCCCTAGTCAAATTATTGTCAAGGAAGATATATAGATTGTAGCAAACAAAAGGGGAGGGAAGGGGAAGGGAAGGAAAGAAAACCTGGAGGAGCCTCCATGGTCGGTTTGTTAAATTAGCTAGTGTTATTGTTCTGTTTCTCCCTTGAATGATACTTTTTTTTGTTTTTCTCATCAATTGTTAGGTTCTATTATGACTTCTTTTTTAATATCCGTTTCAAAGATATTTGATCATGCACTGGCTGATACTAAGTCAAAATCAGCCATTGTTCACTCTATTTGTTTCCATCTCGTTGTTAGATTCCAGAAGATCTGAATCAACTCCTCTAATTTATTCCATTAAAAATCGGACTTCATATGAACCACATATTCCTGTCAATTCAGAAACTGTTACTCCCATGCTGCCAAAGCTGGGTAAGTTTCTGATTTTGCCATACTGTAGCAATTAGATGTTTTTCTAACATATGACTACCAGAGTGGTTTGTTGTTGTTTTCAGTTGTCTATCTTGTGCCACCTTGTCATTTTGCATCGGGGTTCTATAGTGCTGAAGAAGGCCCCTCAGGTGACAGGAAGATCTATTGTAGTTGAAATAATCATGGAAACTCATGTTCCTACTGTGAGCTCTTCAGTTTCAGTAAATTTGGACTTCTTTTGTCTAGTCCTTTCTGGTTTTTGGTGAATTAATTTAGCCAGGTTCTCTTGAAATGAGGTCATGTAAGGGGTATTTCCTGGTTTTATTGTGAATAAAACTCTTATTATACCATATTCAAAGTTCTCCTCAATGATTTCCTGGCCACACTGACATATCTTATACTGTTTTTATGCTTGTATAGCATGGCTCTAAAGTTTGGCAAGTTAGAATAAGTGTGACAAGGCAATCATTTTCTAACTGGCAATTTTTCCTTTGCCATGGTGGTGTTAATTGTGGGACTTTATATGGTACCTCTTCATAGAAAGCTTGAAAAGTTGAAGCCTTAAAATTTTTGTAGGTTTTACACATACCTCTACCTTCTTTTTTTTTTGGGGGGGGGGGGCAATATAATGTGGTTATGAGTAATTTATTAATAAAACATTGAGATTGTTTAATATAATGTGGTCACAAAAATGATGGTACTCTGAGGACTCCTAATATGCTATAGAGGATGTTTGATGATGAATTGATTGTAGAGATGGTGCTGGTAGTGGCTGAGGTACACAGCAGGCCTAGTTCTTTCAAACAATACAGAGCATTTCTGGCAACGTTCATACCTTGGGATCATCTTCTGTGTGGTATTAATTTACTGTTCCCTTGGTGTACAGGTTTGTTATGTTTCAATTTATTCTCTGTTGAATTTGGTTGTTTGAAGGTACTGATCTTTGATTTTGAAACTAGAGCTTTCCGGGAGTTCTAGTCTAAGCTATGTGTCAACAGCTTGACTCTAGGGTATCTCAGTAATATTAAGAAATATAAAGGATTTACATTTTGCAAATGTTGTTTCAAGTTTAGGATATGTTAGTCTTTGCCATCTTACAGTTACAAAATAACATATGATGCAGTCTTCTCTTTCTTGCTAATTGTTAACAATTTGAAATGCTTAATTTGGATTTGATGTTCTACTTCGTTCCAAATTCTGCATAGCCTGTTCTCATCACTGAATGGGCTGATTTGAGCCAAACTGAGATGGGGATGTGACAATACTTTCCCTTTCTATATGCCTTTGTGTACCATAATTGAACACGAAATGCAAATATAAGGCATGTAATGAAGAGTACAGTATAATATTTTCTCTAAGCAATTTCTTTTGTTGATATATTGCAAATGTGAATGGTACGTAACTACATGCTTGTCTTTTTTACTTGGTCATCTGAGTGTCTTTTCATCAAATGATGAAGTGAGTTTGTATGATCAGATATAGGTTTAGGCTGAAACGTATGTTGGGTTTTTGAGATAGTATCAACAATCGTTTGTTTCTTTTGAAAGTCTCAACCAATCTTTTGTTCATCGATAGAATACCAAATAATGCACCACCAAGTTGAATTTTGAATGGCAGCTTAATAGGAGGTAGGTAAAATCGTGGATTTCCAATATCGTTTGGTTTGTTGATTCTAATGATTTTTGATCTGATTCCTAATAAATTGTGTTCTATACTTGAATGATAGTTCTGGGCAAGAGGATGTTTAGGTCATTACTTTGTAATAAATTTAGAAAAGTGGACAACATTTTTTTTGGAAGGTGAGGACAGTACATACATTCATACTTTCTCCTTTTTATAGAATAAAATGGGTGCACATTACTTATTTTGATTTTGGCATCTTTATTTTAAAACACATAACAATCCGAAGTAATAATACAAATTCCAATCTGTCTATCATTATATTGAACAACATTATGGAGCTTGTGCTGTTTTCTTCAGTAATTGTCTGCATTTATTAGTCTTGTCTTCTTTGAGGAAAGAACTGCTAATTCTTTACATTCAGTCATTTTATGTTATAAGGTCTCGTTTCAGTCGAAAGATGAACAAATTCTTGTTTTGATGTCTTGTTCATCTACAAATGTACTTAATCTTTGTGTATTTACTTTATTTATTAATCACTTATAGGCGTATTACTTCTTCTAAATTAGCATAACTTTGATTTTCGGATGACACCTCATTGCTTACTATAAAATGGATGAGACATGCATGCTGAACATGTTAGTCTAACATTCTTTGTGTGTTAGATATGTTTTGCCTTATAAGGCAGAAGGGAAACCTCCATGTCTGTGTTGGTATTGGTTAGTTTTGGGTTGCTAATGCTTTATAGATTTCCTGTCTCCTCATAAAAGTTCTTTGTAATTTTGACATGCCCATTGGTTTTCTCATTCTAGTGACTCATTATTTCGCATATTCTACCATGTTTTAGTTCTTCAGCTCTCCGGTTATGCTTATAGTTGCTGTTTTTGTTGCAGGATAGTAGCTTTATCAACCACAAGGTCTTTGCAATGCATTGCTATAGAGGAATGCAAGTGTTATGGCTACATGTCAAACCATCCAGCCAATTGACTTCTCTTACTATTTGTCCATTAGCAAGAAAATGTTTGTATCTAAAGAATACTAAGGGGAAATTATTTTTTTATATTTTAGTTGCATAGTGAAAAATTGAGCCCCCATGATCTTAGTTGTATTTCAAAGTCATGGATGATGTATGTCTTGTGTAATTGGGATATTACACTAATTTTATTTTATAATATAGATCTGTCAAGACATTCTTTTTATGATATGTTACTATTAAAAGGTGGACAAATTGATGTATGTGTTGTATAATGATGGATGTTTGTGTACTAATTGTATGTTAAGAATGTTGACCCAAATTTTTGTATTTTAGGATTGTTATTTTGGTGCAATATTTAGAAACTAGACCCCTTACACATTGGTCATTTGGGGCACTTTGGTGAAGAAAATGCCCCTAAAACATATTATTTCAAGTGATTATTTTAGGGAGGCTTTTATAAGATTATGCTTAAAATAGGTTATTTGGGGTAGTTTAAATAAGAAATTGTCCCTAAAACATGTTTATTGGAGGCATTTGATTAGTAAAATTGCCCCTATTAGAATATTTAGGGGCAATTTTTTAGTGCCTCTAATGACAATATTAGGGGCGTTTTTCAAAAAATGTCCCAAAATCTTTTAGGGACCGAGGCAATAGGGGCACATTTTGAATTGCCCTTAAAACTCATCAAATTGTTCCTAAAGGTTTTAAAGGCATTTATCTCTATTTTTGGGGCAGTTTTGAAATGCCCCTAAATGTCTATTTTCTTGTAGTGCCCTTTCATCCCTCCAAAACCGGTACGCTTCCTAAAAGAAAATGATTAACCCAATGAAATAAAAGTGATCAAACTAGTAGATAAAAATGAACCACCCGTTTGTGAATAAACGGAGAAGTCTAACGATTGGGACAACGATAATAAAAAATACTATAACCACACATATCTCGGGACCCTTGCTCCTCTGGACTAAGTGTAAAGAGAAAAGTGACGATGCCCCGCTGAGGACCTCGGGAGCTCCTCCCGCTATGGCCATGGTCTGAAACTAGTTTGGGCCAATAGTTCATCGACTTGACTTATTTTCACCAGGATCTGATCTCGCATCCGCATTAAACTTGTCGTGTCTGCGGTAGACATTTGTACGATTTTATCGCCATCTTCTACGCTACAAATGCGGACATCCTTCCGAACAAAAAATGGTCCGCAAGTGGCCGACACATACTAATTGATGAACGTTTACGCCCCAATGCGGGGTGCGCTTAAACGCAATCCGAGATTTCGCTCTCGCTTCGTTATTATGAATTTTAGGCCACAGGCCCCCCTTTTTTCGGCGATCAATCAAGGGTTTTCCCCTTTTCGAGGGGATATAATTAACGTCGTGACCTTTATGGCACGGCGGGTTCTCAATCCCAACACGACACACACAATCGTCTGATTAATCAGATCGAGTGCACCCTGGACTTCCTTGAAGCCCGAATAAATCGTCACCTAGGTGACTGGCACGCCCTCGCACTCAAGAAACCGAATAAACGAATGAACAAACAAATAAATAAATTAAACCAAAGAAGTGCTCCCAAAAGTGCGTCCATAGTGGGGTATGCCTCGTAGTCTTGTGCTTTTTCTTAAGTGGACTATACTTATTATGGACTTGGAGTTTTGGACTGTATAACTATTTAATTCTGTAGTTGTTTACTTCTTATATTATTTTAATTGTGCATCTTATATTCTTGCATTTATTTTAGCTTCATGTACACTCCCACGCCAACCCTTAACCCTTCTGAGCCTCCCGACTCGTGAGTGGGCCAGGATTCGAATGGTATCGGATTTCTCCCAGCATCCAAATTCTGGGTCGTTACACTATGTGTCCCTAGCAGGTACATTCAATTCATGAGCAGGCAAATTACTGGCACAAGGTGGTTGGGATCTCACAGTAGGCAAATTGTTGGCAAAAGATGGTTGGAACCCCACGATAGGAAACCTTTTAAGATAAAAACCTTGGGTAGAAAAACTCATGCTTGGCACATCCAATCTTCTATTTGGAATAGTTGCTGACCTATAACAATGCAACAAAAAAGTTAGATTATAATACCTCCTCAGCTTTAACAATTGATAGGAAAAAGTCAGAATGAACCTGGTTGAAAGTCATCCGATTTTTCTGACTGTGCTACTGGTAGTAGAGGAAGAGCCACCATCCTTCTTTGATCTCCCCAGTGGCCCATGGTTTTCTTGACTGTGCTACCTGTTTCCCTACCCCACATCACCCATCTTAGTCTTTTTTCTGTAGGCTCTTCAACATTCGCAGATTGTGCAACTTGTGTGTGTAATTCATCCCTAATTGACAGGTATTCTCTGATATCATAGGGAGAATCAGCAGCTTCTAAGTCCACAAACTCAACTTCTTCTTCAACCTCAGGTTCCTTCTCCTTTGCTTTTCTTTGAGTAGGTAGATTCCTTGAATCCTTTCCAAGATCACCTTGTGTCTGTGTATGAATGGACAAAGACTTTACTATGATGACAATCTCTATAGTCTCTTTTGGATCACAATGATCAAACATCATAAGGACATATGCATTAGTCGCAATGTTCTCGTACTTCTTATGTCTACATCTAGGGACTCTCAACATGATATTCACTATATCACCTTTCTCCCACTTTATCAATGTGCAAAAAAGTTGTAGCGAATATTTAAGACTAGCATGATCCTTATATATCCTAAAGCTTTTCTGCTTCATCAAACGGTGGCATAGTCGGGAAGGATCATCTTTAACATTCTTCCGATATCCCCCATACTTGATGAGCAAAGTGTACATGTTTGCCTCTTCATCCATTCTAATATCACATAAAAGGCACATAATATGACAAAAGCACACATAATATGACATAAAACAAACACATATTATGCAAACATATAAAAGAATATAAATTAATACATACATCAGTGCCCTCACCTTCAATCCACATTTATTTTCATTACCCCATTATGTCCCCCACATGGTAGTGACCCCCACTGCCCTGAACATTAAAAAACATGCATTTGACAGTGCCCCCCACCTTCAACCCACATTTATTTTCATAATCCAATATTGTGCCCCACATGATAGTGACCCCTAGTGCCCTACACATTAAAAAAATATGCATCTGACAGTGCCCCCCACCTTCAACCCACATTTACTTTCTTCACCCCATATTGTGCCCCACATGTGTAGAATCCAGTCTACAGTAGCCCCACCCCCACAAGAATTCAAAATGTAGAAATCAGACATTAAAAAACTTACCTAGCCCACAATCTTCAACTTTACCCTAAAAATAGGTCCTCTAGAGTTTCCCCTCCCACTCAATCATTATAGCGATAGAGGCCTTTCAAATGCAAAAGCTTCCCTCCACACCTAAAGTCACAAAATCCTTTTTTAGTGCTTTATGGTATTATACAAACTCCTCCCTCCACCTCTATCGCATGTCGTAGATGGTTTCTCTGGAAGATCGAAGAGATACACACTACTCCTCTTTCGTTGGCTAGGTTTGGTTAGGTTTTACTTGGCAGATAGGAAATAGGTGAGAGAGTGATGAAGCAATGTGCGTTGGAGACGTACTGCACAAGATTCTGAGATGGCACACAACTCTGCCTTCGCGTATGCGCACGATGCTTCTTCTTATGCAAGCCACACGATGCTTCTTCTTATCCTCTTCCTTCGCGTCTATGCACGATGCTTATTCTTCTCCAAGCCGCATGATGGTTCTTCTTCTTCAAGCCACACAACGGGTTCTTCAGGGGCAATGTCCCTCGGTAGCCACTAAGGTTTCTAGGGAGATCGGGGTTGGGGACGTGAGTGGGTTGGAGGTGGGAGGGAGGGAGTTAGGGTTACGAATGAAACATAGTCCCGAGGCTCCCTTGTTTAACCTAGGGTAGTATTGACATTTCCTTAACCTATTTAAAATTAACCATGGTTTACCTCAAGGTTGGTAACGCGCAGTTACGATGATGGTATTTTTGCACAATTAAGATTTACACAATGATATGTTTGCTAATATATTTCAAAGAGTGGTTTTTTTATAAATTTGCATCTAACAATAGTTTTAATGCGAAAAACCCTACTTTATATTATAGATTCCCCTGGTTTAAGGAATAAAGAGGTGTTTGGTTGTTAATATTAAAAAAAGTCTTTACTCCAAGTTCAAATTAAAAATGTTAAAGTTTACTATTTCATAATCTCAGGACTCTCTTTCTTTTCTCTTTTAAATATCTAAACTCTCACTTTCCTTTCTTTCTTCGTATTCTTTTAATATTAATTTTAATATTAACATTATATATCTTAAATAATATTAATATCTAAACTCAAAATGTATCACTCTAATTAAATGAGATCTTAATTAGTTTCATAACTACTCCCGAGACATTAGAGTGGCTGACTTTTGTACGTCGGAGTCGTTTGAGAGCACTCCCCACTATACTTTTTTTCCTTTTATATATCGGTGGCAGTGTTATCAGAACCAGACTGGCCGGTCTGACCACGAACCGGTCTAAGAACCGGTCCGATTAAGGCCGGTCCGGTCTAATGCTAAAACTTGGACGAACCGGATGAACTGCGGTTTGACTGGTAAACCGGTCTGAACCGGTCCGACCTGATTCACCCTTTAAAATAGAAAAAAAATAAACATAAAAATATTTAGATATTCAAAATGATATTTAGGTGTGAATAAAATTATCTTATTATTATTGATTTGTTGTTATTTATCATTTTATTTTAGATATATTTAGATTTTAAATTTTTAAATGAGCATATATGTCAATTGTGAAGAGCGAAGACCAATGGAATATTATAAAATTTTAAGGTCAGTTTATTTAACCATGTTTTGTTATTTTTTTACTTATATAGTTACATAATCATGACTAATAATTACATATGTACGTTGTGGTGGAGACACCACCGGACCAGTCACACGCAGCCGACGCCGCATCGTCCCGACACCACCGAGCTTGTGACTCGGAGACTCGGCTTCTTGAAGACTCGGCGTCCTGAGTATTTATTTGTGTGTATGAATTTGTGTATAATGTGTATAATACGTGTATTATTTTCTTTTATTTTATTAGGCCAAATGTTCTATTATTTTATATTTTATTTGGCCAAGTCAAAAGTTGGTTGTTGACTTTTGTTTTATTAGGCTAGGACATGAATGTCTTTAGTTGAAAAGGTTAAGGGTATTCTTGTCCTAATGGGATATAGCATTTCCTATATAAAGGGTGCTAGTGTGTCGTCGTTTTCATATGATGGAAAGAATCAAAAGATTGAAACCCACGTAAGAGCTCTTCCCCACTTGCTTCCCCTTCCCTCCTTCTCCCTTGTGAGAATAGAGTGATTGCCTATCCGCGCCCGCCCCTACGCTCGCCCAGTCGCATGCGCTTGCGCCCGCTGCACCCTCACATGCTGCACGCGTGCGCCGGCACCCCACGCTCGCCCGCGCGCTACCCCGCCCGTGTACGCCCACCTGGGCTGACCACCCGGCCACCCAGCTGATGCGACCGCCAGCATGCCCACCCACCCCGCCTGCCAGCCTTGACCCAGTCGTGATTTGCGCAGGATTTGTGCAAGGACAGGTTTGAAAAAAAAGAAAAAAAGTCAAAAAAAAAGAGGTTGAAAATTTGTAAAAATATATATATCTATTATATATATATAATATCAGGGATATATATTTCTCTATTATATATATAATATCAAGGATATATATATATAATTTAATTGTTATATATATCTATATATATATATATATTCATTTGATTGAACAATTAATTGTGGCACCTGAGTCCACAACGCTGGCTCGACTGGTCCCAGGGTCGCCTGGTCATCGACAGACAGTCCGTAATTTATGGAGTGTGAGTGACCGTGAGTCTCCCTGCGCGGAGAAAGTCTGAAATAATTTGTTCCCCTACGCGGGAAAATTTTAAATTATGCAGTTTTGTACTAATTGTACCCTCCCTGCGTGGAGTGAATTTGTTGTAACCGTTCAAGCTTCGTCGACACCGTGCGGACATGCACATCCCCACTCGCCTTCGTCTCCGGTCGGAACTAGACTTTTTAGTCTAGTTAGGTGCGTGCTCCCATAAACTTGCTCATTTAGTATCCTTATCAGTTGCCGCGCGACGAAGAGAGAGAGAGCCCTATCCATGCAGCCTGTCTCTTGAGTGCATTGCTGTGGACGGAGAGAGAGAGCTTGTATGTGCCCATCCTTTAAGCTCTAGAACTACCGCATTAGGGCACCATAATTGTCAGGAGATAGTTCCATAACTACTTCGCCTACGGGCGAGCAACTCTCCCTGACCGGTCCCTTCGCAAAAGGAATTGACCCTTTGCATATCAGCCAACAAAATTAGGTCCACACCTTACTAATTTTTTATCCCAGGATTGCATCATTTAGGTCCGAGCTCGCGCATGCCACGTTGGTTTAGGAATTCATCCGGCCGTCTAGAGCACAGTTTAACTTTACAATCACCCATGAATCAGGATAGCATGGATGCCATGCTAGCCCAACTCGAACAACATCTTATGGCCCAAATTGAAAGATCTATAGGCCAATTGCGAGCAGAGCTAGGTGAGAGGATTCGAGCCTTAGAGGATCACGTGAAGAAAGAGGAAGGGAGGTTGAATGGTCGCGGATATCTCGTAGCCAACCCTAGGGAAGAAAGAGACCGAGCCCGCTAGAATCAGGCTCCTCAAGGTAGAGAGCAAGAGGATCGTGCGCCTCGAGAGAGAGACCACGACTATGAGAAAATCATCCTACGGAACGTCAAAATAGATGCTCCCATTTTTGATGGGTCCCTAAATCCTGCCACATACCTTGATTGGGAGACCGGCATGGATCAATACTTTGATTGGCATCACCGCATGACCCCTGCTACAAAGGTGAGGTTTGCCAAAATGAAACTCCTAGGTCAAGCCAAGACCTACTGGTGCAATGTTAAGAATCTCCTAGCAAGGTGACGAGAGGAGCGCATCAACACGTGGGAAAAAATGAAGGAGAAACTTAGGGAGAAGTATCTGCCACCCTCCTACAATCAGCGTCTTTTAGACCAATGGCATAAACGTATCCAAGATGGGAAGTTGGTAGATGAATACATCGCCAAGTTTGATGAATTCTTCCTACGGAGTCATGTCGTGGAGAATGCCTCCGTCACCCTCTCGTGATTTAGGGCTGGCCTACACGAGAGCATACAGCGGGAGCTGTTCCTACGTGAGGTTAACACCCTCGAGCATACCTATCAAGTTGCTCGAGATGTCGAGCGGTTTCAAAGGGTGGTCCCACTTCGGGTTCCCACCTACCGCCAACCTGAATCCAAAAACCCCATGGTCCACTACCCTTAGAGGCATGGCCCCACCACTTCCTATGTCCCTACTGCTACCCCACTCAAGGCCGTTGCCCCTACTGTTCCTTTCATAAGGAACCCCTTACCTGCACCCTCTGCTGTGCCCAAGCGGGAGTACACTCCGCCAACTGATAGGAGGGATGACAAGGGAAAAGGAGCCATCCCTAGCACCTCCAAGTCAGTCCCTGTCTCGGGAATTCACTGCTTTAGGTGCCATAACCTAGGGCATGTTGCCACTAACTGCCCCACCCGAGCCTTAGTCATCACCGACCCCCAACCTGTGGAGATTCCACCTTAGGAAGAAGAATCTATTGAGAGGTATGAGGCCGATCCTGACCTCATCGCCCAGTTTGAGGAGTTAGACGCAGGATTTGATGGCACGCATGTCAGTACATGTAGGTTGGAGATATTACAGAGAGTTCTAGCCAGGGAATATTGGGTGTAGTTCGCTGCATCCTAACATGTTATCAATACAGTCTCTTTAGACTTTGTCTCCCATCTAGGTCTATCTACGCACCCTCATCCTAAGCCATACAACGTGGCATGGGTTGACGACACGTCTATCCCAGTCACCACTGTATGTGTCATTCTCATCCAATTCCAGTCCTACCAAGGAAAAATCTTATGCGATGTAGTGCCTATAAAAGTTGGTAGCATCATCCTAGGACGACCGTGGATCTATGATGTATACCTTACTACATTCGGTCGATCCAACCAGTGTTCCTTCTCCCACAATGGGAAGAAGATTCAGTTGTACCCAGCACCCCCAAAGGTGACCCCGGGAAAGAACTCCACCTCCACCCCCACTGGAACCCCCAAGGTTCAGGAGAGTCCCCGAACTCTTAATGAACGGAAACTTCCCATTCTCTCTTCTCCTGCACCTATCACACCCGTTCCTAAGGCCCCTAAGGTTGGTCACGACCTAGTTAGGCACCTTAACTTCATAAGTGGCCGAGAGCTAAACAGAGAGATTCCTGAGGGTGCCCCTGTTTGGGCTGTTGTCGTCACCATTACACCCGAGGAGTCCCAAGTCTCAGTCCCACATGAAATCCAGGCAATCTTGCAGGACTTCCAAGATATCTTCCCTGAAGACTTGCCCTCCAGACTCCCTCCCATGCGTGATGTACAACACGCCATTGACCTTGTCCTCGGGTCCACCCTACCCAACCTTCCCCATTACCGATTGAACCCCAAGGAGTATGCTGAGCTCCAAAGAATTATCGAGGACCTTATTCAAAAGGGTTTCCTTAGGGTGAGCAAGAGCTCATGTGATGTTCCTGTCTTGCTCACATCAAATAAAGATGGCACCTGACAGATGTGTGTTGACAACCGCGCCATCAACAAAATCACTATCAAGTATAGATTTCCTATCCCCCGTCTTGATGACATGCTTGACATGATGAGTGGAGCCACCATCTTTTTAAAGATTGATTTAAAAAGTGGCTACTACCAGGTCCGAATCCGATCAGGGGATGAGTGAAAGACAACCTTCAAAATAAAAAAAGGTCCATATGAATGAATCGTCATGCGATTTGGGCTGTCCAATGCTCCCAGCACTTTCATGAGGCTTATGACGGAAGTCCTTCGCCCTCTCATTGGTCGCTTTGTTATCGTCTACTTTGACGACATTCTCATCTATAGCCACAACTCTCAGGACCACGTCCAGCATTTGAGGGAAGTCTGTGAGACTTTGAGGAGAGAAACCCTGTATGCCAACCTCAAGAAATGTGAATTCATGACAGACCGGGTCACTTTCCTCGGATTTGTGGTATCGAGTCAAGGAGTGTCTGTTGACCAATCCAAGGTCCAAGTCATAGTTGACTGGCCAGAGCCCCAGAACGTCCATGACATTCGCAATTTTCATGAGCTAGCCACTTTCTACAAACGCTTCATTAAGAGCTTTAGCACCATTATGACACCCATTACGGATTGCATCTGTAAGGGGAATTTTGAGTGGACCAAAGCCGTCTCCCAGGCTTTTCTATCATAAAGGAGCTCATGACCAAAGCCCATGTCCTCCGCCTGCCAAACTTTTCCAAAGTTTTTGAGATATCCTGTGATGCATCTAGCATAGGCATAGGAGGAGTGCTTAGGCAGGAAAACCACCTTATGGTTTATTTCAGTGAGAAGCTTTTTGATGCAAAGCTTCGTTACTCTACATATGATAAGGAGTTCTATGTCGTGGTCCAAGCTCTCAAACACGGGAGACATTATCTCTTACCTCAAGAGTTTGTCTTATACTCGGACCACGAGGCCTTGAAATTCCTTAGCTCTCAGAAGGACTTAAATCCTAGGCACGGTCGATGGGTAGAATTCCTTCGGTCCTTCACCTTTGTCCTAAAACATAAGGTTGGAAAAGAGAATAAGGTGGCCGACGCCTTGAGTCGAAGGGTCTCCCTTCTTTCCACTGTTTGGGTAAAGGTCACCGGATTTGACCGCATGAAGGCACTCTATGGAGAGTGTCCAGATTTTGGCCCTGCTTATTCTGCACTATTTGCTGGATCCTCGACAATATTTGCTGACTATCTACTCCAAGATGGTTTTCTCTTTCGAGGATAGCAACTCTATGTCCCGAAAACTTCTGTACGGGACTTCCTGATTTAAGAAATGCATGCTGGAGATTTTGCTGGTCATTTTGGACGAAACAAGACCATCCATTCTGTGGAGGAGTACTATTTTTACTGGCCTGGCCTGAAGAAAGATGTGGCCAAAATGTAGCCCAATGTCAGACATGCACTATGGCTAAACAGGTCAAACAAAACACTAGTCTCTACACTCCTCTCCCCATTCCTGATAGACCATGGGTTGATGTGAGTATGGATTTTATCCTTGGTTTACCTCGCACTACTCACAAACATGACTCTATCTTTGCTGTAGTTGATCGGTTCTCTAAGATGGCCCACTTCAATACATGCTTCAAAACATCTGATGCATCTAGAGTAGCCCACCTGTTCTTTGATGAAGTCGTGCGTCTGCATGGTCTCTCCCAAACCATAGTGTCTGACCGAGATGTCCGGTTCACTAGTTACTTTTGGAAGACACTTTGGCACCTAGTTGGCACTAAGCTCAAATTCTCCACTACCTATCACCTACAAACTGACGGGCAAACAAAGGTCGTCAATAGGAGTTTAGGGAATCTTTTGAGGTGTCTTGTAAGGGATCATTCTAGCACTTGGGGTCTTCTCTTATCCAAAGCTGAATTTGCATATAACAACTTTGTCAATAGGTCCATAGGTATGAGTCCATTTGAGGTCGTGTATGGATACAAACCTAGAAAACCTGTGGATCTCATTCCCCTTCCCCTCGAGTCTAGAATGTCCAAGTCAGTCGAAGAGTTTGCACAGCATGTTAAAAATCTGCATAAGTCAATTAGCAAGAAAATCAGTCTTAGTAATGAGACTTACCAACGATTGGCTGATTCGCATAGGCGTCACCACGAATTTCAAGAAGGTAACTTGGTTATGGTATGGGTTCGACACAAATGACTCTCCTCGGGAGCCGTTAAAAAGTTACAAGCCCGTAGTGATGGTCCCTTCCAAATACTGAGGAAGATTGGCTCCAATACTTATGCTGTGGACTTACCTCCCGAATATGGGATTAGCTCTACCTTTAATGTGACAGATCGAGTGGCCTACAAGGAACCCACAACGATTCCTAGTGAACCCCATTTCTAGCCTTCTCCCCCCATTGAGAGTGAGCCCACCCCTGTGCGTCCCACAGCCTCGAGAGCACCGCGCGAGCAAATTGAGAGGATATTAGATGAGTAGGTGATGGCTACACGGAGCAGGGTGTACCAGCGCTACCTTGTTCGCTGGCGAGACCGTCCACCTTCTGATGATTCTTGGATCAGCCGAGAAGATCTCCAGCGTCTCGATCTAGATCTTTTTTTTAAATTAATGGTCACATACTGGAGTATGTACCAGGCATTTATATATTAAAAAAATAGGAAGGTTGTACAACATCACCGGGGCATACCCCTGCAAAAGCAAAAGGAGGGGAAGCAGTGCCCCAACCTACAGACGCAGTGAGACTAAGCCCATCTGATCAGTAATCAAAGACCCAAAGCATGCCCTAGGTAGAGCAGTTGGGGAATGAAAGACTGTGTTGTGCTTGATGTGGCAAGCAAACGACGCTAAGGCATCCGCGACACGGTTAGCTTCATGGTAGACATGGGAGATGCTGACGCCATTGCGAGTGAGATGCTGATTAATTTCACGCCACCACCATAATGAGACCCAATCCACTTCAGCCCCAGGCAGGCACAGGGAGGTGGCTAAGGCCCCAGAGTCAGTGCGGATACCAGACAAGGAGAGACCATGTTCATTGGCAAGGCGGATTCCATCGCACATAGCCCGGGTTTCCGCTACCAGGCAGCTGCCCACACCATAGAAAAAGGAGAAAGTCAATACAAGCTTCCCTCTACTATCCCGAATACATCCACCACCACCACAGGGCCCAGGGTTTCCTTTGCTAGCACCGTCGACATTCAAGACAAGTCCCTGATCAGGCGGGATCCATCGAACAAGCTTGACAATCCGAGGAGGGAACCTGCACCTGAATCCTAGATCTGAAAGAAGCAAGAGCTGCCCGTCTGTGGGGTGCTGTTTGAAGGTCTGCTTAGCAAGGGCAGCATTAATCTGGAACTGAATATTGTGAATGCAGTGCACAGAGGTGTTGCAGAGACCCTCATAGCGCATCTTGCACCTCGCCTTCCAGACCTCCCATATAATCAGGATAGAGGCATAAGTAACAACATAACCATACGGAGATAGGAGGCTGTAGCTGGTGAGGAGATCCCAAATGCGCTGAGTGATATGATGGTGAGCTCGAAGAGGAATATCAAGGAAGGAACTTGCCCAGTTCCACATGGGGACAGTCAGGTCACTTTTCAGGAAAAGGTGATCTAGATCCTCAACACACGGGAGCATGCAGCAACTGCAGCGAGATACCATAGCAACGCCACTGTCCGCAACCCGAGCATCAACAGGAATCGCTTGTATAGAACCTTCCAAGAAAACAAGGAAGCTCGCCTTTGGAAATGCTGGATCCACAGATGGGTCAAAGGAGTACGTCTGATGCCTTTCGGCCGAAGCTGCTCATAAGTCGATTTCAGAGTGAAGGCTCCAGAGGCGGAAGGTGACCAGATGCAAATGTCTTCAAATTCTGATAGATGGATGCCATCAAGGCTGAGAGCGTCAGGAAGAGAACTACGCACAGGATGTGCCACGTCAGTAAGAACATCTCGGACTGTCAGTGGCGGTGTCTGATAATTGGTCGGAAAGAAATGGCGCAGCAGACGGTCACCAATCCACAGATCATTCAGAAAATTCACTCGCCTACCATTACCAACAATCCACCGGGTATTTGAGATAACCAAGTCATATGCTGAGCGGAAAGTATTCCTGGAGACGCCGTGCAGTTTAGGTGCACAAAGCTCAGACCCTTTGTCCAGATGGAAGCGACGTCGTGCGTAATCAGCCCAAAAAGAAGAGCGACGCCGTCCTTTGTCCAGATGGGTCAAAGCACTACCAGACTGATGTCCCACCTTACTCGACGAAGTCGAGTTCCAGCCGCCCCGGGAGGGTTGGTGATAAGTGTGCATTTTTCCTTGTTAATTCATAATTATTCACATTTTTATGAGCTTAAATTATGATCAATATACACTTCTCACACTTATTATTGATTTTGTATCAAATATTTATTTTTATGAAATTAAATAAATTTTAATTATATTTTTTTGCATTTATGCAGGCACTCGGTACGCGAAAAGCTCCACGAAAAAAAAATAAAAAGAAAATAAAAATATTATTTTGAATGGGCCAAAAGCCCAAGGACTTGTTCAAAAAAAAAAGAATAAAATTTAGAATAAAAAATAAATTTATTTACTATTTTTTAGAATTTTCTAACTATTTATAGATATATAAATAGCTATATTAATATATATATACATATATATTAAAAATAATAATAAAACAAAAAAAACGTTTAAACCGCCCCCCCCCCCCTTTCCCGCCTTCGCCCCGCCCGCGCCTTTGGCACGGGCGACGAGGTCGGCGGGCGAAGGAGGGGGGGGGACGTGGCAGGTGGCGGGGGCCGGAGCGGCGCGAAGGCGGAGGCTCCGCGGCGGGGGTCGTGGCGGGCCGTGGCACGCCGAGCGGCACGGGCGCGAGCAGGCGGGCTCGGCCGGGCGGGCTTGGGCTCGCACGGGCGCGGGCAGGCGGGCTCGACAGCGGCTGGGCCACGGGCGCGGGCGGTCGCACGCGACGCACGCGGGCGCGTTCGCCGCGTGCGACGCGTGGCGACGGTGGAGAAGTTCGGTGCACGGAGGGCCCACGGCCGGCCGCCTAACAATGCGGTCGGCGGTCGGCACGTTGCGCCCGGAGAGAGAGAAAGAGAGAGAGAAGGAGAAGAAAAGGCCAAAAAAATGCCAAACAAATTCAGAAAAATCCGAAAAAAATGGCAAAGTGGGCAGAACCTACCTGCCTATCATTTTAGGCTAAAATTGGGTACACTTGTTTGGAGTGTTTTTGTAACCCCTATATAAAGGGTGCATTGGTCTTGAATGAGGAGTTAGCAAGTTAGCAAGTTAGCAAGTTGTTAGTTGTTAGAGTTAGAACTAGATGGAGTTAGGGAGAGAGCTAGCTATGGGCATTTGTAATGTAAGTTCTTTACATTTCTGAAGTTTTTGATTGTTGGAGTTGTGTTTTTCCAAGCTTTTGAAGTCAAATTTGTAAGTTGAATTTATTGCAATACAAGTTTCGTTTTAGAATTCAGTCTTTTCATAGCCTTATTTCTCATTATTTTGATCCTCATTTCAAATTCTTGTTTTCATAAAAGTTGTTCCTTTGTACGTTTTCTTCAACTTCTCTGTTTAGCATTTCTTCAAATTCGTCCAAATTCATAGAGGTAATACCCATTTTCTTAAGTGCTGTCCTGTGCATTTACTGTTCATCCGTGGTGATACCTTCTTCCATTCATTCATTTTGAAGTCTTTCTAGTCCTCAAATAACTCTGGATTCTTCATAAGAGTTGTTCCTCTCTTGTATCGCTAAGTTTTATTCTTCTTGCACTTTGTCAGATTCCTCTTCTTTTGAGCTTTAGAATTAAGTTTTCTAGGTGCTGGTTTTCTGTCAATTACTGTTCATCCGAACCAATAGGTCCTAGTTTTTCAAGTTTTTTCTTATCTTCATTTCATTTTCTGTTTCTGTGTTCTTCATAAAAGTTCTTCCTTTTTCAATTCTCTACAACTTTCATGTTTTCAACTTTTCTAATTCCATTCAGATTTCAAGTTATTTCATTTCTTCCAACCCCCATTTCCACTTGAATTCTGTTTTGTTTTCACCTTAAAGTTTCAAACTTGTTATATGCAAACCCGTTCTTCTTAAGTGTTTCAAACATACCCGAAGCGGTGATTCTTCTTCAAATCCTCTCACGGCGTCGACTTCCTAGGCGGAACGATCATCATCAAAGGCTCGGCGTGGAAACGACGACGTTCTTCACTCAATTGGCTAAATTTTCTTTACTTATCCCTTGTCATTTCAAGTTGTAATTTCATTTCCGTTAGTTGTAATCGCACTCAAAATCCAAAAATTGGTCTTTCAAAACACAAGCATATTTTCCAACTAAGAAAAATAACCAAATTCCTTCCCCGTGGGATCGACCCGTACTTACCATTATACTCATGTTTTCAAATCCATAAGTGAGTGAGTGCGGTTATAAATATTTAAAATTTGTGTGGCACGGCAATTTTAACAACGACTGTCCAAGCGACATCAAATTTTTGGCGCCGTTGCCGGGGAATGGAGATACTTTTCATAGTTGGATATTCTTGTGTTTACTTTGTATATTTGTATATTGATTTTTGCTTTCTTTACTTGTGCAGGAAAACGAAAAAAATTTTGAAAAACAAAGAAAGAGGAAGATCGAATCTGAAATGCCAAGGTTATGAAACGTTGTTGAAAGCCCGACAGCATTGCTAAAGGGCTGAAATCAAGAAACAGGTTCTATCTTTTCACTTTCTGAAAAAAATTTACAAAAATCTGAAAATTTCTTGAAAACTCTATAAAAATAAAAAAAAACAATCAAAACAAAAGAAAAATTTTCATGCTGGTTAGTTAGGTTCATTAACTAAAAATAAAAATAAAAAAATCTTCATTTGTACCAAATAAAAGACCTCATTGCAAGAGTAGAAACTACACTTTCATGCTCTAGGTCATGCATCATTTAGCTTAGAATTTGTCTTTGTTTAATTTCTGCATTGTATTTTGAAGATCGCGAGGGGCAAGGTACGTTCTACTGATCCCAGTCTGGCATTCATTTTTGCATAAAGAACCCTTTGTTTGAAATTGTGGTGTGCATTTCATTTCAAAATACTTTAAGGGCAACACCCCTAACAAGATAAGGTGTGGATTTCATCACCCTCCCTTAGCCCGAAAACCACAATTTCCTTGCATCTCTGCATTACCTAGGCCTTAATAAAAGCCAGTAGACGTTGGCCCTAGGATCACACTGTGATTCCTGTGATATTTAGGTTTATCCTCTTATGAAAACTGGTGTCTAAGGCAAGACGGTCGGATGGCAAACGCCTTAAGCGGGATTGTGGTTTTGTATAATAAGGTCCCTACGAAAGTAGAGGGAACCTCCCACTTCCCCACCCCTTACCTGGCCGGTGGACATACTGAGGGTGAATTTAAGTTCATTTTAATCACTTTGTGAAACCACATTTGTAGGTCTGAGTCGCATCTAGGTCATTAGGATAATTTGTGTTAACTTGTTTGTGTTTGCATAAAAAAAAGTTTTGAAAAATTGAAAAAAAAATATAATTTGAAATACTTAAAAAATGTAAAAAAAAAAATTTCCTTTTATGGCCATTCATCTTGGAGGGAAACCCACGCCTATGAAGGAGCATTTTTATCCTTCTTCTTACAAGCCTTCCACCTGTATTCAACTCCCCGATATTCACGTTGATCAATATGAGATTCGCCCTAGTCTCATCCAGATGCTCCCATCTTTTTATGGGAATCTTAATGAAAATCCTTATAGGCATCTAGATAATTTTCTAAAAATTTGCTCCCTAATCAAAATTCAGAATTTTAATGATGATTCCCTTAAGTTGATCTTATTTCCATTCTCATTGAAAGATAAAGCAAAATGTTGGTTAAGGAGGTTTGGAAAAACTATCAGGACTTGGGAAGACATGCAGTCAGAATTTTTAAAAAAATTTTACCCCATAGGCCAAACCAACATGATGAGAAGGGCGATTACAGGATTTACTCAACGTCCGGGAGAGCAATTTCATGAATCTTGGGTGAGATTAAAGGAGCTAGTGAGTCAATGTCCACATCATGGGTTGCCCAGATGGCAAATTATCTTTACATTTTATGAGGGGTTATCCAATTTTGATAGGCAGATGGTGGATATATATTGTGGAGGGGCATTTTTAAGCAAAAGTGAAGATGAGGCATATGATCTATTTGAGATTTTGAGTGAAAATTCAATCAATCGTGCCTCTATCTCATCTCATCAACAACTTGTAGGACATGTCAAACAGGTGGAAAATCTAATCCACACTTTCATGCAAGTGTGTGAATTCTGTGCCAGTCTCACTCACCATGTGAGTGAATGCCCTACTATAGCCCGACTCTCTCCCGTCATCCAAGCACAGGTCCAAAATTCCCTAGGATTCTCTCAGCTCAAACATGTTACAGATAATGATAATCTTGGCTGGAGTAATCACACAAATTTGCCTTGGATGGATTCAACAATCCAAACCCATTTGTCTACACCTCTACCCCAAGCAATTCACGAGCAGCCCATGTATACCCAACTTCATCTCAACTCATCTCACCCCGATTTCGGACTCAATGTCAATACTAAGGGTGATTCACCGGGCCACTACTTTGAAGCTCAAAGCGTGTACTCTCAGTCTACTTACCATGACCCTTCGTCAATATTCAACCAACTCCCTCGATACGTGAATGATGATGATGATGATGATCCGATGCCTGGTATTTTGGCTCAAGATATCATTATTGGGAGTGAGGGGGAGTGCGCAAGCCATACCATGATGAAGGAAGGGACGGAATTAGGGGATGAATTAAAGAATACAAATGATCCTATTGATATCATCACCCCATTCTATGAATGTTTTGAGATTGAGAATATCACTAAGAAAATTAGTGGCCCAAACAGCTTAATTGAGGATCTACATGTCGAGGAGGATTACTTTATGATTAATAATCATGTTGATTTAGTGGAACTTAATTCTGAATCTTCTCCTCCCTTGGAAGAACTTGATGATGGGGCCTTGTTCGAAAAGTTTATATTTCATCTATCAACCCCATTATTGGAAAATTTGATTGAGAATCTTAAGGTGAGTGATGAGTATGATGAAAGCTCCGTCTTTGAAAAATTCCCATTTGATCTTACCTTTGATGAAGGGGCCGAGCTGGAACAATTTACATTTGATCTTCCCACTTCATTATTGGGAAATGTGATTCATAAATTTCTAGTAAATGATGAGTGTGATAAAGAGGTTTTATTAGAAACTTTCAAATTTGATCTACCCATTGAGCCCGATCCCCTCATGTTTGAATCATTGGATCAATTTGATTCTGGGCTCGTGCTACCCCTGCCAGATGAGCCTCTTCAATATGACATTCTGGGACCTGAGGGGGATGGACCAACAATATTCACTTTTGATTTAACTCCCCATCAGGAAGACAAGTTGATTAGTACCCTTCTAACACATGAGGCTGTTACTGGGAAGACTGTGGCTAATAATGACACTCTTATCCCTAAGCCACCGTTCGATGACCAAGTTCCCAAGGAGGAAGTAGTCAATAAAGAGGTCATCAGGAGGGACGATACAGGTGAAGGGGATCGATGGATTGATATTATGCAAGGGTTATACCTTGATCTTGACAAATTAATGGCCATAGATCATTTTTTGATATCTAAAGCTGAAAACTGGATGGCACACAGGGTTAATGTTACAAACAATCATGTGCGAGTCCTGCCTCTTTCTAGCCCCGGTCCGTACATGTCTACTCTTGTCTTCCAATGGATTAAGGGCTGGAATTTGAAGGAAGACAAGATCACGTGGTGGCTCATTTTAAAATCAACTTGTTGGTTGTTGAGCTACAGTGCGTCTGGCTGAAGACGTTAAATTTAGCGCTTTTTGGGAGGCAGCCCAACGTTTTCACAGTTTGGTGTGCAAATAAATGGCTTCTTGGGAGGCCACCCACGTTTTTTGTGATTTGATGTTTTGTTTTAGTGTGTTTCTTTTACAGTTCTCAGGCCACAACGCAATGAAGCTCTCATCACTTCGCCCGACCCATCAGGTTGTATCCTTCCATCCCAACTATATTATCTCTTTACATGTCCTCTGATCTTTCTACTGTTTATGCCATTGAGGACAATGTCATTTAAGTTGGGGGGGGGGGGGGGAGATAAACTTCAAAATTTTCAAAAATTTTCAAAAATTTCAAAAATTTCAAAAAAAAAAAAAATTCTTGCTTTCTTGAATTGTCATGTTTAACAACCGTTTTTCCCTGCATTAATGAGTCTTCTGATTCATGTCTCATGAAAAGTGATTCTGGAATAGAAACAACTGGGAAAAGGATGTTGGATAATTTATTTGCTCTAGCCATGGAAAACTGATTTAAGAATCTCTTTAAAGTTCAGATGCACTTTCGAAAAAATAAAATCACGATGCACGCTAATGAAACAAGAAGGATAAGCCTTCTGTTATTTTAGACAGACTGTCTGATATTCTGCATTTTCTGAAGAAGAAATATGTTAGAAGCTTTCTGCCATAGAAAAGTATGAGAAAAAAATAAAGCACCATGAAAAATGCTCCGATTCTGAGTAACCGGGCCTACTTCACCTAAGACGTGTTGAGATTCGTGTAAAACAGTGAAGGGTAGTGCAGCATCATGTGTGTAAAGAAAAAAAAATAAAAGGAGAAAAGAAAAAAAATATAGTGATCCCAAAAGGGACATTTCAATAAGGCAGATAAAAAGCTAGTGTGCATTAAACGCTCTTAGTAAGAAGTGCAGAATTGAAAGGCATTTGTTCATAATAGCAAGTGGAGGATGCAATTGTCTTCACTGTGGACTTAGCATTACACATGCACAAGTGCTACTGAATTTTGATTAGATTCTTGATCATGTACCTGAATTTCTGACATAAGACTAATCTGTGATAATTACTCCAGATTCTTGATATTTAGTTGACTCTATGAAAGATGAACTGGAAATGAGGCCTGAATATCTTTAAACTATTGTTAGTCCTAAAATTTTTCATTATGTGCATTGCTAAGGGACTAGCAATGAGTAAGTTGGGGGGTGCGGAGATAAAGTTCAAAAATTTCAAAAATTTTCAAAAATTTCAAAAATTTCAACAAAAAAAAAATTTTCTTGCTTTCTTGAATTGTCATGTTTAACAACAGTTTTTCCCTGCATTAATGAGTCTTCTGATTCATGTCTCATGAAAAGTGATTCTGGAATAGAAACAACTGGGAAAAGGATGTTGGATAATTTATTTGCTCTAGCCATGGAAAACTGATTTAAGAATCTCTTTAAAGTTCAGATGCACTTTCGAAAAAATAAAATCACGATGCACGCTAATGAAACAAGAAGGACAAGCCTTCTGTTATTTTAGACAGACTGTCTGATATTCTGCATTTTCTGAAGAAGAAATATGTTAGAAGCTTTCTGCCATAGAAAAGTATGAGAAAAAAATAAAGCACCATGAAAAATGCTCCGATTCTGAGTAATCGGGCCTACTTCACCTAAGACGTGTTGAGGTTCGCGTCAAAAGGAAAAGGGAACTTGGATCTGTGGAACCGGGCCTACTTCACCTAAGACGTGTTGAGGTTCGTGTAAAACAGTGAAGGGTAGTGCAGCATCATGTGTGTAAAGAAAAAAAAATAAAAGGAGAAAAGAAAAAAAATATAGTGATCCCAAAAGGGACATTTCAATAAGGCAGACAAAAAGCTAGTGTGCATTAAACGCTCTTAGTAAGAAGTGCAGAATTGAAAGGTATTTGTTCAGAATAGCAAGTGGAGGATGCAATTGTCTTCACTGTGGACTTAGCATTACACATGCACAAGTGCTACTGAATTTTGATTAGATTCTTGATCATGTACCTGAATTTCTGACATAAGGCTAATCTGTGATAATTACTCCAGATTCTTGATCTTTAGTTGACTCTATGAAAGATGAACTGGAAATGAGGCCTGAATATCTTTAAACTATTGTTAGTCCTAAAATTTTTCATTATGTGCATTGCTAAGGGACTAGCAATGAGTAAGTTGGGGGGTGTGATAAGTGTACATTTTTCCTTGTTAATTCATAATTATTCACATTTTTATGAGCTTAAATTATGATCAATATACACTTCTCACACTTATTATTGATTTTGTATCAAATATTTATTTTTTTGAAATTAAATAAATTTTAATTATATTTTTTTGCATTTATGCAGGCACTCGGTACACGAAAAACTCCACGAAAAAAAAATAAAAATAAAATAAAAATATTATTTTGAATGGGCCAAAAGCCCAAGGACTTGTTCAAAAAAAAAAGAAAAAAAATTAGAATAAAAAATAAATTTATTTACTATTTTTTAGAATTTTCTAACTATTTATAGATATATAAATAGCTATATTAATATATATATATATATATTAAAAATAATAATAAAACAAAAAAAAACGTTTAAACCGCCCCCCCCCCCCCCCCCCCCTTTCCCGCCTTCGCCCCGCCCGCGCCTTTGGCACGGGCGACGAGGTCGGCGGGCGAAGGAGGGGGGGGGGACGTGGCAGGTGGCGGGGGCCGGAGCGGCGCGAAGGCGGAGGCTCCGCGGCGGGGGTCGTGGCGGGCCGTGGCACGCCGAGCGGCACGGGCGCGAGCAGGCGGGCTCGGCCGGGCGGGCTTGGGCTCGCACGGGCGCGGGCAGGCGGGCTCGACAGCGGCTGGGCCACGGGCGCGGGCGGTCGCACGCGACGCACGCGGGCGCGTTCGCCGCGTGCGACGCGTGGCGACGGTGGAGAAGTTCGGCGCACGGAGGGCCCACGGCCGGCCGCCTAACAATGCGGTCGGCGGTCGGCACGTTGCGCCCGGAGAGAGAGAAAGAGAGAGAGAAGGAGAAGAAAAGGCCAAAAAAATGCCAAACAAATTCAGAAAAATCCGAAAAAAATGGCAAAGTGGGCAGAACCTACCTGCCTATCATTTTAGGCTAAAATTGGGTACACTTGTTTGGAGTGTTTTTGTAACCCCTATATAAAGGGTGCATTGGTCTTGAATGAGGAGTTAGCAAGTTAGCAAGTTAGCAAGTTAGTTAGTTGTTAGAGTTAGAACTAGATGGAGTTAGGGAGAGAGCTAGCTATGGGCATTTGTAATGTAAGTTCTTTACATTTCTGAAGTTTTTGATTGTTGGAGTTGTGTTTTTCCAAGCTTTTGAAGTCAAATTTGTAAGTTGAATTTATTGCAATACAAGTTTCGTTTTAGAATTCAGTCTTTTCATAGCCTTATTTCTCATTATTTTGATCCTCATTTCAAATTCTTGTTTTCATAAAAGTTGTTCCTTTTTACGTTTTCTTCAACTTCTCTGTTTAGCATTTCTTCAAATTCGTCCAAATTCATAGAGGTAATACCCATTTTCTTAAGTGCTGTCCTGTGCATTTACTGTTCATCCGTGGTGATACCTTCTTCCATTCATTCATTTTGAAGTCTTTCTAGTCCTCAAATAACTCTGAGTTCATTATAAGAGTTGTTCCTCTCTTGTATCTCTAAGTTTTATTCTTCTTGCACTTTGTCAGATTCCTCTTCTTTTGAGCTTTAGAATTAAGTTTTCTAGGTGCTGGTTTTCTGTCAATTACTGTTCATCCGAACCAATAGGTCCTAGTTTTTTAAGTTTTTCCTTATCTTCATTTCATTTTCTGTTTCTGTGTTCTTCATAAAAGTTCTTCCTTTTTCAATTCTCTACAACTTTCATGTTTTCAACTTTTTCTAATTCCATTCAGATTTCAAGTTATTTCATTTCTTCCAACCCCCATTTCCACTTGAATTCTGTTTTGTTTTCACCTTAAAGTTTCAAACTTGTTATATGCAAACCCGTTCTTCTTAAGTGTTTCAAACATACCCGAAGCGGTGATTCTTCTTCAAATCCTCTCACGGCGTCGATTTCCTAGGCGGAACGATCATCATCAAAGGCTCGGCGTGGAAACGACGACGTTCTTCACTCAATTGGCTAAATTTTCTTTACTTATCCCTTGTCATTTCAAGTTGTAATTTCATTTCCGTTAGTTGTAATCGCACTCAAAATCCAAAAATTGGTCTTTCAAAACACAAGCATATTTTCCAACTAAGAAAAATAACCAAATTCCTTCCCCGTGGGATCGACCCGTACTTACCATTATACTCATGTTTTCAAATCCATAAGTGAGTGAGTGCGGTTATAAATATTTGAAATTTGTGTGGCACGGCAATTTTAACAACGACTGTCGAAGCGACATCAGTTGGTAGGGACAGCATCGGACCAGTCACACGTGTTGTATATATATCTCGGTGTTTTTGATGATAACAAAACCAAGGACATATTGTTGCTTACATGCTTGGATCTAATAACCTAAGTGATTTTCATAAGCCTTCAAGGTCGGAACTCTTCATGCTTTTGCTTAAGGTTTTAGCATTCCAAATGGTTTTCTAAGAACTTGAATGAACTTATAATAACTTTTAACCAATCGTTTCAATTCATGCCTCGATCATATGGACATACTTTTCTGGGCTAAACTCTTCATTTTTTAGGTTTTTGACAGTCCGGTCGACCTCCAGCATCACCCCGGTCGACCTGGAATAACAAAATCAAACTTTCTACAGGCTGTCTCAGTGGCGGTCGTCCGCCCCCTCAATCCCGGTCGACCGAATCTCCCAGGGACCGGCCTCCTATAGGTTTCTCAGTGGCGGTCGACCGCCAGCCCCTGCAGGTCGACCGCCAGCCCCGAGCTGCCCAATATTGTTGACTTTTTGTCACTTCGAAAGAAGCCTTTCCACTTGGTATTGTTTAATCCCTTAGCACTCAAACCCTCCAGAAATTGTGGATCTGTTCTGGGGGGAGTTCATGGACCATTCAAAGCCTATAAAACTTATACAACAGGGTTAAGAAAACCTTAATGCTCAAGGTGGATCAAAGAGGCTATCAAAGAGGAAGAGAAGGAAGCTAGCACTGTAGACGTGAACAGTGATCCGAGAGGAATTCTTCATCCTTCTTCATCCATTCAAGTGAAGATCAAGCCAAGGGATCAAGCTGCATCCAAAGCATTCTTCATCCACTAAGGGGGAGCAACTCAAGATTCTTCTTTTGTGTTCTAAATTCATATTTTCTCTTGAGCTTCATTTGTGGTTCTTCAGTGTGTGTGGATCTTCCTAGATCCGTGTGTGTGTGTCTGTGTGTTCAATCCGTTGTAGTTGTGTGTGTGTTGAGGTGTTCTTGCACCTTCGCGGAAGCCCTCTTTCCCAGTGTGTGTGTGCATCTGATCTTGTAACACTTTACAAGATAGTGTGTGGATCCTCACTGTCGGTGAGGGGTGGACGTAGGTTGATGTTGTGGCATCCGAACCACCTTAAATTTGCTGTCTCATTGTGGTTTGCTCCTTATCTCCTATCCCCCTTCTGTGCACCCCTGTGGATCCAGTTTTTGAAACCGTTAGATCTAAATTTTTGTCCCCCTTCCTCATAAATCCTTCAGTATATCAAAAGCTGGATTCGGACTGACAAGGTTACTCTTGTCGGAAAGATAACAGCTTGCGTGAGTGAATCTACGGATTTGTTGACTCCGCCTAGTACCAAGGGTTTTTGCAGTGTTGTTTTGATAAATCTAGTTTTTCCTGCTCTTGTTTTCTTGTGTTCTCACGTAATCATAAAATTAATTTTATTTCGGCAAAGAATTTGTTATCACCCAATTCACCCCCCTCTTGGGTGCCATTTAATCTCGGGACTTCAATTGGTATCAGAGCTAAGGCTCTTTCTTTCACAGATCCAATGATCTAGAGTAAGATCCGGTTAAATGGCAAACAAGGGTATGATACCCGAGGGTCACTCCATTAACCCTCCTCCCTTCTTTGACGGTTCAAACTACTTGTACTGGAAAAATAGAATGCATGTGTTTCTGAGGGCTCAAGAGTATGAAGTTTGGAGAGTTGTGGACAAGGGCCCACATAAACTCGAGGCTGATGAAGAAAAATGGACACCCGAGGAAATTAAGAAATGCACTACAAATTTCAATGCCCTGAATATTATGCAATGTGCGATACACCCTAATGAATTCTCTCGTGTTTCTATGTGCAGCTCAGCCAAAGAAATATGGGACAAGCTGCGACTCATATACGAGGGAAATTCAGAGGTCAAGGAAACCAAGGCAAATCTCCTAGTCACTGACTATGAGCTATTTAAGATGAAACCTAAAGAAACCATCTCCGAGATGTTTGCAAGGTTAATAGAGATCACAAATGGTCTCAAAAGTCTCGGGAAGGAATACTCAAATTCCGACCTTGTGAGGAAGGTGTTAAGGTCCCTACCGCCGACTTGGCACACAAAGGCCACGGTAATTGAAGACTCAAAGAACTTGTCAACTCTCACCTTAGACGAACTCATAGGGTCACTCATGACCTATGAGATAAATGTAAAGAGGACAGTTGATGAAGACATCAAGAAGAAGAAGGTCATTGGATTGAAAGCTCATCACTCTGATGACAAATTTCAAGAAGGTGAATCAAGTGACGAAAGCAATGAAGAGGAAGAATTGGCGATGATAACTCGCCAAGTGAGGAAATTTTTAAGGAAGAAGAGAAACTTTCAGGGAAACTTCAGAAAGGGGCAAAGAATGCCCACGCAAACCAAAGGCGAATCAAGCAAGCCAAGTAGCATCATATGCTACGAATGCAAGAAGCCTAGACACATGAGAGGTGAATGTCCGGATCTGAAAAAGAAATTCAAAAAGGAGAACTTCAAGAAACCCAAAGCCATGGTCGCCACTTGGAGTGATGAAGAAGATGAACCATCTGATGAAGAAATCCAAGAACTCGTTGAAAGCTTGTGCCTCATGACACATGAAGATGAATCTACGGAGGTAAACTCTAACCCTGATTTCATCTCCAATGAACAATGGGAATCTGAATATGAAAAGTTGTACATGAAATACAAGAAAATTAGATCTGAAAATAAAACTCTCAAAAAGAAACTTGATGACTTGTCACATGAAGACATCTTTGTCAAACTTGAGAAACTGGAACAAGAATAGTTTGAGGCTACGGAAGAAAAATAAAATCTATTACAAATAATTTTAGACTGTGATAAAACCAAAGAAGAATTATCTTGCAAAGTAGTTGAAATGGAAAAAGCATGTGAAAAGATCAAAATTGAAGAACGAATTTTGAAATCTACAAACTCAGAACTTGAAGAAAAGATTATGACTCTAGAGAAAGAAGTGGTTGATCTCCAGTCTACATTGTCAAGATTTGTTAAGGGCAAGCAAAATCTAGATAACTTGTTGGGAATCAAAATCAATTTTCAAAAGGAAGGTCTTGGATACACCCCCCAAAACAATAAATCGTTTGAGCATAAGATCACCACATCCCTTGTTCATGAGGAAGATAAAAACCATGTTTCATGTTTCAAAGCTGAACCAAAACATGTTCAACTTAAACCACGACAGTTTCAAAGGAAGTTTGCACCTGTTAATTATTATCATTGTGGTAGATTTGGCCATGTTATTGTGAATTACTGGTTTAAACAAAACTCACCAAGAAATCATACTTTTTGGACCAAGAAGAGATATACCAAGAATTGGACTAACTCCTACGGACCCAAACTAGCTTGGGTACCAAAAATAATTGCATGAGAATTTTTCTTCTTGCAGATATGTCTCGAAGCCAGGGGGAGCAAATGGTACTTAGATAGCGGCTGTTCAAGGCATATGACAGGGGACAAGGAAGTGTTCTCTGCACTGCAAGACAAGGATGGAGGTTCAGTTGTCTTTGGAGGTTAAGACAAAGGTAAAATCATTGGGATTGGCAACATTGGTAAGAATTCTAAAATTCTTATTAAAGATGTACTTTTGGTGAAAGGTCTGAATCATAATTTGCTAAGCATAAGCCAATTGTGCGATAAGGGTTTCAATGTTATTTTTGATGAAACTCACTGCATTATCTTGAACAAAAATACAAATGAGATCAAATTTCTTGGAAAAAGGAATAACAATGTCTATACTGTTGATATTGATAATGTTTCGTGTGATGATCTCTGCTTGGTTGCGAACAATCATGAAAATGCATGGTTATGGCACCGAAGATTAGGTCATGCTAGTTTTGGAGTAATCTCTAAGCTGTCTAGACATGACTTGGTGAATGGACTGCCAAAATTGAAATTTGAAAGTGATAGGATCTGTGAAGCTTGTACAAAAGGCAAGCAAACACGAACCTCCTTCAAAAACAAAAATATTGTTTCATCTACTAGGCCTTTGGAACTGTTGCATTTTGATCTTTTTGGCCCTACTAGAACATCTAGCCTAGGTGGAAAATCATATGGCTTTGTGATTGTTGATGACTTTTTCATATTCACATGGGTGTTATTTTTAGCTAATAAAAGTGATGTCCTGATGGAGTTTCAAGTGTTTTGCAGAAAAATCTAAAATGAAAAAGGTTACCTCATCACCACCATCCAGAGTGATCATGGTGGTGAATTTAAAAATCATGAATTCAGCATTTTCTGTGAAGAGCAGGGGTACACATACAATTTTTCATCACCAAGTACGCCCTAGAAAAATGGAGTAGTGGAAAGGAAGAACAAAACATTAATAGACATGGCCCGGACCATGCTAAGTGAGAATTCCCTACCTAAGTATTTTTGGGCTGAGGCGGTGAGTACAGCTTGCTACATCATCAACAGGGTAATGGTAAGGCCCATTCTGATGAAAACTCCATATGAGCTCTACAAGGGTAAGAAACCAAATATCTCTTATCTTAAACCCTTTGGATGCCCTTGCTATATTTTGAACAATGGTAAGTCTAACCTGGGTAAGTTTGATGAAAAGAGTGATAAAGGAATCTTCCTAGGTTATGTACTCAATTCTAGAGCTTACCGTTTATTTAATAAAAGGACCTTGGTTGTTGAAGAAAGTCCTCATGTCATCTTTGACGAATCCGAATCAAAACTGGTAGACCAAACTTCTTCTACCTTGGATGCAGATGAAGATCCTAAGAACTCAATGAGTTTCAAGGCTAAGGATGAACCATTGAAAGTAACCTCAAGCAATAGTGAAAAAGATGAAGATCTTACACTCGAGGCACTACAAGAACCACAAGTGCAGCATCCTGACCTACCCAGCTCTTCCACATTTTTAAAGGATCATCCAGCTGTGAACGTCATAGGCAATCTAGAGGATGGGTAAGAATTAGGTTATCTCTAAGGCTAGTAGAAGAAGAAGACTTGATGGCCTTGCTGTCACAAGAAAAACCCAAGGACATTCTTGAAGCTCTTCAAAATGAATTTTGGATTCAAGCTATGCATGAAGAGCTGCACCAGTTTGAAAGAAACAAAGTGTGGACTCTTGTACCGCATCCTAAGAACCATCCCACTATTGGAACCCGTTGGGTTTTCAGAAACAAGTTGAATGATGCAAGATTGGTTGTTAGGAATAAGGCCCGGCTCGTAGCCAAAGGGTATAGCCAGGAGATGGGAATTGATTTTGATGAGTCTTTTGCACCTGTTGCCAGACTTGAAGCAGTCTGAATCCTACTATCCTTTGCTTGCTCCTTGAACTTTAAATCATTTCAAATGGATGTTAAATCTGCATTTCTCAATGGTTATATCAAGGAGGATGTGTTTGTAGAGTAGCCTCCAGGTTTTGAAGATTCCAAACATCCACGACATGTGTACAAGCTCCAAAAGGCCTTGTACGGACTAAAACAAGCACCAAGGGCATGGTATGAAAGGCTTACCTCATTTCTGGTTGAAAATGGGTTCAAGAGAGGTCAGGTTGATCAAACACTTTTCACAAGAAAATCAGGTAAGGAGATTTTAGTAGTTCAAGTCTATGTGGATGACATTATTTTTGGAGCTACTAACAATGCCTTATGCGATGAGTTTGCAAAGATTATGCATGGAGAATTCGAGATGAGCTTAATGGGGGAGCTTACCTTCTTTCTTGGATTGCAGGTGAAGCAAACTTCTGAGGGCATTTTCATAAGTCAAGCAAAATATACAATGGAATTGTTGAAGAAATACGGGATGGCAGAAGCAAAACCTATATCAACTCCCATGGCCACCACCACAAAGCTGGATAAGGATGAAAATGGTAAAACAGTATATTCCATACTGTTTCGAGGTATGATTGGATCACTATTGTACCTTACATCATGTCACCTAGACATCCAATTCAGTGTATGCCTTTGTGCCCATTTTTAGTCATGCCCCAAAGAATCTCATTTATCAGCTGTTAAACGCATCTTTAGATATCTCATTGGCTCAGTTGACTTTGGCCTGTGGTTTCCTATCGGCAGTTCCTTTGATTTAATTGCTTATACCGATGCGGATTATGATGGGTGTATTGTAGATCGTAAAAGTACAAGTGGGTACTGCCAGTTTCTTGGCAGGTGCCTAGTCTCATGGGCCTCTAAGAAACAACATTCAGTAGCTCTCTCAACGGCCGAGGCTGAATATGTAGCCGCCGGAAGTTGTGGAGCCCAAGTACTTTGGATAAAAAATTAACTGCTTGATTTAGATATTGAAATGTCATGTGTGCCAATTTTGTGTGATAATACTAGTGTAATCAATCTGTCTAAAAATCATGTTCAACACTTCAGGACCAAGCATATAGATATTCGTCATCACTTCCTGAGAGATCATGTAGGAAAAGGGGTCTTTGAATTGAACTTCATTGACACACACAATCAGCTATAAATTCTTATCAAAGATCATAGTATTGTTTGTCTGGCTCTTTTGGAACCAAAAATTCATGTTAGTAAACTGCAAAGTATCTGCTATAAATTGGGTTTCAGTAACTGCTTAGCAAATTCTTCTGATGTGGCTCACATCTGGCTTATGTGGAAGGATCCTCTAGACTTTGTTCTCGTCAGTAATGATGACCAGCAATTAACTGTTTCTTAGGTTAGTAAAGTTTTGCCAACTTTTCACTCCACTCTGGTTTATGCAAAGTGTACAGCTGCGGAGAGACAATCCTTGTGGGTTTCCTTATGTTTGCTACACTCACAACTTGATGGTCCCTGGTTGGTAGCAGGGGACTTCAACTGTGTTCTGAATGCTGATGAAAAACTGGGTGGTAATCATCCTCCTCAGAGTGCTCTTTTGGATTTTAATGACTGTGTTGTTGATTGTGAGCTTCTAGATGCTGGTTTTATGGGATCAAAATATACTTGGCATAATAATCAGGCTGGTAACAGAGGCATCTGGGATAGACTGGACAGGGTTCTCCTAAATGCTTCCTGGCTGAACTTGTTACCCATTTCTGTGGAGCATCTATCTAGGGAAGCTTCAGATCATGCTCATTTGTTGATCAAGTCTACAGCCCAGAATAGATATCGGAGCAGGTTCTGCTTTCAGAAAATGTGGACATTGCATGAAAAATTTCTGCTGGATGTGAATGCATGTTGGCATAACAATCCACTAGCTTCCTCCCCCATGACTACTTTATACTTGAAGCTAAAGAATCTAAGGAAGATGCTGAGAGCCTGGAATAAGAATATTTTTGGAAATGTGCATCAAAATCTGAAAGAAGCAGAGGATTCAGTTCTTAAAGCTGAGCATCTCTATGACCTTAACCCGGATGAGGAGAATTATCGAGTTCTTGAAGAGGCAAAGTCCATGCAATCTGCCAGACTACTTCAGGAAGAACTTTTTTGGAAGCAAAAATCTGGTGTTAAGTGGCTGCTTGAGGGGGATAGAAATACTAGATATTTCCACTCTTCCACCATGGCTAAGAGACATAAATTCAGAATCAATCATCTTCAAAACGATGCTGGTATTCTAACTTCCTGTCATGAGGATATGAAGAATATTGCTGCTTCTCACTTCCAAAGAGCTTTCACTTCTCAAACTCATTATATAGAGGATTCATGTTTAAACTGCATCCCTTCTCTGGTCACTCAGGAAGATAATGCACTGCTTTGTGCTACTCCCTCTGATCAGGATATTAAGGATGTGGTCTTCAATTTATCCTCTGATAGTGCTCTTGGGCCTGACGGATTTACTGGTGCTTTCTACCAAAAGGCCTGGCCGATTATTGGTACTCTGGTTGTGGCAGCTGTTCAAGAAGCTTTTACTGCCCAGGTTGACCTCCCTCGAAGTGTGACTTCTACTCTTATTGCCCTGATTCCCAAGAAGTCCTCAGCCACTGACATCTCATATTACAGACCCATCAGCCTTTGCAACTTTTTCTACAAGATAGTCTCATCCCTTGTTAACAAAAGGTTGGCTCTTATCCTCTCGAAGATTATTTCTTTGGAACAGACTGCTTTCGTTAAAGGTAGACATATTGTTGAAAACATTGCTTTGGCTCAAGAATTAATTCAGGATATGGGAAGGAAAACCAGAGGTAACAATGTTATTTTTAAGCTTGATATGACCAAGGCGTATGACAGGCTTGAGTGGGATTTTCTGTTTGCTGTTCTTTATAGATTCGGTTTTTCTGTGCCTTTTATTGACCTTGTTGGCAAGCTGATAAAGAATTGCTGGTTCTCTGTCCTTCTTAATGGGGACACTGCTGGATATTTTAAATCTTCTAGAGGTGTAAGGCAGGGTGACCCCATTGCTCCCTCCTTATTCATTATTGCTGAGGAGAGCCTTAGCAGATCTCTTAAGCAGGCTTATATGGATGGTTCTATTGAGTGGTATAAAGGTCCCAGAAGCTGCTTTCCCATCTCTCATTTATTATTTGCAGACGACAATCTCATTTTCAGCAAAGGCAATGTGGTCTCCATCAGAAATCTACTTAGTGTTCTTCACATATATGAAAGGGCCTCGGGTCAACTTATCAATATTTTTAAGAGTGGTTTTTTCACTCATTCCAAGATTCAGGGTTCTTCCATCTCTCGCATTCATAATGCCACAGGGTTTGCAAGGCACTCTTTCCCTCATAAGTATTTGGGCTTTCCATTGGTTCTTGGCAGAAATAAAAAGGTCTACTATGCTGGTATCATCTCCTCAATTCAGAATCATATTTCTGGCTGGAAATCTGGACTGTTATCTCAGGGTGCTAGACTAGTTTTGATCAAGCATGTTCTCACTTCATTGCCCATCTACTCTCTTTCATCATCTCCTTTGCACACTGGAATTCATCAAATTCTAGAGAGATCATTTGCCAACTTCTTTTGGGGTTCTTCTCCTAATGGGAAAAAATGACATTGGAGAGCTTGGCAGTCTATCTGTAAGCCCATTTCACTAGGAGGCCTTGGAATACTTTCTCTTAGGCATATGGAAACAACACTCAGAGTAAAGATGCTATGGCAAACCCTGCATTCAAACTCACTGCGGGCATCTTTTTTCAGAGCAAAATATATTGGCAATGCTCATCTTCAGGATGTGTATTTCAAAAACATGAATGGCTTTTATTGAAGAAGCTGGACCAAGGCTAAAATTCTCATCTTACAATACAAAAAGGTTGTTGTTGGTGATGGGAACACCACTAGTTTCTGGTATGATAACTGGATTGGAGATCACAGTCTATCAGGTTTTATTCAGGATTCGGCTATTCAGAACCCTAACTCCACGGTGAATGAATTCCTCACTCTCTTACCTGTTGATGACTATGATGTTTTGAGTAGATCGGTTCCCTCTACTCTCAAAACTGCCATTGAGAGTACCAATCTCACTCAAGATCCTGATATTCAGGCTTGGAGTCTTTCTACTTCTAGCGATTGCTCTGTTGCTTCCACTTATAATTTACTGGCTGATCACAGTCACAACCAGTCCACTATTCCCTGGAACCGACTTTGGTCTGCATATCTGCCAACCAAGATATCTGTTCATCTGTGGAAACTTATTCATAATTGTATCCCGGTTGATTCTAATATAAAGAAACTGGGTATCCATTTATGCTCCAGATGCCTATGCTGCCAGAGACCGCAAGAAGAGGACATTAATCACCTATTCCTCAACAGTGATTTGGCTGCTCATATCTGGTCGCACTACACAAATGCTGGTTTGCTTTTGGCTGGAAATTCCATTAAGATTTTCATCCTGCAGGCTGTTAGCATAGCTAATCCAAAATCTAGTTTTGGTCATCTCATGCTTACTATTATTGGATATGGTCTTTGGAATATCTGGCGGGCTAGGAACTGTGCAAAGTACGAAGGCACCCCTTTATCCAAAACCAACATTCTTCATCAAATGCATTTCCAAGTCAAGCAGAACTGTGCCATTGCAAACCTTCCAGAAAGGGACAGAAATAACAAAAAAGTTATGCAGGTTTTGGGTATTGCCATTAAACCCTGTTCTGGTCCGCTGCTGAAAACTGTTAGGTGGGTGTGTCCTCCTTGGCCATCTCTCAAACTTAATACTGATGGTGCCTGTAAGCACAATGGAATTTCTGGAGGTGGGGGGGCCATTAGAAACCATTGTGGTGACATTGTCTTTGCCTTTTCGCATTTCTATGGTCAGTCCAATAGCTTAATTGCAGAAACTAGAGCTCTTCTGGATGGTATCAAGTACTTGCAAACTTTCAGTGATCAGCCTGCTCACATTGAATGTGACTCTTACACTCTTGTTATGATCATCAAAAAGAAGTTTCATTGCCCTTGGTCTATCCTCCCATATGTTCGCCAAATTTGGAGCTTAATCTCGCAGCAAGACCAAATTGAGCATGTTTATAGAGAAGGGAATAAAGTTGCGGATTCTTTGGCCTCCCATGCATGCAATACTAAATGTAATCTTTTCTTTTCTTCCAAGGATCTTCCCAGTGTTATAAGGGGAGAGGCCAGGCTTGATAAACTAGGCATGCCTAGTTTTAGATTGATGTAATATTTGCTTTATCTGTTTAAATAAAATTTACCTCCTATGGGGATGATGGTGGAGTGGTTCATCTCTTTACCCCTGGTAAAGGGAGCACTCTCCCACCAACTCCTAGGCAGGGTTTCTTGGATTAAAAAAAAACACACAATCAGCTAGCCGATATTTTCACCAAACCTCTGAACCAGGATCAATTTAATAAGATAAGAAGAGAACTTGGGATGTGCAAGGGTGAGAGCATACATGCATAGGTTTTCATTTGAGGTATAGGGTTGCATTTGTAGAAAAATCATGTGCATCAAGGGTAGAAAACTTGCATATTGCTTCTTTTTTTTTACTTATGTGTTTTTACTCACCTTGTATGCTTGGATGTAACTACTTATATTCAGCCCTTCTTGAATAATACTTCTATGGCCAAATATTAGGGGTGGGCATTATTCGGGTTCAACCCGAAAACCAAACCGAACCGAACGATTTGGTTCGGTTTGGTTTGGGTTGAAATTTGAAAATTTTTGGTTTGGGTTCAAACCGAACCGTATTAAAAAATTTGGTTTGGTTTGGTTTTGAAGTTCAAGAAATCGAACAAAACCAAACCGAACCGAATAACTCGAATTTAAGAATATTTTTATCAAATTAATATAAATGTATATGTAACTATAAATCTGAATTTAAAAAGTCTAATTCCCGCCATTCTAATGGGGTTTCCGACTTTATAAAATAGGTTTCAAATCACCTTCTATTTTACTGTAACCGAAGTTCTTAATTTTTTATGTGAAAATATTACGGAGCTTGTTCTTACAAGTTACAACTTTGTATGTTATTTTTTTAATATTTACTTTATTTGGTAGAAATTCTTTTACCCTACCTTTCTCTAATGTTGTTTGAATCCAATCTAATTTATAAAATAGGAGATGAATATGGTTCAAACCGAACCAAACCGAATTAATTCGGTTTGGTTTGGTTTGGTTTCAAACTAGTTTGGTTTGATTTGGTTCGGGTTGAAGCCTTAATTCGGTTCGATTTGGTTTGAGAAAAATTCTCTTCAAACCAAACCAAACCGTGCTCACCCCTACCAAATATTCCTTGATTACAAACATTTGTGGACTCAGTGTTGCTGGTACTAAAGGTACTAACTAGGGCAAATCAGAACCTTTTCTCTTATATACATCTTCATCTCCATAAACTTCCCATGTCATGTTGGTGGCCCCACTCAGGCAGTCCGTTGCCTATCCCTCAAATAAAAATAAAAAAAGAAAGAAAAGAAAAATAAAAAAAGGAAAAGGAAAAATTCAAAAATTGGGGATTTTAGTCCTGGCGGTCGACCGCCAGGCCCGCGCCGGTCGACCGCCGGCGGCAGACTGGCCCGACTTAAGGGTCAACCGACCCCTTTTATATGGGTCCTTTCTCTCTCCTTCTCTCTATCTTTCACTTCCATTCACTCTCCACCACCTTGCCCTAACCCTAGCACTCCCTATCTCCACCACCCAAGCCCCCATAACCCTCTCTTCCTCCACCCGCACACGACTCGGTCATCCCGTCGTCTTTTCGGGACATCCTCCATATGATCGTTCGTGCGTCTCTGGAGATCCATCTCTGCTTCCATATTGTGGAAAGATCGATCCAAGCCCTAGCAGTGCCCCTGTGCTCCATCCACATTCCCGGGGTTGAGATCGTTTATTCAAGGGTTTTTCGGTAGGTCTTTCAAGGTCGGGATGCCGCTCAGACTGAGTTCTCGGCGTTCTGCCCAAGGGCAAGCTAGCCGTCAACGGCCAGAGGCCCCGGCTCCTCCACCTTAGCTAGCTCCTCCTCTGCCTCGAGCACCTTTACCTTCACGTCCTATTATCGACCCTCGCTTGGTCGACTTCAACGAGGTGAATGAGCTCCTCCCGGACTTGTGCGCTCTTTTTGAGGTTCAAGAAGGTTGGATGGATTTTGTTACCCGGTACAATAGATATTATCCTCGGTTGGTACAGCAGTTCTACGGGTATTTAGTTGTGAGGAATGACCAGTTATATACCATGGTTGAGGGTGTAGAGCTTCATATCACTTTGGAGTTATTTCAGCAGGTCCTAGGAGTATCCACCATGGGTGCAGATATGGCATATGGTTTTGGTGAAGTTCCAACAACATTTACTGTTATGACCAACTGTGAGTATGTGCACGGTGTGAGCAATTTGATCAAGCTGAATGCCAATCATTTTCCTCCACTATAACGGGTCCTGCACCACATGTTTACATCATTGATTTATCCCAAAGTGGGCGGTCGGGATGAGGTTACAAAAGTTCAGAGATTCCTGTTCTATCATGTCATGAATGGAATTCAAATCAATATGGGTCGGCTCATGACAGATCTTATTAGCACCTGTCGTACCTACTTCCGGCACTCTCTTCCATATGCTTCGCAGTTGACCGGTGTCTTCATTTATGCCGGGATAAATGTGGCAAATGAGCAGTTCATATATGTTAGGCAGGATGATGTATACAACAAGCATAAAATTTTCACAGATTTTGGCTACTACTTTGGTCCCGACGGCGAGCTTGTGCGGGACATTCCAGTGTATGGGGAAGATGAAATCAGTGAGGAAGAAGAAGGACCAGCACAGCAGCCAGGCGAAGGGGATATCCCCCCTCCAGTTCCAGCTGAGGAGCAGCCTCCCCCATCATCTCCTTATCACTAGGATGTTGAGATGCCTCCTCCACCTCAGTTTCACCATGGGGAATCTTCCACTCAGGGGGCCGGACAGCGCCCTTCGGTGGACTACGAGGCTCTTGACGGGCGGCTTACCGGACTGGAGACTCGTGTGGACTCCCTTGGGGATCATCTCTCTACCCTTGGGGACACTATGGGCACTGCGTTTGACACCATATCCAGGCGCATGGACACCTTCTCTACTGCCTTGGACACTCTTTCTACTCAGATGGTCACTCTCACCACCCACATGACTTCCTTCCGAGAGGATTTAGCTGAGTCTGGCCAATCCTTTAGCTTCATGCACCTCTCCCTTCTTGGCATGCGGCGCCAGGATACGGCTCGTGATGAATCCATTGGTCATATTCTTGATCTTCTTCATAGTCATGATCACCATCTTGGCGACATTCGTCGGCACCTTGGCCTTCCACCTACACCTCTAGCAGATCAGCCACCTCCTGAAGATGCTCCATGAGGATTTATTTTGTTTTCACCTCTAGCATGTTCTTTTTTGGTCCGGTGTTGCTTGAGTCCCTCCTTCGTCTATCCTATCCCTTTTTACTGTTGACAAAGGGGGAGAAGTAGTAGGGCAGGTTTATTATCTACTTATGTATGTCGTTGTGTGGTTGTGTTGCTTGCTTGCATGTCACATGTGAGGGTTGTCGTAGTGTTAATCTTTTGCTTAGTCTTTGGTATTAGAGTCGTGCATTCACTCTCGCACTAATGTACCTTGTAATGAAATGATGAATTGAAAGTAATGGTGTTTGAACTCAGATGGTTGGCATTTGTGTCTCATTTCATATTCTTGATGGCATACAAGTGGTTGGGTGGTATATGCTACTTTGTATGTTGACCCTATTTGAATTTCCTTAAAACATGAACTTCGGTTTGAATGCCCTAGAGTTTTGTCATCATCAAAAAGGGGGAGATTGTTGTATATATATCTCGGTGTTTTTGATGATAACAAAACCAAGGGCATATGGTTGCTCACATGCTTGGATCTAATAACCTAAGTGATTTTCATAAGCCTTCAAGGTCGGAACTCTTCATACTTTTGCTTAAGGTTTTAGTATTACAAATGGTTTTCTAAGAACTTGAATGAACTTGTAATAACTTTTAACCAATCGTTTCAATTCATGCCTCGATCATATGGACACACTTTTCTGGGCTAAACTCTTCATTTTTCAGGTTTTTGACAGTCCGGTCGACCTCCAGCATCACCCCGGTCGACCTGGAATAACAGAATCGAACTTTCTACAGGCTGTCTCAGTGGCGGTCGACCGCCCCCTCAATCCCGGTCGATCGGATCTCCCAGGGACCGGCCTCCTACAGGTTTCTCAGTGGCGGTCGACCGCCAGCCCCTGCAGGTCGACCACTAGCCCCGAGCTGCCCAATATTGTTGACTTTTTGTCACTTCGAAAGAAGCCTTTCCACTTGGTATTGTTTAATCCCTTAGCACTCAAACCCTCCAGAAATTGTGGATCTGTTCTGGGGGGAGTTCATGGACCATTCAAAGCCTATAAAACTTATACAAAAGGGTTAAGAAAACCTTAATGCTCAAGGTGGATCAAAGAGGTTATCAAAGAGGAAGAGAAGGAAGCTAGCACTGTAGACGTGAACAGTGATCCGAGAGGAATTCTTCATCCTTCTTCATCCATTCAAGTGAAGATCAAGCCAAGGGATCAAGCTGCATCCAAAGCATTCTTCATCCACTAAGGGGGAGCAACTCAAGATTCTTCTTTTGTGTTCTAAATTCATATTTTCTCTTGAGCTTCATTTGTGGTTCTTCAGTGTGTGTGGATCTTCCTAGATCCGTGTGTGTGTGTCTGTGTGTTCAATCCGTTGTAGTTGTGTGTGTGTTGAGGTGTTCTTGCACCTTCGCGGAAGCCCTCTTTCCCAGTGTGTGTGTGCATCTGATCTTGTAACACTTTACAAGATAGTGTGTGGATCCTCACTGTCGGTGAGGGGTGGACGTAGGTTGATGTTGTGGCATCCGAACCACCTTAAATTTGCTGTCTCATTGTGGTTTGCTCCTTATCTCCTATCCCCCTTCTGTGCACCCCTGTGGATCCAGTTTTTGAAACCGTTAGATCTAAATTTTTGTCCCCCTTCCTCATAAATCCTTCAGTATATCAAAAGCTGGATTCGGACTGACAAGGTTACTCTTGTCGGAAAGATAACAGCTTGCGTGAGTGAATCTACGGATTTGTTGACTCCGCCTAGTACCAAGGGTTTTTGCAGTGTTGTTTTGATAAATCTAGTTTTTCCTGCTCTTGTTTTCTTGTGTTCTCACGTAATCATAAAATTAATTTTATTTCGGCAAAGAATTCGTTATCACCCAATTCACCCCCCTCTTGGGTGCCATTTAATCTCGGGACTTCAATTGGTATCAGAGCTAAGGCTCTTTCTTTCACAGATCCAATGATCTAGAGTAAGATCCGGTTAAATGGCAAACAAGGGTATGATACCCGAGGGTCACTCTATTAACCCTCCTCCCTTCTTTGACGGTTCAAACTACTTGTACTGGAAAAATAGAATGCATGTGTTTCTGAGGGCTCAAGAGTATGAAGTTTGGAGAGTTGTGGACAAGGGCCCTCATAAACTCGAGGCTGATGAAGAAAAATGGACACCCGAGGAAATTAAGAAATGCACTACAAATTTCAATGCCTTGAATATTATGCAATATGCGATACACCCTAATGAATTCTCTCGTGTTTCTATGTGCAGCTCAGCCAAAGAAATATGGGACAAGCTGCGACTCATATACGAGGGAAATTCAGAGGTCAAGGAAACCAAGGCAAATCTCCTAGTCACTGACTATGAGCTATTTAAGATGAAACCTAAAGAAACCATCTCCGAGATGTTTGCAAGGTTAACAGAGATCACAAATGGTCTCAAAAGTCTCGGGAAGGAATACTCAAATTCCGACCTTGTGAGGAAGGTGTTAAGGTCCCTACCGCCGACTTGGCACACAAAGGCCACGGTAATTGAAGACTCAAAGAACTTGTCAACTCTCACCTTAGACGAACTCATAGGGTCACTCATGACCTATGAGATAAATGTAAAGAGGACAGTTGATGAAGACATCAAGAAGAAGAAGGTCATTGGATTGAAAGCTCATCACTCTGATGACAAATTTCAAGAAGGTGAATCAAGTGACGAAAGCAATGAAGAGGAAGAATTGGCGATGATAACTCGCCAAGTGAGGAAATTTTTAAGGAAGAAGAGAAACTTTCAGGGAAACTTCAGAAAGGGGCAAAGAATGCCCACGCAAACCAAAGGCGAATCAAGCAAGCCAAGTAGCATCATATGCTACGAATGCAAGAAGCCTGGACACATGAGAGGTGAATGTCCGGATCTGAAAAAGAAATTCAAAAAGGAGAACTTCAAGAAACCCAAAGCCATGGTCGCCACTTGGAGTGATGAAGAAGATGAACCATCTGATGAAGAAATCCAAGAACTCGTTGAAAGCTTGTGCCTCATGACACATGAAGATGAATCTACGGAGGTAAACTCTAACCCTGATTTCATCTCCAATGAACAATGGGAATCTGAATATGAAGAGTTGTACATGAAATACAAGAAAATTAGATCTGAAAATAAAACTCTCAAAAAGAAACTTGATGACTTGTCACATGAAGACATCTTTGTCAAACTTGAGAAACTGGAACAAGAATAGTTTGAGGCTACGGAAGAAAAATAAAATCTATTACAAATAATTTTAGACTGTGATAAAACCAAAGAAGAATTATCTTGCAAAGTAGTTGAAATGGAAAAAGCATGTGAAAAGATCAAAATTGAAGAACGAATTTTGAAATCTACAAACTCAGAACTTGAAGAAAAGATTATGACTCTAGAGAAAGAAGTGGTTGATCTCCAGTCTACATTGTCAATATTTGTTAAGGGCAAGCAAAATCTAGATAACTTGTTGGGAATCAAAATCAATTTTCAAAAGGAAGGTCTTGGATACACCCCCCAAAACAATAAATCGTTTGAGCATAAGATCACCACATCCCTTGTTCATGAGGAAGATAAAAACCATGTTTCATGTTTCAAAGCTGAACCAAAACATGTTCAACTTAAACCACGACAGTTTCAAAGGAAGTTTGCACCTGTTAATTATTATCATTGTGGTAGATTTGGCCATGTTATTGTGAATTACTGGTTTAAACAAAACTCACCAAGAAATCATACTTTTTGGACCAAGAAGAGATATACCAAGAATTGGACTAACTCCTACGGACCCAAACTAGCTTGGGTACCAAAAATAATTGCATGAGAATTTTTCTTCTTGCAGATATGTCTCGAAGCCAGGGGGAGCAAATGGTACTTAGATAGCGGCTGTTCAAGGCATATGACAGGGGACAAGGAAGTGTTCTCTGCACTGCAAGACAAGGATGGAGGTTCAGTTGTCTTTGGAGGTTAAGACAAAGGTAAAATCATTGGGATTGGCAACATTGGTAAGAATTCTAAAATTCTTATTAAAGATGTACTTTTGGTGAAAGGTCTGAATCATAATTTGCTAAGCATAAGCCAATTGTGCGATAAGGGTTTCAAAGTTATTTTTGATGAAACTCACTGCCGCTAATCCGAGAGGAATTCTTCATCCTTCTTCATCCATTCAAGTGAAGATCAAGCCAAGGGATCAAGCTGCATCCAAAGCATTCTTCATCCACTAAGGGGGAGCAACTCAATATTCTTCCTTTGTGTTCTAAATTCATATTTTCTCTTGAGCTTCATTTGTGGTTCTTGTAATCATTAAATTCTTCAGTGTGTGTAGATCTTCCTAGATCCGTGTGTGTGTGTCTGTGTGTTCAATCCGTTGTAGTTGTGTGTGTGTTGAGGTGTTCTTGCACCTTCGCGGAAGCCCTCTTTCCCAGTGTGTGTGTGTGCATCTGATCTTGTAACACTTTACAAGATAGTGTGTGGATCCTCACTGTCGGTGAGGGGTGGACGTAGGTTGCTGTTGTGGCATCCGAACCACCTTAAATTTGATGTCTCATTGTGGTTTGCTCCTTATCTCCTATCCCCCTTCTGTGCACCCTTGTGGATCCAGTTTTTGAAACCGTTAGATCTAAATTTTTGTCCCCCTTCCTCATAAATCCTTCGGTATATCAAAAGCTGGATTCGGACTGACAAGATTACTCTCGTCGGAAAGATAACAGCTTGCGTCAGTGAATCTACGGATTTGTTGACTCCGCCTAGTACCAAGGGTTTTTGCAATGTTGTTTTGATTAATATAGTTTTTCCTGCTCTTGTTTTCCCGTGTCCTCATGTAATCATAAAATTAATTTTATTTCGGCAAAGAATTCGTTATCACCCAATTCACCCCCCTCTTGGGTGCCTCGGGACTTCAACACGCAGCCGATGCCGCACCGCCCCGACACCACCGAGCTTGTGGCTCGGAGACTCGGCTTCTTGAAGATTCGGCGTGCTGAGTATTTTTGTGTGTGTATGAATTTGTGTATTGTGTGTATAATATATGTATTACTACATGTATTATTTACTTTTGTTTTATTAGGTTAAATATTCTATTATTTTATATTTTATTTAGCTAAGTCAAAAGTTGGTTGTTGACTTTTATTTTATTAGGCTAAGACATGAATGTCTTTAGTTGAAAGACTAGGGATATTCTTGTCCTAGTGGGATATGGCCTTTTCTATATAAAGGGGGCTGGTGTGTTGTTGTTTTCGTATGATGAAAAGAATCAAATGATTGAAACCTAAGAGCTCTTCCCCTCTTGCTTCCCCTTCCCTCCTTCTCCCTTGTGAGAATATAGTGATTGTCCGGTGAGAGACCATCCGGTGTGAAATTGAGCTGTCCGAGACAGTGATTATCCCATCACGTTCGCATCATCGGAGTGCCATCGACCCTTTCCACGATGCCGCCGCGTCACGTTGTTTTATTTTAATCATTATATCTTATTTATTATTGTCTTGGGCTATATAATTAGGTCAGATTATGTATCAATATTACGATGATGTCACAGTTCGAATCGATTCAATTGAACGATCTAATTGGTTCGAATCGATTCAACTCGTTAACGGGTCCAAATACTGATTCGATTATGATAATATTGAACGGTGACACTTCGTACGTTTAAAAAAAATTAATTTCAAAACTTTGCCATTAGATGACCGGAGATATGAGAAAGAGAGATTCGGAAGGAAAACAGAAGGAAGTCGTCGTACTCCATGATCAGCTGTGTGGAGTCATTTCTGTGGTTGGAGTTGGAGTACTTCATAACTTCGTAATTTCTCTCGGAAGGCGAGGAGGAAGGAGGATGGAGGGTGACACGGATCACTCCTTCGGGGAGGACGCGCCAGCGGAGATGGCCACCGTTGACGAGGTCGGGAAGACCCAGCGGAAGCAGGAGCACCGCCGCCACCGGAACAGTGAGAGGCCGAAGGGAGAGGAGGGTGAGACGGAGAAGGGCGAGGCAACCCAGATGGATCGCGGTGAGGAGCACGCTGACAGGTGGGTCCGGTTTCTCTCTGCCTGTCACCTTTCCTCTTTGTTTGAACGATCTCAGTGTTTTGGTTTGTTGGGGGGGGGGGGAGTAAGACAGAGATTCCTGCCTCAGGAACTCAAACGGGAGTGGGGGGTGGGGTTAATTTTGGAAAGTTTCATCCACATGGATCTCAAAGGAGCTTCTTTTACAGAGAACTGGGTGATGGCTTTTGGATATCTTCCTTCTCCTTCTTTTTCTTTCTTGGTTTTGATAATTAATCATGTCTGGGTCAATCTGTTCTTCACTTGTTTGTTGGGTGGGACGGATTTGGCATTTTCCATTCATACGGGTCTAAAGGGAGCTTCTTTTTTGGTGAAATTGGTGATGGGCTTCGATTCCTCCCCTCTTGTTCTACACCTTTGGTTGTGATAGGTGGTCTTCTTGTTTGTTGGACGGATGGGTTTGGAAATTTCACTCGCATAGACTTCAAAACGGGCTTCTTTTACACGGAAATGGGTGATGGGTTTGGAAATTTCATTCACGTGTAGGCTTTAAAAGGCGCTTCTTTTGTAGAGCAAGGGGTGATCCGGTTCTGAATTCCTTCTCTCTTCTTCTCCTTGGTTGGCTTTCATAGCTGCTCATTTATGGGTTAATCTGTTCTCTCTTTCTTTTAAAAGAAAATTGAATTAATTTTTTCTTGATCACCCGTTTTGTAGGGGGGCGGCTGCTGCTGCAGCTACTGCTTCTGCTTCTGCCTCACTCCCTATGGCCAGCAACCCATCGCAGCTCGCTATCTTCTTTGACGGCGCTATCTGCGTCTACGACGCCATCCCCCTCGAGAAGGTGTGCACCAGCAACTCCTTCCCCTCTCTTTTTCTCCAACTGATCAGCTCCATGCATTCCTTTCGTGGTGATATTTCCTCCGTTAAGAAAAGGTTGTTCCTTGATGGTGACAGGCTCAGGCAATACTACTCATTGCTGCTGCCACCGCAGCCGCCGCTCGGACTGCCTCGCGCGTGCTGGTGAGACATCCGTCCCTGCAGAGCTCCTCAGTGGCGGCTGCAGCAGTCGGAGCGGCTGCAGAATCACTGCACGACCAGCAGCAGCTGCTTGCAAACACGGACAATTCCATCTGCAAGCTGCAAGCAGGTAAAGCAAAACCGGACTCTTGCATCATGTATGTACCTCATTGTTTACCCTTTTTTTAAAATGATTGTCTTGCCTTGTTGTTGGGGAAGGAATTGTCCTTGTTGCTTGCTGATGAATGATGTGGATAAGCCCTTGTCTGTTTCTTGACAGAGCTGCCGATTGCAAGACGGAACTCACTTCAGCGGTTCTTGGAGAAGCGTCGTGAGAGGTAAAAACATATAGTCTGTTCTTCTGTATGCTCTACTACCCCTGCACTCAGCTCTTCCAAGTAGCCATTGTGTTTAGCCGCACGGCAGCTGATATCACATGGAAGAGCTGCTTTCATAGAGTCCCCACGTAGTACACCAACACAGGAGTCTAGGGCCCCACTTAGCATCCCAACACTACAGTCCAGGAGGGCTAGGCAATCTATGACTCATTTCCTGCCCCCCTCCTATATATTCTCTGGTTAAGACAAGGTCAGGAACTGGAGAAATTCCAGGTCTAGCTCTAGTTTTCGTTTCTTCAGGAATGTGAAGGATGTGGGGACCCCGATGGGGACCCCGATGCCCTGTCCACCACTGTGGACAACTGTCCTCAGAGAAGAAGGCATTCCTGTGGCCACAATTTTGTGTCACATGTTCGTTTCCTTGTTTCGAAGTCCTGAAAGATGTAGGGACCTCAATGAATAAGGTTAAATGGAAGTCACATCCTGGCCAGAATGTCACAAAGTGTGTTTGGAATGAACCATCCATCCTGTTTATTATTTTGTCCTTTCTTGTGAAAAATGCAGCTCCTGTAGGTTGTGTTTGATAATTCTTAATTTGGGGGGGGGGGTATATTATTTCTTAACCGGTCAGATACCACCTAATTAAGTGCATTTGATAAATATCCTCGTCAGTTTCTTAACTGCCTAAAACTGGGCAGTTATCGTTTGAAGCACTAAGCTAGCAAAACTAGCTTATCGCTTAAAAGAGCCCACATCTCTCGGACCCTTAACCCCCCATGCCTAACACAGCTCATCTCTCTTTCCAATCGCAAGAAGGTTCCCTTCCATTTTTGTATCTTTTGATTTTATTTATTTTTCTGCCTCATTGTATGTATATAAAAGGTCCATGAGCTCTCAAAGAACAGACTCTGTTCATAGATTTATAAATGTTTTTTTTCCACAGGTATATTATAAAATTAATTTATAATTACAAGTAGATTTCTACTAATTTGATTTTTTTTGACTTTGTCATGAGCAGTTGAATATTTGTTGTCATAGTTATATATAAGCTATTATCTCCGTTCTGAAATTATATGCTTAATCATATTTTTACATTTATATTTTTCATAATTTCATAAAGTATTGGTTTTGTTTCATTTAATAAAGATATTGAAATTTATTTGTATAATATACTTAGATTTATTTTATATACTTTTTGTTATATATTATCTATATCTAATATGTATTATTTTATTTTTAAGAATACATTAAATCAAATATTATCATCAGCTAGGTGGGTAAAATAGTAGATATATCATTCATTGTCTATCATCTTTGTGGTTATCAAACAGTATTTTATTCAGCATTCAGGTCTTTCCATGCTACTGATTCAGGTCTAAGATGTGAATCTCAGATTTCAGTTTTAACTCTTCAGTGTTATCAAATGTAACCTCAGTATTGTGAGCTGATCTTAAACTAGGACAAAGGCAAGCCTAAGAACCCCAAAAAAGTCAAAAGTATCTTCTGAAAAATGGCTGGTTTAGCTTTGATTCATAATCCTTCTCTAAGGGCCACTTTGGTAACAGATTAAGGTGGGTTAGGGTGGGTTAACCGGGGTCGGGTGATTTATTCTCTGTTTGATATTTTTTTCCTTAACCCGGGTCGGATAGGGTTAAAGTGGATTAACTCATTCCACTTAAATAGGTGGAATAAGTTACTCCACCCGGGTTAGGGCCACTTTGGTAACGGGTTGGGTTAAGGGCGGGTGAGACACCCCGGGTAGGCCACCCGCTCTTAACCCAACCCGTTACCAAGTGATCCTAAGAGTCTGTCATAAAAAATGCTTTTCAAGTGATAAGGTCCTTAAATATCTCTTGTTTTAAGTGTCATTTAAAATATGTCATATGCATTCTGGATCATGTTCTGCAATATGAAAATCATTTTCTATTCATTGCCGCAGTTTATAAACCGAAAAAACAAATAAGGATAAACCAAGTAAATAAAAAAGAGTTCATTCCTGCTTTCTTGGCAGGTCCAGTCCTTCGGTATCTCTTTTGGACACTATCTCTTGCTTCTTTTGTGGGAAGTTCTTTACCTGTCAAAATATTTTTATCCTAGCCACTTTAGACTGGTATTCTGCAGTGAAATTTAGTTTTTCTAAAATTTATGATTTTCTGTCAATGTGCTTTTGCTTGTCAATGGTAATATCGCAACATCAGAACTATGTGATTAAGTTTTTTGTGTACATTTGGATGTAAAGCAAGGTAATGTCTTAGCATTTGAGCTATCTGACTGGATTGTTGTTTTCTGTTATTTTTTAAATGGAAATCAGTTTTGTTATTGACTTTTTGGGTCACCGGGAGATGCCTTTTGCTACTTTATCAACGTACTATTATAATGTACTTGTTTCTTTCACTGGTTTCCACAAAATGGTGATGCATGAAATAGCCTTTTTCCCCCCTTCCCCCCATATCGACGATCATACATGCTGATCCATTTAGTTCAAGAAGTAAAAAGAAATAAAGATGTGCTGACAGCCTAAGTTGTGATTGGTCTGGTCTGGGCTATTCAGACACTCTGGTTGGGCCTCAATTCTGTAACTTCTGTTACTTGGGGGGGGTTTGAATTTTGCAAAGCCTGGTCTGATCCTGGCTCATTGGTAGAAGAATATCCTGGCCTCTTCAGAAGTGACTCATTAACTGTTTGACAGAAGTATGCAGGGTTGAGCAGTGTGTCTGAGTGGAAATGACTTTTGTATCATTAAGAAATAGCTAGAGAAGAGACAAGGAAGAGATTAAAAAGACGAGCTGGTGCTGGAAGAAACAAATTCTTTAGATCTTTTTTGTTTCATACACAGGAAGAGTATAATCAATGCTGATAATTGAATTACCAATTACCACTATCATAGATAATGACGGTGAGAGCTGTTCTTCACTGAGACCATGTTTAGATCTTCTAGAGGACAAAGGGTCTCCCTATGTATGTGTAATTTTTTGTTCCCTGGATATTTTTCGCCAAGTGGTAAGGTTGGAGCATCTTCCATCTTGATTTGGGTTTGTTATTTCTTAGGCGAGAGGAAAATCTGAGCCCCCTATGTATTTCCTGCAAGACAAGGACATCTGTGCTTCATAAAAGACCATCTCGTAACCACTATCCACAGTTTGTGCCATACTATTCTCTTTCCCCCCCCCCTTTGTTGGGAACATTAGGAGTTAGGTAAAGATGGCCTTGTTGCTCGTGGTGATACATGCCCCACTTGCGGAAAATAAGTGGGATCAAATAAAATGTCAGAGAGGAAGGCGTGATCATTGGAATGATGGAAATGGAGGCAAAATGGAAGAAGAATCAAGGAAGAAGTCTCGTGGTGCAGACTGTGAGATATCTTGGCCTTGGTTTTTGTTTCTCTTTAAGGCTGAAATTGTTAGACTTTTTCGTATGATTTGAAAACCTCCACCATCTGTCACTGTTACTTACTGTTGATTACTGTGCATGAAAATGACTTTCGTGAGAGTAGACACCGAATGTTGACTATTGCACTGCCTGTTGAATTTGCCATCCTTCTGTTGACAACCTGGAAAAGAACCGTTTGAGGAGTGTCATTTACGGACGCTCCTCCCTCGGAAGCATTCTCTAAACCCTCTAAATAGATCACTATGGGTGATCAATTTGGGGTTCCTGTTGGTTGCTACAAAAAGTGGGTTTTACCGTGAGAGAGTTGTTGATCTCCTGCAACATAACCTTCTTCTTCTTCTTTCTTCTTCCTTTTGATTTGTTCTGTTAAGTTCTTAAAAGCTAGATTGAGATTCATGAAGTTCTCTTCAAGGACGTGCCGACGAGAGAGAGGGGATCGTCTATCCGAGAGTCGTCGTATCTTTAGGAAGCCGTTGCTCTGAGATCCGCACATTGGGTGGCAATAGATCTCTTAGTTCGAGCGACTACGTGCTTCGACCTGACAAGCCTTTTCTAAACTCATTTATTTCTAATTATTTTTTGTTGTTTTTGTTGATCTCAGCAATATAATTGCTTCATTCTAAGAGATTAAATTATATTGCTGGAAATCAATTTAAAGTTAATTTTTTTTTCAAAATAGTGCCTGGGCACTTGACGCTATTTAAATAACGACTGTTCGAATGAACGCTGTTCTCTGAAACGCGTCCAAGCATAGTGACGTGTTTCAAACATATTAAACAATAAATAAATAAATAAATTATAATATTCCAAACAGCGTTTGTTCCGACGGACGCAGTTTCTTAAATCGCGTCCAAACCTAAAGATGCGTTTAAGTTCGAATAAAATATTATTTTGGAAATAACGTCTTGACCACAGACGCTAAATCTTCATTAATAAAATAATATTGAAGATAGCATCTTTCCAGAAAGACGTTATTTTTTTATTAAAAAATAATTAGAAATAGCTTCTCTTCAGGAGGACGCTAATTTAATTCGCATTAGTCTACTAAGACACATATTAGTATCATTCTAAACAACACTTTTCATTTTGACGCAGTAAAATAATTAACGGCCCTCTGGGAAGGCGCCAATTCTTAAATAGCGACTATCAACCTGACGTGTTTTATAAAAACAAAATCGTTAAACGCGTCTGACCAAGTAGACGTGGTTCAGTTTGGTTTTTGAGGCACGTTAAAGTAGCCATACCCCAGCCGGAAGTGTGGGAGCGAAGTGCCATACATGGCAAAGTGTTACGTTATGGGAGCCACCTCTTGAACCCGCAATGGGACAAAGTGCTACATAGTGGGAGCCACCTCTTGAGTCTGTGGGGGCTACCTCTAGAGTCCTACCTGTCTCGGGGTTTGATTACGTGATTGCGTGCTATATGTGCCCAGCGACGAGGACCTCGCCTATATAAGAGGGGTAGATTGTAACACCCTCAAATATAGCTAAGTTGTACTCTGTATCACCGAGACGCCTTTTGAAGTATCGGCTCAGTTCTTGAAAAAAACTCCGAAGTTAAGCGTGCTTAATGGGGAGTAGTACTGGGATGGGTGACCTGCCCGGGGAAGTCCCTCATTGTGGAGCTGATCACTGTTAGAAAGGGACAAAACCGTGAGGCCGATAGGCCAAAGCGGACAATACCTCGACGGTATAGAGTACGGGGCGTGACAGCGTCTATCTTTGCAGATGAGTGACAGCGTCTATCTTTGCAGATGAGTTATTCTGTCACACTGAAACAGCGTCTGTCCGTGGAGACGCCGTTTCCCGATCAAACTGAATTCGCGCCTTCCTGAGCATATGCTGTTTACACACTGTGAAATTATTATTTCTATTTTTAGAAAGTAAAATAACTATATATCTTGTTTCTATTATTTCTGAAATCATATTTCTGTTATTAATAGTCTTTGCTTACAGAAAATTAGTTTCTGAATTCCATTTACAGAATAAAATATTGAACTCTGTTTACAGAAAATAGTTTTTCTGTTTTCCAGAAACTACAGGTCTGAAAATCATTTCTCTATGAAATCATTTCTGTTTATAGTAACTTAATTTTTGAAAATTTACTTCTGTTCACAGAAAACAAAATATTACTGTCCTGTAGTAAATTTTCTATATTTATTACAGTTTGAAGTAATTGTTTCTATTATCAGAAAATCAGAAAATTCTTGATATTGTTCCTGCTTAAATATATTAATTCTGTTTTCAGAAAATTAAATCCTGAAAAATCATTTCTGTTTACAGAAAAATATTTAGTTCTGTTTCTAAAAATAAAATTTTGTAAAGTGGTATTTTCCATTAGTTTACATAAACTAATTAATTTTATTTGCTGAAAATAAAAATCCAGTAAATTACTACCCACCGAAAAAAAGGGAAAAATCTTATTATTATTTCTTGTTGCTACTAAGTTGGGTTGAGCCATTATTAAGCTGTGGCTTATTAGTTACTTTGTGAGAATTGATTATTTATTAATTTTATAAATTCTAGTGTATTGACAAAAACACAAAATATTTTATTTACATATTGTGTTTGCCTCATATTATTCTCCAATGGCCAACCTAATGACCAAGGACACCCGTAGTGTCAAACTGGAAAATTTTTTTGGAGGGAATTTTAGGAGGTGGCAGATCCAAATGAGATTTTGGTTGACCACTCGTGAGTTGTTCTCAACCATTTGCGAGAGTGTCATGGAGAGTCGTGGCTCAGGAGTCTCCCAAAACAACACTCGACGAGTTCAAACTCGTTCTTCCCGTGCTTATGTTGATTCCGAGCCTTCCACCTCCACAAACCCCGAAGAAGTAGATTATCATTGTCTCCACAGAATCTTAGGTGCACTATCCGACAACCTCTATGACTTGTACTATAATTCCAAGAGTGTTAGTGAATTGTGAGATGCTTTAGAAGCTAAATATGGGTTTGATGATACTGGCATCAAGCGTTTCAAGACTTTGGAATTTAAAAAGTTTAAGTTTGTGGACAACAAATCCATGAATGAGCAAATCCATGAATTTGAGGGTATTGTCCATCAATTGAGAGCCATAAGATCCCAACTAGATGAATCATTCCAAGTCACCTACCTATTAGATAAATTACCTATTTTTTGGTCTGATTTCATCAAAACACTAAGCCACATTCAAGGTAATCTCACTCTATCCCAAGTGTTTGGTGCCATTAGAGTAGAGGAGCGGCACAGGCTTAGAGAGGCCTCCACTCATAACCACAAACCCAAAGTCAACATGGTTGAAAATAAATCATTTAAAAGTCATAAGAAGTCCTTTCCTCCAAAGCGCAGCTATTTCAAGAAAAATCACCACCCATTCCATAACAAAAAATCTCAAAACTCTAATCCTCAAAATAAGAAGCCAAATGAGAACAACGGGGAGTGTTACTACTATGCATGCGGGTGGACGAACCATCTAGCATTTCAATGCTATTTTCGGAAGAAGTCATCCCGAAAGATGAATAAGAATGATCGTCCTCCAACTAGCCCTCAAGTCAGCATGGTGACTACATGTGCTGAAGTATCTGAACCTACTCTTAGGTCAGTTCTCTTAAGCCCTGAAGTGAACTCGACCTATTATCCTATTGATTGGTGGATTGACACCGGGGCTAACATTCATGTATGTGCTGATTATCAGGACTCTGGTGCCAGAGCTGTGATGATGGGTCGGATGGCATGAGTACCATCCTGACTGGGGCAACTAGGTGCCGTTGCGCTCAGAACAGCCGGGTGCCATGGACACCGTTGTGACTGGGGCAGTCCGGGCCGCGGGCATCATTGTAACTGAAGTAACTGGGTGCCGTTGGTACGGTAGTGACTGGAGCAGTCGGGTGCCCTAAGCACCGCTGTGATTGGGGCGACCAGGCGTCGTTGAAACTGGGAGAGTTGGGTACCCTGGACACCGTCGCTAGAACGATCAGGCGCCATGAACACTGTTGAGACTGGAGCGGCTGAGTGCCGTTGGTGCTGGAGTAGCCCGGCGCCGTCTGGACTTGACAGTCAAGTGCCGGGGGCACCGTTGTGACTGGAGTTGCTGGGCAGTCGGGTGCCGTTGACACCGTTGTGGTTGGAATAGCTGGGTAGTCGGGTGCCGCGTGCCCCGACATGACTGGAGTTATTGACCGTCATTGGGGCTAGAGTAGCCCGACGCTGTCTGGACTCGGCAATCGGGTGTCGAGGGCACCGTTGTGACTGGAGTAGTTGAGCGGTCGGGTGCCGTGGGCCCCGACGTGACTGGAGTAGTTGGGCAGTCGAGTGCCGTGGGTCCCGACATGACTGGAGTAGCTGGACAATCGGGTGTCGTAGGCACCGATGTGACTGAGGGGGCTGGGCGCCATGAGACCTTAGGGGTCAGGCCCGTCCGGACTGGCAATCAGGTGCCGGGGGCACCGTTGTGACTGAAAGAGCTAGGCGCCGTGAGACCCTGGCGGTCAGGCTCGTCCGGACTGGCAGTCGGGTGCCGTGGGCACTGTTGTGACTAAAAGAGCTAGGCGCCGTGAGACCCTGGCGGTCAGGCGCGTCCGGACTGGCAGTCGGGTGCCGTGGGCACCGTTGTGACTGAAAGAGCTAGGCACTGTGAGACCCTGACAGTCGGGCGCAGCTGAGACTGGCAGTCGGGTGCCATGGGCACCGTTGTGACTGGAGAAGCTGGGCACCGTGAGACCCTGGCGGTCGGGCGCAGCTGCAATTGGCAGTCGGGTGCCATGGGCACCATTGTGACTGGAGAAGTTGGGCGCCATGAGACCTCGATGGTCGTGTTCGGGGCACGTTCATAGGGGTAGGGGCTTGACTCTCCATCTTGCATCAGGACTCGTGAAGTGTGCTCATTGTTCGGGTAATTGCATTCTGGGCACGCTCATCGAGGTGACATTTGGGCGGCACACAATTATCGAGGCAGGGACTGGATAGGGTTCTTTCATCGAAGTAGCAGTCGTGTAGTGCACGCTCATCGAGGCAGGGACCGGGCAGGGTGCTTTCATCAAGACAACGTCTGGGTAGGACACGACCATCGAGGCAGAGACCGGGCATGGTGTTTTCATCAAGCAGCATCAGGGCAGTGCAAGATTATCAAGGCAGAGTCTGAGCAAGGTGCTTTCATCAAGCAACAGTCGTGCAGTGCACACTCATCAAGGCAGGGACTGGGCATGGTGCTTTCATTAAGCAGCGTGAGGGCAGTGCACGATTATCGAGGCAGAGACCAGGCAGGGTGCTTTCATCATCGAGGTAGAGCCCGAGCAGGGTGCTTTCATTAAGTAGCATGAGGGTAGTTCACGATTATCGTGGCAGAACCTGAGCAGGGTGCTTCCATCAAGCAACATCATGGGTAGTATGCGATCGTCAAATGACATCCAGATAGCGCGCGTTCATCAAAGCAGGGATCGCCTTTGAGGAGGTTTGTGTTTTGGTTAGACGCCGTATGAGGGACAATCATGCGACATGCCCTCGGCGTAAGCCTAGCAGACACAAACCAGCCAACAAAGTCCTTCACGTGCCGTTTGTAGTCCCGGGGATGAGCTCCATGCATCTTATGGCCCTTGGCCACCCCGGGGGGGGGGGTTTGTAGAGTTTGGAGGGGGGTGTAAGCGGACTTGCTGGGGGGGGGGGGCGAGCCGGCCCGCGTAAAGGGGGGGTTTACGCAGACTTGAGTGGGGGTTTTTGAACGCGGTCGCCTTCGGGACCCTCGCCTTGGCGACCGCGTTCTTCACTGACATGTGGGCCAGGGGTTTATGCGGACTTGCTGAGGGGGGGCGGACAGGTCCGCATAAACCCCCCCCCTCTGGGACGAGGTCGCCTTGGCGATCGCGTTCTTATGAACGCGGTCGTGAAGGTGACCGCGTTCAAGAATGGGCGGGTTGGTCCTCGTAAAGGGGGTCTATGCGGGCTATAGTGATTGGGGGCTTCTTGGTCCAGGTAAACCTTTTCCCCTAGGAGGTTCGGGTGGACCAGAATGGTTGGGTTTGACCTGGAGGAGAAAGAAAGGTCATGTAGGTCCTACTGGGGGTTAAGACGGGATGGAGTAAAGGGTTTGAATGGGCCATGGCTAAGTGAGTTCGAGATTTAGGTGGGTTGAGTTGATTGGCTGGGTTCAGGGGTTTGGGCTAGCTAGGTGAGCGGGGGCTTACGAGGGTCAGGTGGACAGGGTGAAGAGGTAGCTTACTTGAATCTAGACCCGGAACGGCCGAACTCGGTGTTCGTCTGAGCTTCGTCTTGAATGTGGTGGACCCAGGTGCGATTTAGTTGTTGGAGTCGCCGGTGTCGAGCCGTTTGCAGAAGGTGTGTCGGGAGTCTTTCCCTACCTTACCATCATGCCCCGCGTGACGTGATGGGCTGCGGGCCTTGTAACTGGGGTGTCGGCATGATGATGTCGTTTGTCTGGTAGTCGGGGTGACCCCCGCTTCTTGGCGAAGAGCCGTATGGTACGGCAGGCTGTTTTGAGTCCCGGGTTAATCCGGTTATTGAGGTGCCGGTGGTGTGATACCGTATGTAGGGTATTGGGGGGTGTTCCCCGAATCTTTTCAGAGTGCCGTTCGGTACGACAGGTTGTCTCGAACCTTGGATCCGACTCGGTTGTCGGAAAACTGGTTGGTGTAGTGCCCTTTGCTCGGGGACGATCCCCACTTGTTATGTTGTGCCGTTTAACCCGACGAAATGTCTCAATTTCCGAGCTCAACTCGGCTGGTAGAGCACCTTTGGCGTTATGTCATTTTACTTTATTTAGGGAATATTTTCCTATGCTTAATCCTCGATTAATTCGAGAAAATAAGCAGGTGTCAACAAGGATTCACTGACATGTGTGGAGTCGTGAGGCCGCGACTATGAGATGTGGGCTATCTTCTAAAACACACATGAGATATCTGCACAATGTCATTATTAGTGCAACCCGTCTAGAATCTTGATTGGGCTATACTGTGTGTGAATTTGGAAAAGTCTGAACTATGGGACCTGGTTCAAGATATAGTCCACCAAGCGTTCTCACAGATAATATCAAATATCACTAAGTGAAAATTTAAATTGAAAGTTATTTTCACCCATTGCATAGTATAAATGACTCAACAATCTTCTCTTTATTAATTATTTTACTTTACGAGATTTGAAGATTTTAAATTATGTGGGGGATTGTTAAGACTTTTTCGTATGATTTGAAAACCTCCATTTGTCACTATTACTTACTGTTGATTATTGTGCATGAAGATGACTTTCATGAGAGTAGGCACCGAATGTTGACTATTACACCGCTTGTTGAATTTGCCATTCTTCTGTTGACAACTGGGGAAAGAGCCATTTGAAGAGCGTTATTTATAGACACTCCTCTCTCATATGCATTCTCTAAACCTTTTAAATAGATCACTATGGGTGATCAATTTGGGGTTCCTGTTAATTACTACAGAAAGTGAGTTTTACCGTGAGAGAGCTATTGATCTCCTGCAACAGAGCCTCCTTCTTCTTCTTTCTTCTTCCTCTTCATTTGTTTTGTTGAGTTCTTAAAAGCTATATTGAGATTCACGAAGCTCTCTTTGAGGACGTGCTGACGAGAGAGATGAGATCATCTACTCAAGAGTTATCGTATCTCTAAGAGGCCATTGTCGCGAGACCTATACGTTGGGTGGCAATAGATCTCTTAGTTAGAGCGACTACGCGTTTTGACCCGATAGACTTTTTTTAAATCATTTATTTCTATTTGTTTGTTTATATTTTTGTTGATCTCAGCAATATAATTCCTTCAGAAATAAGCTCAAGTTTCCATGAAGGCATGCCGCTTTACCGACGTTGAAGTTAAACCTACTTATGAAATTCTCATATACAGTTCTGGGGGGTTTCATGTGTTGATCCGACAAATGAAGCAGAAAAGAGTCAATGTTCGTCGGAGAAATGTTAATTTTTTGGACTAAAAAATTTATTAAAAAATTAAAATAAATAAAAAAACTTTGTTATGTTATAATGTGCTAGACTTAAGTTGAAAATTTTTAACCCACTTGTTAATTCCGGAAAGGATATTTGTATGAATCAGAGTTTTACAAACCGAGACGGGACGGGGCGAACCACCCGTCCCGTCCCAGTCACAGATCGGGACGACTGGTCTGTGGGACGCAATCGGGTCACTTTATAATATGAAACGTTTTATAGGTAAGTTGGTTAAGTGATGTCATTCATTCCGGGGCGGTTTGAGTTTAAAACGTGGCGATCACATGCGTGTTGTGTTTTTTTTAATATTTTTAACTAAAAAAACTAAAATCCCAAAAGGATTAGCAAGATTCAAAGATGGGACCCCTCAAAGAGGAACGCACAAGTCACTTAACTAACTGAGCTAACAGTTTTGTTATATTATTTTACATATTATATATATATATATTACGGGATAGAGCGGGACAGTAGCGTACCGTACCGTCCCGGCAGAAAATCGGGACAACCAGTACGACTGAGCCGGCAAACCTTGGCATGAATAGCCTTGATAAATTTTTATCCTAAAAATATGTCTTAAAATTATAATGTCATGAATGCCCCTCCGTAGAGAGAGACATTTCACGAATGCCTTTTTAATATCATGAATACCTTCCTTACAGTAGTATATAGTTTACATGTATATATAGCCCTGAGGCAAATGTCCTTGACGCTGACCGTTTCTCACTCTAATGAAGTTATTTATTATGATTTTAAGAGGTATGTTTCATCAGCAGAGTCTTATCCCAACTATTTGAGGTCGGCTACATAAATCTTATTCTATCAAAGATTTCTATTAAGTGTTATATTCATATTTTAAGAGATATTTATGCAAGTAAATTCGTTGGTGTTATTTATGCAAAGTCACCCCCTCCTGCCTTTTTCTGGCGGTTATGGGCGCCTTACGTTCCCTGTTGCTTGGACGTGGACAAATTGGTTGCATGCTGCAGCCTTTTTCTCAAGGGAAAAGGAGAGAAGGAAAAAATAATAAAGTGAGGGAAATATGAAACGAAATGTTGTGTTTGTTTTCAGGCAGTGCGGAGTACACCTTTCATGAAGAACAATCAAATGATTCTGGCCCTTAGTGAGCATACAACTGAGGCTTATTAACAAACATTGTTGAACAGAATTTCTTGGGCTACCTCAGGTGTTTGACCCTATGATTCATCATCTTGTAAAGATGTAGTAAATTGACAACTAGAAACTATGCAGCTGCCTGCACCTCCCTTCTGTCTTTCATGAAGAAAAAAAAGCTGATCAAAACTTCTTTCCGCAGAATCATGCCTCTATCATATTTGAGGGCATGAATTCTTTATCCCTTGCTCTGTTAGTATCATCACAGCTAATCTCTCCAATGCAAGGTTTGCCTAATCTACAGATATATGTTGCATGCTTTGTTTGACCCCCCTTGCCTTTCTTCTTTTGGTTGTGTGACAGGTTGGTGAGCAGGGCCCCGTACCCTCCCATAAAATCCTTGGACAGCCCAGGGAATAGCAGTGGGAGTGAAGCTTCTACACAGGACGAACACTGTTAGTTGATCTTTTGCAGAGGCTTCCTTGTCTGCCAGCCAGGAAGCTCTGGGAACCCCTCTATTCGTCCGTCACCGAGAAGGAATCTTAGCTCTCTGGCTCAAGCTGTTAACGTAGGTGTGCTTGCACTGCTTCATTGACTGCCACGGTCCGGCTCTGTGTATCTAAAACAGGCTTTGCTCTACTACCATGCACGTCTATTAGGCTGTCTGTTTGTATTCTTCTTGGAAGAGTAGTCTTACACAGTGATGCTATCATTCCAGTAGGTTATATGGAGTTGTCACAAGGCTATCAAATTGTCACAAGGCATTCTTTTGTGTCAACCTTGGGAATCCAAGAAAGTTTTCCTTGTCAAATTGTTTCATCTCCTTGAACCTGAAATGCCCTGATTACCTGACACACTTAGGTGCTGTTTGGTATCGGGATAAAAGTTGAGGAGAATAAGTGTAAGTCATTTTAGGATAATTTATGTCTAGTCCTATTTTCATGTACGTTTGGTAGACAAGGGGTGAAATGCGGTTAGAAAAATGGGGACAAGTCATTCTAACAAAAGGTTAGAATGATTTATCTCCGTTTCCAACTTTAAAATTAAGGTTAATCATGTTTCCCTTAATCCAATTTATCTCCGCCCATTTTAGTCATATCAAACGTAGAATGACGTTAGAGCGGGAATATCTCTGCTCTAACTCGATACCAAACGGCCCCTTAGAGAACATCTAACCTTTCCCTCAAGGCGTATGTAGCTGCTTGAGATGAGGTGTGGCATGAACTTTTGGAAGTTGAAGTGTACTCTTCGAATAGTCGATCATACATGAAGAAAAGTAATATAATTTTGTTAAAAAAGGTAGTGTATAGTTCATCATACTTAAAAAAGAAGGCATCATGGCGTGTTATATATTGTAATGTTTAGGTCAATCAAAGTGGGGAGGAGGGAGAATATCGATCCTTGTCATAAGTTGACAGCCCACCGGCAGTTTGTGACTTGTCAACTTAGCCATAGGAAAGTTGGAAGTTGATGATGGTGGGTCTCATTAAGATCTGTAAAGCAATTTTTCTGCCTTATGATGGTGGGGAAATTGTCCATTCATGGAAATAGAAAAAGGATGAAACTGGAATGGGTTCCTTCACCCATGCATCATGGAAGGGGACACCCATCGCAGCAGAATCCAACTCCCCAGCCAAGTATAGATTCCCGGTACGTAGCAAAGTTCCAGCTTCCCTGATCAATCAGGGTTTCATAAGGAGACACGCTAACAAAACACTCCCCTGGGACTTCAAAAATAAAGACCACATGTGAACAAGGGCACCTAGCCCTTCGAAAACACGGGAGGAATAAATTAATACAAACTAAACCATTTCTTAAGCCCTCCGTTCCTTTCCGTACTCGCAGTTCTCAAATGTGTGTTGAGTTCGACGATTCCTCTGTTGATACCATTAAATATTTAACGCACGCGGCCGACCTCGCTCCTAGTCGTCTCTGGCGTTGATCCAAGTAATCAGAGTGGGACGGATGTTTAGGGCAATTTTTTAGTCCTTGAGAAAGGGAAGTTTCTCTTCTTTGAGGGCCATTTGGTGTGCTATGAAATTCTGTAAAGCACCATTAAATATTGGATTTCTTAATAATTTCATGTTTTATGATTAGTATATAAGGTGCTGTGTAACACTTACAATGTATAGTCTAGACCGATCAAGAGATATTAAGGGTGGCGAGCAAAGTTTCCAAAGAGATGAGTTGAGCATTTGGTAGAGTGTCGGGCGCTGGTCCTTACGATGCATGGAGGAAAAGACCTTGAAAAAAGGAGGAGGGAGAGGAGCTGAGTGGTGACGCCGGGTGTTGAAGCTTGTTGCTCTCTTGCGAAGAAAGAGTTCTTAATCCGGGGTTGGGATGTCTCGAGAGAACGTTCTGATACTTAAGTCGATAATTGGTAGAGAGGAAAAGAAATATAGAGAAGGAGCCGTTCTCGCATATTTTGGGACGTCGATGTATTGTACCTTTTATAAGTCCTGATGTTCAAAGACGTTTGATACGAGGGGTTTCGTTCTAGTCATGATCGCAAGTGGAATACGAGATAGATCTTGGACGTAATCGACTGTAATTATGAGAACTTAGAGAGTCTAAAATGGTTGTGGAGGCGAGTAAAATATGTAACAAAATTTGGGATGACAATGGAAGGAAGGTTACGTCGGATTTGATCTCGTGAGGATCTTGCGTCCATTATTTAGTCAGGTTTAGACTTAAATTAGAAGGGCGGCGGGAAGAGCCCATGTCATTTGCCCCTAACCCTTGGTGCGAGGTGCACGAGTTAACATGCAACGAGGGCGTTTCGTCAATGGGCTGTGAACGCTGTCTTCCGGTTGTGTGAGGAGTCACAATGTTGAGAGATAATCGAGATTAAAGTCATTAGTCGGTTGGGCCTAAGATTATAAATTATAATGGAAAGATTCTCAGAGCTATGGTCGTTGTTAGATCGAGAGTGAAGAGATGTACGTGGCTAAGGCCGTCATTCGACTGAGTCAAAAAATGAAATTGTGCGGTGGACGCGGCTAAGGTCGGTAACAAGTCGCATTTGAGACTACGTCGCAATCATGTGACAAGGTAAACGAGACCATATAGGGTCGTCACTGATCGCACCTCAGTTACATGGAGAATGATGACTGAGACTAAAATCTGAGATTGATCGTCACTAAGGTTACGAAGCAAGGAACGATGACGGAGCATGAAACAAGTAGCGATTGGCCATTCCTAATGCTGAGTTTCGTATATCCGTGCATCAAAGTATCCTCAAAGTATGCAAGTATCCTATGCTCTTTATTCAATGAATACGAACTTCTTCCAATTAATCACGGAGATCTCATCTCTTTTGCCACCAGACATAATGATATCAGTTCGACCCACGTCCACAATACAAAAGGAAGAGAAAAAAAGTAGGGAAAGACATGAGAGGCAACGGGAGCTTTGCCAGCTTTCTCCTCCCCCACAAACTCCCCCCTCCAAATGGGTATAATTATCCTTAGACCCAACCACACTCACTGGGTCGAGCAAAAAAATGGAGGCGGAAGTCGAGGAGGAAGAAGAGGGCCATGCACAGACCTCCACTGAGGCTGCCTAGATAACCAGCCATGAACCCCAGCTCAAGCTAGCCAAGTCCCCCCCCCCCCCCCCCAAAAAAAAAAAAAAAAAAAAAAAGCCCTCTACAAACAAAGAGCAAAGAAAAAGGGAGAAAGATCAGCAGATGCCACTGGGGCAACGTCTATGCAGAGTCCTGGGCCGCAGCTAGCTAAGTGGCTGGCTAGTCATCTCCATGGATGTACCAGCAGAGAAGCATGGTGGCACACCGCCGGAGTATGTAGATCCTCGCCCGCTGCTCCTTTACCAGAGCCGCGCACCGCCCTGTCAGGCCCCGCCCTCCACGCTGCTTCTTCTTCTTCTCCATGACCACGGCCTTGGCCGGGCACTTAGCTTCTCCAGCGGCCATCACGCCCTCCTGCTGCTGCTGTCACAGGGTCGAAAGGGTAAGAGAGAGAGAGAGAGAGAGAAGGAGAGAGCTAGAGAGAAAGGGCGCGGGGGCTTACGCCGTTGCGCGCCCCTGTAGGCTTCGTTGCCCCCTCTCATTTTGCCTCTCTGCAACACTTTATACGGGGGAGACCACAGGCGACGGAAGTGGGGAGCCCGCGTGCAAGTTTACCGGGGGGAGGGAATGGCGAGGTGGGGGGAGTGAACATGGACGGCCTCGACAAGCGTGGGGGGAAGGACTCCAAGGCAGGTGGGGGTGCACGGAAAGGGTGGGTTGGCGTCTCGCCGAGTTGGGGGATTGCTGGCTACAACACATGGCGTCGGCGTCTAAACTTCGTTTATTTGGCTAACAGTCTAGAGCTGTGTTTTTTTCACGCATAAGAACGTAATGCTGCTTGGGGATTGGGGTTGGAGGGTGGAAACGGGGGGAGTTGGGGGGGGGGGGCGGTGTCGAGGCGAGGGTGCCCCTCGTTGGGGATTGTGGTCGTCGGTTCAGATAAGAACGCTGATGACGGCTCTCTGATCCCTACCATTGGCATTGGTGGATGAGGCGGACGTCAGTTTGATGGGTCCAGTGCCCCCCGTGATTCACGAACGGGTCAATAAAAGTTCGAGAAATAAATGAAACGGTCATCGAGTCACTACACTCAAGCAGGATTTGTAATCTTAAAATTTTCACAAAAATATAGAAACAGGGGAAAGTTTTGTTTTTCAGAAAATAAAAATTATAGAAAATAATTTGTCACAGAGAAAAACGTCTGTAAATTTAGTAGGAAAGTGATTTGGAAGTAGAAATATACATTTTTTATTCATCCAATGCATTAGAAATAAGCATAAACATATATGATTTAAATCTGTTGGTTAATGGGACTTGGTCCAGTTAAGGTGGGGTGCCCATTGGGGCAACCCTACGTGGAGAGGGGCTGGTGCGCTCCCAAAGGGAGCAGCAGCTGCCGCCACCTCATGTGGGTGGCTGGATGAGAAGAGGGAGGATCTCCTTTCCTCTCGCAATCCTCCCTCGAGGCAACTCAAATAGGAGAAGAGAGTTTGCACGAGGGCATAGCGTGCAGCCAAGACCTAGGAGGACCGTGACACCTCCCCTCTCTTCAACGTGAAGAAGGATTGGGCTGCGCCCCTATTGTTGGTTGCACCCTGTTCGTTGAGCACTACGACGTCATGTTCCTCTTAGTTGGGTTGTTCATAATTCAGTTCAAATAAAAAAATTAAATTGAATTTGAATCATTTGATTTGATTTGATTTGATTTGAAGTCGAATTCGATTCGATTTAATTTTATAACGTGTGAAATCAAATCAAAATGAATAAATTGAATTTATTATTTATATATTTATATTTATATTATATATTATAAATATATAAAATTTTTAAAAATTTAATTATATATACATAAAATATATAAAATATAAATATAAATATTTTTATTTTTATTTTTATTTTATATACATATAAGTCATTAAATTTATATATATTATAATAAGATATGGAAATTTAGTTTGAAATCAAATCAAACTAAATTTTTTCAATTTGGTTCGATTCGGTTTGATGAACAAATTCGGTTCGATTCGGTTAAGAAAAAAATGATCATAAATCAAACTAAATCGAACCATGTTCACTCGTACCTCTTAGTCTCGACTACATCTCTAAATGATCATCACTTGGAGAGACTCTAGTAGCCTTCTCCATTGTCGTCGCATGAGTACGTGTGAATTTTCTTTCACTAGCAAGGTAAGCCTTAGCACCCAAGTTATGTTATATCCGAGATATGTTAGTAGTGGTATTAGAGCCACGGGTTTGCGGTTATTTTATTTTTTAGACTATAGCATGTTGGACCCCTTTGTGTGTTTGATGATTTAATTTTAATGTTGACAAAACTTGTATGCATGCTTGTGTGCATGTGGTATACAAAATATCAAATTGATAAATGAATGGTTAATCAAGGATCTCATGCAATATATGACAACTTTGCTTTGTAGGATTGAAATTCATGGTGAATACCCTCTTGAAATCAAAGGATTGAAGAAACATGTATCGTGTCATCAACAAGACCAAACAGGTTGAAATTCTCACACAATGATCATCAAAGATGGAATGGTAAGATCCAATATTGCAAAACAGTCATTGGGATTGTGAAGGTAACAAATGTTCATTCTTATGCAGTTCTGGAAGGCTTTGGATGGAACTTGCATATTGAGTAATCATGTGTTGTGAAGATTAGTTGAAAATAGTTCTTTTGGGTTTCACACCTTGCTCACATTCATGGTGATAGGTCACTCATGCTAGGTGTGTCTCATTGGTCTTCAAAGTGCATCCTTGCATATTCTTTTAGAGTTTTCAAAAGGTGAAATTAGTTCTTGGGTTGTATTGCATATCATTGTTGAAACTTAGCATCACCATTGAGCATTCATGTTGAATATGCATTAGGATTGGTTGATGCTTGGTTTAATTGGCATATTGTAGATGTGAATTGATTTCATAGTGTTCATTTAGTTGTTTTTACATTGGGGTAACATGCAAACACTGAAGGGTGTGACGAACGGATCTAGAGGGGGGGTGAATAGATCCAACCCCAAATAAAAGACAACACAGGCAGTTAAAAATAATCAGTGCGGAAATAGACAGAACTTGTGACGACCCGAGGATCCGAGTACCGGAAAGGAACCGGCGCGTCTCAAATCTCGGTCCGCCAACCCACGAGTCCGAAGACTCGGAAGGGTAGAAAGGAGTGGTGTGGGGGTACAAGAGAAGCTGCAACGACCACAGAGATAGCACGATAATCTAGAATAAAAAATGCACAGAATAATATAAATAAATAAACTGCTACAAGGTCCACAGTGTCTCATGTCCAAAGGAAAGTACAGTCAACAGAAAAGAAAGTACAACTACACGGGGCATCCCCCGGCTCTGGCAGACTGGCGACTAACCCTGGCTAGAAGAACCACGCTGAAACTCGGCCGCGCCTCTCGAAGACCCCACCTCGCCTGAAAAGCAGGGGTGAGCCTCATTTCATTGGCCCAGTAGGGATCCCGCGAATCCCCACCTCGCACGAGAAACGAGAAAGCAGAAGGTAACCCTCCCTAACAGGAGTACGGTAGAACCAACCAGCTGAAATAAATAAACGGAAAAGCCGTCTACTTAAACAGTGTCGTACTACAGAACCTCGGTCCAACAAAACACGAATCCACGCCTGCCAGTGAACAGGAGCACTATCCACAAGAAGAACGACCGGATGCGTCCCCTGACGTCTTACACCGCGTCACAAGTGTCTAGCTACTACGCCCCGGGCGTGAGACTCAGACACGCAACAAGTACCACAACAAGGACTAGCTGGGGTCGCGCTCGTCAGCGCGCGCCCTAAGCCCCCAACTACGTGTGCACACACAGACCATCTGCTCTAGGTCGGGTCCTCTAGCTGGTTTTCCCCCCACCGGACTCTGGTGGCAAAGGCAAGGGGCCCTACGGTAACCAGCCTAAAAACCGCGTCACACTGGGTCTCGCTCTCCACCACTCCCAGGTGGGTCCACACACGCGTGCGCAGGGAGCTACGACTAGTGGACAGGTCACTGGAAGTAAGGACCCACTCACGGAAACCGTCGGCTACACATTAACACAGACTCACGATGACCATACGATAGGCACAGATGCCGGGGACACGCATGAGGTCCAACCGTCCCTCAAGTCACGCGGCACCCCTACCGAGGTAACTGACTCTCCGGGGAACCCCGGGCGCCCCTGTGGCTCTCACTGGGTGCCCACGGCATCCATAGGGCCACACGCCACAATTGGGTCCGTAACTCACCCAACCGGAGGTCACGCTACCCGCAAGAACACGGTTCGGGGGAGGGGGATGGTCGCGCTAGGTACCCCTAGCGCGACACCGAAGAACGCGCTAGCTATGGCTAGCGCGATCTTCCATGTCGCGTTGCCCAAAGCCAACGCGTTCACACCTGAACGCGCTAGTTTTGGGTAGCGCGATCTGGACATCGCGCTACCAGAACCAGGCGCGTTCCCCACCGCCTTACTGTTCGTCTTCTCGGACGGACACGCTCGAACGACACGGCGCGTTCATCAAGAACGCGCCACTGGACTATAGCGCGACAACGGACCGAGCCCGGTTCGCGAAACACGCCCAAAAAACGTAGACCCACGCCCATTCACCCCCCCTGGTGAAGGGAAAACAACGGGGGATCACCCCACAACGTCCTAGCATGCATCTAGAGCCCCCAAATCGATCAAAAACTCCACGAATCGACGGATCCGACGCTCAAACCCCAAGCATGAAAATGACCCTCCCGGCATGGATTTAACCCCACTCGGCCTCTCCACGGCCTAGAAATCACGGGAAATGCTATGAAGAGGGCAAGGATCCGTCCCCCTACCTCAAGGAAGCTCGAAATCCACCGAATCACCACCGAAATCAAGGATGAAGTTTTTACTCCCATGCACGCCCCGCCTCTCGCAGCGAAAAGCACGCCACCGGGACCGCCTTACCGCCGCCGCCGCTGCCACGCCGTTGCCGGAGTGAGGGGGGCCGCGTCTCGGTCGCCCGGGGAGAAGAAGATCGGCCGCGGGGGAGGGGGAGCTCTCACGGTTGAAGGAAGGAGGAAGAAGAAGAAGAAGAAGAAAAAGGTAAAAAGAAAAGAAAAAGAATTGATATATATAGAAAATCCGAAAAAATCAAAAAAATCCCGAAAAATAGAAAAATACACCTCCTCGACCGTCTCGACGCGCTGATCGCAACGGTACCACTTGCGGGCTGGTGAACGACCCGGTTCACCTTCTACAGGGTTCCGAAGGATTCGCCGAAACCCGTACGCGGAAATCGGAAAACACGCACGGAAAAGCCGCGGACACACTCCAGGCCTCCGAAACGACTCCTGATCGCGGCGATCCGAACATGAAAGATGTCCGAAACGAAATTCTGGACACAACAGGGTCGGACACTCCGATAAACCAGATCCGGGACCCACAAGGAAGGATCCGAAAGGTCCGGGACACTACATCCCTCCCCCATTAACGAATTTCGTCCTCGAAATTCAAGGACAAGGCATAAGAACGGGGGAAAGACTCACACAAACAAATAAGGATACAGCTCCCGCATCTCATCCTCGCGCTCCCAAGACGCCTCGCCGCCAGAATGACGCTGCCAGACCACTTTAACCAAAGGAATAACCTTGTTCCGCAGGCGCTGCTCCCGCCGATCCTCAATGCGAACAGGAAACTCCGGAAGGGACAGATCTGGGGTCACCTTAGGCCAAACGGCATCCTCGAGAACATGAGAATCATCGGGCATGTACTTCCGAAGCATCGACACGTGGAACACATCATGCACGGCGGAAAGCTCCGGAGGTAGCTGCAACCGATAAGCAACTTCCCCAACACGCTCAACGATGGGGAAGGGACCAACGTAGCGGGGACTCAACTTCCCACATCTACCGAAGCGCATCACGCCCTTCATGGGAGACACTCTCAAGAAAACTCGATCTCCCACAGCAAAGCTGAGAGGTCACCTCCTCCGATCGGCATAACTCTTCTGCCGGCTCTGAGCTGCCAACATCTTCTGCCGAACGAGATGCACCACCTCAACGCACTGCTGCACCAAATCTGGTCCGGTCAAGGCACGCTCGCCTACCTCGAACCAATCAAGCGGAGTCCGACAAGGTCGCCCATACAACGCCTCATAGGGAGCCATACGAATACTCGAATGATAGCTGTTGTTGTAGGCAAACTCCACTAATGGCAGATGGTGGGTCCAACTCCCCTGCCACTCCAAGCAACATGCTCGCAACATGTCCTCTAAAGTCTAGATGGTCCGCTCAGATTGACCGTCCGACTGAGGATGATAGGCCGAGCTGAATGCCAACTCAGTGCCTAGAGCCCTCTGGAAACTCTTCCAGAATCCAGAAGTGAAACGGGGATCACGATCCGATACAATGGAGATAGGGACTCCATGCAATGGGACGATCCGCTCCACGTACAGACGAGCCAAGCGCTGCACGCTCCAACTGACCTTGACTGGCAGCAACCGCGCCGTCTTCGTCAGTCTATCCACTAGCAACCAGATACTATCCTCCCCACTGGACGTCCTCGATAAACCGACCACAAAATCAGTGGTCACGTGATCCCACTTCCACGCGGGAATGTCCAAGGGCTGAAGTGTGCATCCTGGTCGCTGGTGCTCAGCCTTCACCTGCTGACAGGTCAAACACCTAGCCACAAATTCCGCAACATCTCTCTTCATGCCAGGCCACCAAAACTGCCTCTTCAGGTTCTGGTACATCTTGGCCGATCCGGGGTGCACGGCATACCGACTCCCATGAGCCTCACGCAATACATTATGCCGCACCTGCCCCTCGGCTGGCACATACAATCTACCTCTGAACCTCACAGCTCCATCCTCGCCAAACTCCACCTCGGCCATCGACAAAATACGAGGTAGCTCGGGGTCCGCTCGCTGGGCCTCAGTCACCTATCGACGCACCGCGGGCGTGATAATCAGACTCGCAAGGATAGCCGAACCCTGGTCATGCGGGACCTTGAGTCTAAAAGTCATGGCCGGAACCTGCTCCCAAAGCTTCCACTTCCTCAACAACATCAGACTGACTGTCACTCTTCTACTCAGAGCATCAGCCACGACATTCATCTTGCCAGGCTGATAAGACAGAGTAACGTCATAATCCTTCATGTACTCCATCCATCTCCTCTGCCTGAGGTTAAGGTCCTTCTGCGTGAACACATACCTCAAACTCTGATGGTCAGTGAAAAGCTCAAACCTCTCTCCGTACAAATAATGCCTCCAGATCTTCAGAGCGAAGATCACCGCTGCCAACTCAAGATCATGAGTAGGGTAGTTCGCCTCATGTGGCTTCAACTGCCGCGACGCATACGCCACAACTCTCCCATGCTGCATCAACACAGCACCGAGGCCTACGCCGGAAGCATATGTACACACCACGAAACCACCCGAGCCAGATGGCAACACCAAAATCGGAGCAGTGGTAAGCAATCTCTTCAGCTCCATGAAGCTCCGCTCACACTCCTCCGTCCAGACGAACTGCACCTCTTTCCGCGTAAGCCTGGTCATCGGGGCCGTAATACGAGAGAAATCCTGAATAAACCTTCGATAATAACCTGCGAGCCCCAAGAAACTCTGAATCTCCGTGACAGAACTCGACCTCGGCCACTGCACCACCGCCTCGACCTTGGCCGGGTCCACGGAAACATCATCACCAGAAATAACATGCCCCAGAAAGTGCACCTCTCGGAGCCAGAACTCGCACTTGCTGTACTTGGCATACAACTGGTGATCGCGCAGGGTCTGCAATACCGCTCTCAAATTCTGCACATGCTCCTCAGCAGACCGTGAATACACAAGGATATCGTCCACAAACACGACCACAAACTGGTCCAAGTATGGACGAAACACCCTATGCATCAAGTCCATGAATGCTGCGGGGGCATTGGTGAGCCCGAACGGCATCACCAAGAACTCATAATGCCCATACCTCGACCGAAACGCCGTCTTCTCCACGTCCGACTCTCGGATCCGCAGCTGGTAATAACCCGATCTCAAATCGATCCTCGAAAACACCTGGGCCGACTGAAGCTGATCTAACAAGTCATCAATCCGCGGCAACGGATACTTGTTCTTAACAGTCACCTGGTTCAACTGACGGTAGTCGATGCACAATCTCAAACTACCATCCTTCTTCTTCACAAACAACACCGGCGCACCACACGGGGAATAACTAGGACGAATATACCCCTTGGCCAGCAACTCCTGTAATTGCGTCTTCAGCTCTCGCAACTCGGCAGGCGCCATCCGATAAGGGGCCTTCGACATAGGCGCCGTACCCGGCACCACCTCAATCACGAAATCAATCTCTCGCTGCGGTGGCAACCCTGGTAGCTCCTCGGGAAAAACGTCAGAAAACTCGCACACGACAGGAATGTCCTCTACCTCGGGACCCTGTCGCTCGACCAAAACCACAGATGCGAGAAAGCCCTGACAACCTGCATCAAGCAAACGACGCGCACGGATAGCCGAAATAAGCAAGCGGGAAGAGGAAGACCGAATACCTTGGAAATAGAAGGTGGGTCCATGAAGCTGTCGGAAGTAGACCTTCTTCGAGCCGCAATCCACCAAGGCATGATGAGTCTCGAGCCAATCCATGCCCAAAATCACATCAAAGTCCTGAAGCGGTAACGCGTAGAGTCTAGCCGGCAAGTTTCGCCCTTCCACCCATACAGGTACCTTCTCGTAGCAGTACAGGGTGATCATGAAGTCACCGGTAGGCAACTCTACCGCCAAGTCACAGGACACCTCGGTCACCGGGTCCTCTACGCTCTGAGCAAAATCCTCCGCGATGAACGAATGAGAAGCACCTGAGTCAAACAAAACACGAGCCGCACAACCCAAAATCGAAAGAGTACCTTCCACCAGATGCGACGCCTCAGCCTCTGCCCTGGTCATGTGAGTCACTCTGCCTCGGGATCTTTGCCTCCCCACAGTAGCTGACCGCGACAACTGAGGAAACTGTCCCTGCTGCTGGTACTGCTGCGGCTGTGCTGACGACTGCTGGGGCCGAAACTGCTGCTGCTGCTGAAACTCGTGCGGCTGGCGCGGTCTCTGCGGACAGTCACGTGCCATGTGCCCTGGCTGGTCACACCTAAAGCAAATAACGGGCGCTGAACACGGCCTATCCGGATGAGAACCACCGCACCTAGGACAGACTCCCCGCGAACCAGTCATCGAACCCTGACGCTGAAAAGCCGCTGGCTGCTGAACACTGCCCATCGACTCCTGCTTCGATTCCTTACGATCCTGACGCCTCTTGCCAAATCCAGCTTCCTTAAGCAACTTCTTAAGCTTCGACTTGAAGGATGAACCTGGCGCAGGAGCCGCAGTCTGTGTCGCCACTGATCCACCTGCTGAGAGCTGGATGGTACTCTGCTGCTGCATCCCCGTTGGCTGGCTGAAATCTGCCTGCACCTGACTAGCACTGCCCTGCCCTCGAACCTTCTGCAAATCTCTCTCCAGCGCCGCTGCTGCCTTACATGCCACATCCAAACTGGTCAAACCCGACGCAAGAAGATGATGCCTCAGCTCTAGCCTCAGACCACCAACAAACTGATCAGTCTTCACCTCCTCATCTGCCATGATATGAGGAGCATAACGGCCCAACTCGATAAACCTGGCACGGTACTGCATCACCGACATGTCACCCTGAGTCAGCTCCATGAACTCACGCAACCTCTGCGACCTGACAAAGGACGGACAGAAGGCACGCTCAAAAGCCGTGACGAACTCCTGCCACGCAATCTGTCGAAGAGGACGAGACTGGAACACTGAACCCCACTCTGACGTCCACCAAGTACGGGCCGGTCCCTGAAGACGATGAGTAGCCAACGCTACCTGCTCCTCCTCGGGGCACTCCATCGCACTGAAAATCCGCCGGATATCATCCAGCCACTCTCTGGCCACTTCAGGATCTGGCTGCCCACCGAAAGAAGGAGGCTGGAACAGCAAAAACTCCTTCAGTACACGACCATGACCACCATGAGCCCGGTCCTCACCAGCATCGCCACCCTGCTGCTGATGATCTCCCTGCTGCTGACCTCCCTGCTGCCGCTGAAACACATACTCAAACATGCCTCGGAAGAAGTCGTCCATCCCTGGAGCTCTCGCATCTCCAGATACACCCTCGGAAACTGAAGCCCTGCTCTGCTCCTCTGGACCACCACTAGACTCTCCCTGCTGGGCACGAGTCCTCCTCCGTGGCGCCATAACACACCTGGCATCAAAGAAAAGCAACCGGAAATCAATAAAACACACGACCCTAAGCCAGTCGCCGACTGTATAGGACATTCATGGACCTCCTGGACCACTGCAATTCGTTCCAAGTTCCGATGCACCTCCACAACCTCGCTCTGATACCAGCTGTGACGACTCGAGGATCCGAGTACCGGAAAGGAACCGGCGCGTCTCAAATCTCGGCCCGCCAACCCACGAGTCCGAAGACTCGGAAGGGTAGAAAGGAGTGGTGTGGGGGTACAAGAGAAGCTGCAACGACCACAGAGATAGCACAATAATCTAGAAAAAAAAATACACAGAATAATATAAATAAATAAACTGCTACAAGGTCCACAGTGTCTCATGTCCAAAGGAAAGTACAGTCAACAGAAAAGAAAGTACAACTACACGGGGCATCCCCCGGCGTACAACTACACGGGGCATTCCCCGGCTCTGGCAGACTGGCGACTAACCCTGGCTAGAAGAACCACGCTGAAACTCGGCCGCGCCTCTCTAAGACCCCGCCTCGCCTGAAAAGCAGGGGTGAGCCTCATTTCATTGGCCCAGTAGGGATCCCGCGAATCCCCACCTCGCACGAGAAACGAGAAAGCAGAAGGTAACCCTCCCTAACAGGAGTACGGTAGAACCAACCAGCTGAAATAAATAAACGGAAAAGCCGTCTACTTAAACAGTGTCGTACTACAGAACCTCGGTCCAACAAAACACGAATCCACGCCTGCCAGTGAACAGGAGCACTATCCACAAGAAGAACGACCGGATGCGTCCCCTGACGTCTTACACCGCGTCACAAGTGTCTAGCTACTACGCCCCGGGCGTGAGACTCAGACACGCAACAAGTACCACAACAAGGACTAGCTGGGGTCGCGCTCATCAGCGCGCGCCCTAAGCCCCCAACTACGTGTGCACACACAGACCATCTGCTCTAGGTCGGGTCCTTTAGCTGGTTTCCCCCCCCACGGGACTCTGGTGGCAAAGGCAAGGGGCCCTACGGTAACCAGCCTAAAAACCGCGTCACACTGGGTCTGGCTCTCCACCACTCCCAGGTGGGTCCACACACGCGTGCGCAGGGAGCTACGACTAGTGGACAGGTCACTGGAAGTAAGGACCCACTCACGGAAACCGTTGGCTACACATTAACACAGACTCACGATGATCATACGATAGGCACAAATGCCGGGGACACGCATGAGGTCCAACCGTCCCTCAAGTCACGCGGCACCCCTACCGAGGTAACTGACTCTCCGGGGAACCCCGGGCGCCCCTGTGGCTCTCACTGGGTGCCCACGGCATCCCTAGGGCCACACGCCACAACCGGGTCCGTAACTCACCCAACCGGAGGTCACGCTACCCGCAAGAACACGGTTCGGGGGAGGGGGATGGTCGCGCTAGGTACCCCTAGCGTGACACCGAAGAACACGCTAGCTATGGCTAGCGCGATCTTCCATGTCGCGCTGCCCAAAGCCAGCGCGTTCACACCTGAACGCGCTAGTTTTGGGTAGCGCGATCTGGACATCGCGCTATCAGAACCAGGCATGTTCCCCACCACCTTACTGTTCGTCTTGTCAGATGGACACGCTCGAACGACACGGCGCGTTCATCAAGAACGCGCCACTGGACTATAGCGCGACAACGGGCCGAGCCCGGTTCGCGAAACACGCCCAAAAAACGTAGACCCACGCCCATTCACCCCCCCTGGTGAAGGGAAAACAACGGGGGATCACCCCACAACATCCTAGCATGCATCTAGAGCCCCCAAATCGATCAAAAACTCCACGAATCGACGGATCCGACGCTTAAACCCCAAGCATGAAAATGACCCTCCCGGCATGGATTTAACCCCACTCGGCCTCTCCACGGCCTAAAAATCACGGGAAATGCTATGAAGAGGGCAAGGATCCGTCCCCCTACCTCAAGGAAGCTCGAAATCCACCGAATCACCACCGAAATCAAGGATGAAGTTTTTACTCCCACGCACGCCCCGCCTCTCGCCACGAAAAGCACGCCACCGGGACCGCCTTGCCGCCGCCGCCGCTGCCACGCCGTTGCCGGAGTGAGGGGGGCCACGCCACGGTCGCCCGGGGAGAAGAAGATCGGCCGCGGGGGAGGGGGAGCTCTCACGGTTGAAGGAAGGAGGAAGAAGAAGAAGAAGAAGAAAAAGGTAAAAAGAAAAGAAAAAGAATTGATATATATAGAAAATCCGGAAAAATCGGAAAAATCCTGAAAAATAGAAAAATACACCTCCTCGACCGTCTCGACGCGCTGATCGCAACGGTACCACTTGCGGGCTGGTGAACGACCCGGTTCACCCGCTACAGGGTTCCGAAGGATTCGCCGAAACCCGTACGCGGAAATCGAAAAACACGCACGGAAAAGCCGCGGACACACTCCGGGCCTCCGAAACGACTCCTGATCGCGCCGATCCGAACATGAAAGATGTCCAAAATGAAATTCCGAACACAACAGGGTCGGACACTCCGATAAACCAGATCCGGGACCCACAAGGAAGGATCCGAAAGGTCCGGGACACTACAGAACTGCTATGGACTCACCCACAGATTTTGAAGAAGGATGATCCAAGAGCACGTGAAACCAACCAGTAGTAGTAACTAGATTAAGGACGCAAGATGAAACCAATCACAAGATAACATCAGATGAATGATTAACTAATCAAACCATGTTAAACCATTTAGGCGAGCCTAAGCATTCATCTACCGAGGAGAAGACGCACAAGCAATCACACATGAGGCAAAAGTTTTTAAGGTGGTTCGATCTCTGTCCAGAGATCTACGTCCACCCCTTACTCAAATGAGTAAGGCTTCCTGCTGCCACACAACTTGAATACCGCTGATCCACAGCTTTGGGGATGGAAATCCCTACAACCGCTGAGCCTCACAGCTTGCTGTCCGAGGAACACCCTCGCCTACTGAGCAATACAGCTTAGCTCTGCTGATTCACAGCTTCTAAAGGTTTCAAAAAGAAAAACTGAAGAAACGTAAGACACACGGATGAAATAAAACAATGTAGCTCTGAAAATAGAGCAAGCTGACCCTGGATTTGATCCAGTGGCCAGAAAGAGACTGCAGCTCACACTTCTTCTCCTTCTCACTCTCTCTCTTACGATGCTCTGTTTTCTTCTTGAAGGTGGCTCTCTCTTTCTTGCTCTCTCTTCTCTTCTCCTTCTGGACTCTCCTCTTCTCTTCTCTTCTTCTCTCTGGCGGCACTCTTTTTTTCTTTTCTCTCAGTTCTATCCAGCACCAGCCACCTTCTTCGAAGGGTAATGTAGCTTTATATAGGAACATGGCTTCGTATGGATCAAGCAACAGAACCCTACTAAAATTCCATTTGTCCACGTGTTAGGGAATAGAAATTTTATTTCCTCGGATCACGTGCCCATCATTTATCCCTTTATCCACGAGCCAACCTTATGCCTTTTCAGAGGTCACGTGCCTCTTCTGCGAACCTGATTGTTCCCTGTAAAAGGAAGACATAGTACCGTTGGGGTTACTTGCAGCAAACTATAATTCGCCACGTAGAAGATCATACATTGTACTGACCTTAGGCTCAATTAAACAGATGTGCACTGACCTTAATTAACTATGAATAAAAGCACGCTCGGACCTTGGGTAATACACAACACACATGCACCAACCTTCCATAAGCTCATTGAGGAAAAAGCACTGACATTGCATGTAGACAGTAGAAAAGTGCACCAAGATTGTACGTGCAAGGGAAGACACTGCACCAACTTAGTTCCTTTGAAACCGAGTATTGCACCGACCGAATTTTGATCATGTGAAAACATGCATCGACTATATGAATGCATTGAGCTAATCCCTATGAACAGTGATGTGCACTAAGTTGAGCAATGTATGCATATGACGAAATGTGCACATACCTCTATGTGAATGAGCTACAGCGTATGCACAGACTTGCTAGTGTGCACAGATCTTAGTATGTGCATGAGACGCAATGTGAGACGCAAGATAAGACGCAGGATATGCACAGACCTCACAAACCTTAGACGTAGACTTGCACCGACCGTGTGTCTGCTTTAGACACAACCTGCACCGACCTTAATATATGCCTTAGACGAATCATGAGACGCAGGCATGCAATGAGACGCAGGATGAGACACAAGTGCAAATGAGATGCAATGCAACGTGCTCAGATAAAACATTACACTGACCTTAGACATAGCATGAGACGCAAGCTGAGACGCATCACATGCACTGAGACACAAAATAGCACCGACCTCATATGCGTTAGCTAAAAGAACATGCATGCAGCTAAACCCTGCATAGACTTGCTCGCAGTAAGAGCTGCACAGACCTTATGAACACTAACGAAAACATGCACCGAGGTTATGCACAGACCTTCCACGCAGCTTGCATTGACTAATATGCAAAATGCTCACATATGCACCGACCTGAACAATGAAGTGCATGGACTTCAAATGTGCTAGAAGGCAAAAAACACATCGACCTCATGTGCACTGCTACAGTGAATAGCATCGACCGTGACCCTATTCTCACCATATGCATAGACCTATATCCAGGTGACGCAGACTTGAACATGTATGCACAGACTCAAACTAGCATCGACCTGACATGTGCAACGGACTGCATGCACTGACTTTAGAATGTGCACCGACTTTAGTAAGACTAAGGTAGATGTGCACTGACCTTAGTGTGTGCATATGACTAACAACCTGTTCGAAGAATTGACTGTGCATTCAATCTGATGAGGTTCTATTCATATCTGAAAATGCAATGACCCAAAAATGAAATCGGGAGTGATTCTGACCTATAAAAAGTTGATGTTGCCAAAGTCAACGATTGGTCAAACCACTGTTGTCAATGGTCAAACCATTGTTGCCAATCATTAAAACATGATAAGGATAACGCCAATTCAGAGGGGACACAACATTCTCCCCCTTTTTGATGATGGTAATAATTTATACTTTGATGGCAACACAAATGCAATAAGAGTCAGAAACTGCAAAGGAAGCTTAAAATCTCTCCCCCTTTCTCTCCCCTTTTTACTAAAGAATTGATATGGCTCAAATTGGCTCAAATTCTCTCCCCCTTTGCCGTCAGCAAACAAGGAACAAGAGAGAGACACAAAGATGAGGAGGGTTTCAGAGTATGGAATCCATGAGATTTGGTGACAAACTAAAATAAATTTTTATTAAACAAGCATACTTAGATCAGAATCTATTAGAATAAGAGTTCACGTAAGGCAACCTTGGTAAAAATCTGATTTAAGTGTAATGAGAGTTAAGAGTTTAGCAACTTGACTCGTTGTAGAGGGTTGCATGAGATGTTAATAGCAATAAACCAGGCATACAACATCATGTCAGAACAATCAATCTTCAACTTACTTGAGTATAAAATCAGAGAAGTGCATAGGAGCAACTAGAGTAGGTATTGAGGGTAAGCAAAAAATGATATATTTTTTCAGGGTTACAACTAGATTTAACTTGTTGACCATAAATATTTGAACAGGCAGGTATGATCCAGACCTTTGTACATGGAGGTACACGTTGATCAGACGCCAGCACCCCGAGTTTACTCAGTATGATTTACCATTCCGTTTCAATTTTTTTTTTGAACAAAAGGCACTGAAGCACTTCATGACATAGGTGCACTCTATTTCATAGATAGAGAACACAGTTTCTCTGTGCAGTCAGCCATTGCTCTGCCAATTAGTTTTTGAATCAAAATTTTATCCTTTTTAAACAGAGTTAACTAAAGCACCTCATAACATGGGTACATCCTCTTTCTTTGAAGGAGGACCCAGTTTCTCAGTGACTTCAGTCATTGCTCTACTAAATTATTTTTGACCCAAAAGATTTATATAGCTGCCCTTTTGTTTTGTTTAAAAACAATACTTATATCTAAGTTTCTCAACTACGATTTCTTGAGTTTATAGACTTTCAGTTTCAGAATGACAGAATCAGACATAACATGTAAAGAATGGTTGAGAGCTATTAACTAAACAACTCTTTTTCATTGAGTTAAGCCTTTAGACTCTAAAGTTCATTAAACCTAAATCATCAGTTCAGACAAGGTGCATTTAGATTCTTATAGGAGTAGATATCTGATTTTAAAAGCATAGTATAGTGAAATGATCATCAGTTTGTCTTTATTTCAGAATCTCAGGGATATCAAGATTTTCAAGGATGAGAGTGAATAAATTTTCTGAAGTAAAGGTAGGTCAGATGCCAAGTGTGTTACCATGAGAATGTATCAACTTGATATAGAGGGATGCCAGGAGAAATGATTTCAAGAGAAGTTGGTTCAGAAAAAAAATGAATCAGAAAAAAAGATAGACAGATTTCTAAACATCCTCTAACACATGCATGTCAAAGTAGACAATCAACAAGAATGGAGAACACATGCTCCCCCTGTCTATGTGTATCATGATTGGTTGAAACAAGGTGACATATGAATGCATAATGAAAATGCTTGACACAAATGCATGACACAACTATGACTCTATTAACGGATAGAGTACAATGCATGCAGTTAAATTACTGATAGAGTTACTTAATTGATGGTCTGTGACATGTGCAGTTGAAGCATTTATGAAGAGCATTTATTCACAACAGATAGGAATGAAACATTAATCATCATGCTGAAATTTACATAAGCCTAGTTCCCTTCTTAAAAATTTAAATATATCATTTCCAAGGGGCTTAGTAAATATGTAGCAATTTATTTTTCAGTTTCTACAAATTGAAATTCAATTTCATTCTTACTTCATCTCTCAAGAAGTGATGTTTAATTTCTATGTGTTTTATACTAGAGTGATGAACAGGATTTTTGGTTAATGAAATAGCACTGGTGTTATCACACAAAATAGCTGTGCATCCTAGATTGATGTGATAATCAGCAAGTCGGTGCTTTATCCATAGGACTTGGGCTGCACAATTCCCTGCTGCAACATATTCTGCTTCAGCAGTGGAAAGAGGAACAGTGTGTTACTTCTTAGATGCCCAAGACACAAGACAACCGCCTAGGTATTGACAATACCCACTAGTGCTCTTTCTATCTATTCTGCACCCATCATAATCTACATCAGTGTAAGCTACAAGGTCGAGCTCACACTTAGCAGGAAACCATAGACCTAAGTCAGGGGTGCCTGAGAGATACCTAAAAATCTTCTTCACTGCACTCATGTGAGAATCTCTAGGACTAGCCTGAAATCTAGCACATAAACATACTGAGAATTGAATATCAGGTCGAGATGCAGTAAGTTACAAAAGGGATCCGATCATACCTCTATAAAGCTTGGTGTCAACCAATTTACCTTTTGGGTCACCATCAAGACTGGTTGGGGTGCCCATAGGTGCTGGTATTGCTTTGAGGTTTTCCATTTGATATTTCTTCAGCAAGTCCCTTAGGTACTTGGACTGTGTGATGAAACTTCCCTCCAATGTTTGATTGACCTGCAGACCAAGGAAAAACTTTAATTCTCCCATAGAACTCATTTCAAATTCATATGTCATTAATTTAGAAAATTCCTCACACATTTCAGATTTAGTTGACCCAAACACTATATCATCTACGTAAATCTAAACAATAAGAATGTCATTGTTACTGACCTTAGTGAATAGGGTCTGGTCAACTTCTCCTCTTGAAAAATCCTTACCTGTGAGGAAGGAGCTCAGCTTATCGTACCAGGCCCTGGGAGCTTGCTTCAGTCCATATAATGCCTTATCTAATTGTAAACATAATCAGAAAAATCAAGGCATTCAAAACCTGGAGGTTGTTTAACATACACATCCTCCTTTATCAACCCATTCAAAAAAGTAGATTTTACATCCATCTGCAACAATTTTATTCCTAGGCTACATGAAAAAGCTAAAAGTATTCTAATAGCCTCTAACCTGGCGACATGTGCAAAAGATTCTTCAAAATCTACCCCATATTCCTGGTTGTAACCCTGTGCCACTAGCCTAGCTTTATTTCTAACTACCTTACCTTGCTCATCTGTCTTATTCCTGAAAACCCATTTAGTGCCTATAACCGAGCCATGTGAGGGATTAGGAATTAGGTGCCATACCTTGTTCCTTTCAAATTGGTTCAGCTCATCATGCATGGCATTTATCCAATGCACATCTTCTAAGGCACTATCTATGTTTTTTGGTTCTATTTGAGAGACTAATGTAAAAGAATTCAACTCATTTTCAATCCTAAAGTATGATCTAATCCTAAGGGGTTCATTCAGATTACCAATTATATTCTCTAAAGGATGATCTTTAATAACTCTAACATTGGTAGGATGATTACATGGTTCTGCATTTTCCTCCCCCTGAGTTCTAGACACACTAGTCTCACCATCTTCTGCAGGTTCAGGATTTGGTTCTTCTTTACTCCCAATGATATCACCATCAGCCTCGTCTCTGCAAAAACCAATTTCGTATTTATTAGAATGTTCATCAAAGACAACATGAGGTGATTCCTCAACAGTTTTTGAGTTTAGGTTATAAATCCTATAGGCTCTGGACACTTCGTAATATCCTAGAAAAATTTCAGGTTCACTTTTAGGTTCAAACTTATCAAGGTCTCTTTTAGAATTTATATGAATGAAACACTTATATCCAAAGACCTTGAAATGTGATAGTGAAGCTTTCTTATCTTTAAGTATCTCATAAGGAGTCTTTTGTGTGGAAGGTCTTACCAGAGCTCTGTTAATTATATAATAGGATGTGCTCACAGCCTCGGCTCAGAACTTCCTTGGTAGATTCCCTTCAACCAGCATTGTCCTAGTCATTTCCACCAAGGTTCTATTTCTCCTTTCAACTACTCCATTCCGCTCTGGAGTTCTTGGAGATGAGAACATGTGGTTGATTCCATTATCCCTACAGAAATCATCAAATTGTGAGTTTTCAAACTCACCTCCATGATCAGAAAAAATGTTTAAAATTGAGTGCTCATTGGTCTGAGTTATTTTATGGTAGAATTCTTGCAATTCCTTAAAAGCATCATTTTTATGTGTCAGGAAATATACCTAGGTAAATCTAGAGAAGTCATCTATTAAAACATAACCGTATCTCCTACCAGATAAGTTGGCTGATCTAGATGGTCCAAACAAATCCATATGAATAAGCTCAAACGATTTAGAAGATAAACTTTCAGTTCTAGACTTAAATGACTTTCTAGTTTGCTTGCATTGAGTACAGGCCTCACAAATTTTATAATTTATTTTGAATGAAATTTCAGGGAGACCTTTTACCATGCTGTGTTTTGTCAGTTTGTGCAACACATGATAGCTAGCATGACCTAACCTACGGTGCCACAAACAGGCTAAGTTATCCTTATTAACAGTTAAGCATAAATCTGTATGTGGTGCATCATCTAAATCTACTATGTAGATATTATTAACTCTCTTACCAGAAAATTTGACACATTCAGAATTTGGTTCAAATATGGTGCATGCAAGAGAATCAAAAACTACCTTATGACCTTTATCACATAGCTGACTGATGCTAAGCAGATTGTAGGCAAGTCCTTCTACCAATAACACTTCATCAATGTAGCATGAAGAACACTTACCTACTTTACCTGATCCAACTATTTTCCCTTTGGTATTACCTCCGAAGGTAACATGACCTGCATCCTTCTTTACCAGCATGCAAAATTTGTCTTTATCCCCGGTCATGTGCCTGGAGCAGCCACTATCAAGGTACCATCTGTTTTAGTTAGCTGCCAGGCATACCTGCAAAGAGAATCAAGCAGAAATGTTTGGAACCCAAAACTGTTTGGGCCCCATAAAAGCATTTATTTCATGCAGACTAGAAACTAAATGTTTTGGTATCCACATCTAATTTGGTTTCTTCATAGTGGATTTTTTGTCATTCGGTTCAGTCTGCCTTTTCTTGCCACTTTTAGTTTTTAGAAGTTGTTTCTGTACTGTGGCTTGGTTCTTCCTTTTAAAATCATTTTGAAACTTTCTTTGCCAGTGCTTAGTCCGATAGGCTTTGGGAGTAGTGGGTGCACCGAAGACCCTAGGTTGACTGAACATCGAATGGTAAAAGCCATAGGGGTTTTGACTTATGATTTTGTTGTGCATAGGTTGCACATAGGAGTTCCAAGGTTGAGGTTGATGCATCTGAGTAGTGTAAGGGTTCCGAAAATGATACTGCATTGACCTCATATAGAAACTACCTTGACCTCTCTCATGGGAATTGTAGTGAGAAAAGTTATGGCATTAAGAGTAGGTTGGAGCAGTGTTGAAGTAGCCTCATCCTGAGGTACTTCTGCTCGGCCCAGAGTTCCTAGGGGACTTGTACCCAGAAGTAGTGGAAGTCGAAGCAACTGAATGGTTGCCTAGACCTTTCTGTGGAGACTGGATAGTTTTGGCCTTGGGGTTTTCTTGAGTTCTAGCATTAGAAAACTGACCCCTAGCCTGTCCCTTGAATTTAGGTGTGGGAGTATGTGAGCATGATCCCCTAGACACCTCTATCTTCCCTTTGCCCTTGTCCTTGGCACTGGGCTTAGTTTTCTCAATGTTTTTCATTTTACTCTTATTTTGACCTTCTCCAGAAGTCATGTTTATCAGGGGTTGAAATGTCCCTTTTTCTGCCACAAAGGAGATGGTTCTCACGTCTAACCTCTCCTTATTAGTTGGGTTGAAACCCAAACCACCCTTTCTGAAATTATTTTTTGTTCCCAAGATGGCATTCAGATTTTCTGTACCTTGTGTCATGCTTTCAAGAGAGTTTTGTTTGTATGTATTTTCTTTTTCTAATTTTTCTATTGTCTTTTTCAATTCAACATTCACACCATTGATAGCTTCATATTTTTCAGTGGCTATCCTAATTTTTTCCTGAAATTCATGTATTCTAAATTTGAGTTCATCAATGGTGTTCATCAGATTTTCATTTTCAGATCTTAAGTCAATCAAGATGACTTTATCACACTCAGCTTCATCAAGAGATTTTTTTAAATTGATATTTTCAATTTTCAGACATGCAATTTTATCACTCAAAGATGTATCATGAATTACAGAATTAGTTTTCCTGTTCAAATGTTTATATTCTTTTCTCTTATCATCATATTTATCGAGTAACTCAGCATATGCTTCTTGCCAATCATCATGAGTGAAATTTTTAAAAATTGAAGTTACCTCATCACTATCTTCTTTGTCTTCACCACTTTTGGCCATCAAGCATAGCTTGTCTTCCTTCTCACTGTCAGAGGAGTTGCTCTGACTTCCTTCATCTTCATCGCTCCAGGTGCTAACCATAGCCTTTCCTCTCCTGTTCTTCCACCTGGGCTTAGCTTTCTCAACGTTTTTCAACTCCGGACAATCTACCTTGAGATGTCCTGCCTTCCTGCAATTATAACAGACATTGCTATCAGTTTTCTTGGCAGTATCAAATTTATGCTTTGACTGCCTTTTTCCAGAGAAATATTTTTTCTTAAAGCTCTTTCCTTCTTTTCTCAGAAACCTCTTAAAATTCCTAGTAAACATAGCAAAATCATCACTGTCTTCACCTGAACTGGACGAGCTGTGTTCACTATCAGACCCTTTGTTACTAGCTGAGACTTTAAGCGCCAGGGGTTTCTTTCTTTTCTCAGACTCATCTACCCTCTTACGGTTTAGCTCATAAGTCATAAGAGAGCCAATGAGCTCATCAACGGTTGTGGTAGTAAGGTTCCTTGACTCCTCTACCACGGTGGCCTTGGTATGCCAAATAGGTGTTAGAGACCTCAGGATTTTCCTAACCAGCTCGTACTCACTATATACTTTACCCAAGTTTCTCAAGCCATTAGTGAGCACTAGAAGACGGGCATACATTTCAGACACTGACTCATCATGCTTCATTCTGAATGCTTCATACTCAGAGACCAACATGTTGGCCCTGGTTTCCCTAACCTGTGAAGTCCCTTCATAGATAACCTTCAGCTTATCCCACATCTCCTTGGCTGTGGTATAGGAGGAAATCCTGGAGAACTCGATGGGATGAAGTGCACATTGTATGGCATTAATGGCCGCCCAATTCAAGGTGGACCTACGGATGTGCTCCTTGGTCCAAAACGTTTCATCTGGGGGTAAATCGAAAGGACTAATACTCACTACCTTCCAAATCTCATAGTCCTTAGCCCGAAGGAATACCTCCATGCGATTCTTCCAGTAAGAGTAATTAGACCCATCGAAGAAAGGGGGCTTAGTAGTGGACTGACCCTCAGCAGTTAACCATCTAACATCCATTCTAAACTCTTCGGGATGTAAGGCCCTAAGGGGGAGGTTGGCTCTGATACCAAGTGAAGGGTGTGATGAACGGATCTAGAGGGGGGGTAAATAGATCCAACCCCAAATAAAAGGCAGGCAGTTAAAAATAACCATTGCGGAAATAGACTGAACTACTATGGACTCACCCACAGATTTAGAAGAAGGATGATCCAAGAGCACGTGAAACCAACCAGCAGTAGAAACTAGATTAAGGACGCAAGATGAAACCAATCAGAAGATAACAGCAGATGAACAATTAACTAATCAAACCATGCTAAACCATTTAGGCAGGCCTAAGCATTCATCTACCGAGGAGAAGACGCACAAGCAATCACACAGGAGACAAAAGTTTTTAAGGTGGTTCGATCTTTGTCCAGAGATCTACGTCCACCCCTTACTCAAATGAGTAAGGCTTCTAGCTGCCACACAGCTTGAATACCGCTGATCCACAGCTTTGGGGATGGAAATCCCTACAACCGCTGAGCCTCACAGCTTGCTGTCCGAGGAACACCCTTGCCTGCTGAGTAATACAGCTTAGCTCTGCTGATTCACAGCTTCTAAAGGTTTCAAAAAGAAAAATTGAAGAAACGTAAGACACACGGATGAAAGAAAACAATGTAGTTCTGAAAATAGAGCAAGCTGACCCTGGATTTGATCCAGTGGTCAGAAAGAGACTGCAGCTCACACTTATCCTTCTCACTCTCTCTCTTACGATGCTCTATTTTCTTCCTAAAGGTGGCTCTCTCTTTCTTGCTCTCTCTTCTCTTCTCCTTCTGGACTCTCCTCTTCTCTTCTTCTCTCTGGCGTTCTCTTCTCTTCTTCTCTCTGGCGTCACTCTTTTTTTCTTTTCTCTCAGTTCTGTCCAGCACCAGCCACCTTCTTCGAAGGGTAATGTAGCTTTATATAGGAACAGGGCATTGTATGGATCAAGCAATAGAACCCTACTGAAATTTCATTGGTCCACGTATTAGGGAATAGAAGCTTCCTTTTCTCAGATCACGTGCCCATCATTTCTCCCTTTATCAACGAGCCAGCCTTCTGCCTTTTCAGAGGTCACGTGCCTCTTCTACGAACCTGATTGTTCCATGTAAAAGGAAGACAGAGTACCGTTAGGGTTACTTGCAGCAAACTAGAATTCACCACGTAGACGATCAGACATTGTACTGACCTTAGGCTCAATTAAACAGATGTGCACTGACCTTATTTAGCTATGAATAAAAGCACGCTCGGACCTTGGGTAATACACAACACACATGCACCAACCTTCCATAAGCTCATTGAGGAAAAAGCACTGACATTGCATGTAGACAGTAGAAAAGTGCACCGAGATTGTACATGCAAGGGAAGACACTGCACCGACTTAGTTCCTTTGAAACTGAGTATTGCACCGACCTTATTTTGATCGTGTGAAAACATGCATTGACTATATGAATGCATTGAGCTAATCCCTATGAACAGTGATGTGCACTAAGTTGAGCAGTGTATGCATATGATGAAATGTGCACAGACCTCTATATGAACGAGATACAGCGTATGCACAGACTTGCTATTGTGCACAGACCCTAGTATGTGCATGAGACGCAATGTGAGATGCAAGATAAGATGCAGGATATGCACAGACCTCACAGACCTTAGACGTAGACTTGCACCGACCGTGTGTCTGCTTTAGACACAACCTGCACCGACCTTAATATATGCCTTAGACGAATCATGAGACGCAGGCATGCATTGAGACGCAGGATGAGACACAAGTGCAAATGAGATGCAATGCAACGTGCTCAGATAAAACATTACACTGACCTTAGACATAGTATGAGACGCAAGCTGAGACGCATCACATGCACTGAGACACAAAATAGCACCGACCTCATATGCGTTAGCTAAAAGAACATGCATGCAGCTAAACCCTGCATAGACTTGCTCGCAGTAAGAGCTGCACAGACCTTATGAACACTAACGAAAACATGCACCGAGGTTATGCACAGACCTTCCATGCAGCTTGCACTGACTAATATGCAAAATGCTCACATATGCACCGACCTGAACAATGAAGTGCATGGACTTCAAATGTGCTAGAAGGCAAAAAACACATCAACCTCATGTGCACTGCTACAGTGAATAGCATCGACTTTGACCCTATTCTCACCATATGCACAGACCTATATCCAGGTGACGTAGACTTGAACATGTATGCACAGACTCAAACTAGCATCGACCTGACATGTGCAAAGGACTGCATGCACTGACTTTAGAATGTGCACCGACTTTAGTAAGACTAAGGTAGATGTGCACTGACCTTAGTGTGTGCATATGACTAATAACCTGTTCGAAGAATTGACTGTGCATTCTATCTGATAAGATTCTATTCATATCTGAAAATGCAATGACCCAAAATGAAACCGGGAGTGATTCTGACCTATAAAAAGTTGATGTTGCCAAAGTCAACGATTGGTCAAACCACTGTTGCCAATGGTCAAACCATTGTTGCCACTCATTAAAACATGATAAGGATAGTGCCAATTCAGAGGGGACACAACAAACACTTCACGCATATCAATCCCTTGCATTAGCCCCTCAAAACCCTCAAAATCTACATTTTTACTGAATGTCGGTCGACCGGCCCTAGGCCACCGGTCGATCGGATCTGTGCAATGGTTCTAGTCTGCCTTGTGCAGAACCAGAACCGGTCGACCGCCCCTACTGGACCGGTCGACTAGCTAAATTCAGACAGAATGCAGTTCTGTCCGGTCGACCGGCCCAGTGGAACCGGTCGGCCGGTTTTTCTCTGCTACCTCAAAATAGATTGGTGATTAGCCCGGTCTATCGCCCTAATGAATCCGGTCGACCGAAAATTCTCTGCTACGAATTCGGGCTTCACGAAATGCATCCGAAAACCACTAAATCGAATCCATTTCGGGCCAAACTTGACCCTAATACCCCTAGGGCATACATACACATATTAGACTATATTTGGAGGGGTTTAAACATGGGTTTCTTGGTCGTTTCATGCATCTCTTGTGGCCATATATCTGAGTTATGAATTTGGGAGATTTTAAGGGTTTCTAATGTTGTCTATCTATCTTGTAGGAGAAGAAAGGGAGAAGGAGAGAAGCTGAGCAAAGATCCAAGGTTTTCATCTACTTCTGATCATTTCTGGAGTTCGTGATTGAAGAAGAAAAGGAGCGGAACGAGAAGGGGAACGTGAGGATGTTCACATCGTCAACATCCGGCTTCCTTCCAACCCGAGGCTTAGAGAAGAATTTCTATAGCCCTTTCTTTCCTTGGAGAATTCTGTTTAGATCTTATTTGTATCTAGTGGAGTCATTTGCTTCATGTTTCCATGCTTGTATTGAACATATCTTTAATTTTGTAACTTCAACTCTGTGAGTCTGTTGACCGTCTACGAACGGTTGTGGTGTTCTTGTGCCGCGGGTGTTGCAGTGAGTGTTGTTAGGGTGCTTGGCCCGGATACAGAGGGGGGGTGAATGTGTCATTCTACAGAATATGGCCAAATTAAAATTAGGATGCTAGAGATAGACACAGAATAGAACCAATTTGATCCAACTCGAATACAAACACTTGGAGCGTGCCTATCCAAGCATCTAGCGGAAGCAAATCAAGCAATCTGATGAACCAGTTGAAAATCCTTTTAAACAAAAGAGCAAATATGTAACTGGCCCCCAAATAACCAACTAGCGGAAGCAGCACAAATGAGAATAAGAAATCTCAAGACAATCTGTGAAGGGTGGTAGGAGATATGGAAGAACACACTACAAGCAAACCACTGCTCAAAGATTTTAAGGTGGTTCGGTCCTCCAGACCTACATCCACCCCTCACTCCCAACCGGAGTGAGGCTTCACTAGCAAACGCTAGAACCAAGCAGACTCAGTCTGCAAATAGTTGCTGCCACACAGCTTGACCAGGGGAACAACCTCCCCTCTTCCTCCTAACCGGAGGGACACCCAAGTGACTCCCAGCCACTTGGAAACTAGAGGTCGAAGACCTCTCTTCCTCCAGACCAGGAGGGACCACTGGACTTGCAACCACAAGCCCAGAACCGGAGGACTAGCCTCCCTTCCTCTAACCAGAGGGCAACCCACAAGTGACAACCTGTCACTTGCAACCTGGAGATCAGATCTCCCTTCTCCTGAACCAACAGGAGGAACCCGATCCCCAACAGGGCAATCGGAAGAACAAAGATGATCAGAAAACAAAGGAAAACAACAAAGGAAAATAACACAGCAATCAGAAAGCTGTAAAACGAAATGCACAATGTGGCTCTCAACAGAGCTGACTGGCCTGGATCTGATCCACGGTCCAGTGAAGATAGATCTTCAAGCAGCTTCTTCCTTCTTCTCCACGAGCTCTCTCGCTCACTCTCTTTCTCTCTTTCTTTCTCTTCTGCTCTCCTAATCTCTCACTCTCTGTTCTCTCTTCACGGCTTCTCTCTTCAATAACTTCTTCCTCTCTTTTCCTTCCTTTTCTCTTTTTCTGGATCGAAGGGCTTTCTGCTCTTCAGGCTTCTGCTCCTCTCTACTCCATCTGAAGACGAAGGTTTCTATTTATATCAGCAGCAGCAGCAGGGCAGCACTGGGTGTGTGTGTCCTCCACATTTCCCGCCCAGATATTTGGCCAGGTGTCAGCATTTCAGCTCCTTGGATCACGTGCCAGACACCTGCATGATTAAAGAGGTGTTCAGTCGATAAACAAAATTAACACAGGCTGTGCATAGTTAAGCAACATATAGACTTATAGAAATCAATGTAGCAAGTGTGTACAGTGTGAGGGAGTGTATAGACTTAGAAGTCTTCATCCCTCTAACAACGAGTGTATAGACTTGCAACTCTTCATGAGATCTCAGTGTATAGACTCAACCAATGTGTATAGTTGAAGATCTAACAATCGAGTGTATAGACTTAGTTATGTGAGCATGCATTGTATAGACTTCACACATGAAGACATCCGCTGTTCAGACTTGAATAACATTCAGCAAAGCATAGACTTAGGCGTTCTGCTCAAAACAAAAACCAATGTACAGACTTCATGCTGTACAGACTTGATGTTGATCAACAGACCTTAGAATCATCAGCACAAGGCGTCAACGCTTTCATCGTGCAGCATCGCCTCAGCTCCTCAGGAGAAATGCTCACTCCCTTGGCAAGCTGGCCAATGCGTCAACGCATCCAGTGTCAGCGTCGACGCAGTGAGGAAGGCAGAAAGCGAAAGACGCACCATTGCATCTACGCAGACAGCCAAGTGCATCAACACACTAAAGGCACACGACCCAAGAAGACAGACCGACTATACAAACTGTGAAGAATAGCAGCCAAGGTATGGACTTGCTCAGCCATAGACTTCAGCTCAAGGCCAGTGTATGGACTTGATGAGACACTAATACAGAAGCAACACGTATACACGAATATGAAAACAACAAGAAAAACAACTCGAGCACACAATAGCTCGAATGAACGACTCGAAGACGAGGCGACACGAGTTGAAAACAACACGAAGACGAAAACAGAAACTGACACGAGGTGAGGTCACAAAGCGACAAAGAAACGAGATCTAGGAAACACGACACGAAGACATGAGATAGACACGTCTTCAACAACACGTGATGAAACGGTGGAAGCAGAAGAACAACTCGAGGAACTACAATAATTGACACGAAGACACAAGAGCAAACATAGAGGACTGACTCGAGATGAGCAACTAAGTGCTAACGACACGAGGTTCATACAGAAGCAACTCGAAGTTCATCAGAACAATTCGAGCTGCTTTAGAAGAATCAGCACGAAGTCAATTAGCACACACCTTAAAACAACACGAGGTACGAAAGGACAACACGGCGTGTTGAAAACACAAACAGTACTAAAACTAAAACGACACGAAGGCAAACAGTACAACACGAGGTGTTATACACAAACATGACGAAGTTCCAACCAACACGAAGACAGAAATAACAAAGAACCGACTCGATCTAAAGACGACATGGAGACAGCACAGACACGGGCTTGAACTTAGAGAAGAGTGCACGAAGTAAACTCAACACGAAGACAGAACAACACGAAGACGATGGATGCAACAGAGCAATGTCTAGACTTGAAAGTGCAATGAATGGACTTGAAACGCAAAGGCTGTTCAGACTTGCATATGCGAAGCCACTGTACAGACATTGAAAACGTGAAGCCAGTGTACAGACTTTGGGCTTCAAAGCACAATGTGCAGACTTTCTGTAACAGTCTGATGTACAGACTTCATGAAGCTCTAGACACTGAATGCTGTACATACTTAGCCCATGCAATGAGACGCTAACTAAGACGCTGGACTCTGTACAGACTTAAGCTAACGCAAGACAGTCGTTGTATAGACTTGAAGCTTTGATCGTTGAAGGCACAAGGCGATGTACAGACTTCAACACAGAGAAGACTCTAAATGAGATGTTGTACGCACTTAGCCTAGGACAATGTATAGACTTGCGTTACTGTAGCAACGTGTAGACTTTGCCTTAGACGCTAAATGAGATTCTGAAGTCTGTATAGACTTGGAGAACCTGAATCAATGTGCATACTTGGAACGCCTGAAGATCAATGTATGGACTTGAAATGCTTGAAGAGGATGTACATGCTTCAAGAGATGCTGCATGCCAATGTATAGACTTCATGAAGAAACACACGATGCAATGTGTGGACTTGGTGACACATGCAGACTCTATAAATGCATATGAATGCTTTATGCAGCAGATAAACAGTCTGAACATATGAAAGACTGAATGAACATTTGAATGACAGACTGAACATAAGAATGACTGAGTTATGATCTGATAAAATGACTGAATATAGAATGACTGAATAAAACCATGGTGACTCACAGTGATTAACTCACATTGAAACCAATCATCACAAACCCCTAAAGTCAGTCATCAAAACCACAGGCCACAGGGGCCAGGGGCACAACAATCTCCCCCTTTTTGATGATGGCAACAATACACAGTGAGTCATTCTGATGATGCAGTACATTCTTATGACTCAAACTATTCTCCCCCTTTGACTTCATCAAAAAGAAAATAGTTTGAGAAGTGAAAACAAACCATCATGCAATGATTGAATAAAAATCTCCCCCTTTGGCAAAAATCTCCCCCTTTGATATAAACTCCCCCTTTGATACCAACAGAAGGAGATACCAAAAAGTAAGAGCTCCCCCTAGAAATATGAATGCAAGAGCACAATACTTTTCTATGCAGCATGATGCATATGACATGGAAGCTCCCCCTCAATAAGTGGAATCTTATGAGATGGATAACAAGGAGAAGTTCATGTCAATGAATCAATGATATTTAGCAGAAGAGTTTCAAGTAGCAGATTTTCAAAGAAGCTCCAATCACAAGAAGTTCAGTCAGATTTTCAAAGAGATAGCAATCTCATAAATCCAAAACATAAGTTTGCAAAGTCTTCCATTATAAGGGCTTATGAATGAGCGTTATTGTTCAGCATGGTTTAACCATAATGTATGCAAAGTTTATCAGTAAAATTCTGTATTGATATCTAAAACCATGGTTTAATAAGGAATTAACCAAGCCTTCATATTTATCTTGATTAATCTCCTTTTCTCTTACACAATCAAATCTATTAACTTCTTTCAGAATTACATGCACTAGTATGGAAGTCAAGCAGTTATGAAGTCATATGATATTTTGTCTAGGGTTGTAGCAATTTGATTTTTGCATCAATATTCAGATATTTCAATTTATTCAACAATTTTCTTGCTACAAATTTTACGAGCACTCTAGTTCAGTGCACACATTGCAACTAGAGGATATACCTTGATTAGAGGCCAATATCCCTAAGCCCTTAGTGTGACTAACTGTCATGCTTTATGTGAACAGAGTTAGCATTTACACATCATGACACACTACAGATCATTCTTTAATGAGTGAGTTGTATTTCTCAGTGTGCATGTCATTGCTCTGCCTGATTTTCAATGAATTTTATCAGAGTTAACTAAGGCACCTCATGACACAGTCCTTTGGACTTGTGTTTCTCAGTGACCAATGTCATTGCTCTGACAGATATAACCCTTTAGACATTTCAGAGACATTCATTTGCTTCAAATCAATAATAGTTTCATGTACTTAACCAATTAAAGTCATGTATTCAAAAGTGCAGATTTCAGAAATTTTTCACAAGATACAGCATGAAACAAATGGTTAAGGTTTATTAAACATGCTTCAGATATTTTTAAGAGATTTTAAAGTCAGACTCCATGAACATTAAACTTAAACCACATGAGTTATTTCAGACATTCATAAAACTGTATAATAGAAGATTTCTAGTTCAAAATTTTCAGATTTATGCTCGAGATAGTCCCATTGAAATCTTCATGAAGGACTGATAGATTTCTGAAGCCAAACGATACCAATTGATAGGAGAAATACCAATTGTTAAGAGAGATTGTGAAGCTCAAAGTTTTCAGAATATGATCAAGGTTTGTCAACAAAATCAATAAGAAAGAATATGCTATGAATTCTGACAAATGTATGCATTTGACAACCTATATGCAATGCAATGACTCCCCCTCACAATATGCATTCAAACTCTCTTTTTGGCATTTTCAATATAGGGAAATGCAATGCACTATATGTATGCAGAGACATGCAAAGACTCAACATTAAATGCTATGCAAGGGTATGCAACTTACTCCCCCTGAAAACATGCAATGTTTGCCATGAGAAACTGAACATATGATTCCAAATGATATCGTGACTTGTGCACAATCAGACTGTCCTATCAGCAGAGTGACCCATGGTACTAGGCGGAGAACTTGGTCTAAAAGACCACTTCACACATAGTAAGAACCTCCAGACAGACTTCCCTGCCTTTTGGTACCTCACCATTTATATACCATTGAGGTCATGCATGATAATTCAACATGCAGTCCTATATGCAATTCAGAATGTTCAGTGAGCTATTACAACACACAAATTTTAAGCCACATACATAAGCAGTTCAGATTATTCAGAATGTAATTTGTTTTCAGAGTTTATGTATTTCAACAATTATCAAACAACTACAAATGACAGATATGCAAGAATACATCAAATCAGATATGCAATGAGTTTCAAAATAGGAGATGCAGAGAAATTACCTGAAAATTTCAGAAGGGGTTTTTCTTTGAGTGCCTTGGTTTATTACCCCCTTTTATTCCTCAGCTTCCAAGGCACACCTGTAGCAGATACATCATTTTGATGTAACAGGTACCCAAGAAACCTTAGGTCCTGGTTTAGCAGTGACACTCCTAGCAGGTTTTCTCAACAAATTTTTCGCATGTTTATCATCACAACACATGATATGACAATTATACATGGAATGCCCTACCTGCCCATAATGATAACAAGAGATAACAGATTTCATGTTCTCCTTGTATACATCAGCATTGGCGTGAACATGGTGTGAGTGAACATGATTAATTCTGTTATTGACATGAAAAATTTTCTTTTCATAACCGGCCAGCCAACAGTTAACAGCTCTGTGGCCTGGCTTTCCACATTCAAAACATACAGTGTATTTGCTTCTAGAACCAAACTTCTTTCCATCAATAATGTTTTTATTAACAGGGAAATTAACAAATCTAGAGTTAGTTTTCTTTCCCTGAGCATGCCAGCAGAAGGCAGCAATGTGACCAAACTTCCCACAACAATAGCATTGAATTTTCTTTTCCTGATCAGTAGAATGTTTCCTAAGATGATTTCTAGGATACTTTCTAACATCATTTCTTTCATCTTTTGTCAATGCTATACAGTTATGCATAATATGGCCAACTTTCCCACAATAGTGACATGTTATAGCCTTTTTATTCACATTCACTTGTTTGACAAGATTGATATTCTCATGAGAGTGTGAATGTGTGTGTGAGCAGTGAGCAGCATGCACATGTAAATCAGAGACATATTTGGACTTATTCAAATCAGCATTTTTCTTTTGTTTTTGAATCTTTTTCTGTTTCTTATCTGAATTTTCAGCCTTCTTAGCAGTGAATTGAAAAATAGAAGAACTAGATTGATTAGCTTGTTCAGAGCTTTTCACGAATACAGTTGACTTCTTCTTTTCATTCACTTTCTTATTAACATGCACATACCCAAGTCCTTCTTTCTGAAAATTCACTTTAGAACCAAGCAGCTTATTCAAATTGTCTTTTCCTTTAACGAATTTTGACAAGGAATTTTTTAGATCTTCAATCTCAGAATTCAATGAAGCAATACTCACTTCATACTTGGATATCTCAGATTCACAAACAATCAGCTGTTGTTGCAAAGCATCATTCAGGTTCTTCAGAGTTTCATTTTCTTGTTGAACCATTATTTCAATGTTGTTCTCATTTTCCTTTACAACAGTTTTTCCTTTTTCAATTGACAACCATCTTTCAGAGAAGACAGTATTAAGAACCATTAGCTTTTTATTTTGATCTTTCAAGTAGACATTTTCTTCTTTTAAAGATTTGATTTGTTCTTTTTGAAAACTGTCATCAGAATCAAAATCATTAATCAAGTCTTCGAGAAAATGGCACATGTTTTGTAAGAATTATTTTCACCGATGAGTTTGTTTCTAATATTCTCATTTTCAGATTTCAACCTATTTAGCTCATCTTTTTCTTTAATCATATCAGATTTCAAGTTTTCATTTTCAGCTTTCAGACTTCTGACTTCAGAATTTTTTTCTTTTCTTAATTTTTTCTTTTCTGATTTAATTCTTTCATATTTTTCCAGTAGATGCTCATGCATGGCAACTAAATCATCATGACTAATATCCTCGGTCTCAGAGTTTACCTGGGATGAGGACTCATCTGATTGATCACTCCTTCTTGCCATGAGACATTCTTCTTCCTTTCCAATGTGGATGCGAAGCAATTCATCCAATATTTCCTTTGCCGAGCTACAACCTGGGAAAGAGGAAAAATCATCAGAACCGATTGCAGCCTTCATTAGATTTAGAGCTCTCACATTATCGTCATTTTTCAACTTATGAACATGAGTCCACTTGGACTTATCCTTAGGAAGTTCATGTGGACTATGAGAGATAACCTTCCACAATTGTGGATTAATAGAGTTAACATGCTTGTGCATACGATATAGCCAGAATTTAATATTTGAACTACTGAATAGTGGAGGATGAGCCATGAGAGCACGACAGATTACTGCAACAAGAATATTGATGCACTAAAACAAATTAGCACCGAAAACCAGAGATCGAATCTGCAGGTCGCTGGACCTTGTATGCAAACACCGCTCTGATACCAACTGTTAGGGTGCTTGGCCCGGATACAGAGGGGGGGTGAATGTATCATTCTACAGAATATGGCCAAATTAAAATTAGGATGCTAGAGATAGACACAGAATAGAACCAATTTGATCCAACTCGAATACAAACACTTGGAGCGTGTCTATCCAAGCATCTAGCGGAAGCAAATCAAGCAATCTGATGAACCAGTTGAAAATCCTTTTAAACAAAAGAGCAAATATGTAACTGGCCCCCAAATAACCAACTAGCGGAAGCAGCACAAATGAGAATAAGAAATCTCAAGACAATCTGTGAAGGGTGGTAGGAGATATGGAAGAACACACTACAAGCAAACCACTGCTCAAAGATTTTAAGGTGGTTCGGTCCTCCAGACCTACATCCACCCCTCACTCCCAACCGGAGTGAGGCTTCACTAGCAAACGCTAGAACCAAGCAGACTCAGTCTGCAAACAGTTGCTGCCACACAGCTTGACCAGGGGAACAACCTCCCCTCTTCCTCCCAACCGGAGGGACACCCAAGTGACTCCCAGCCACTTGGAAACTAGAGGTCGAAAACCTCTCTTCCTCCAGACCAGGAGGGACCACTGGACTTACAACCACAAGCCCAGAACCGGAGGACTAGCCTCCCTTCCTCTAACCAGAGGGCAACCCACAAGTGACAACCTGTCACTTGCAACCTGGAGATCAGATCTCCCTTCTCCTGAACCAACAGGAGGAACCCGATCCCCAACAGGGCAATCGGAAGAACAAAGATGATCAGAAAACAAAGGAAAACAACAAAGGAAAATAACACAGCAATCAGAAAGCTGTAAAACGAAATGCACAATGTGGCTCTCAACAGAGCTGACTGGCCTGGATCTGATCCACGGTCCAGTGAAGATAGATCTTCAAGCAGCTTCTTCCTTCTTCTCCACGAGCTCTCTCGCTCACTCTCTTTCTCTCTTTCTTTCTCTTCTGCTCTCCTAATCTCTCACTCTCTGTTCTCTCTTCACGGCTTCTCTCTTCAATAACTTCTTCCTCTCTTTTCCTTCTTTTTCTCTTTTTCTGGATCGAAGGGCTTTCTGCTCTTCAGGCTTCTGCTCCTCTCTACTCCATCTGAAGACGAAGGTTTCTATTTATATCAGCAGTAGCAGCAGGGCAGCACTGGGCGCGTGTGTCCTCCACATTTCCCGCCCAGATATTTGGCCACGTGTCAGCATTTCAGCTCCTTGGATCACGTGCCAGACACCTGCATGATTAAAGAGGTGTTCAGTCGATAAACAAAATTAACACAGGCTGTGCATAGTTAAGCAACGTATAGACTTATAGAAATCAATGTAGCAAGTGTGTACAGTGTGAGGGAGTGTATAGACTTAGAAGTCTTCATCCCTCTAACAACGAGTGTATAGACTTGCAACTCTTTATGAGATCTCAGTGTATAGACTCAACCAATGTGTATAGTTGAAGATCTAACAATCGAGTGTATAGACTTAGTTATGTGAGCATGCATTGTATAGACTTCACACATGAAGACATCCGCTGTTCAGACTTGAATAACATTCAGCAAAGCATAGACTTAGGCGTTCTGCTCAAAACAAAAACCAATGTACAGACTTCATGCTGTACAAACTTGATGTTGATCAACAGACCTTAGAATCATCAGCACAAGGCGTCAACGCTTTCATCGTGCAGCGCCGCCTCAGCTCCTCAGGAGAAATGCTCACTCCCTTGGCAAGCTGGCCAATGCGTCAACGCATCCAGTGTCAGCGTTGACGCAGTGAGGAAGGCAGAAAGTGAAAGACGCACCATTGCGTCTACGCAGACAGCCAAGTGCGTCAACGCACTAAAGGCACACGACCCAAGAAGACAGACCGGCTGTACAAACTGTGAAGAATAGCAGCCAAGGTATGGACTTGCTCAGCCATAGACTTCAGCTCAAGGCCAGTGTATGGACTTGATGAGGCACTAATACAGAAGCAACACGTATACACGAATATGAAAACAACAAGAAAAACAACTCGAGCACACAATAGCTCGAATGAACGACTTGAAGACGAGGCGACACGAGTTGAAAACTACACGAAGACGAAAACAGAAACCGACACGAGGTGAGGTCACAAAGCGACAAAGACACGAGGTCTAGGAAACACGACACGAAGACATGAGATAGACACATCTTCAACAACACGTGATGAAACGGTGGAAGCAGAAGAACAACTCGAGGAACTACAGTAATTGACACGAAGACACAAGAGCAAACATAGAGGACTGACTCGAGATGAGCAACTAAGTGCTAACGACACGAGGTTCATACAGAAGCAACTCGAAGTTCATCAGAACAATTCGAGCTACTTCAGAAGAATCAGCACGAAGTCAATCAGCACAAACCTTAAAACAACACGAGGTATGAAAGGACGACACGGCGTGTTGAAAACACAAACAGTACTAAAACTAAAACGACACGAAGGCAAACAGTACAACACGAGGTGTTATACACAAACATGACGAAGTTCCAACCAACACGAAGACAGAAATAACAAAGAATCGACTCGATCTAAAGACGACATGGAGACAGCACAGACACGGGCTTGGACTTAGGGAAGAGTGCACGAAGTAAACTCAACACGAAGACAGAACAACACGAAGACGATGGATGCAACAGAGCAATGTCTAGACTTGAAAGTGCAACGAATGGACTTGAAACGCAAAGGCTGTTCAGACTTGCATATGCGAAGCCACTGTATAGACATTGAAAACGTGAAGCCAGTGTACAGACTTTGGGCTTCAAAGCACAATGTGCAGACTTTCTGTAACAGTCTGATGTACAGACTTCATGAAGCTCTAGACACTGAATGCTGTACATACTTAGCCCATGCAATGAGACGCTAACTAAGACGTTGGACTCTGTACAGACTTAAGCTAACGCAAGACAGTCGTTGTATAGACTTGAAGCTTTGATCGTTGAAGGCACAAGGCGATGTACAGACTTCAACACAGAGAAGACTCTAAATGAGATGTTGTACGCACTTAGCCTAGGACAATGTATAGACTTGCGTTACTGTAGCAACGTGTAGACTTTGCCTTAGACGCTAAATGAGATTCTGAAGTCTGTATAGACTTGGAGAACCTGAATCAATGTGCATACTTGGAACGCCTGAAGATCAATGTATGGACTTGAAATGCTTGAAGAGGATGTACATACTTCAAGAGATGCTGCATGCCAATGTATAGACTTCATGAAGAAACACACGATGCAATGTGTGGACTTGGTGACACATGCAGACTCTATAAATGCATATGAATGCTTTATGCAGCAGATAAACAGTCTGAACATATGAAAGACTGAATGAACATTTGAATGACAGACTGAACATAAGAATGACTGAGTTATGATCTGATAAAATGACTGAATATAGAATGACTGAATAAAACCATGGTGACTCACAGTGATTAACTCACATTGAAACCAATCATCACAAACCCCTAAAGCCAGTCATCAAAACCACAGGCCACAGGGGCCAGGGGCACAACAAGTGTGTGTGTTTGTTGATCTATGGTAGGATCGTGTAGGAGACTACGTCTCCGTGTTTATTGGTGCGGAAGCTCCGTGCGCTTCATTTGAAGCGAGTGGATCCTCACCGGTTCGGTGAGGGGTAGATGTAGGGAGCCCGTCGTGGTCCCGAACCACCTAAAAATTCTTCTCGTATTATGGTTGATTGTGGTTTGCTTGAGTATATTGTTTTTATTGATCGTGTGAGAATGGTAAGCTTGAGAGAATTAATCTCTTCATAGCGTGTGTTTCATCCAATCATCATTTGGATTGGTAGTTAATTAAATTTACTGCGTTAATTTTAAAAACTATCATCGTGCTTGGCGGGGACAATTCAACCCCCCCTTCTTGTCCATACGAGAACCTTAGATACAACAATCTGGTATCAGAGCGAGGTCTTTGATTTTAGGACAACCTCACGGTTGTAGAGAAAAGATCTCTTGATATGGCCAACAAGGGAATGATCCCCGAGGGACATTTGATTCATAGACCTCCCATTCTTTGATGGGACTAACTATCCCTATTGGAAAAATCACATGACTCTGTTCATGCGAGCACATGACTATGATACCTGGAAGGTCATCAAGAAAGGTCCCTATATTTTACCTCCAAATGAGGATGGATGGGATGATGAGCATATTAAGAAATCATGTGCAAACTTTAGAGCTATGAATATCATTCAATGTGCTATACATCCTAATAAATACTCATGTATTTCAATGTGTTCTTCTGCACAGGAAATGTGGAACAAATTAAAGACCATCTATGAAGGTACTTCAGAAGTACGGGAGACTAAAGCAAATTTGTTGGTTCGGGAATATGAGATTTTTACAATGAAGCCTGAGGAGAACATCATGCAGATGTACGCAAGGCTGAGCAAGATAACCAACAATTTGAAGGCTTTGGGAAAGGGGTACTCCAATCAAGATTTGGTGAGGAAGGTGTTGCGGTCTCTCACACCTCCTTGGCACACCAAGGCGACCATCATCAGAGATTCAAAGGATCTCACCACACTCACGGTGGATCAACTCATTGGATCATTGATGACGTATGAAATCAATATTATGAAGCCAGCTGAGGAAGAAAGCAAAAAGAAGAAGACGATTGCTTTGAAGGCATATCCAGCATCGCCAGACGATAGTGATGGAAAATCAAGCATTGACAGTGAGGAAGAGGAGTTGATGGCTCTAGTCACAAGGAGAGCCAAGAAATTCTTTAGAAAGGTAAAACGGGAAGGAAACTTCTAGAGGAGATTCTTGAGAAGAAACAGCTTCAAGAAAGGAGAGCCGAGCAAGAAAGAGGAGATTATATGTTATGAGTGTAAGAAGCCTGGCCACATGAGGGGTCAATGCCCCGACCTCTAGAAGAAGGTGAAGAAGGACAAGGCCAAGAAAGGAAAGGCCATGCATGAAAGCCACCTGGAGCGATGAAGACTCGGATAGCTCAACATCCGAAGGGAACATGGACGGAATAGAGGAGTTAGTCCAAAACCTTTGCTTGATGGCAGATGAGGAACACTCCGAGGTAAATTCCGATTCCAAAAATCTTACTCCTGATCAATGGAAATTTGCATATGCTGAGTTGTACCAAAAGTACAAGAAGTGAAAAACTGCTGTTAAGAACTTGAAAACAAAATTTCATGATTTGATTAGCTCAACAAATCCATGTGCTAGGTGCAATTTTTATGAAATGCAAATTGGAAAGTTTAAAGAAGATAAAGAAGATTTTCAATCCAAAATGACACTGTATGAAGATGAATTGACATGTTTGGAAATTGAAAAATATAATGCCTATGAAAAAGTGGACGACCTGAAAAATGAAAATGAGAAACTGGTTAAGGAGTTGGATCAACTCAAATTGAGATTGAGTGAATGTGAAAAATCTAAGGCAGAACTACAAACCAACTTCAATACCATGCATGCTGAATTGACAAAATTGAAAGATGTTGTTCAAAAGGAATTGAAAGGAAAAGAGAAAATGGTTGAACATGGTGAGACTAGCAATGGAACTGCTAGGAATGAGAGAATTGATGTGGGAAGCTCACCCACAAAGAAAAATTCATTTATGAAAAATAAAGTTAAAAAATCATTTGACTCATATGGCTTTAATCATGTTGACTCATGCATGAACTCTTTTGTTGATAGATCTTACATGCATAGGAGTCGGTTTAGAAAGCCAAATGTCACATGCTTCTATTGTGGAATGTTCGGCCACTCAATGTATGTTTGTGATTTGATGAGGGCCGATGATGAATATTTTGAAAAGAAAAATAGAATACATTTCTCTCATGGTAGGACTAACACTTCGGGACCCAAGCTTGCTTGGGTACCTAAATCAACTTGAGAGTTGTTTTGACTGTGCAGGTCTGTTTAATAGCCTAGTGGAACAAATGGTATCTGGACAGTGGATGCTCCAGACATATGGCAGGCAATAAGAACTCTTCTCAGACCTGAAGGAAAAGGAAGGTGGATTGGTCACCTTTGGCGGAAACGGCAAAGGTAAAATTGTGGGAATTGGACGAATAGGTAAGGATTCAAACCAATCCATTGAAGATGTTTTGCTTGTAAACGGTTTGAATCACAGTCTGCTTAGCATCAGTCAACTTTATGACAAGGGTCATAAAGTCGTTTTTGAAAACACTCACTGCTCCATTGTAGATAAAGTTTCACTTGAAATAAAGTTCATTGGTGTTAGAGATGGAAACATCTACTCTGTTGATCTTGAAAATTCTCAAAATAAAAATCTTTGTTTAGTTGCTAATAAGTCGGATGATGCATGGCTATGGCATCGACGACTTGGTCATGCCAGTTTTAGTGTTCTTTCAAAACTGTTTAGAAAAGATTTGGTAAGAGACTTACCAAAATTGAATTTTGATGCAAATACAATCGGTGATGCATGTGCTATGGGAAAACAGACCAGAGTGTCTTTTAAATCTAAAAATATTGTCACCACCACTAGACCCCTGGAACTCCTTCACCTAGACTTATTTGGTCCCACTAGGACACACAGTCTTGGAGGAAAACTTTATGGGTTTGTTATTGTAGATGATTACTCAAGATTCACTTGGGTATTATTTTTAACCCATAAGAATGATGCTTTGCAGGAGTTCAAAGATCTTTGTAGAAACTTACAAACTGATAAGGGGTATCAAATCAAAGCAATTAGAAGTGATCATGGAAGAGAGTTTGATAAATATGACTTTGATGATTTTTGCAGGAAAGAGGGGTTTACACACAACTTTTCAGCACCTCGAATCCCACAATAAAACGGAGTCGTGGAAAGAAAGAATATGACGCTCGTGGAGATGGCTAGGACAATGCTCGTAGAAAATGGCTTACCAAGGTATTTCTAGGCCGAGGCGGTGAGCATGGCCTGTTACATCATCAATCGAGCCATGGTAAGACCTATACTCAAGAAAACTCCATATGAGCTGTATAAAGGTAAGAAGCTGAACATTGCATATCTTAAACCTTTTGGTTCTCCATGTTTCATCTTGAATAATTCTAAAGACTATTTGGAAAAATTTGCCGCAAAGAGTGATAAAGGTAGATTTCTCGATTATTCTTTATCATCTAGAGCATATCAAGTATATAACCTACATACTCTTGTGGTAGAGGAAATCCCTCATGTGATCATTGATGAATACACCTTAGAATGTTCGACAAAGATAATCATTTCTTGATATAGGGCATGAAGATCGAGAAGAGAAGAAAGACAAGGAAAATTAAGATGTGGATCAAGCAGAATCGAGCAACAAGAATGATGAAGCTCCAACCCAAAATGATGATAGCGACAAGAATGATGAAGCTCCAATCCAAAATGAGGAGCTTCCCAAGCAATGGATGTTTCACAAGGACCATCCACAAGACAATGTCATAGGAGACGTGGAACAAGACATAAAAATAAGGGCTTCAATCAGGGAAGTTGAAGAAATTGATAATCTTACATTTCTTTCTGATATTGAGCCCAAATCTATAAATGAAGCATTAAATGATAATTTTTAGATCTTGGCTATGCAGGAGGAATTACACCAATTCCAAAGGAATGAGGTGTGGTTTCTTGTGCCTAGACCTAAGAACCACCCGGTGATAGGAACTAAGTGGATTTTTCGAAACAAACTTAGTGATCAAGGGGTGGTGATTAGGAATAAAGCCCGGCTTGTAGCCCAAGGCTATAGTCAAGAATTAGGAATTGATTTTGATGAATCATTTGCACCCATGGCTAGGCTTGAGGCTGTTAGAATATTACTTGCCTTTGCATGCTCTAGGAATATAAAACTCTTTCAAATGGATGTTAAAAGTGCCTTTTTGAATGGTGTAGTAAAGGAGGACGTCTATGTTGAGCAGCCACCGGATTTTGAAGACGAGAAGCATCCGAACCATGTATTCAAACTTGACAAAGTACTTTATAGTCTGAAACAAGCCCCCCGTGCGTGGTATGAAAGGCTAAGTACTTTTCTTTCAGAAAATGGCTTCAAGAGAGGTAATATCGATCAAACTCTTTTCATTAAAAGTAATAATAAACACATGCTTATTGTTCAGGTATACATTGATGACATTATTTTTGGAGCCACTTCTGATTCATTGAATGATGACTTTATAAAATTGATGCAGGGAGAGTTTGAGATGAGTTTGATGGGGGAGTTGACATACTTTTTGGGTTTGTAGGTGAAGCAGGTAAAAGATGGCATCTTCATCAATCAAAGGAAATACACAAAGGAGTTCATCAAGAAATTCAAATTCGACAATGCAAAGCCACAAAAGACGCTGATGTCTACAACAGTGAAATTAACGAAAAATGAAGAAGATAAGTCTGTCGTTCAGAAACTTTTTAGAGGGATGATTGGTTCCTTGTTGTACTTGACTGCTAGTAGGCCAGATATCATGTTTAGTGTTTGCATGTGTGCAAGATTTCAATCTGATCCCAAAAATTCACACATGTTAGCAGTCAAAAGGATTTTCAGATACTTGCTAGGCACCACGGATCTTGGTCTTTGGTTTCCACGTAGCGCACTTTTGATTTAGTAGCTTACACGGATTCCAATTATGCTGGGTGTTTAGTGGATCGTAAGAGCACAAGCGGGTACTGTCAATTTCTTGGAGGTTGCATGGTCTCATGGGCCTCTAGAAAACAAAATATTGTGGCATTGTCAACTGCCGAAGCCGAGTACATGGCGGCAGGTAGTTGTGCAGCCCAAGTGCTTTGGATCCAACAACAATTAGTTGACTTTGGCATTTCTTTGAATGACACGCCCATTCTTTGTGATAACACTTCTACGATAAATCTTTCTAAAAATCATGTTTTGCACTCTCGCACAAAGCACATAGAGATTAGACATCATTTCTTGCGAGATCATGTGAGTAAGGGTCATTTTGAACTTGTACATATAAATACAGAAAATCAACTTGCAGATATGTTCACAAAACCCTTAACTCTTGAAAAAGTCACTCAAATAAGGAGAGAACTTGGAATTTGCTGTTTGAATGAGTAACTGTGCTTAAATGACATGATTCTCCGGTATCTCAAATGGCGATTGTGGAAAGTTGGGTTATGTCCAGTTGGAAACTTTCCCCATGCGTGATGTTGGTCTTCAGACCTATGTTCTCCGCCACGTACTGAAAATCATCTTGCATGACTTTACTTTCATATCCTTGCTTGACTGCATGTATATATATATATATATATATATATATATATATATATATATATATATATATATATATATATATATATATAGAAAACCATTTCTTGAAAATCTTCTAAGACCTCACTTCCTTGCTAAATAAAATACTTTGACTTTGATCATTTGTGAATCATGACATATACAAAGGAGGAGGAACTATTTCCAATTGTGCATACATTTAGGGGGAGTCATTGTCATTGGCATTGTTAATATCATCTCCTAGTGGCATTATCAATCACTATTCTGAACCATGCACAAACACACGTTCTAGTATGTTTATCAAATGTTGGGCACACAATGATGTTTTGTCATCATCAAAAAGGGGGAGATTGTTAGACCCCTTTGTGTGTTTGATGATTTAGTTTTAATGTTGACAAAACTTGTGTGCATGCTTGTGTGCATGTGGTATGCAAAATATCAAATTGATGAATGAATGGTTAATTAAGGATCTCATGCAACATATGACAACTTTGCTTTGCAGGACTGAAATTCATGGTGAATACTCTCTTGAAACCAAAGGATTGAAGGAACATGTATCGTGTCATCAACAAGACCAAACAGGTTGAAATTACCACACAATGATCATCAAAGATGGAATGGTAAGATCCAATATTGCAAAACAGTCATTGGGATTGTGAAGGTAACAAATGTTCATTCTTATGCAGTTCTGGAAGGCTTTGGATGGAACTTGCATATTGAGTAATCATGTGTTGTGAAGATTGGCTGAAAATAGTTCTTTTGGGTTTCACACCTTACTCACATTCATAGTAATAGGTCACTCATGCTAGGTGTGTCTCATTGGTCTTCAAAGTGCATCCTTGCATATTCTTTTAGAGTTTTCAAAAGGTGAAATTAGTTCTTGGGTTGTATTGCATATCATTGTTGAAACTTAGCATCACCATTGAGCATTCATGTTGAATATGCATTAGGATTGGTTGATGCTTGGTTTAATTGGCATATTGTAGATGTGAATTGATTTCATAGTGTTCATTTAGTTGTTTTTACATTGGGGTAACATGTAAACACTTCACGCATATCAATCCCTTGCATTAGCCCCTCAAAACCCTCAAAATCAGCATTTTTACTGAATGTCGGTCGACCGGTGTCGGTCAACCGGCCCTAGGCCACCGGTCGACCGGATCTGTCCAATTGTTCTGGTCTGCCTTATGCAGAACCAGAACCGGTCGACCGCCCCTACTGGACCAGTCGACCGGCTAAATTTAGACAGAATGCAATTTTGTCCGGTCGACCGGCCCAGTGGAACTGGTCAACGGGTTTTTCTCTGCTACCTCAAAATAGATTGGTGATTAGCCCGGTCGACCGCCCTAATGAATCCGGTCGACCGGAAATTCTCTGCTACGAATTCGGGCTTCAGAAAATGTATTCGGAAACCCACTAAACCCAATCCATTTGGGGCCAAACTTGACCCTAATACCCCTAGGGCATACATACACATATTAGACTATATTTGGAGGGGTTTAAACATGGGTTTCTTGGTCTTTTCATGCATCTCTTGTGGCCATATATATGAGTTACGAATTTGGGAGATTTTAAGGGTTTCTAATGTTTTCTATCTATCTTGTAGGAGAAGAAAGGGAGAAGGAGAGAAGCTGAGCAAAGATCCAAGGTTTTCATCTACTTCCGATCGTTTCTGGAGTTCGTGATTGAAGAAGAAAAGGAGCAGAACGAGAAGGGGAACGCGAGGACGTTCACATCGTCAACATCCGGCTTCCTTCCAACCCGAGGCTTAGAGAAGAATTTCTATAGCCCTTTCTTTCCTTTAAGAATTCTGTCTAGATCTTGTTTGTGTCTAGTGGAGTCATTTGCTTCATGTTTCCATGCTTGTATTGAACATATCTGTATTTTTGTAACTTCAACTCTGTGAGTCTGTTGACCGTTTGCGAACGATTGTGGTGTTCTTGTGCCGCGGGTGTTGCGGTGAGTGTGTGTGTTTGTTGATCTGTGGTAGGATCATGTAGGAGACTACGTCTACGTGTTTATTAGAGTGGAAGCTCCGTGCGCTTCATTTGAAGCGAGTAGATCCTCACCGATTCGGTGAGGGGTGGATGTAGGGAGCCCGTCGTGGTCCCGAACCACCTAAAAATCCTTCTCGCATTGTGGTTGATTGTGGTTTGCTTGAGTATATTATTTTTATTGATCGTGTGAGAACGATAAGCTTGAGAAAATTAATCTCTTCATAGCGTGTGTTTCGTCCAATCATCATTTGGATTGGTAGTTAATTAAATTTGCTGCGTTAATTTTAAAAACTACCATCGTGCTTGGCGGGGATAATTCAACCCCCCTTCTTGTCCATACGAGAACCTTAGGGACAACATAGCAGATTGGCCTACGACGTTTCCCTTCATCCCTCTCTGTGAGCCTTCCTCAGAGTCATCTTCTAAGAACCCCATTCAACATCCATAGATTAATGTGCGAATTAATACAACATGACATTTACCTGCCATAATCCTAGCATAAAGACATGCTACGTAGGAAGCCGATTGTGATGACGACGTTGACAATAGACAATGGTCCGTGTTTGGGGACAATGGCTATGCTGTAAACATGCAGACGACGACTCTCATGTGGGAGACCATGCTACCATGATGATGTTTGATAGCGCGAGAGTACAGGGTGTACCTCGACAGTGAGCCTGTGAACAACAGGCCATTGGTGGGCAACATAGACACCGTCACCGGCACACCAGCCAAGGTGGTATCCATGGCCGACCTACTTAGCACTGCCTATGCGACCAAGGTAGGTTGTCTACCTACACACGTGGTGCCAGTGTGGGCAAGCGACTGGCCCGAAGACAAGCATATGGCCAGGGAGCCAACGAGGTAGCCATATATGTTCGCCAACCCCGCCGTGGCTATTTCACCCATCACAGTCATAGCGGTCGCTGACCGTGCATCCGTAGACTTGTTCATGCATTATAGTGCAACTGCAGATGCCACCATCTGTAACGACTTGAGAATCCGATTACCGGGAAGGCCCGATAACCCGAGACTCGCACCGCCACCCACGAGCCCGAAGACTCTGAAGGGTTAAAAAGGATGGTGTGGAGACTACACAAGTATCACAAATAATTGTAGAAATTAAACAGTTATAATATTAAGCAGGAAATAAATTAACATTTTACATGGTCCACAATAGAAATTAACAACAATAACAATAGTCCACGACTAGTACAGTGACAAGAAAGGAAAGTACAGCTACACGGGGCATACCCCGGCTCTGACCTCTGGCACTACCTCTGGGCACCCGCACCACGCTGCACCCCAGACGCGCTCCCCTGGGGCGGCGCCTCACCTAAAACACGGTGAAAACACGCAGGGAATGAGTCTCGGAACAAGACTCAGTAGGGATCACCCGAACCCTACCTCGTAAAACGAGAAATCACTACGCTAGCGGTAGGAAAGTACCTCGGAAGGGAAAGCCCTGTACTCTACAAGACAAGACCCTACGGCACGTAAATTGACATGTTATGTTAGATGGACGCAGTCTATCTCCACTAAGTGTGGATCTAGAGGGGGGTGAATAGATCAACTTGCCTAATTTAAAACTACTGTAAGTTCTAAAGCGGAATTTAGGCAAATATCAGTTAAGCTAAGAGAGGAATGCTAGACATGAGCATAAGCGATGAAATCAAATGAGCTAACCAAGAATCTCCATCACACATAGATCACACACAAGCACAAACACACTGCACCCACAATTTTAGGTGGTTCGGTCAACGACCTACGTCCACCCCACACTCAACTGAGTATGGCTTCCTGCTGCGCAGCACAGCTTGCGTCCGCTGGGCTTTACAGCTTGGCCAAACAATCCGCTGATACACAGCTTCACTGGGCACTACAGCTTGCCGACCAGAGGATCTGATCCTCTGCAACCGCTGGGGAAATACAGCTTAACCCGTCCGAGACCAAGTCTCGCCAGCTGAGGATTACAGCTTTACCTGTCCAGTGGAAACCTCCACTGCATCCGCTGATACACAGCTTGAAGAAAACGGTATAAAATGGAAACAAAAGACAAGATGAACAGCAATCAGAAAGCTGTAAACGTAAAGCACAATTTGGCTCTCAAAGAGCTGACTGGCCTGGATTTGATCCACGGTCCAGTGAAGACTGATCTTCAGACAATCTCTCTCACTCTCTTCTTCTTACGATTTCTGGTTCTCTCTCTTTTTCTCCTTCTTCTCTATTTCTTCTTCTTCTTCTCTGTATCTTCTTCTTCTCTCTTTTCTCTCCGTGGATCGAAGGCTCACTTCTTCTGAGTGTATAGACTTTCTTTTCTTTTCACTTCGATGTCTTCTCTTGTGAAAGAAGACTTGTTTATATAGCAGCAACAGCAGCAGGCGTGTGCCCTCCACGTTTCCCACCTAAAGCGTTTTGACCACGTGGCAGCATCCATTGGAGTGACAGTGCACGTGTCCTCATCTGGGTACATTGTCCTTCTAGGATCACGAGCCAGATACCTTGGATCACGTGCCCTTCATTAGCTTCATCAGTCCGATGTATAGAGTTGTCAGTTCACGCTTCATGATATGCGATCTGACTTGCTGCGTCGACGCTGTCAATCAATGGCGTTGACGCAGTGAGGCATTCCAGTAACCATTTGCTTCGTCTCTTCAGCTGCTGCGTCGACGCTGCTCAATTGTGGCGTTGACGCAGTGGGCATTTCAGTAAGCCATTCGCTTCGTCTCTGCTTCTTTAACTGCTGCGTCGACGCTTCTTGCTTGTGGCGTTGACGCAGTAGAATAGTTTGTGACGGTGAATGCTTCTTCAACTGCTGCGTCGACGCTGCTTGCTTGTGGCGTTGACGCAGTAGAATAGCTTGTGACGGTGAATGCTTCTTCAACTGATGCGTCGACGCTCCTTGCTTGTGGCGTTGACGCAGTGGAAGATATCGTGAAGGCTTCGTCTTCTGATGCGTGGACGCTTTAAGCTCCCAGCGTCGACCCTGTACAGACTTCCCCATTTGTTGACTTCAACAAAGGAGGCCAATGTGTAGACTTGAAAACGCTGAGGCCAGTGTACAGGCTTGCCACCGACCAGTGTGCAGACTTCAATTAACAAGGCGTTAAGGAAGACGGACAGTGTACATACTTGCTTAAACAGTCTGATGTACAGACTTCATGAAATGTACAGACTTAGCCCAATGCCTGAGACGCTAACAAAGACGGATGACTCTGTACAGACTTTGAGCGATGTGAAGCGATGTACAGACTTTGAAGAAGTTGGCGAGTCAATGTACAGACTTAGTGAAGCGAAGCCAATGTACAGACCTAATGTGTAGCTTAAGCCTTGAACGTAGGAATAGTCTGGAGTGTATAGACTTCAAGCTTCAGAATCGAATGTTCAAACTTCGCCTAAGAGACGTAGGGAAAGGACCCCAGTGTATAGACTTTGCCTTGAGTGAAAGGTAAGTGAAGAATGTATAGACTTGAATGTGAAAGCTAAGTGAATGAGTGTATACATTTTACCAGATCAAGGGCAATTTGGATGTACAGACTTTGAGGTTCAAAGCCAACGTTGCGTTGACGCTGTACACCCTTAGCGAGTTGACGTTGTACACACATCCAATGAAGTGCGTTGACGCTGTACCATGATGCGTTGACGCTGTGCACACTTAACCAATGCAATTGATATGCAGTGTGTGGACTTATGCGTTGACGCTGTAACATGATGCGTTGACGCTGTGCACACTCAACCAATGCAATTGTATAGACTTGTGACAGTAGGAATTGCAGACAGCAGTGTATAAGTGCAAAGAACACATGGTCAATCTGATAGCGCAATTTCATCAAATCAAAATCAGTTGCCAATCAATCAAAACAATGGTGTTGCCAATGAATTAAGGCAAGTGTCAACAACATCAACATAGAGGGGTCACAACAATCTCCCCCTTTTTGATGATGGCAACCCCATATGAAGTAAAGTAGCAACAACCTGTCATAGATATATATGTTTGATGAAAGACATGATGTGTTTTGCAGATTGACATGCAGATGCTATGAATGCATGCAACTCACTGCCTCAAACTCTCCCTTGGAATGAATTCAGAATTGAATTTAGACAGAACAATATTCTCCCCCTAGACAATCCCCATATGTATTCTCCCCCTAGACATCCTCTAGACTATATTCTCCCCCTTTGCCATCAACAAAGAGGAGGGAAAAATTAAATACTATTGAGGAATCAAGAGAAGAAATGACTGGCATTCTGAACAGGTAGTTCGTGAATAAGCATTCTAAAGCATAGAGTCTTCAGTCATATGAAATTAGAAACTGCTGTCAGAAGAGTTCTGGTTTAAGGATGATAAAATTTGGAGTTCATGCACTACAAGCAATAGATAAGTTCACTGTGCATGATAAAACAATAAACCAGAATCACATTTGCATGAATGATGTAGTTTCATAATATCTTACTTTCATAGTCTCATAAAATTTTTGAGAGCAACCATGTCATGTATTGAAACTAAACAAATTGACATTCATGAACTTTTCTTTTGAAGGAGCAGCATTATCAATATTAGACCATTTAGAGCATTCAGGTACCATAAGTCTTTCTGCGTAAGGATATACGTTTATCAGACGCCAATACCCCTAGATACTCAACAAGATGGACCATTCTGCCTATGATCAAATGCAACAGAACTAAGTTACACCTTTTTGTGTGAGGGTACACGTTTATCAGACGCCAGTTACCCCCAGGTACTCAGTGAAACCAGCCTGCTATTTTGACCATTTTATACAGAGATAGCTGATACACTTCATGACATGAGTGTTGTCCACTTCTTTGATGGATCACTCAGTTTCTCAGTGATTTACCAGTCATTGCTCTGCCAATATGTATATTCAATGATTTTCAATATTTTTCAATATCTTTCTTAGCTGTCCTTTTTATGTTTCAGAATGACTTGTTTAAGAACAATACACATACTTAACCTCTCTAACATGATTTCAGATGAGTTTTCAGATTTCAGATATGATTAGCTTTCAGACATGAAATAAGAAAGAGGTTGAGAGTTTTATCAATTTTTCAACTTACTTATATACTGATTGTAATCTTTAAACTCCAACCATTATAAGATTTAAACCATTACATCAGTCTTTGAACAATTCAATTTCTTATAAATGAAGAAGTCCACTTTCTACTGCTTAGAAATCAGAACTTACCAACAGATTGCCATAATGTCAGAGACAAGTATCAGATTAAAGGTTGAATGACTTCAAGAAAGTTGAAACCACTCTGAATTTCTAGCAATACTCCCCCTGTCTATATGCATGCAACATGGCAAGAATTAATTGAGAGAGAGCTTATGCATAGGTCATGAATGAATGATATGCAAAGACAAGCTCCCCCTGAATATATGCAATGCAGAACAGTTCTACATCCACATTCACATTCACATGATTTATCCAAGCAATCAAAAACAAGTCCACATCAGAGATTTTATTCACAGCAATTTAGCAATCATTCATCATGCTGAAACTTACATAAGCCAAGTTCTCTTCTAAGAAACTTAAAATTTTCATTCCCAAGAGGCTTAGTAAAAATATCAGCAATTTGTTTTTCAGTTTCTATGAAATTCATTTCAATCTCATTTTTATTTACAGCATCTCTAAGAAAATGATGTTTTATCTCTATATGCTTAGTCCTAGAATGGTGAACAGGATTTTTAGCAAGGCATATAGCACTAGTATTATCACATAAAAGTGGAATGCATCCCAGATTTATCTGATAATCAGCCAGTTGGTGCTTAATCCAAAGTACTTGGGCTGCACAATTACATGCTGCAACATACTCAGCTTCAGCTGTGGATAATGCTACAGTGTGTTGCTTCTTTGATGCCCAAGACACTAGACAGCCACCAAGGAATTGACAGTAGCCACTGGTGCTTTTTCTATCTACTCGACACCCAGCATAGTCTGCATCAGTGTAGGCTAGAAGCTCTAACTCACACTTAGCAGGATACCAGAGACCTAGTTCTTGGGTGCCTAGTAAATACCTAAAAATCCTTTTCACAGCTTTAAAGTGATTTTCTTTAGGACTAGCCTGAAATCTAGAGCATAAACACACAGCAAATTGTATATCAGGCCTAGATGCTGTAAGATAGAGAAGAGATCCAATCATACCTCTGTATAGCCTTTGATCCACAGGTTTACCTTTAGAATTATCATCCAAACTAGTTGAGGTACCCATTGGAGTAGCTATTTCCTTGAGGTTGTCCATTTTGTACTTCTTCAGTAAGTTCTTTACATACTTGGACTGAGAGATGAAGGTGCCATCTTCTGTTTGTGTAATCTGCAGTCCAAGAAATAGTTTGAGCTCACCCATTGAGCTCATTTCAAATTCATCAGTCATTATTTGAGAGAATTCCTCACACAATTTGGGGTTAGTTGACCCAAACACAATGTCATCCACATAAATCTGAATGATAAGAATATCTGGATGGCTTACCTTGGTAAACAATGTTTGATCAACTATACCTCTTGTGAAGTTCTTGTCGGTGAGAAATTTGCTCAACCTGTCATACCAAGCTCTAGGAGCTTGCTTTAAACCATAGAGAGCTTTATTGAGCTTGTAAACATGATTAGGGAAATCTAAACATTCAAACCCAGGAGGCTGTCTCACATAGACATCCTCATTAATTTCCCCATTTAGAAAAGTAGATTTCACATCCATCTGCTGAAGGTTTATTCCTAGGGAACATGCATAAGCCAATAAAATTCTTATAGCTTCTAACCTAGCTACAGGGGCAAAAGACTCTTCAAAGTCTATTCCAAATTCCTGATTGTACCCCTGAGCTACAAGTCTGGCTTTATTTTTAGTAACATTCCCTGCTTCATCAGTTTTGTTCCTAAATACCCATTTAGTCCCTATGACTGTTTCATGACCAGGAGGTGGAACCAAAACCCACACCTTATTCCTATCAAATTGATTGAGCTCCTCATGCATGGCATTAATCCAATGCACATCTTGGAGAGCATAGTCAATGGACTTGGGTTCTGTGTTTGATACAAAAGCATAAGCATTCAGTTCATGTTGAATTCTTAAGTGGCCTCGAGTCCTAGGAGGGTCATGCAGATTTCCAATAACATTATCTACAGGATGATCCTTGAGATATCTAATATTTGCAATTGGACTATCATGAACTTGATTTACCTCCCCCTGAACTGCAGGCTCCTCTTCATTAAGCTCTTTATGTTCTTCTTCATCCTCGGATTTGTCTGCAGGATCTCCTTCCTTCAGGATTTCACCATCATTTTCATCCCTGCATTGACCAACATTAGAATTTGCCAAGGATTCATCAAAAACTATGTGTGGAGATTCTTCAACAGTTTTAGAGTTCAGATTGTACACTCTGTATGCTCGGGTGTTTTCAGAATAGCCAAGAAAAATTCCTGGTTCTCCTTTAGGTTCAAATTTATCAAGGTCCTTTTTATCATTTATGTGAATGAAACATTTACAACCAAAAACCTTGAAGTGAGCAATAGAAGGTTTCTTACCTCTTAATATCTCATATGGTGTTTGCTGGGTAGAAGGTCTTACCATGGCTCTGTTAATTACATAACAGGCAGTGTTCACTGCTTCAGCCCAAAATTTCCTTGGTAGACCACCTTCGACAAGGAGTGTACGACCCATTTCCACTAGGGTTCTGTTTCTTCTCTCCACAACTCCATTCTGCTCAGGTGTCCTTGGTGAGGAATACCTGTGGTTGATTCCATTTGACCTGCAGAATTCATCAAATTGTGAGTTTTCAAACTCACCTCCATGATCAGACAAAATGTTTTCAATTTTCTGATTTGTTTTAACATAGAACTCCTGAAATTCAGAGAAAGCATCACTCTTATTAGATAAGAAGTAAACCCAAGTATACCTAGAGAAGTCATCTACCAAGACAAACCCATACCTCCTTCCTGATAGGCTGACAGATCTAGTTGGCCCAAAAAGGTCCATATGTATCAGCTCATAGGGTTTGGAAGACAGATTTTCAGTTCTAGACTTAAATGACTTTCTAGTTATCTTTGATTGAGTGCATGCATCACAGATTTTATTTTCTTTCTTGAATGAGACTTCAGGAAGTCCTCTAACCATGCCATGCTTATTTAATTTGTGCAAAACAGTGTAGCTAGCATGACCTAACCTACGATGCCATAAAAATGCTATGTCTTCTCTACTGGCAGTAAGGCAAAGGTTAGTGTGTTGAATTTCATCTAAATTTATCATGTAGGTATTATTTATTCTTTTTCCAGAAAATTTTACAATATCAGAATCAGGTTCAAAAACCTTGCAGCATTGAGAATTAAATAAAACATTGTAACCTTTATCACATAACTGGCTGATGCTAAGTAGATTATAGGCTAACCCTTCAACCAGCATAACATCATCAATGCAACAGGTAGAACACTTACCTACTTTACCTGATCCGATAATCCTACCCTTTGTGTTGCTTCCAAAGGTGACAAGGCCTTCTACTTTCTCAGTCAATATGCAAAATTTGGCCTTATCTCCTATCATATGCCTGGAGCAGCCGCTATCCATGTACCACAAGTTGTTCTTGGCTGCCAGGCATACCTGCATACACAATTAGGTAGAGAAGTTTGGAACCCAAGACTGATTGGGCTCCAATGTAAATGAACTAGAAGCAAAGCAGGAAAGCAAGTGTTTCGGAATCCACATTTGTTTAAATGAATTTTGTTCGGTGGATCCTACAAATTTTCTTCTGTTGTTGTTCCTTTTCTTTTTATTGTTCTTTTTCTTATTGGCAGCAGCATGATTATTGACAGAATTGTTATTTCTGTACCAGTGCCTTGGCCAGGGTGTGTTCACAATATTTTGGCCATAGTAGGTCCTGGGCTGGCTATTAAAATATTGGTTTCTAGATGTCCAGTAACCATACCCATTTACCCAATTTCCACTGTAAGGTCTTTGGTATTGAGTACCCTGGTGTGCAAGACCTGTAAACCTACCCTGAGTTTTAGACCAATCTGACCTATTGAAGTAGGTTGGCTGTACATTGTAGTGGGTCTGAGCTCTGGGTTGATAAAAATAATTGGGTTGTCTCCTAGCTGCACTTTGTCTCCCCTGTACTCTGGACCCTGCTGACCTATAAACAGGTTTATATTGGGCCTTCTTCAGAGGTGGAGGTATTGGTGGAGACTTGGTTACCTTGACCTGGGGTTTACTGGACTGTGTAGGTTGACCCCTAACCTGAGTCTGAGCCCTAGGATTCTGCTTAGATGTGCTAGCTCTACTAGGCTCACTGAGTTTTTGTTTACCCTTCTCCTCAGCACTGGTCTTTTTCAGATTAGCAGTTTTGTTCATTAAATTTGTTGATTTCATGCTAATTAGAGGTCCCTTTTCCTTTTGAGCAACAAATGAAATTGTTTTCATTCCGAAAGTTTTTGTTGCACTAGAATTAAATCCTAGGCCCTCTTTTCTGAAATTAACCTTTGACCCTAACAAAGCATTTAAGTTTTCTGTTCCTTGGGTCATTTTCTCAATGATTTTCATTTTATCCTCATTATCTTTATGAAGTTCATCAATGGACTTTTTCAGTTCGTTGTTGACATTGAGGACAGCTTCATATTTTTCGGAGATAATTTTGACTTCACTTTCACATTTCTGAATCTTCAGCTTCCATTCATCAATTTCATTTTCAAGCCTTAGATTCTTTTCCTTAGAAGCTTTTAACTCATTTTTGATTTCATCTTCTTCAGAGCATTTGAGCTTCAATTCATCAATCTCAGATTCCAAACATGCAATTTTATCAGATAATGTTTTATCATTTTGCATGGAGTTGATTTTTCTTCTAAGATGCCTATTCTCTTTTCTAATATCATCAGCTCTATCAGCTATGTCATGATAAGCATCTACCCAATCAGCAATTGTGAAGTTTTCAAATCTAGTGATTACCTCATCTGTGTCCTCCTCTCTATCTTCGGAGCTTGTTGCCATAAGGCAAATGGGCTGTTCAGATTCGGCTTCACTATCTGAGCTGCTGCTGAAAGAGCCTTCATCTTCATCACTCCATGTGGTGATCATAGCTTTTCCCTTCTTGGTTTTCTTCTTTGACCTGTCCTTATGTTTCTGATTGTCTGGACAGTCAATTTTCAGATGCCCTGGTTTCCTGCACTGATAACAGACATTAACTTCATTTTTCTTTGCAGGTTTAGATTTATACCTTTTATCCTTCCGGCCACCACTGTATTTCTTCTGGCCGAACCGCCCTGCCCCCTTTCTGAGAAATCGCCTGAACTCTCTAGTCATCATGGCTATCTCAGACCGAGTCACATCTTCTTCTTCATTTAGGCTCTCCTCTGATGATGAAGAGCTGCTGGAGCTGGATTTTGTTGATTTGCTGGAACTAGCCTTCAGCGCTATCGGCTTCTTCTTCCTCTCGGCTTCATCTGTCCTTGGCATGTTTATCTCATATGCCATTAGTGATCCAATCAGCTCATCAGATTTAGTATTACGCAGGTCCCTTGACTCCTCCATCACAGTTGCTTTGGTGTGCCAATTGGGGGTCAGGGAGCGCAGAATTTTCCTCACTACATCATACTCTGCCTGAGGTTTCCCAAAACCTCTGAGGCCATTGGTTATGACAGTCAGCCGAGCGTACATTTCGCTGATGGACTCGTTCTGCTTCATCTTGAAGGCTTCATACTCAGATACAAGAAGATTGGCCTTCTGCTCTCTTACATGAGATGTACCTTCATGAATTACTTCCAGCGCATCCCACATCTCCTTAGCTGATTTGCAAGCAGACACCCGGGAGAATTCTATAGGATGCAGAGCGCACTGGATAGCATTAATAGCACTCCAATTCAGCGTGGACCTTCTGATCTCCTCCTTGGTCCATACATCTTCATTCGGGGACAGCTCATAAGGTCCCTTGCTGACAATCTTCCAAATCTCGTAATCCTTAGCCCTGAGGAACACTTGCATACGGTTCTTCCAGTATGCGTAGTTTGATCCATCAAAGAATGGGGGCTTCGTTGTTGAGTGACCTTCGGCAGTCATCCCTCGAGCATCCATCTCTGCCTATTCTCTTCGGGCGATGAGTCCCTACAGAAGAGTTAGGCTCTGATACCAAGTGTTGTGTTAGATGGACGCAGTCTATCTCCACTAAGTGTGGATCTAGAGGGGGGTGAATAGATCAACTTGCCTAATTTAAAACTACTGTAAGTTCTAAAGCGGAATTTAGGCAAATATCAGTTAAGCTAAGAGAGGAATGCTAGACATGAGCATAAGCGATGAAATCAAATGAGCTAACCAAGAATCTCCATCACACATAGATCACACACAAGCACAAACACACTGCACCCACAATTTTAGGTGGTTCGGTCAACGACCTACGTCCACCCCACACTCAACTGAGTATGGCTTCCTGCTGCGCAGCACAGCTTGCGTCCGCTGGGCTTTACAGCTTGGCCAAACAACCCGCTGATACACAGCTTCGCTGGGCACTACAGCTTGCCGACCAGAGGATCTGATCCTCTGCAACCGCTGGGGAAATACAGCTTAACCCGTCCGAGACCAAGTCTCGCCAGCTGAGGATTACAGCTTTACCTGTCCAGTGGAAACCTCCACTGCATCCGCTGATACACAGCTTGAAGAAAACGGTATAAAATGGAAACAAAAGACAAGATGAACAGCAATCAGAAAGCTGTAAACGTAAAGCACAATTTGGCTCTCAAAGAGCTGACTGGCCTGGATTTGATCCACGGTCCAGTGAAGACTGATCTTCAGACAATCTCTCTCACTCTCTTCTTCTTACGATTTCTGGTTCTCTCTCTTTTTCTCCTTCTTCTCTATTTCTTCTTCTTCTTCTCTGTATCTTCTTCTTCTCTCTTTTCTCTCCGTGGATCGAAGGCTCACTTCTTCTGAGTGTATAGACTTTCTTTTCTTTTCACTTCGATGTCTTCTCTTGTGAAAGAAGACTTGTTTATATAGCAGCAACAGCAGCAGGCGTGTGCCCTCCACGTTTCCCGCCTAAAGCGTTTGGACCACGTGGCAGCATCCATTGGAGTGACAGTGCACGTGTCCTCATCTGGGTACATTGTCCTTCTAGGATCACGAGCCAGATACCTTGGATCACGTGCCCTTCATTAGCTTCATCAGTCCGATGTATAGAGTTGTCAGTTCACGCTTCATGATATGCGATCTGACTTGCTGCGTCGACGCTGTCAATCAATGGCGTTGACGCAGTGAGGCATTCCAGTAACCATTTGCTTCGTCTCTTCAGCTGCTGCGTCGACGCTGCTCAATTGTGGCATTGACGCAGTGGAGCATTTCAGTAAGCCATTCGCTTCGTCTCTGCTTCTTTAACTGCTGCGTCGACGCTGCTTGCTTGTGGCGTTGACGCAGTAGAATAGCTTGTGACGGTGAATGCTTCTTCAACTGCTGCGTCGACGCTGCTTGCTTGTGGCGTTGACGCAGTGGAAGATATCGTGAAGGCTTCATCTTCTGATGCGTGGACGCTTTAAGCTCCCAGCGTCGACCCTGTACAGACTTCCCCATTTGTTGACTTCAACAAAGGAGGCCAATGTGTAGACTTGAAAACGCTGAGGCCAGTGTACAAGCTTGCCACCGACCAGTGTGCAGACTTCAATTAACAAGGCATTAAGGAAGACGGACAGTGTACAGACTTGCTTAAACAGTCTGATGTACAGACTTCATGAAATGTACAGACTTAGCCCAATGCCTGAGACGCTAACAAAGACGGATGACTCTGTACAGACTTTGAGCGATGTGAAGCGATGTACAGACTTTGAAGAAGTTGGCGAGTCAATGTACAGACTTAGTGAAGCGAAGCCAATGTACAGACCTAATGTGTAGCTGAAGCCTTGAACGTAGGAATAGTCTGGAGTGTATAGACTTCAAGCTTCAGAATCGAATGTTCAGACTTCGCCTAAGAGACGTAGGGAAAGGACCCCAGTGTATAGACTTTGCCTTGAGTGAAAGGTAAGTGAAGAATGTATAGACTTGAATGTGAAAGCTAAGTGAATGAGTGTATACATTTTACCAGATCAAGGGCAATTTGGATGTACAGACTTTGAGGTTCAAAGCCAACGTTGCGTTGACGCTGTACACCCTTAGCGAGTTGACGCTGTACACACATCCAATGAAGTGCGTTGACGCTGTACCATGATGCGTTGACGCTGTGCACACTTAACCAATGCAATTGATATGCAGTGTGTGGACTTATGCGTTGACGCTGTAACATGATGCGTTGACGCTGTGCACACTCAACCAATGCAATTGTATAGACTTGTGACAGTAGGAATTGCAGACAGCAGTGTATAAGTTCAAAGAACACATGGTCAATCTGATAGAGCAATTTCATCAAATCAAAATCAGTTGCCAATCAATCAAAACAATGGTGTTGCCAATGAATTAAGGCAAGTGTCAACAACATCAACATAGAGGGGTCACAACACGACACACGTGCCACGCTAAAAAGACCGAAGCTCAACGGCCAAACCGACAAAACCCAAAGGTCGGAAACACTCGACTGACAGTCTGTCACTCCGTACTCGACAGGAGTACCACCCACTAGAAGCACAGCCGGTAGCGTCCCCTGACGTCTTACACCGCACCGCAGGTGAACCGCCTGACGTGGTAGGTCCTACCCGAGGCGCAGACACCGTATAAGTAACCACAAACAAGTGACTAGCTGGGGTCACGCCCATCGACGTGGGTCCAACCGCCCCCAACCACGTGTGCACACACAGACCGCGCGTCCCTGGTCTGGCCCTCTGACCGGTTTTCCCCTCAGCCGGACTCTGGTTGCAAGACGTGGGGCCCAACGGTAACCGGTCCACAAACCGTCTCTAAAGGTCGGCCCGTACACCATTCCCTGGTGCGACCAGCACACGCGTACTAGTAGGCTACGACTAGTGGAGGGTCACTGAAGGAGTAGACTCTCGAGTCAACGGAAAACAACTTCGCAACTGCAGGTACGAGGAACGCTCCTTGTACCAACACCGACGCACGGTGACACAAGCCGGAGCCACCACCTCCCGGGACCCCACGGCACCCCCACGTGTAGCCCCCACATGATGCCCCGCATCAGTCGGACTACGGGTCAGTACAGGGATCGAGACTAGCTCGTCCGGGACTCAGGATAGCAAGGAAAAGGAGTCGCGGTCACCGGAGGACCGCCTCCAGTGGTCGCGGTGGACCCAGGACCGCTACCACCTAGTCGCGGACCTCCTGGGACCGCGACCATCCTGGTGCAAGAAAAGCTGAACGCGGTCGCCTGATGACCGTTTTCACCTGGTAGCGGTCTCCAGGAGACCGCGACCAGACTCCAACGGTCAAAAACCGTGTCGAAGACCATGTCGGACCCCATCGTGAAAGCGGTCGCCCCCTGACCGCCACCAGCAGTCGCGGTCAGTCGCACGACCGCGACCGCCTATCGACAGAACGAGTCCCAACAGTCAAAAATCCTGGTGAAGGCGGTCCCCACCCGACCGCTACGAGTGAACGCGGCCACTGGTAGACCGCTACCATCTCGGAAAATCGAGAACGGCGGGAAACGGCCAAAAACACCATCCACGCCCCCATACCTCCACCGGAGAGGGGGAAATCAAAGGGGAAGGCCCCCTGGGACCCCTAGCATGATTCTAGGCCATCAAAACGTGAATTCATGCATCAAATCCATAGATCGGGCGACTCTTCCCAAAACATGGAAAAACCCCAAGCATGCTCAAAGAAGCCCCTCTCGGCCTCCCCTCGGCCTATAAATCACGGAAAAGATCGGCAAGAGGCTAAGGAACGTCACCCTACCTCAATGGAGCGAATGCTCCGCCGAATCACTCACGAATCGCGAAGAACGCTTGAAGCTTCACGAACTCCCCACGCTTCCCACGCTTGCCGCACGCCCACGAGCTCGCCTCGCCGCCACCCACGCGTCCGCGCCGTCGCCCTGCCGCCGTCAACAGCCGGGGAGGGGCTCACCGCGTCCAAATGGGAGAGAGAGGAAGAGAGGAGGGCGGCCACGGCTGGGGAAGGAAGGAGGAAGAAGAAGAAGAAAGAGAAAGGAGAAAAGAAAAAAGAAAAGAAATGGGATTATATAGGAAAATCTAATTTTTCAGAAAAATACCAAAAAATAGAAAAATACATTTCCGGAATCCTCGGAACGCACCGATCGCAACGGTACCACTCGTGCCTGGGGGAACCGCCCGGTTCGCCCGCAGCGAGCTTCCGAAGTAAAAGCCGAAACACACTGGGAATCGGAAAACACACGCGGAAAAGTCGCGGAACGCCTCCCGGCCTCCGAAATGACTCCGGATCGCACCGATCCGAACACGAAAGATGTCCGAAACGAAATTACTGACACAACGGAGCTGGACGCTCCGAAAACTAGATCTGGGACCCACGAAGAAGGATCCGAAAGGTCCGGGATATTACACCATCTGTCAGGCACAGGCACAAGCACCTGCGGCCCAAGCACTGTCACGAGAACTTGCGAGTGTAGGAACCATTGCTGGCTTGTACGTACGAGAGCAAGAGCAGTAATTGGTGGATAAGACATCACTTCCGCCATGCATGTAGGCTGGCCATGTCACGCCCTGAGATTATGCAGCGGAAATAATTGGGGAACGAAAACAGTCGGCTAGTACGCCTCAAGCGAGAAATATAATCAGAGCGCCAACATAGTCACACATAAGAAATGAATGTGAAGAGGTGTAATCTCGCGCTGATCCTAAGTCGTGAGATCCTGGAAGATTCCTTGATCATGGCCACCATGCATATATAATCTACAAGACAGGAAACAAATCAGGGGTGCCTAGGGTTGAAACCCTAGGGAAAACCCTCTGATGCTTAAGTCAGCGAATATGATAGAGCACGGGTGCGAAGGGAGGTGGTAGGAGAAGAAGAGGGCGCGAGATTGTTCTCCACCAAGAGATGTGGTGGTTCTCACTCAGGATCGTTGCTTACCTTCTCGGAGAGTCTCCCTGAGGTTTATATAGCGATCTGTTTAATGTAGGAGTCGAGGAGATTCAAGGGGGTTACGTCCTCATCGTGGGCTCTTTATGGCACAAGGACTCTTGCTCTCCCTTATCCCTTGTAGTTCCCTGCTCGTGAAGGATGCGTAACGGACGCTTGGATAAGCTTCCGACAGTTGGTCCGAGCTTGGGATGCTTGCTCGGGGTTTTCTCTCGAGCGACGGGTCTTCTCGAATAGGTCGCACTGGGTCCCCGCAGAGGCCTTCTCGACCGACCTGTCGCTCAGACTTCCGGACCCCGGGGTCGCCTAGGAAATGCTGGTCCGAGTGAGTTTTGGGCTTAAAGTAAGTGGGCTCAAAATGGGGCTATCACTTTGGGGAGCTGGGCCTGGTTTGGTCAAATTGGACCTTGTTGGGACGTGCTCTTGGGTGGTGGATTTTCCCCCTCTCCACTTGTCCCCCTCCTACTCCCGAGCCAGAATCGGGCTCGGATGAGTAGCATTTGTGGGGATGATATTGGTGGCTTGATTTGGAGAATTTTCTCCGGTAGGGGCCATTTAATGCGGCTGTCCTGGGAATATGTCCGTGATGATGACTCTTTTGAGTTGATGCGAGGAGTCCCTTTTTAGAGTTCGGAACGTCGCGCCGCTTCCCGCCAAGTCTATGAGAGTATAAACATCACGCATTCTTGCGTTCCAAGCCTCCTTCGTTTAAGGTTTTTTTCTCTCCATCGCGCTTGTATTATGAAAAAGGGCTCATGCGCCGCGAGGGTGGTCAGGAGGAGCGAAGAATCGCGAAGGCCTTTGCGGAGTTAGCAGAGATCACGGCGGCGGCGATCCATCAGCTTCCACCTCCTCCTGAATCGTCTAACTCAGCGCTCTCCTCCTCCTCTTCCTATTCCTCTCGTCCTTCCATGGCAGAGCAACACCCTGCAACCGAGGTGCAGGAAGCTGAATCAGGCACGGGGAGTTTAGTGCCGCAGTCTGAGCACCCTATCCGCAGTGAGTTGGGTGAGGCTGAAGTGAAGAAGATGGAGAGGCGTTATGGGCTACCATGGCAATACTATTTCTCTCCACCTAGGCCTCATGAGTCTAGTCTGGACACTCGTTCGGGCCTTTTCTGTACTTTTCTCTTTGCTTGGAAGTGTGGGTTTCACCTACCTCTCCACCCCTTCGTCACGCAGTTGCTTCAGTTTTACCAACTGGCTCCTGTCCAGTTGGTCTCCAAATCGTATACTTTTATCTTTTCATTTATCTTTCTCTGCCGTTCGTGCGGGCTTCACACTTCGTTGGACCTTTTCCATTCCTTCTTTGAGTTGAAGGAGCAGACCCATGAGGGCAAGGGCTTCTTCTATCTTCAGGCGAAGAGGGGAAGGAGCTACATGTCCCTCTCTGCTAGAGATTCCTCTCACAAGGGGTGGAAGACCCAATTTTTCTGGGTGGGCTCATCCAAAGATGGTGTCTCCTGGGACTTCCCGACGGAGCCCAACTTCCATCCGTCTCTCCCTTCGAAGCAAGCGACGGTTTCCCCGGAGCTAGAGGAGGAGATCAGGATTCTCCAGGAGAATCGCCAGTCGACCACCAAGTTGATGACTGTGGCGAACATCGAGGATTATCCCTCCCGCGCGTTGCCACCTCAAGGTAAGAACCTTAGGGTCCTATATTGCGCTTCTGGGTCAGGCAGGTAGGACTCCTTCTGATGATTTGACTATAAGTTTTCGCACAACACTATGGGGCAACGCAGTGGATAACAAAAAATTCATTGTGCCCAATCCCGGTGCTATGGAAATCTTAATTTGTGCTATAATCGGTGTTTCTAAGACCCCAACCCGCCTAATTACAGGTTGCGTGTTTATACCTTGCGCGGAATGACGCTGTCCGCTATGCCCGATGCAGAATACCGAGCCGCACAACTGCACGGCCTCTAGAGTCGATCCACACGGACCCTTCTGCAGTAACGGTACCCCCGGCACGGACCTTCCCTCACCCTTTCACCTTCTGGAGAGAGAGCAAGAGGAAGGAAGGGGGGAGGAGCTAATCCTCTCCCTTAAGCCTAAATGCTTGATTAGCCTCAGGGAAGAATCGAATGAGCTCACGTAGGATGCCATATATATAGAATTTTGGTCATTTCTGAAAGGGCTCCAAAAGACCGAAATTATATATATATCCTATCTACTATTATACATATGTATTAAGCTCTATTTACACTCCTTTCCAAAAGGAATTAAAGAGAAATAATACATACATTTGTATAATAATAATCCGTCACCCAAGAATCTATTATGTGTGATCCTCTAGGCCCATAGTCACTCTAGTTTAAGGCCCATTAACTTCTAATTCCCAATTAGAAGTAAATTAAACATATTCTTCACTTCTACTAGAGCCGAATAATAGTTTAAATTTATTCCGAACCTTTGATCACATTGGGTCAAGCAAATCCGCGTGATCCTAGAGGACATCGGGTTTAAACCAACCTATCTGGTACCTGTAAGTCCACAGTTACCGCATCGATATAATCCCTCGCTCCTTCTATGAGTCTGGTATGATCGAGGGTATGGTTTCTGTCAAACCCCATGATCGTGCCATTTGACTATGACCTCCTTAAAGTGTATGACGTTCGTTCTAAATGAACTCACACGACCCTGGCCAGGGATTTAACGGAGCATTAATGTCATGACCCATTAACTGTCTGATATATACCCGACAGTGAGCGATCCCCTCTTGACCATTGATGATCTTCACACGTATCCTGGAGTGGTTAATGACTTGGCAACTCATGACTTATGGTTAAAGTCACTCAGCTAAGTAATTAAACCATTCCAGTCCTCGTGTAAGATCCGATCAATGTCTCAGGTCAAAGGGCCAATGATGCTACTGAGACAGTTGGATCTTCAGTTGACATTAGGTATAATCAACCATCTGAAGATCCAATGGCGGATCAGTTCAGTGTACATCCTCCAAGGACATACACCTACACATATGTGTTGGTGCCTCGCACCAATGACCATGAGACTGGTCACTGACACATCATTTGTACTGGTTTAATAGGTAATCAAAGTCCCCGAGTGATTACCCTCTAACTAGGAACAGTTTAAGGTATGTGTTCATGTAAAGTCAGTCTCATAATCGAGATCCCATCTCGAGTTGACTTTACAACCACATATCCTAGGGACAACGTAAAGTAACACAATCGCATATTTACTCTCAAATATCACTTTATTAATAATGAACAAGATCGTACATATATCGGGTCTACCCGACCCTAAATTGGCCTATAGCACACCAACACTAACAATATCCCACTTGAACTACAGCCAATTGCCCACAACTTTGAGGCCCATCTCATCCCAATGACGCTCAAATATAGTCTGTGTCAAAGGCTTAGTCAGTGGATCTGCTATGTTGTCTTCTGACGGTACACGCTCTACCATCACATCTCCTCGATCAACAATCTCCCGAATAAGGTGGAAGCGTCGGAGAATATGCTTAGACCTTTGGTGAGATCTCGGTTCCTTCGCCTGGGCGATGGCCCTATTATTATCACAAAATAATGGGATGGGAGCTGTTATCTCGGGAACTACATCAAGTTCCAAGATAAATTTCTTCATCCAGACGACTTCTTTAGCAGCTTCAGCTGCAGCAATATATTCTGCCTCAGTCGTCGAGTTTGTAGTCGTATCTTGCTTGGAGCTTCTCCAACTGACTACCCCTCCATTCAACATGAATACAAACCCAGATATGGATTTATAGTCATCTGGATCTGACTGGAAAATAGAGTCTGTGTAAGCTCTAAGCTGTAGGTCCTCTCCTCCATAAAGCAGAAAAAGATCCTTAGCCTTTCGCAAGTACTTAAGGATGCCCTTTACTCCCTTCCAGTGCTCTTTGCCTGGATTTGCCTGATATCTACTGACAATGCTTAAAGCATTGGCAACATCAGGCCGTGTACATAACATTGCATATATGATTGACCCTATTACCGAAGCATATGGTACCTTATTCATGTGTGCAACTTCCTCAGAAGATTTAGGACTCATCCACTTGGATAGGAAAACTCCATGTCTCATGGGAATAAGACCTCAGAATTTTCCATCCTAAACCTTTTGAGGATAGTGTCTATGTACATGGATTGGGATAATCCTAGCATCTTTTTAGATCTATCTTGATAGATCCTTATGCCCAGCACATAGGATGCTTCTCCCAAATCCTTCATGGAGAACGTCTTGGATAACCAAGACTTAGTTGATGTCAACATCCCTACATCATTCCCAACGAGTAAGATGTCATCAACATAAAGGACCAAGAAGGTCACAGAGCTCCCACTGACCTTCTTGTAAACACAAGGTTAATCTTCATTCCGAATGAAGTTGAAAGATTTGACAGCCTCGTCAAATCTTAAGTTCCAGCTTCTAGATGCTTGCTTTAATCCATAAATGAACCTTTGAAGTTTGCATACCTTATTATGATGTAGCTTGGAGGTGAATCCTTCAGGCTGTACCATGTATACCTCTTCTGACAGATTTCCATTAAGAAAAGCTGTCTTCACATCCATTTGCCAGATCTCATAATCCAGGTATGCAGCAATGGCAAGGAGAATTCTTATTGACTTAACCATGGCTACCGGTGAAAAAGTCTCGTCATAGTTAATGCCTTGCCTTTGACGATATCCTTTCGCCACTAGTCTAGCCTTGTATGTGTCAATCTGCCCATCTGTACCGATTTTCCTTTTGAAAATTCATTTGTAGCCGATAGGGACCTTCCCTTCGGGTACATCAACTAAGTTCTAAACTTTGTTGATGTACATGGACTGAATCTCTGAATCCATTGCCTCTTGCAATTTCTCGGAGTCTACACTACGGATCACCTCCTGGTACGACTAAGGATCATCATCCTCATCGATACATACCTTAGAGGACCCCTCTGAGACATGTCCAACATATCTCTCAGGTTCTCTCGGTAGTCTACCAGATCTCCGTAGTGTCAGTGTTTCACTTTGAATAGGATCAACCGATACAGTCTCATCTAATGAGCTTGTGTCTATGGGTTGTGGTTCTTGGACCTTGTCCAATTCTATCTGGCTCCCACTATTTTTCTGGAGTAGATATTCTCTTTCCAGAAATACAGCTCTCTTGGCCACTAAGACCCTTTGCTCAGAAGGGTGAAAGAAATAATATCCAAACGTCTCCTTTGGATATCCCACAAACCTACACTTATCGGTTCTCGACTCAAGCTTATCACTCTCGTTCTTCTTTACATGAGCAGGACACCCCCAAATTTTAATGTGATTAAAATTTGGTTTCTTGCCCTTCCATATCTCATATGGTATAGAAGGAACTGATTTACTTGAGATCCTATTCAATAAATAAGCCACAGTCTCTAATGCATAGCCCCAGAGAGACAAGGGTAGTCCTGACATAGACATCATGGATCGGACCATGTCTAACAAGGTCATGTTTCTCCTTTTGGATACACCATTGTGCTGTGGTGTATACGGTGGAGTCCACTGAGAAACTATTCCATTGTCTTTAAGATAAGAAGTGAATTCATGGCTCAAGTATTCACCTCCTCGATCCGATTGAAGAGCCTTAATACATTTGCCAGTCTGTTTCTCTATTTCATTCTTATATTCCTTAAACTTCTCAAAGGCTTGTGACTGATATCTCATTAAATACACATAGCCATATCTAGAGAAGTCATCAATAAAAGAAATGAAATAGAGATAACCTCCTTTTGCTCCATGGACATGGGTCCACACACATCCGAGTGTATGAGCTCGAGAAGGTCAACAGCCCTCTCACCATGTCCACTAAAGGGAGCCTTGGTCATTTTCCCCATGAGACACGACTCACAGGTATCAAATGGCTTGTATTCGAACGAATTCAAATACCCATTTGAGTGTAAGTGAGAGACTCTTTCTCACCTACATGACCAAGTCTGCAATGCCATAGATATGCAGAATTCACTTCATCAGCATTGGAAACTTGCATAACATTAGAACGTGTATCTAATACATAAAGACCATTGACTAATGAACATTGGCTATAACCAAACCATTATTCATTATAGAGCACCCAGTGCTATTAAAAGCCAATGTATATCCAATGTTATACAAACCAGAGATTGAAATAATATTCTTAATAATATTAAGAACATAATAACAGTCATTCAACTCCAGAATGACTCCTGAAGGTAAACTGAGGCGTGCAGTCCCGACAGCTTTGGCAGAAACTAAAGCTCCATTGCCCATCCTCAGTTCAATCTCCTTTTTGCTCAACCACCTTTTATTTGCCAGCACCTGCACAGAATTGCAAATATGAGATGCACATCCAGTATCCAATACCCATGATGTGGATTCCATATATGACAAATTAAGGTCTATGATAAAAATACCTTCATTTAGAATTACCTTGCAATTCCTTTTCCAATGCCCTGTTTCCCCGCATCGAAAATATTTGTCTTCCTTTTCATTCTTCTTGCCCTTCCCTTTGTCAACTTTGGCGAGTTGCTTACCCATGGCCTTCTTCTTTCCCTTCCCTTTGTTACTTGTGGTGGATATTTGGGTGGCCTTCCTTTTCTTGTTGGCCCGGCCAACAATCATTACAGACGAAGATGGTTTATCTTTCTGCATGGTTCCTTCAGCACTCTTTAACATGTTGAGCAGCTCTGGGAGAGTTGCTTCAATCCTGTTCATGTTAAAGTTCATGATGAAAGAAGAAAAAGAATCGGGCAATGATTGGAGTATAAGATCAATGCATAGTTCAAGATCCAACTTGAACCCCAATGCATTATGTCTTTCAATCCACTCCATCATTTTCAGTACATGGGCCTGTACTGATGAACCCTCAGACATCCGTGTTCTGAAAAGTCCTTTTGAGATATCATATCTCTCAATCCTACCCTGCTCTCCGAAGAGCTGGCGTAGATTGAGAAGTATGCTTCTACAATCAGTCTTTTCAAATTACCTCTGCAGCTCGGGAGCCATAGAGGCCAACATGTAACATTGGGCAAGGGAGGAGTCCTCAGACCATTTGGCATAAGCCAGTAACTCGCCCTCGTCGACATCAGGAGCTGGCTCAGAATGAACCGTGTCCAACACGTACGCTATCTTTTTGGCGGTAAGGACTATGCGTAGATTACGTAGCCAATCCGAGTAGTTCGGTCCAGTTAATCTATTTGTATCTAAGATGCCGCGGAGGGGGTTGGACGACGACATTATAATCTGGATAAGAAATAAGAGACAACTTAGCATGTGTTCAAATTCTAACTTAGATGTGATTTTCTATCTTAGTTAGTCCCACTATTTTTCGATCGGACTATATAACCCTCAGTATATAGAACGGGAGATCAACGAGATCAACCTAGTGGGTTGGAATCCCAACGAGACTGATGTACGACCTTGTGGAAAGCACAACAAGCCATACACCATCTCAAGGGCAGTCAACAGGCACTTGCATCTAATGCAATATCCGATATTCGGCCCCCGAGAAATCATCCCCATGTGGAAAGCACAACAAAGGATATTCTCGGTTAGATCTAACCATCATTACTACATAGCAATGAGTTCATGACCCGACCCTTGTGGAAAGCACAACAAGGCCGAGTTCAATTCCTCACCCTATTGAGGCCGAGCCTTGGAGTTTAATCCCGCCCCTAAACTCATGGACCTTGTGGAAAGCACAACAAACCCATGAAATGAAGACATTCATTCACTCCATAATGATGGAGGGCCACGACGACTCCTACAGCTACGCTTACCAGATCTAAAATTTAATCGCGAGGGAATTGAATTTTATCTTGATCTCACCCTAGGTGGTAATATAAATATATCCAATATATTTACCGTACCTAGTAGTTTGCACAAAATAAATGCATCCAATGCAAAATTAAAATGCAAGTGATCATGGACTTAAACCCTAATGTAACTAAGGCATCCGGCCCGCTTCTGAAGCAGCTGGATCGTCCTCGTCGGGTGTGCTCCTCGCTTTCAAACTCCGACGCCGCAGTAATTATAACTTTTACACAGCAGGCAGGCTGGAAAAATGTAAAATACATATCAATAAAATTCCAGAAGCCCTTAGGGCGAGTACAACAATGGAGGAAGATAGAAGTACATTAAAATTTTAACAGAGAGAGAAAGGAGGTTCGCAGACCCCAATTAATTACATTAATCCAAGTCCATGATCACTTGCCAACCCATTCAAATAAAATCAATCAAGGGTTATTTTCTGAAAATAATCCTTACTTTTGAATTTAAAAATGGGATGTGCAAACAAAAATAGGCTAGCTTTGTTTAATTTTAAAAATCGAAGCATGATTAACTAAAATTAAATAGACAAGCAGGCCAATACAAGATAAATAAAGTAGAGCACGTAAAGAACCATCATTTTCTACAGGGGCATCTAATTGAGATAATTAATTAAACTTAAATTTAAATTTAATTATCCAATAATCAAATTTAAATTCAAAATTTAAACATGTCAATAATTTAAATTTAAATTCAAACTAATTATCCAATAATTTTGTTTGAAAGTAAATTTAAAATAATGCAATTATCCTCAATTAGTAATTTTCTAAAATTTAAAATTTGAATTTAACAATTATCTAATAATTAAAATTCAAATAATTGAATTTTTCACATTTAACTTCAATAAAATTTAAAAATTTGAATTTTTTAATTATATAATAAACAAAAATTCAAAAATTAAAATTTACTGAAGTAACTTCAATTGTTACCATTTTATCTCAAGGTAAATAGTAATTATCTCACCTCGGTAAATATATGTATCATATATATATCCTATATATATGACCGCCCCGCGTTGCGGGCGCGACCCGCAGTGCGAACGCCCGCAACGCGGGGTCCGCGTGGCGGCGCCACGCGGGCGCCCGCCCCGCGGGTCAGCGCCCGCGGGCTCTGACCGGCGGCCGCCGTGTGCGCCGCCCATGCGGCGCACGCGGAGGGCGTAGTGCGCCCTGGGCGCACCGCGCCTAGGGCGCAATGCACCCAAATCGGGCCACAAATTTTTTTTTTAAATAAAAATTTGCTCCAGCGATGCCCAGCATCTTGGAAGAACGGAGATGCCCAGCATCCCCTTCTAGCAATAACAATTGAAGATTTTAATTGCCCCTAAACATGGTTCTATACGACGATAAAACACCGACCAGAGCGTAAACCTGGCTCTGATACCACTGTAAGGTTTTGCACAGCACCTACGGGCAACGCAGCGGATAACAAAATTTCATTTTACCTGATCCCAGTGCTATGGAATCCTAGATCTATGCTCTAATCGGTGTTTCTAAGACCCCAACCCGCCTAATTACAGGTTGCATGTTTATACCTTGCGCGGAACGACGCTGTCCGCTATGCCTGTCACGCCCCGAACCGATAGCAGCGGAACGTGTCGTTTGCTCGGAACGTGGCAGTTAAACAGTCGTGAATGATCAAGAGCAATCGCATAAGATAAAAATAATTTTGAACAACAATAGAAATTTTATTTCTAATATAAATCTCTTACAAGAATTTGTTTTCCAACTTAAAGACTTCATCACAATGGAAAGGAAGGAAACGACATACTAACAGACTTAGACAAGATAACTGAATAAGAGACGATAAGCTAACCTAGCTAGACAATACTATCTAGACTCAAGAAAGATAAAAGACTCGGGTTCACTAGTTTTCGAAGCTCGCTTGCACACTTGTCCCGCCTGTGTGAGTCTTGGTCTCGCTAGTCACCTGATTACCTGAAAAATGTTGGAATAAACTGGGTGAGCGAACGCTCAGTAGGAAATTATATCTCAAGAACTAGCAATGGGTTTAAGTAATTACAATTTTTCACATGTAAATGCAATATGGCTATGCAGGTAGAAACAACTGAGCAAGTGAAATAAAACTAATCAATGGAATCATACGTCGTGCAAAACATCCAAGCGAGTCTTAAACAAGAGCTATTCATGTGAGACTTTATAGATTATTGGCTATTTCACGCAAGTACTTGCCCGTGTCGGGCCACGCTAGTAAAGTCACGCAAGTCGAGTCACGCACGCGAGAAAGAGAGAGAGAGTGTGGAATGCCAAAGATCAAGAGAGAAAGTACTTCGGTGCAATGCTAGACACCGTGATCAATATAACTCCCATGGGCACTAGTACTTTTGGGTGCTCCTCCCAGGACCAGATCGGGCCCTTATATGCACAGCATTAAAGATAGATCTAGACATCCACGATAGTTTATAGCCAATAAGGAGTTTCAAGAACAAGCTTTAATAGGATGATAAGATAAGATTTTCATGGAATTCAAGGGCAAGGCCCTTGAGTAAGGACATTCTTTCGATAAAATCTACGCAAAGCATATAAACCATGACATGTCGATAAACTGGGTGGAATTGGTTCCCTAACTTGGGTACCATGACAATTAAGTGTCCATATAGATGGTCACCTATTTGATATAGAATTAAGGTCCACAAGAACATCATATTAATGGCATGATGTCTTCATCCCATTAAGAATATTCTCATGATATCCTCTTAGCATATCATGAGGGTCGGTATACCATGTTTCTATAGAGTGACATGGCAAAATAGTGTGATAGGTTTTTATGGTACAACCCGCTCAGTCGGCCTTGAGGGAATCCAAGGCTCGAGGAGTCTTACGGAGGTCTCTATGACTAACTTGCTAGTCCAAAGGAACGGAATGTCCAATGGAGAGCTTGTATGTCACCGAGAGTTAGTGGGTAAACGATAAACCATTGGAAACATGGGACTATATTTACGGAGTGGAAATATAGTGCCTAAAAATAGATTGATATATATAAAACCCTCGGTTATCAGAAAATAGTTTAAAATAATTATATAGGAAATTAGCGACTTCCTCTGAGTCGTTACTTATCAAATTAACGCCTTTTACAGGGGCGTTTATTTATAATTGGACGACTTATACAGCAGTCGTCCATTATATTTTCTATTTTGCATAAATTTCTAATTTCTGGAATTTTCATGAAACGCGCCTTAGGCAGGGGCGTTACTTTCAAATTAGCGCCCTTTGGTGGGGCGTCAGTTCTATAAGAAACGGCCTGCATCAGGTCGTTAATTCAAGATGTTCCAGGATTAATATGAATCAGTGGTAATTTCAAGGATAATAAAATTTAAGTAAACTAGTACAGGGTCAGGACAAGAAAAATAGCAGGATTTGATATATGTGATCATGCATTGAATTACCTTACAGGTTTCATAGTTATTCAATTTCTAAACATGAGTATTAATTAATTATCTGAAATTAACGCCTCTTGTGTCGAGCGTCCTTTCTTGAATTAGCGCCCTAAGCTGGGTTGCTTATTTCCAAAAGTCACAGAAAACATTGAAAGCTTATGAAACTATATGCATGCACGAATATATGTTATCAATATGATTTCATAAGTTACTTTGGGCTACAATCCTTGAGAAAACCTACCTGACTGATCTGGGTGAAGACACGGTTAGGATTTGTGAAGAGAAAATGATACTCTGTTTGCAACAGAGTCTTCTGATCACCGGAAGAAGAAGAAGATGATGAAGAACTCCACGTCCTTCAACTATATGAGAGTTCCTTCTCGATGCAGGAAACCTACATGAGGATAAGATGAAGAAGCATTAGTTTTCTTCATAATACTCAACTGAAGGCAGAGGAAGAAGAACACCTGTTCTTCACGGTTGACAGCAGCAGCATGATGAAACAGATCGCCAAAATAGCGGTCTAGGTCGATCGGGAGGATATTTATAGAGTTTCAGGAACCCTAATAGAGTTAGAGTTTGATTAAGGGTAGTATTTCTTTGATAGAGTCCTTACTATAATCTATCTAACACGTAGTAATCCAGAAACTTACCCTGGATAATGTCCCGGGTCGAACGGAACTCAAATGTAATTAACGCCTTAGGCTAGGTCGTTAATTCTTAATTGACGCCTTGCATATCGTCGTTTTTAAAGAAATAACGCCCTTCCGTCGGGCGCTATTCATGATTTCACGTTACCTTGTGCTTTAGGATTTTTATCTTTTTTATTTGATTAGGTTTAGTTATGAAATTTTATGGGTAATAGTTTTCCATTTTTCTTGATTTTTTTCATATAATTATTTTTTAAAAATTCCTTTAAATCAAAAAGTGACACTATTCACTTTATTTTGAATTCACGACTTAATTTAAGTCATCTTTTATGAAACACACGCCCAAGACCATGGCGTCATTTTCCTTTTGGCATTTCTTTGAAGAAATGAAATTGTGTTTATATATATATCCTTGTTATTTCGATAACTATATAATGCACAAGTCCATACATCTCCAAGTCTATACATTCCATCACACAAGTCTATACACTCTCCAAGCATCTCACGTTCCAAGTCTATACATAGCCCATGTCTATACATTTTCTAAGTCTGTACATTGCGTTCCCTAAGTCCATACACCCATTCAAGTCCATACATTCCATTACACAAGTATGCACATTGTCGAAGTCTTTGCATTCCTGAAGTCTATACATTCCTGAAGTCTATACATTCTACCCACTCCAGTCCACACATTCCTTCATCCAAAGTCTATACATCCATCCATTCATTCTCCAAAGTCTACACATTCATCCAAAGTCTATACATTCATTCCTTCATCCAAAGTCTATACATCCATCCATTCATTCTTCAAAGTCTACACATTCCTTCATCCAAAGTGATGCGGGACGGACACGGGAGACGACACTATTAGGTGCCACCCTCGGACTCTAGATGAAGACGCGACCAGCAGCACACACCAGGGAGACACTAAGCCCGACACTACGAGCTCCTAGTGGCAAACGTCGCTAACAGAAATGAAGCTCACTCGTCGTCCCAAGCGAGGGAAAGCGCGGACCGTGCGCGGTTAAGAAACCGGCGGAGGTCAAGGGTAGTCCGACTCAACTTCCGGACTCGGATCGAGTCGCGGGACGGGTCACTCTCACTCTCACAGCGGTGACCTGGACACACGGGCTAGTACCTACACTCTCGACAGCGGCAAAAGACCGTATACTAGCTAAGCAAATGAACGCCAAGAGGTTCGGACCATTACCTCCACGCACCCGGCGTGGCGAAGACAACCCCGGCCAATCGCGGACCCCCGGTTAACACAATTTTACAGCAGTACAATAATTTGACCCACTCCACGCAGGGAGGTAAAAGGTCACATGCGGGGCCCGGGAATCACATGAATTGGGTTGACGGGCAGCATCTTGATGTCGCCCGACGGTGCCGAACTCCGCATTTTCGTGCTTTCCGAACGGCGGGTTCTGCGGGCCCGCGGGGCCCACGGATGGCGCTGTCCTCCGGATCTGTGGGGGTGGGACCCACTGTGATGGTGACCCCTGGTGGCGCGCCTCCACGGACGGCGGTCGGCCGGGAACACCGACCGGTGGCCGAACAACTCCGATCTCCAAGCTTTTGGAATGCTGCCCACGGATTTTTAGTTGCTGTTTTCAGGCGCGCGCTCCGGCGAAAACGGCCGCTGCGATCAATCCCGACGTCGGATCGGGACGCATGAGCTATCGTTGGAAAGCTCTCTTCAAATGCTTCAAAATAGACCCAGAGAGATCTGCTGGATCTGGTCAGATTAGAACTTTAATGAATTTACAAGCCCCTGTTGTACAGTAACCGAAACCTCAGATTTACAGGGTACTTGTCTGAGAACCACCGTTGACTACCTAGTAAACCTCCGATTCAGCTCTTGAGCTCTTCTTAAAAGTTGTAGGAGATCAAACCAGGGAACTGGGACTATTTTTGGAAGTTGATTTAGAGTTGGTGGAGATTTGATATGATTTTGGGAGTGACTGGTGGTCGGATCTGGGAACTGGGGGACAGAACTGTAGCTGGGACTGAGAACTATTTTTAGAAAATATGAAATGGATGAACCAAAAATTAAAAAAAAATGATGGATGAAGGGGTGGATGCAAGGAACACCCAGTAAAATTGGGCGAACCAAAGAAAATCAAAAAGGGGACCTAAGACTTGAAACTCAGGGCGGATGGGAACCTGGACAGAACTTTGGCAGAACTGGAATGAAGAGGGAACGAAAATCAAAAATTATGAAACGGGATCTGAATGACAAACCAATTTTTTTGGGACATCCTTGACACCTATGGAACCTCCAGTAAAATCCCCAAGTCGATCAGAGCTCTTGACTGAGTTGGGAATTTCGTGGAAGTTGATATGGTACTGCGCGGGCAGAACTCCAATGAAGACGATGGCGGTGCGGTGGCGGCTCGTGGCGGCGGTGGCGGCGACCGGAACTGATAGGGTGGAGTCTCACCACCAGAATGAAGCCTTCACAGCTTCAAGGGGAGAGGAGGGGCGGCCTAAGCCTTTGCTCAAGGGATTTTCTTCAATTCAAATGCATTAATTCTACTAAAATGGAAAATACAAGCTTAAATAGGTTACATCTCACATCCATCCACAACCATTGGATCTAGGGGATGGGAATGGAGGGTTGGGATGGAGTGTGACAAAAACACAACAAAAATATTAAAGAAATGGGGAGGGGGGCGCACCTTGACCAAGGGGGGGGACATGGTAGGTGGGTTTGGTTGGAAATGTTGACCTTTTTGGTCCCTTGTCCCCCATGTGGACAATTGACTAGTCAAGGCTTCTAGGTGTCCACCTTGGATGTTGACCAACCCCACAAGGCTGATATGGACCAATGGGAGGGGGCCTGGGGGTCCCATGGGGCCCAGGGGTCCCATTTTACAAATAAGCCCCTCGTACACTCATAATTGCAAACCGTATAAAATGAAATAAACACACCTTACACACAAATAAAGTCTAATTAAATATGAAAAATGGGGAGGCTCAAGGCGGAGTCTCCAGGCTGTCTCCGAGCCAGATGGACGCTGAGGTGGCTCGAGTCGTGCTCCGTGTGCGGTACCGGTGGCTCGGCGTGTCGCGCCGCTCAACTGCTCGGGTGTCCGCACCAATTCTCCCCGGGTGGGAGAAACTCGACCCTGTCGAGTAAGGGTCTGCATCGCTCCTGTATCGCTCCAGAAGGTCCGGATCAATCTGCTGTAACTCGCCATGTATGATCCATGTGTCCTCGTAGCGGGCCGTCCTCTCCATCGCACTAGGTAGCGCGGGTAAGATCCACTCCTGGTAACTGTCACCTGCTCATCCAGTATATGATCTATATGCTCACGCTGCCGTAACAACGGGGCTGGAGGTGGACACTCAGGTGTGGGATCACTCTCAAGGGGAGGAGATGGCTCGAAAGGCTCACTAGGGATCACCGCTGGGTCCCTATATGCAACTAGATCCGAAACATTAAAGTAGAGCTTATACCATATTCCTCGGGCAAGTCCACAACGTACGCATTGGATCCAACGCGTTTCAACACTCTGAATGGACCGGCTCCGCGAGCTTGCAACTTCTTAACGGTTCCAGAGGGAAACCGTTCAGGTCTTACCCTGATCATGACGTATTCGCCCTCGTGGAACTCTCGGTGGTGTCGGTGGGCATCGGCTAACTCCTTGTACCGTGCATTGCTGGCCTCAATGTGACGACGGATGTCGTCATGCAAACTCCTAACATGCCTAGCAAACGACTCGGCCGACTCCGACACTCTAGCATGGATAGGCATGGGGACAAGGTCAACGGGTTTCCTAGGCCTACGACCTGTGACAATTTCAAATGGACTCATGCCGGTAGACCTATTCACCGAATCATTGTATGCAAACTCAGCCATGGGTAAAATGAGATCCCAATCCCCAATGCGGTCCCTGACTAGACACCTCAAAAGATCTCCCAGACTCCTATTGACCACCTCGGTCTGACCATCTGTCTGGGGGTGATATGCAGTGGAAAACTTGAGGTGAGTACCCATCATATGCCATAGTGTCTTCCAAAAGTAGGAAGTGAATCTAACATCACGGTCAGACACTATAGTGCGAGGCAACCCGAACTTGCACACCACATGCGTAAGGAAAAGGCGGGCTACCCTAGAAGCATCCGAAGTCTTAGAGCAAGGAATAAAGAGGGCCATCTTCGAGAAACGGTCAACCACCACATAGACCGAATCATGCTTCCTGGAGGTACGTGGCAATCCCAAAACAAAATCCATACTAACATCCTGCCACGGGGCATCAGGCACGGGAGAGGCGTATAAAGGCCCGAGCTTTGCTTCTTCATCTTGGCCGTAGCACATGTACGGCACTGAGCCACGATGTTAGCAACATCGCGCTTCAAGCTCGGCCAATAAAATCGATGCTCCACTGCCTCAATAGTCTTGTTCCGACCAAAGTGGCCGGCTAGACCTCCCGCATGTAGTTCCCACACTAAGAAATCTCGAACCGAAGTTCGGGGAACACATAGCCTGCTACCTCGAAAGAGGTAACCCTCCTGAAGCACATACTCATCAAGGTCTCTCGAGGGTCCGGCCTGGAGGGTGGTAAAAATCTGACCGAAGTCAGGACAATCAACATAGGCCTCCTTCATCTTCTCTAACCCTATGACCTCGGCACTCATGGTGGTAAGCAAGCATGCTCGCCGACTCAAGGCATCAGCCACCTTGTTCTCCACTCCAGCCTTATGTTTCAGCACAAAGGTGAACTGCTGGAGATACTCGACCCAACGACTATGACGCGAGTTAAGCTTCTTTTGCGAATGGAGGTACCTCAATGCCTCGTGGTCGGAGTATAGGACAAACTCCTGATGTAAAAGATAGTGCCTCCAATGCCTAAGAGCCTGAACAACTGCGTAGAATTCTTTATCATATGTGGAATATCGCAGCTTCGTGTCATTCAGCTTCTCGCTGAAATATGCGATCGGGTGGGACTCCTGACTCAAAACTCCTCCAATTCCCACTCCCGACGCATCACAAGAGACCTCAAACACCTTCGAGAAATCAGGCAGTCGAAGGATAGGTGTCTGGGTCATGCGCTCCTTGATGTCCTTGAAGGCGGCAGATGCGGCCTTCGTCCATACAAATGTGCCCTTACGGATGCAATCCGTGATCGGGGCGGTGACGGAGCTAAATCCGCGGATAAAGCGACGATAGAACGTCGCAAGACCATGAAAGCTGCGGACGTCATGAACCGTACGGGGTTCCGGCCACTCAACAATGGCCCGGACCTTCTCCGGATCGGCGGAGACCCCAGTACTAGACACAATGAAACCCAAGAAGGTAAGTTGAGGTGTCATGAAGGCACACTTCTGTGGGTTCGCAAACAACTGCTCTCGCCGAAGAAGTAGACAGACCTGCCGAAGGTGGTGCAAGTGGTCCCCTGTGGTGCGGCTATAGATAAGGATATCATCAAAATACACCACTACAAAGACTCCAATGAAAGGTCGAAGGACCTGAGTCATGAGCCGCATGAAAGTGCTAGGGGCATTGGTCAACCCAAAAGGCATGACCAACCACTCATATAGACCGTCCTTGGTCTTAAATGCGGTCTTCCACTCATCACCTGGCCTAATCCTCACCTGATGGTAGCCACTCTTAAGATCGATCTTCGAAAAGATAGTGGCACCTGCCATCATGTCTAGCATGTCATCCAGGCGGGGAATAGGGAACCTGTACTTCACGGTGATCTTGTTGATGGCACGACTATCAATACACATTCTCACGTGCCATCCTTCTTCGGGGCGAGTAATGCGGGTACAGCACATGGACTCATGCTGTCCCGGACAGATCCTCTCTGCACAAGCTCATCGACCTGCCGTTTAAGCTCGGCATGCTCCGTGGGGCTCATTCGATAATGAGGAAGGTTGGGCAAAGAAGAGCCCGGAAAAAGGTCGATGGCATGCTGAATATCCCGCATAGGTGGGAGTCCCTCGGGAAGCTCATCGGGGAATACATCAGCATACTCCTGCAGAATAGGAACAACCTCGGGTGGGAGCTCACCCTCGGAGTCCCGCTCCACCTCTCGGACCGTAATGGCAAACACCGGACAGCCCTGACTAAGCTCCTGCTCCATTTCCCGGGAGCTAATCATCATCAATCTCCTCGTCGAGGGCTCTCCTGGGCCAGAGGTAACGGTCATAGTCCGAGCTGGGGATGGAGTACTGGGCCCGGGTACGGAAGGCTTTGGAGTACTAGGGCCAGTAGGACCCCTGACTGATGGGCTCCTGGGCCGAACGGGTTGGAGGGTGACCCGCTGGCCATCGTGGTCGAAGGTACAGGTGTTCGACCGACCATGGAGTGTGGCATCTCGGTCGAATAACCACGGCCTACCAAGAATGATACTTCCCACTTCCATGGGGAGAACATCACACCAGATCTCGTCACGGTAGGAGTGGAGCTGCAGCGGGACCAAGCACCGCAGCCTGACCGAAATGGAAGTGGTATCCACCCATGATACTGATAGGGGCAAGGGTGGTCTACGGGTGTGAGACCAAGACGAGCGACAGCGTTCGTGGAGATTGCATTGATACAACTCCCGCTATCGATGACCACCTTGCAAATTTGCTTTCCCAGCCTACAGAATACCTGAAGGATAGTGGTCCGACGCCAGTCATCACTGACCTGTGGCTGGGTGAGGATACATCTGACGACCCCCACGTGGGTATCGTCCGACTGCTGGACATCCTGGGCCTCACCTCCCATCTCATAGTACTCGTCAGCTAACTCTTCATCTGCCTCATAGCTGACTAACTCGAGGCCCGTAGGGGTGGTATCCTCGGCCTGTGTGTCCCCAATGTGAAGAGATGGGCGGGTGGGACACTGGTTGGCGAAATGGCCAAACCCATTGCAGCGATAACACTGCTGCCGTGATCCACTAGGCTCCCCAATCATAGGTCCTTTACCTTTATCCTCCCGACGGATAGGAGGCGTAGGCAACAAAGGACGTGCAGGAGGTGCGGGTGCCGGTGGACGGACTGTGGGTGGGGCCGTAAGATGCTGGGGACGAGGAAGGTCCCTCGGGGGTGGAGGACGAGGCCTAGGAGCAAAGGGCTCGGGGCGAGCGGGCTCCTGAGGTCGAGCCATGGGGGCCCTCGGATACGTGCCAGATGAGCCACGGGACTCGACACTACGAAGGGGAAAGAGCCCAACCGATGGGGTGACTCGAACTCGGCCTCGAACTGCTCCAATTCGAGAGCAATCTGATATGCCTGCTCCAAAGTGGTGGCATTGCGGCGAAAGAGTTCATATTGATAATTAGGGCCGCAAACCTCTCCGAAAGCGGGATATCGTCATGGTGCTCTCTTCCGTGACCCCGCACCGCAAGTAATACTCATCGAACTCGGCGGTGTACTCGGTCACGGATCGGTTCCCCTGGGAGATGCTTTGCCACTTATCTATGAGACGTTGGCGATATGAGGCGGGAAGGTACTTCTCCCTCAACTTGGTTTTCATATCATCCCAAGTACCGATCTGGGGTTGACGTCGCTGGTTGAGCAGGCTCTCCACATTGATCCAATAAGTTTGGGCCTGCCCTTGCAGCTTCATCTTCGCATATCGGACTCTTCGGTGGTCCGTCATCTCAAACCACTCGAAGTACCGGTCCATACCGGCCTCCCAATCTAGATACACCCTAGGGTCCAAGGACCCGCTAAAAGTGGGAGGGTCCGCACGCACACCCCTAAGAATGCGGTCGTCATCCTCGTCATCACGATTCCGTCGTTGATGACGACGACCGTTACCCCCGTGATCATTGTCGGAGGCATAATCATCCACTATAGGCGCCTGTTGCCTCCCGACATCCTCCACCTGAGCCCTTGGCACAGCGGGTTGCTGCACCGGCTCTTGTTGGCCGTTCGTCGGCGCGGGTTGCGCCGCTACTGGGCCCCTCTCTAGGACGGCAATCCTCCCAACAAGGCCTTGAATGGACTGCTCCGAAACCCCGGCCCGATCCTCGAGGACCTTCATCCGCCCTTCTAGACGCGTCCCTATGCCATCCATACGCGTACTAAGACCATCCATACGCGTGTCTAAACGATCCATGATGGCCCGGAACATCTCGGCCGTGGAAGACTCATCGGAACTACGGGCTCGGGACTCCGCCATAGGTGGTGGTGGCGAGTACTGGGTACCTCGACGGGTGGGCATGCAACTGACACACGACCTAGAAGACACCGACTAATGCAAACACACACTAAATGATGCACTTAGACCTAAACCAATATCCGGTACGGGGCGGAGTTAATCGATCCGAAGATCACTCCCGCAAGTGTGCGACCTCCCGGTAGGCGTAGCCTAACGTTCGGACAACACCTTTTAAGATACCGAATAAAGGGTGCAAATGCAATTTAAAACACACTTTTTTTTTGTTTTGAAATATGATGATCCTAGACTTGACTTAGACCATGATGCATGCAAGACTTATGCAATGACTACCCTAGACTCGACTCGCTCTGATACCAAACTGATGCGGGACGGACACGGGAGACGACACTATTAGGTGCCACCCTCGGACTCTAGATGAAGACGCGACCAGCAGCACACACCAGGGAGACACTAAGCCCGACACTACGAGCTCCTAGTGGCAAAACGTCGCTAACAGAAGTGGAAGCTCACTCGTCGTCCCAAGCGAGGGAAAGCGCGGACCGTGCGCGGTTAAGGAACCGGCGGAGGTCAAGGGTAGTCCGACTCAACTTCCGGACTCGGATCGAGTCACGGGACGGGTCACTCTCACTCTCACAGCGGTGACATGGACACACGGGCTAGTACCTACACTCTCGGCAGCGGCAAAAGACCGTATACTAGCTAAGCAAATGAACGCCAAGAGGTTCGGACCATTACCTCCACGCACCCGGCGTGGCGAAGACAACCCCGGCCAATCACGGACCCCCGGTTAACACAATTTTACAGCAGTACAATAATTTGACCCACTCCACGCAGGGAGGTAAAAGGTCACATGCGGGGCCCGGGAATCACGCGAATTGGGTTGACGGGCAGCATCTTGATGTCGCCCGGCGGTGCCGAACTCCGCATTTTCGTGCTTTCCGAACGGCGGGTTCTGCGGGCCCGCGGGGCCCACGGATGGCGCTGTCCTCCGGATCTGTGGGGGTGGGACCCACTGTGATGGTGACCCCTGGTGGCGCGCCTCCACGGACGGCGGTCGGCCGGGAACACCGACCGGTGGCCGAACAACTCCGATCTCCAAGCTTTTGGAATGCTGCCCACGGATTTTTAGTTGCTGTTTTCAGGCGCGCGCTCCGGCGAAAACGGCCGCTGCGATCAATCCCGACGTCGGATCAGGACGCATGAGCTATCGTTGGAAAGCTCTCTTCAAATGCTTCAATATAGACCCAGAGAGATCTCTGGATCTGGTCGGATTAGAACTTTAATGAATTTACAAGCCCCTGTTGTATAGTAACCGAAACCTCAGATTTACAGGGTACTTGTCCGAGAACCACCGTTGACTGCCTAGTAAACCTCCGATTCAACTCTTGAGCTCTTCTTCAAAGTTGTAGGAGATCAAACCACGGAACTGGGACTATTTTGGGAATTTGATTTAGAGGTGGTGGCGATTTGATATGATTTTGGGAGTGACTGGTGGTCGGATCTGGGAACTGGGGGACAGAACTGTAACTGGGACTAAGAATGATTTTTAGAAAATATGAAATGGACGAACCAAAAATTAAAAAAAAATGGTGGATGAAGGGGTGGATGCAAGGAACACCCAGTAAAATTGGGCGAACCAAAGAAAATCAAAAAGGGGACCTAAGACTTGAAACTCAGGGCGGATGGGAACCTGGACAGAACTTTGGCAGAACTGGAATGAAGAGGGAACGAAAATCAAAAATTATGAAACGGGATCTGAATGACAAACCAATTTTTTTGGGACATCCTTGACACCTATGGAACCTCCAGTAAAATCCCCAGGTCGATCAGAGCTCTTGGCTGAGTTGGGAATTTCGTGGAAGTTGCTGTAGTACTGCGTGGGCAGAACTCCGATGAAGACGATGGCGATGCGGTGGCGGCTCGTGGCGGCGGCGGCGGCGACCGGAACTGATAGGGTGGAGTCTCACCACCAGAATGAAGCCTTCACAGCTTCAAGGGGAGAGGGAGGGGCGGCCTAAGCCTTGCTCAAGGGATTTTCTTCCAATTCAAATGCATTAATTCTACTAAAATGGAAAATACAAGCTTAAATAGGTTACATCTCACATCCATCCACAACCATTGGATCTAGGGGATGGGAATGGAGGGTTGGGATGGAGTGTGACCAAAACACAACAAAAATATTAAAGAAATGGGGAGGGGGGCGCACCTTGACCAAGGGGGGGGACATGGTAGGTGGGTTTGGTTGGAAATGTTGACCTTTTTGGTCCCTTGTCCCCCATGTGGACAATTGACTAGTCAAGGCTTCTAGGTGTCCACCTTGGATGTTGACCAACCCCACAAGGCTGATATGGACCAATGGGAGGGGGCCTGGGGGTCCCATGGGGCCCAGGGGTCCCATTTTACAAATAAGCCCCTCGTACACTCATAATTGCAAACCGTATAAAATGAAATAAACACACCTTACACACAAATAAAGTCTAATTAAATATGAAAAATGGGGAGGCTCAAGGCGGAGTCTCCAGGCTGTCTCCGAGCCAGATGGACGCTGAGGTGGCTCGAGTCGTGCTCCGTGTGCGGTACCGGTGGCTCGGCGTGTCGCGCCGCTCAACTGCTCGGGTGTCTGCACCACAAAGTCTATACATTCCTGAAGTCTAAACATTCTGCCCACTCAAGTTCACACATTCCTTCATTCAAGTCTATACATTCATTCCCTCATCCAAAGTCTATACATTCCTGAAGTCTATATACTCACAAGTCCACACATTCCATAGAGTCTATACACTCACAAATCCAAGCTCTAAGTCCATACATTCTAAGTCCATACGTTCTAAGTCTGCACATTCCTTCATCCATAAAGTCTGTACATCAGTCCAAAGTCTATACATCCATCTAATCCAAGTCGATACACTCCACAAGCCTAAGCATCTAAGTCTACACAATGCAAGTCTACACAATGCAAGGTCTATACATTCCCCCATGTCTATACATTCCTCCCAAGTCTATACGTTCCTCCCATGTCTACACGTAAATATATATATATATATATATATATCCTCCCTTTATAATGTAATAAATGTGGAATATTAAATTGGCTAAATTAGTAAAAAAATATAAATTGACCATTTCTTCAAGATTTAATGATTCTCAATTCAAATAAAATGGTATTATGCATTAAATGCCTTGCTTAAAAATAACATGTTATTCTTGAATTTATTATAATATAAGGGTAAGGTCATTAGGATGTCGGGGGTTGTGTACCGAGTCTGGCCTTGATTATTTACGTTGTATTATATTTGTTTATAATGTATTATATATATAAACATATTTATTTTTTACTAACCCTCATATACCCATTAATAATTTGTATGTATATAGGGATTTTATTCCCATTAATTTCTTTAACCTTTATTAGTCCTTGTCCTGGGTATCAGAGGCAGGTTCGATCTGAGCAACCCTAAAGGAATATCTCTTGACTGTATATTTTTATTCATATTCCAAAATTACCGGGCGTTACACCCTCCCCCACTTAAAAGAATTTGGTCCCCAAATTCACATCATCTTCCATTCCTAACAGAGAACTTATTATGAGCTTATACAGAAAAAATCATAAGTATGGAAAAGAGCTACTTTAGGATCACGGGTGAGGGGTACCTTCCACAACTTCTTTCTTGGCAAGTTCGGCCACAGCTTGAGTTTCTCTTGGAAATTTTTGGGTCAAAATAGAACATTCGGCTATATTATGATCTAAGCTTCCGCAACGCAGACATGCTCCCGAACTCCACCAACACTTCTTTGATTGGTGACCATATCTTCCACAAGATTTACACTTACCTTGCGAGTGATCTGTCGAAGTCCCCTTCTTATTACACTTCTTACATTTCTGGCATTTCTTACACCTTTGTGAAATATCACCCTCGTTTATCCTTTTCTTGGTAGTGATGAACTTTCCTGACTCATGGGCTTTCCCTTCAACTCTTTCTTTTTCTTCCACCGTTTTCTCTAGCTCTTGAAGTCTCCTGACAAGGTCCGCGTAAGCTTGGACATCCACTAAGATCATCTCATGAACGAAGCTTGGCTTAGCTGCTTCCATTTTATCTAGGTTCCTGCAACGATGAGTGGGGAGATAATTTATTGATTCAAGAATTAATGTTAATGAAATGTAAATATTTTATTTTTTTTTTTATAACTTTAACCCCAAGTTCTACCCATCTCTCACGGAATTCCTATAGGATGACCGACAAGGATACTCAACCTATAACTTGGATTTAACAATCTAAGGATTTTGAAAGCCGAACTCTAATATGACTGACATGGATACTTGACCTATCACCGAAACCTAATAACTTGAGGATGTGAAAGCCGAAGCTCCGATATGACTAACAAGGATGACCTATCCTTGGGACCTAATAACTGGAGGATATGAAAGCCGAAGCTCCGATATGACTAACAAGGATGACCTATCCTTGGGACCTAATAACTGGAGGATATGAAAGCCGAAGCTCTGATACCACCTCTGTCACGCCCCGAACCGATAGCAGCGGAACGTGTCGTTTGCTCGGAACGTGGCAGTTAAACAGTCGTGAATGATCAAGAGCAATCGCATAAGATAAAAATAATTTTGAACAACAATAGAAATTTTATTTCTAATATAAATCTCTTACAAGAATTTATTTTCCAACTTAAAGACTCCATCACAATGGAAATGTAACGACCCGAGAATCCGATTACCGGGAAGGCCCGATAACCCGAGACTCGCACCGCCACCCACGAGCCCGAAGACTCGGAAGGGTTAAAAGGATAGTGTGGAGACTACACAAGTATCACAAATAATTGAAGAAATAAACAGTTATAATATTAAGTAGGAAATAAAATAACATTTTACATGGTCCACAATAGAAATTAACAACAACAGTAGTCCACGACTAGTACAGTGACAAGAAAGAAAAGTACAGTTACACGGTGCATACCCCGGCTCTGACCTCTGGCACTACCTCTGGGCACCCGCACCACGCTGCACCCCAGACGCGCTCCCCTGGGGCGGCGCCTCACCTGAAACACGATGAAAACACGCAGGGAATGAGTCTCGGAACAAGACTCAGTAGGGATCACTCGGACCCTACCTCGTAAAATGAGAAACCACTACGCTAGCGGTAGGAAAGTACCTCGGAAGGGAAAGCCCTGTACTCTACAAGACAAGACCCTACGGCACGCAAATCGACGCACGTGCCACGCTAAGGAGACCGAAGCTCAACGGCCAAACCGACAAAACCCAAAGGTCGAAAACACTCGACTGACAGTCTGTCACTCCGTACTCGACAGGAGTACCACCCACTAGAAGCACAGCCGGTAGCGTCCCCTGACGTCTTACACCGCACCGCAGGTGAACCGCCTGACGTGGTAGGTCCTACCCGAGGCGCAGACACCGTACAAGTAACCACAAACAAGTAACTAGCTGGGGTCACGCCCGTCGACGTGGGTCCAACCGCCCCCAACCACGTGTGCACACACAGACCTTGCGTCACTAGGTCTGGTCCTCTGACCGGTTTTCCCCCGTAGCCGGACTCTGGCTACCGACGAGGGGCCTACGGTAACCGGTCCACAAACCGTCTCGAAAGGTGGGTGCCCGTACACCACTCCCAGGTGAGACCAGCACCTCGTACTGGTGGGCTACGACTAGTGGAGGGTCACAAAGGAGTAGACTCTCGAGTCAACGGAAAACAACGTCCGAATCCGACAACGTGTGGGAATCACCCCACGCACCAGCCCCGTCGCACGGTGGCCACAGTCGGAGTAAAAACGGGGTTGCCACCCTCATGGGGCAACCAGGCATGTGACGGTCAAGCCTAGGGCCGTCACAAGCAAGTAACGGTCTAGGCGAGACCGTTACATGCGCCTAACGGTTCAAAACAGACCGTCACACGGTCAGAGTGGAAAGGGATGTAACGGCCTGGTGCAGGCGCGTTACAAGAATGTAACGCGCTTGGCCCCATGCGTTACACACCCCCACGCTCCCAAAGCCAAAAGGGATGTAACGGCCTAGCCCCGGCGCGTCACACGCATGTAACGCGCTTGGCCCAGCGCGTTACATGGCCCTCACACTTGGAGGGAAAACAGGAAGTAACGCGCCTGCCCCAGCGCGTTACACGCATGTAACGCGCCTAGCCCGGTGCGTTACATGGCCTGACCCCCAACGGTCACAAACCAACGGTCGAAAGCCCCTGACGGCCCTACCCAAGCGCGTCATAGGCAAATGGCGGTCTATCGTGGGACCGTCGCTGTCCCGGCCAACCCTCAGGGAAGTAACGCACCCCTCTAGGGGCGTTACAAGCATGTGACGGTCACTGGAGTGACCGTCACTCACCCCCGAGCACGCTACGGCGGGAAAATCCCAAAAACTTCGACCACGCCCCCGTGCCTCCACCGGAGAGGGGAAAATCAAAGGGGAAGACCCCTAGGGACCCCTAGCATGCATCTAAGCCATCCAACCGCGAAATCGCGGGCTAAAACCATAGATCGGGCGAGCTCTCCCCAAATCATGGAAAAACCCCAAAATGCTCAATCACGCCCCTCTCGGCCTCCCCGCGGCCTACAAACCACAGAAATGAACGGCAAGAGGCTAAGGAACGTCACCCTACCTCAATGGAGCGAATGCTCCGCCGAATCGCCCACAAACCACGAAGAACGCCTTTGGAAACCCCGCCTCCTCACGCTTCCCACGCTCGCCGCACGCCCCCACGATCGCCTCGCCGCCACCCACGTCACCGCGCCGTCGCCCCGCCGCCGTCTGCAGCCGGAGAGCGGTCCGCCATGGTCAACCGGGAGGAAGAGAGGGAGAGGGAGAGGGTTACGGTGGAGGAGGAAGGAGGAAGAAGAGGAAGAAGAAGAAGAAGAAGGTGGGGGGAGAGAGAAAATAGGGGGGTTTTATAGAAAACCCGGAAAATACCGAAAATTTTGAAAAATAGAAAATCACACCCCCGCGATCCTCGGAACGCACCGATCGCAACGGTACCACTCGTGCCTCGGTGAACGGCCCGGTTCACCCGCAGCGAGCTTCCGAAGTAAAAGCCGAAACACACACCGGAAATCAGAAAACACACACGGAAAAGCCGCGGAACGCCTCCAGGCCTCCGAAACAACTCCGGATCGCGCCGATCCGAACATGAAAGATGTTCGAAACGAAATTTTGTACACAACAGAGCTGGACGCTCCGAAAACCAGATCCGGGACCCACGAAGAAAGGATCTGAAAGGTCCGGGATATTACAGCCCTCCCCCCTTAAGGAATTTCGTCCTCGTAATTGAGAACAACCAAAGGGGAAAGAAGAGGAAGACTCACTCAAACAGGTACGGGAACTGCTAACGCATCTCGTCTTCACGTTCCCAAGAAGCCTCCCCACCAGAGTGCCGCTGCCACACCACCTTTACCAAGGGGATGACCTTGTTCCGCAGGCGCTGCTCTCGCCTATCCTCCACGCGGATCGGAAACTCTGGTAGAGAAAGATCTGGAGTCACCTCAGGCCAAACAGAAAACTCGAGCACATGAGAGTCATCGGGCATATACTTTCGCAACATCGAGACGTGGAACACGTCATGCACCGACGCCAACTCAGAGGGTAACTGCAACCGGTGAGCAACCTCCCCGATGCGTTCCATAATCGCGAAAGGACCAATGTAGCGGGGACTCAGCTTCCCACGCCGTCCAAAACGCATCATCCCCTTCATATGAGAAACTCTCAAGAACACATGATCACCCACGGCGAACTCGAGGGGCTGCCTCCTACGGTCAGCATAGCTCTTCTGCCGACTCTGGGCCGCCAACATGTTCTGACGAATCAGGTGCACAACATCCACACATTGCTGCACCAATTCCGGTCCCGTCAAAACACGCTCACCCACCTCAAACCAATCAAGTGGAGTCCGACAAGGACGCCCATATAGTGCCTCATAAGGAGCCATGCCGATACTCGAATGATAGCTGTTGTTATAGGCAAATTCCACCAATGGTAGGTGATGAATCCAACTCCCCTGCCACTCCAGACAGCAGGATCTCAGCATGTCCTCCAAAGTCTGAATGGTCCTCTCAGACTGACCATCTGACTGAGGATGATACGCTGAGCTAAATGCCAACTCTGTGCCAAGAGCTCGCTGGAAACTCCTCCAGAATCCAGAAGTGAAGCGCGGATCCCGATCCGACACGATCGAAATGGGAACCCCATGCAACGGCACGATCCGCTCCACATAAAGACGAGCCAACTTGGACACGCTCCAGTTGACCTTGACCGGTAACAACCGCGTCATCTTCGTCAGCCGATCCACCAGCAACCAAATACAGTCCTGCCCACTCGGGGTCCTCGGCAACCCCACCACAAAATCTGTGGTCACATGGTCCCACTTCCAAGCAGGAACATCCAAGGGCTGGAGAGTACCGCCTGGTCGCTGATGCTCCGCCTTCACCTGCTGACAGATCAGGCACCTGGCCACAAATTCGGCAACATCTCTCTTCATGCCAGGCCAGCAAAACTACCTCCGCAAGTTCCGATACATCTTCTTCGCACTCTGGTGTACGGTGTACCTGCTCCCATGAGCCTCGCGCAACACCGCACGACGAACCTGCTCCTCGGCTGGGACGTACAGCCTGCCACGAAACCTCGCAGCACCGTCCTCGCCGAGCTCCACGTCAGCCATCGCAAGAATCCGGGGCAACTCCGGGTCCGCATGCTGAGCCTCTGTCACCTGACGACGGATAGCAGGAGTGACAGTCAGACTCGCGAGCACTGCCAACCCTGGCTCCTGGGCAATCTTGAGCCTAAAAGATACCTCGGGCACTTGTTCCCAGAGCCTCCACTTCCTCAACATCAAGGTAGTAATCACGACCTTCCGACTCAAGCCATCGGCGACGACATTCATCCTGCCCGGCTGATAAGACAGGGTGAAGTCATAGTCCTTCATGAACTCCATCCAACGCCTTTGTCTGAGGTTCAGGTCCTTCTGCGAGAACACGTGCCTCAAACTCTGATGGTCAGTGAACACCTCGAACTTCTCACCATACAGATAATGCCTCCAGATCTTCAGCGCGAAGATCACCGCCGCCAACTCCAGGTCATGGGTAGGGTAGTTCTCCTCGTGGGACTTTAGCTGCCGAGATGCATAAGCCACCACTCTACCATGCTGCATTAGAACAGCACCCAATCCGACACCGGAAGCATCTGTACACACCACAAAACCTCCCGATCCAGAAGGCAAAACCAACACCGGAGCCGAGGTGAGCAACCTCTGTCATGCCCCGTACTCTATACCGTCGAGGTATTGTCCGCTTTGGCCTACCGACCTCACGGTTTTATCCCTTTTTAACAGTGATCGGCTCCAGAATGGGGGACTTCCCGGGCAGGTCACCCATCCCAGTACTACTCCCCATTCTGGAGCCGATCACTGTTAAAAAGGGATAAAACCGTGAGGTCGGTAGGCCAAAGCGGACAATACCTCGACGGTATAGAGTACGGGGCATGACAGAATGGTATCAGAGCTATACCCCAGCCTGAAGTGTGGGAACTAAGTGCCATGCAGGGCAAAGTGCTACACTATAGGAGCCACCTCTTGAGTCCGTAATGGAGCAAAGTGCTACATAGTGGGAGCCACCTCTTGAGCCTGTAGGGGCCACCTCTAGAGTCCTACCTGCCTGGGGGCTTGATTGCGTGATTGCATGCTATACGTGCCCAGCGACGAGGACGTCGCCTATATAAGAGGGGTAGATTGTAACACCCTCAAATATAGCTAAGTTGTACTCTATATCACCGAGGCGCCTTTTCAAGTATCGGCTCAGTTCTTGGAAAGAACTCCGAAGTTAAGCGTGCTTAATGGGGAGTAGTACTGGGATGGGTGACCTGCCCGGGAAGTCCCTCATTCTGGAGCCGATCCCTATTAAAAAGGGATAAAACCATGAGGCCGGTAGGCCAAAGCGGACAATACCTCGACGGTATAGAGTACGGGGCGTGATAGAATGGTATCAGAGCTATACCCCAGCCGGAAGTGTGGGAACTAAGTGCCATGCAGGGCAAAGTGCTACGCTATGGGAGCCACCTCTTGAGTCCATAATGGAGCAAAGTGCTACATAGTGGGAGCCACCTCTTGAGCCTGTAGGGGCCACCTCTAGAGTCCTACCTGCCTGGGGGCTTGATTGCGTGCTATATGTGCCCAGCGACGAGGACGTCGCCTATATAAGAGGGGTAGATTGTAATACCCTCAAATATAGCTAAGTTGTACTCTATATCACCGAGGCGCCTTTTCAAGTATCGGCTCAGTTCTTGGAAAGAACTCCGAAGTTAAGCGTGCTTAATGGGGAGTAGTACTGGGATGGGTGACCTGCCCGGGAAGTCCCTCATTCTGGAGCCGATCCCTATTAAAAAGGGATAAAACCGTGAGGCCGGTAGGCCAAAGCGGACAATACCTCGACGGTATAGAGTACGGGGCGTGATACTAGGTCTGGTCCTCTGACCGGTTTTCCCCCGTAGCCGGACTCTGGCTACCGACGAGGGGCCTACGGTAACCGGTCCACAAACCGTCTCGAAAGGTGGGTGCCCGTACACCACTCCCAGGTGAGACCAGCACCTCGTACTGGTGGGCTACGACTAGTGGAGGGTCACAAAGGAGTAGACTCTCGAGTCAACGGAAAACAACGTCCGAATCCGACAACGTGTGGGAATCACCCCACGCACCAGCCCCGTCCCACGGTGGCCACAGTCGGAGTAAAAACGGGGTTGCCACCCTCATGGGGCAACCAGGCATGTGACGGTCAAGCCTAGGGCCGTCACAAGCAAGTAACGGTCTAGGCGAGACCGTTACATGCGCCTAACGGTTCAAAACAGACCGTCACACGGTCAGAGTGGAAAGGGATGTAACGGCCTGGTGCAGGCGCGTTACAAGAATGTAACGCGCTTGGCCCCATGCGTTACACACCCCCACGCTCCCAAAGCCAAAAGGGATGTAACGGCCTAGCCCCGGCGCGTCACACGCATGTAACGCGCTTGGCCCAGTGCGTTACATGGCCCTCACACTTGGAGGGAAAACAGGAAGTAACGCGCCTGCCCCAGCGCGTTACACGCATGTAACGCGCCTAGCCCGGTGCGTTACATGGCCTGACCCCCAACGGTCACAAACCAACGGTCGAAAGCCCCTGACGGTCCTACCCAAGCGCGTCATAGGCAAATGGCGGTCTATCGTGGGACCGTCGCTGTCCCGGCCAACCCTCAGGGAAGTAACGCACCCCTCTAGGGGCGTTACAAGCATGTGACGGTCACTGGAGTGACCGTCACTCACCCCCGAGCACGCTACGGCGGGAAAATCCCAAAAACTTCGACCACGCCCCCGTGCCTCCACCGGAGAGGGGGAAATCAAAGGGGAAGACCCCTGGGGACCCCTAGCATGCATCTAAGCCATCCAACCGCGAAATCGCGGGCTAAAACCATAGATCGGGCGAGCTCTCCCCAAATCATGGAAAAACCCCAAAATGCTCAATCACGCCCCTCTCGGCCTCCCCGCGGCCTACAAACCACAGAAATGAACGGCAAGAGGCTAAGGAACGTCACCCTACCTCAATGGAGCGAATGCTCCGCCGAATCGCCCATAAACCACGAAGAACGCCTTTGGAAACCCCGCCTCCTCACGCTTCCCACGCTCGCCGCACGCCCCCACGATCGCCTCGCCGCCGCCCACGTCACCGCGCCGTCGCCCCGCCGCCGTCTGCAGCCGGAGAGAGGTCCGCCGCGGTCAACCGGGAGGAAGAGAGGGAGAGGGAGAGGGTTACGGTGGAGGAGGAAGGAGGAAGAAGAAGAAGAAGAAGAAGAAGAAGGTGGGGGGAGAGAGAAAATAGGAGGGTTTTATAGAAAACCCGGAAAATACCGAAAATTCCGAAAAATAGAAAATCACACCCCCGCGATCCTCGGAACGCACCGATCGCAACGGTACCACTCGTGCCCCGGTGAACGGCCCGGTTCACCCGCAGCGAGCTTCCGAAGTAAAAGCCGAAACACACACCGGAAATCGGAAAACACACACGGAAAAGCCGCGGAACACCTCCGGGCCTCCGAAACAACTCCGGATCGCGCCGATCCGAACATGAAAGATGTCCGAAACGAAATTTTGGACACAACAGAGCTGGACGCTCCGAAAACCAGATCCGGGACCCACGAAGAAAGGATCCGAAAGGTCCGGGATATTACAGGAAAGGAAGGAAACGACATACTCACAGACTTAGACAAGATAACTGAATAAGAGACGATAAGCTAACCTAGCTAGACAATACTATCTAGACTCAAGAAAGATAAAAGACTCGGGTTCACTAGTTTCCGAAGCTCGCTTGCACACTTGTCCCGCCTGTGTGAGTCTCGGTCTCGCTAGTCACCTGATTACCTGAAAAATGTTGGAATAAACTGGGTGAGCGAACGCTCAGTAGGAAATTATATCTCAAGAACTAGCAATGGGTTTAAGTAATTACAAATTTTCACATGTAAATGCAATATGGCTATGCATGTAGAAACAACTGAGCAGGTGAAATAAAACTAATCAATGGAATCATACGTCGTGCAAAACATCCAAGCGAGTCTTAAACAAGAGCTATTCATGTGAGACTTTATAGATTATTGGCTATTTCACGCAAGTACTTGCCCGTGTCGGGCCACGCTAGTAAAGTCACGCAAGTCGAGTCACGCACGCGAGAAAGAGAGAGAGTGTGGAATGCCAAAGATCAAGAGAGAAAGTACTTCGGTGCAATGCTAGATACCGTGATCAATATAACTCCCATGGGCACTAGTACTTTTGGGTGCTCCTCCCAGGACCAGATCGGACCCTTATATGCACAGCATTAAAGATATATCTAGACATCCACGATAGTTTATAGCCAATAAGGAGTTTCAAGAACAAGCTTTAATAGGATGATAAGATAAGATTTTCATGGAATTCAAGGGCAAGGCCCTTGAGTAAGGACATTCTTTCGATAAAATCCACGCAAAGCATATAAACCATGACATGTCGATAAACTGGGTGGAATTGGTTCCCTAACTTGGGTACCATGACAATTAAGTGTCCATATAGATGGTCACCTATTTGATATAGAATTAAGGTCCACAAGAATATCATATTAATGGCATGATGTCTTCATCCCATTAAGAATATTCTCATGATATCCCCTTAGCATATCATGAGGGCTGGTATACCATGTTTCTATAGAGTGACATGGTAAAATAGTGTGATAGGTTTTTATGGTACAACCCGCTCAGTCGGCCTTGAGGGAATCCAAGGCTCGAGGAGTCTTACGGAGGTCTCTATGACTAATTTGCTAGTCCAAAGGAACGGAATGTCCAATGGAGAGCTTGTATGTCACCGAGAGTTAGTGGGTAAACGATAAACCATTGGAAACATGGGACTATATTCACGGAGTGGAAATATAGTGCCTAATAATAGATTGATATATATAAAACCCTCGATTATCAGAAAACAGTTTAAAATAATTATACAGGAAATTAGCGACTTCCTCTGAGTCGTTACTTATCAAATTAACGCCTTTTACAGGGGCGTTTATTTACAATTTGACGACTTATACAGCAGTCGTCCATTATATTTTCTATTTTGCATAAATTTCTAATTTCTGGAATTTTCATGAAACGCGCCTTAGGCAGAGGCGTTACTTTCAAATTAGCGCCCTTTAGTGGGGCATCAGTTCTATAAGAAACGGCCTGCATCAGGTCGTTAATTCAAGATGTTCCATGATTAATATGAATCAGTGGTAATTTCAAGGATAATAAAATTTAAGTAAACTAGTACAGGGTCAGGACAAGAAAAATAGCAGGATTTGATATATGTGATCATGCATTGAATTACCTTACAGGTTTCATAGTTATTCAATTTCTAAACATGAGTATTAATTAATTATCTAAATTAACGCCTCTTGTGTCGGGCGTCCTTTCTTGAATTAGCACCCTAAGCTGGGTCGCTTCTTTCCAAAAGTCACAGAAAACATTGAAAGCTCATGAAACTATATGCATGCACGAATATATGTTATCAATATGATTTCATAAGTTACTTTGGGCTACAATCCTTGAGAAAACCTACCTGACTGATCTGGGTGAAGACACGGTTAGGATTTGTGAAGAGAAAATGATACTCTGTTTGCAACAGAGTCTTCTGATCACCGGAAGAAGAAGATGATGAAGAACTCCACGTCCTTCAACTATATGAGAGTTCCTTCTCGATGCAGGCAACCTACAGGAGGATAAGATGAAGAAGCATTAGTTTTCTTCATAATACTCAACTGAAGGCAGAGGAAGAAGAACACCTGTTCTTCACGGTTGACAGCAGCAGCACGATGAAACAGATCGCCAAAATAGCGGTCTAGGTCGATCGGGAGGATATTTATAGAGTTTCAGGAACCCTAATAGAGTTAGAGTTTGATTAAGGGTAGTATTTCCTTGATAGAGTCCTTACTATAATCTATCTAACACGTAGTAATCTAGAAACTTACCCTGGATAATGTCCCGGGTCGAACGGAACTCAAATGTAATTAACGCCTTAGGCTAGGTCGTTAATTCTTAATTGACGCCTTGCATATCATCGTTTTTAAAGAAATAACGCCCTTCCGTCGGGCGCTATTCATGATTTCACGTTACCTTGTGTTTTAGGATTTTTATCTTTTTTATTTGATTAGGTTTAGTTATGAAATTTTATGGGTAATAGTTTTCCATTTTTCTTGATTTTTCCATATAATTAGTTTTTAAAAATTCCTTTAAATCAAAAAGTGGCACTATTCACTTTATTTTGAATTCACGACTTAATTTAAGTCATCTTTTATGAAACACACGCCCAAGACCATGGCGTCATTTTCCTTTTGGCATTTCTTTGAAGAAATGAAATTGTGTTTATATATATATCCCTGTTATTTCTATAACTATATAATGCACAAGTCCATACATCTCCAAGTCTATACATTCCATCACACAAGTCTATACACTCTCCAAGCATCTCACGTTCCAAGTCTATACATAGCCCATGTCTATACATTTTCTAAGTCTGTACATTGCGTTCCCTAAGTCCATACACCCATTCAAGTCCATACATTCCATTACACAAGTATGCACATTGTCAAAGTCTTTGCATTCCTGAAGTCTATACATTCCTGAAGTCTATACATTCTACCCACTCCAGTCCACACATTCCTTCATCCAAAGTCTATACATCCATCCATTCATTCTCCAAAGTCTACACATTCATCCAAAGTCTATACATTCATTCCTTCATCCAAAGTCTATACATCCATCCATTCATTCTCCAAAGTCTACACATCCAAAGTCTATACATCCATCCATTCATTCTCCAAAGTCTACACATTCATCCAAAGTCTATACATTCATTCCTTCATCCAAAGTCTATACATCCATCCATTCATTCTTCAAAGTCTACACATTCCTTCATCCAAAGTCTATACATTCCTGAAGTCTAAACATTCTGCCCACTCAAGTTCACACATTCCTTCATTCAAGTCTATACATTCATTCCCTCATCCAAAGTCTATACATTCCTGAAGTCTATACACTCACAAGTCCACACATTCCATAGAGTCTATACACTCACAAATCCAAGCTCTAAGTCCATACATTCTAAGTCCATACGTTCTAAGTCTGCACATTCCTTCATCCATAAAGTTACATCAGTCCAAAGTCTATACATCCATCTAATCCAAGTCTATACACTCCACAAGCCTAAGCATCTAAGTCTACACAATGCAAGTCTACACAATGCAAGGTCTATACATTCCCCCATATCTATACATTCCTCCCAAGTCTATACGTTCCTCCCATGTCTACACGTAAATATATATATATATATATCCTCCCTTTATAATGTAATAAATGTGGAATATTAAATTTGCTAAATTAGTAAAAAAATATAAATTGACCTTTTCTTCAAGATTTAATGATTCTCAATTCAAATAAAATGGTATTATGCATTAAATGCATTGCTTAAAAATAACATGTTATTCTTGAATTTATTATAATATAAGGGTAAGGTCATTAGGATGTCGGGGGTCGTGTACCGAGTTTGGCCTTGATTATTTACGTTGTATTATATTTGTTTATATTGTATTATATATAAACATATTTGTTATTTACTAACCCTCATATACCCATTAATAATTTGTATGTATATAGGGATTTTATTCCTATTAATTTCTTTAACCTTTATTAGTCCTTCTCCTGGGTATCAGAGGCAGGTTCAATCTGAGCAACCCTAAAGGAATATCTCTTGACTGTATATTTTTATTCCTATTCCAAAATTACCGGGCGTTACAATGCCCGATGCAGAATACCGAGCCGCACAACTGCACGGCCTCTAGAGTCGATCCACACGGACCCTTCTGCAGTAACGGTACCCCCGGCACGGTCCTTCCCCCACCCTTTCACCTTCTGGAGATAGAGCAAGAGGAAGGAAGGGGGGAGGAGCTAATCCTCTCCCTTAAGCCTAAATGCTTGATTAGCCTCAGGGAAGAATCGAATGAGCTCACGTAGGATGTCATATATATTGAATTTTGGTCATTTCTGAAAGGGCTCCAAAAGATCGAAATTATATATATATCATATCTACTATTATACATATGCATTAAGCTCCATTTACACTCCTTTCCAAAAGGAATTAAATGGAAATAATACATACATTTGTATAATAATAATCCATCACCCAAGAATCCATTGTGTGTGATCCTCTAGGCCCATAGTCACTATAGTTTAAGGCCCATTAACTTCTAATTTCTAATTAGAAGTAAATTAAACATATTCTTCGCTTCTACTAGAGCCGAATAATAGTTTAAATTTATTCCGAACCTTTGATCACGTTGGGTCAAGCAAATCCACGTGATCCTAGGGGATGCCGAGTTTAAACCAGCCTATATGGTACCTGTAAGTCCACAGTTACCGCATCGATATAATCCCTCGCTCCTTCTATGAGTCTGGTATGATCGAGGGTATGGTTTCTATCAAACCATATGATCGTGTCATTTGACTATGACTTCCTTAAAGTGTATGACGTTCGTTCTAAACGAACTCATACGACCCTGGCTAGGGATTTAACGGAGCGTTAATGTCATGACCCATTAACTGTCTGATATATACCCGACAGTGAGCGATCCCCTCTTGACCATTGATGATCTTCACACGTATCCTGGAGTGGTTAATGACTCGGCAACTCATGACTTATGGTTAAAGTCACTTAGCTAAGTAATTAAACCATTCCAATCCTCGTGTAAGATCCGATCAATGTCTCAGGTCAAAGGACCAACGATGCTACTGAGACAGTTGGATCTTCAGTTGACATTAGGTATAATCAACCATCTGAAGATCCAATAGCGGATCAGTTCAGTGAACATCCTCCAAGGACATACACCTACACATATGTGTTGGTGCCCCGCACCAATGACCATGAGACTGGTCACTGACACATCATGTGTACTGGTTTAATAGGTAATCAAAATCCCCGAGTGATTACCCTCCAACTAGGAACAGTTTAAGGTATGTGTTCATGTAAAGTCAGTCTCATAATCGAGATCTCATCTCGAGTTGACTTTACAACCACATATCCTAGGGACAACGTAAAGTAACACAATCGCATATTTACGCTCAAATATCACTTTATTAATAATGAACAAGATCGTACATATATCGGGTCTACCCGACCCTAAATTGACCTGTAGCACACCAACACTAACATTGACTTCTGTTGTTCAGATTCGAGGCGGACAGATGATGGGGGGGAGCAACTGTTGGAGCAGGAGTGTCACGCCCCGAGATTTATGTAGCGGAAACAATCAGAAACGCGAGCAGCCGGCATGGTAAGCCTCTTGCAAGCAATGCAGTCAGAGCGTAAGATAATCACATAAAGTAATTGCACAAGTAATTCATTTAAACCTTCATCTTTATTTCATATAAATAACCATCAAAATACATAAGATCTTTGACTCTTAACATTCTTACACCATAGACTCAAGAAAACAAAAATTTACATAATGAATTGGCTAGACATTGGAAAACTAAGGCTTATCTCGTCCATATGACCTTCAATTGCTCTCGGACCCACTACTTGTATAATCCAAATCTGATTCACTAGTCTTTCCTAAAACATTGAGAAAGTAGGTAATGAGCACACTTGCCCAGTAGGTATCTTCGTATCAACATGAAGTCAATCTTAAAGTGATTAACATTTTTAGCTCTAGAGAAAGCTAAGTCATGCGAATACGGGAAACACGCGAATAGAACCAAAATAACAAGGTATGATCAAGACGAGATATGAGAATATGACTGAGTAAGTATATAACAAGAATAAAATTTGACCTTTCATGAACAAGAATATAACAAGAATGCACTTTTCATAACCATAAAGGCTATGCACTAGAAAGTCATGTAACATGCAAGAATGTACTTTTGTTTTGCAAGTACTTCGTGAATATTCGTGGATATTTGTGGATAGTCGTGGATCTTCACTTATTTATAAAGAAAGTACTCTCAGCGTAATGCGACGCCAGTAGCATCATACCCCATGGTTTACAATATGTTTCCGACAATCAGCCGAGGAGACTAGCATAGAGCCCTTGAACACAATCAGTGCTCGAACTGCATCTTCAAGTATAAATCAAGCTGCTTCCACGAGTACAACGGTAATGTTGGCCAATAAGATAGCAAATTCAACGATAGTTTTGTGATACAATGTCAATGGAAGAATGCACCAAATATGAATTTAAGAATTCAAAGAATGCATTAATAACTAGGTCATGATACGGAAAGAATTCGGCAGCATAACGGTACACTTGTTATTTTCCACCATTTATTTAGTTAGTTTTTGGAATAAAGTGACAAGTTCTATATAATTCATAGACCATCTAGAACATTGGAATACTCAACCCAAAGGTAAAACCATGGGTTAAACATAATTTGAGTTAATGAAAAAAGAAGCTGGAACCATGCGGTCTAGGTCAAGGCCGCTAGGTAACATTGGCGGTCGAACAATGGGCCGCTAAGGTCCAAAACTCATTAAAACACCGGTAAAGTGCTTTCTAGACAATTGGGCTTTTATGGTACAACCAGCTCGACATCCTAGTGGGAATCTCAGGCTCGCGGAGACTTATAGAGGCCTTGAAACAATATCACCTAGTCCGTTGGAAGGAATATCCAATAGAGAGGTTTTCAAGTCCAAGAATGTGTACTTAAAGTGCCAGTGTGCAACTAATGACAACATATCGGGATATGTGCCATGTACTTTAGAAAATGACTCTTAGATAAGAGAGATCATGATAAAACAGTGATCAAATAAGTCCATAAATCTTATGAAAATGTGCTTATAAATACAAGAGTATAAGTTTTTGGCCATAAAAATAACATAGGTTAAAAATAATCCCAAGTACACAAAGAACATGAAATCTTCTAGAGTACGACTAGTTATAAGAAAATAACACTTGAAATAGTAGTAGTAACCTTCTTACTAATCTTAGCATATAATAACTTGGGCTAATATGCAATATGTTTCGGGTTAACAATATTACAGAAATCAGAAAATGCAAACGGTCTAGTGGGCGACCGTTTCATGGGTGCTAACGGTCTGTCGTAGGACCGCTAAAGGTCTCTGGAGGTCTACAGGAAGACCGTTTCTTCCTGGGTAACAGCAAATTCATATAATAGTAAAATACACATTTACCTAGGCATATTAAATATAGAAACCAATGAGAGCTTACTTTAAAACATGATGGAACAAATATAGATCGAGAATATGCGTGGGTTTGTGGGTAATGACAAGAAAATTTCCTTTAAACTCAATTAGGGCTAAGAATTATGCATGGGTATACACTAGATGCATAGTCCTAATGAAACATAAAATTCTCGATGCATAATACATAAAAATGACTGGAATCAGAGGACTTTTATCCCTATCATTAAGTTTAAGCCTTTCATGAGATAACCTACCTCTGTTTTGGGCTTTAGGCTTCGAATTTAAAGCTAGAAGTTAACCCTAATTTTCTGCTCGTCTTGAATCGAAGTAGTAACTTCTTGCCCCTCTATCTCCCGATTCTCTTGACCTAAAGATGTGAAATTTGGAGGGTAAGAAGAGGATATTAAAAGGAACAAATTATTCTAAAGAACCTTTATCTAATTACCTTATTTGGGGCTTCTATTTTCCTGATCTTCCTGGATCGGTCGCACAATTCCCTCAGTTGTTTCCACCGAACTAGCGTCTTTGTAGGCTTCTATCTCCTTGTACGCTTGATCTCCTAGAACGAATTTTGAGAAAAGTTAGATCTAACTAAAATGAACAAATTCCTAGAAGAAACTTACCCTTAATTCGACCTCTTTACTTTAGATCTAGGCGAGCCAAAAGTAAGGGTCGCGCTAGTTGGTTCTGGGGTCTATTTATAGGGTTTAACTAGAGTTTCATGGATTTGAACGATTCTAAAGTCCTTATTAGGTACAAGATCGATCCTCAAGAGTTCCAAGCCTTATTATACTTCTATCTACTTCGATTTCTGGGAGTTTGGATGCTAAAAATCTAAATTTTAACACTTTCTTCTATTCACGGAATCTGTAGAGCTTAGCGGTCATTTGGGAGACCGTTTTCTAGTGGCTTGCGGTCTCGCGATAGACCATTTTTGGTTTTGGGCGCCGAATTTGAAACCAGTTCAAACTCTTGTATTATTATCCACCTCTTTATCCTAAAATTTTCCTACTTATCTCCTTTATTCCGTAAATACATCAATTCCAAGCTTCTAAAACATGGGCCAAAGTTTAAAATTATAATTTGGGCCAATTGGATGTGTCAAAATGGGCTAACCCTCTTGGATTAGTATAAGGCATAAATAATTAATTTTAATTAACCACAATTCAATCAATAGCCTATTTAAATGCTTAATAATTATATTTTTAATACTGAAAAATTCTTAGAAAATTCTCGGGTGTTACAAGGAGATCTTCGACTTGGAGGAGATGCCTGCTCCGAGGGAACTCGGAGCCTCTAGGGGCTCTTCCTGCGCCCAAGATAAGGGCAAGCGGATTGCCCGGGGTGATGCTCCCGAGCGCCGTGGGGCCAAATGCAAGGACCTTGGGGAGCGGCTGCTACTGTCTCTAATGAAGGCTCTGATCGCCGAGAAGAAGCGGTTAAAGAAGGCGGGGGTCGCCCGCTCGGTTGAGAAGTGTGCTCACCCGGTCGAGGAGCCCTCAACCGAGGAAATCTACCATCCGGATCTCCTGTCTATCAAGCCAGAGACAGCTCCGACTGCTGGCTAGAAAACCGCTGTCGAGCCTGCCAGACCGCAGGCAGAGGCGGTCGGTTCCGAAGTCTCGGCCGAGGCTGATGGGGCGCGGGGCGAGGCAATGACCCAGCCCGAGTCGAGCGTTGCCGTCCAAAAAGTGGGGATGCTCTGGGGGGATGCTCCAGTCCCGATTCTTCCAGAAAGGACTCTTCCTCCTTTGGCCGGTGCCTCCGCTGTTCGGGCTTCTCTGTACCAAAGTTGCCGATCTTTGGTGCCTTCATTGGTTCGGGAGGAGTTCAGACGTGGTCCCCCCTACTCTTCGAGAAGGTCATGGAGGGCTGATGCTGGACAAAAACTGTTCACCCTATCAAATTAGCCTGAGCTCTCATGGGCATTTGGTCAAATGGATATCATGCCACCAATACTTAAAATAACCCGTTATTGGCCACCAATGAACGGTAATAACTTACTAATCCCACTATTCATAACAATAGATTAACTATGCAAAACCATGGGTTCTCACCGTTGATTTAACCCATACGATATTGCCGATTCTTCCCTCAAATATGATAATCAAGTAAGAGGAATTATACCCACATCACATGTAACAAGGTGCTCACCCATGCCTGCTGGCCATAGCAACTCACCACTGATGTAGGGTATTTGCTGTCATTGTTTAACATGCCTGCGCAAGATGGAGGGGCGGCAGATGCACTTCTAGCGTCCACTTTGTTTATTTGTTCCTTTTCTGTCATGATGCCACCGTTTCAACCCCTCGATATACATTATTCATGTGTGATTGAACTGATAACCTCTCAAATGAGAAGAGGAAAAGCAGCTGCCTGCATCCAGTTAACTCTCACTATATAAATGCTCACCTTCCACGTTGCTAATACGAGTGTCTTACATATATGGCCCCTCTTAGCAGGAGGGTCGGTAGTGGGTTGGCACAACGACGGTGCTGGTGCGAGGTGGGTGGTGGGCGTCCCTTGCAATGGACGGTGGCAGTGGCGGGGGGCTAGCAGCGGCTCTGTTTTAGACAGAGGGACCGGTGGCGGGTGCTGACCAGCGGCTCACCTGCATGGCTGGTTGTGTAGTGGGGGGGCAAGGGAGCAGAGGTAGGGATGGGTGTGGTACGGTGCATTGAAAGGTGGGATAGAAAGAAGACTCAAACAAAAGAGTTAATGGCAAGGAGGAGGGGAAGAGCATTGCTACAGTGGGCTTGGATAGGAGGGGCATCTCACCCATGGACATCTCCTTCTCGGAGAAGAACAAAAAAGGAGGCAAAGGCATCAGACCTTATAACTTTCCAATAATCTCATCTTAACTTCATTATCTCATAACATAAGGTTACAACTCTTATATAGACTCTTCACATGAATAACTTAGTCAAACCTCACCTAACATCCACGACTATTAATATCAAACCTCACCTAACACTTAATCTTCAACACCTAACACTTAATCATTTATGACTAACATCACCTACCACAGAACTTTCGGTGGAAGACTAAAGACACTAAAGACTAGTACATGATAGTGACATCTTAAAAGAAAATTACACATATAGACTCACTAATGTGACCACTTAAATAAAACACTAAAAATAGATATAAATAGATAAATGCCCTTGCTGCTTGACGATCCTCGTCAAACCCCTCTGCTTGGAGGAGGTTCGACCTCGAACCTCGAGTTGCAGGACTCTCGTGGCAACAACGTTTGGTGGAGGCGAAGACGGATGATAGAGGAGGACGGACCTAGAGCTTCAAGTGGGGTCTTGCACCCGTCCCCATCTCAAGGACGATGCACCCAAAGCTAAAAATTCTCCCTTCACGGCGGAGAGGACTTGGCCAAGGACCTGACTTGTGAGAACAAGTGGGCAACTTGCTCTGATACGGTGCTTTGAAATGTGGGATAGAAAGGAGAATCAAACAAAAAGAGTTAATGGCAAGGAGGAGGGGAAGAGCTTTGCTACGGTGGGCTTGGATAGGAGGGGCATCTCACCCGGGGAGCTTCTCACCCATGGACATCTCCTTCTCGGAGAAGAACAAACAAGGAGGCAAAGGTATCACACCTTATAACTTTCCAATAATCTCATCTTAACTTCATTGTCTCATAACATAAGGTTACAACTCTTATATAGACTCTTCACATGAACAACTTAGTCAAACCTCACCTAACATCCACGACTATTAATATCAAACCTCACCTAACACTTAATCTTCAACACCTAACACTTAATCATTTATCACTAACATCACCTAACATAAAACTTTCGGTGGAAGACTAAAGACACTAAAGACTAGTACATGATAGTGACATCTTAAAAGAAAATTATACATATAGACTCACTAATGTAACCACTTAAATAAAACACTCAAAATCGATATAAATGGATAAATGCCCTTGCTGCTTGACGATCCTCATCAAGGGCGGCTTGATCGTGGCCCAACTGGGGGTCGAGATAGTCGACTTCTTCGTGCGACTAGATAGTGAGGAGAGGTCTCTCTCTCGGGTCCGCGCTGAGTCCGATTGGAGGATCAGGCAGTTGACTTCCAAGCTTGAAGCCCTTCGGCAAGAGGCAGCCTCGCTTCGGACACAGACTCAGTCGAGCCAGGAGGAGGCTCGGACACTGGTCAAGCAACTGGCCCAGGCTCGCTATATGGCCGACCCGAAGGGCGAACTCTTGGAAGAGGAGCGTCAATCTCAGGTCGAGCGCTACGAGCAGTGGAAGGCCGAGAGGGAGGAGCTCAACAGCCAGGTCCGAGGGGCCGAGCGAGTGCGGGGGGAAGTCAAGGTTGCACAGACTGAGGCCGAGGCGAAGCTGTCTGAGGCCGAGATGAAGTTGTTCGAGGCCGAGCAGAGGGTGGCTGAACTTGAGAAGAAAACGGAGCAAGCTGGGACGGAGGCGATCGAACGATATAGAAGCTCGGAGGGCTATCACGCATGTGACGACCCAAGATCTGGATATCGGGAGGAGCCCGATACCATTCGAATATTGGCACGCCACCCACGAGTCGGGACGGCTCGGAAGGACTAAGAGGAGTGTGGAGGTACAGAGAAATATGAAATAAAGTTGGACAATTCAACAATTAACAGAAATAAATAAACAACTACTACAACAGAGTCCAGTCCAATAGAAAGTACAGTCTAAAGCAGTAAAATATACCACATGCTAAGTGAACACTCGGCCCGGCGAGCTGGCAACTAAGAACTTCCGAACAGCACCCTTGAACCTCGAGGAAGAACTGCCGCACCTGGAAAGCAGGGGTGAGCCTCCTGTCACTGGCTCAGTAGGGATCCCGCGGAACCCCAACTGAGAACAACGGCGACACGGAAAGCAGTAACTACAAGAACAATAGTAGCAGTAGGAACAGTAACTCGGTGGCCGGTCAAAACTCGGCACTACAAATACTCCTACTGTACTGGTCAAGCAGAAAGAGAAATCCTGATCTCACCATCGAGAATCGGCACACACTAACACCACTCACCGAGGTAAAACCTACGGCAACTCCGCCGTAGAGGTCTGTCTCCCAGGACAAGGCCAACCTGGACACGCTATCCAAGGTGCAACCCCGACCACCTGGTCGCTGGCATCGCACAAACAAGACGCAACCTCGGTGAAGCCACTGGCACCCTGGCCACTAACTCGGAAACTCCGGATGGTCCAGAAGATCATGTTTCGCAGATAGGAAACGGAACCCGAAAATAGGAGAGTCACGTCTCACGTGACAGGAGTACCTGCCCACCAGAAGTAAGGCCGGATGCGTCCACTAATGACTTAGACCGTGCCTCAAGTGTCTCCCTCCGGCCCAACGGGAACTGAGACACTATATAAGTAACCACAGAACAAGCGACTAGCTGGGGTAGCGCTGGCCGGCGCGGGTCCACTGCCCCCAACCACGTGTGCACACACAGACCGCATGTCCTAGGTCTGGCCCTCTGACTAGTTTTCCTCTTAGCCGGACTCTGGCGTCAAACGTGGGGCCCTACGGAAACCAGTCTAAAAACTGTCTCTCGGGATAGCCTCGCCACCACTCCCTGACCACTCGCGTGTCGAAAGGCTACGACTAGTGGGGAGTCACTGGTGTGACCACTCTCTAAGGAGAAACTCCGAGAAACACGCATGCACCCTGCGCAAAAGTCGAGAAGGACCAAGTGGTGACGAGCCACTGGACTCTGAACGATCCTCTAGACTCACTAAATCCAACGGTCCTTGAGTCACGAGACTCGGGGTCAAGACCGTCGTACGCAATGGTACAAAGTTGTTAATCTAGCCTAATCCCTAGGTCTAAAACTGTGGTAGCACAAATATCGAAGCAGCTCACGAGCTGCCGAGACCATTCCCTCAAAAAGGAAACTTAGAAACCTCCAGCCCCAGGCTGGGTGATTGGACTCACAGTCCAAGGCCAAACACTTGGCCCACACGGAAAGCATAGAAGCATGATTCCCGAGGCAGCGCATAAGCAGCCACGCCGATTCCCCATCTCAGGGAAAAGCGAGAAACCTCCAGCCCCAGGGTCGATGACTGGACTCGCAGTCCAAGGCCAAACACATGGCCCACTCGGGAATCATCTTCCAGGTAAACCTACGACATGCGGGGAAGCCCCAGCGCACTCACACCGATACACGGTGACTCAATCCAGCGTAACACAAAAGTCCAGAACACACACCTATGGGCATGGTAATCGAGATAACACGGCACCTCCCGACACCCCAGAAACACGGACACAGAACTCACGGGGTGTCCGGGACACTCACGAGGCCGAAGGTCAACCACTAGGTCACAACCGGGTCGACCGGAGACCAACACAACGCGAACCCGACATCACAAGCACGGAAATCGCCTGGCGGTCCTCTCTTGGGCCGCCACACGACTCTAGCGGCCCAACCTTTGGCCGCTACATGGCGAGTCACTTTGGTTCTGGCGGTCGATAGAAAGGCCGCCCACCCAGAAAATGGTCCAACCTTGGGCCGCTACACTCCCGTTGGCGCCCGTACCTACGGCGGCTAGAGGGCACGTGACCCCCAACGGTCAAAACACGCGCCCCAAGGCGTAACGGTCAAAAATAGAGGAAGCGGTCAAAGGTTTGGCGGCCACCCCAGTTGGCAGTTTATCGTGCGGCCGCCAGTAGGCGCCAGCCCTGCCGACAAAATAGTAACTCGTGGTGTGCCTACCTTAGGCCGCCAGGGATGTGGCGGTCTCTGGAAGGACCACTACACCCTCCCGAGAATGGAACCGGCGGGAAGAATCCCAAAATTCCGTTCCACGCCCCAATCACCCTCGGGTGATGGGGAAACAAAGGGGAATCCATCCCCAAGCTCCTAGCATGCATCTAAACCCCTGGATCGACCATAAACACCGCAAAAACGGGAGATCCGGCTCACTCCCCAAAATCATGATTTTTCCCCAAAATGTAAAAATAGGCCCTCTCGGCTCACCACGGCCTACAAAACTCGCGAGAAAGGAAGAGCATGAGCTGGGGGTCCATCTCCCTACCTCCAACGAAGATTTTGCGCCCCGAGGTTGCCGATCCGCGAAGAAAACTCTGTGAAACCATCGCCGCTCCACAAACCCGCAGCCGAGCTTCCATGCGCCACCGGCCCTCGATCCTCGACCCGTCCTCGCCGTCCTCCTCGCCCGCGTCGCCTCGCTCCGCCCCCGCCCCGCTCCGTCGACCCTCGGAGAAGAGAGGGTGAGAGGAGAGCGTGAGAGAAGAGAGAGGGAGAGAGTGAAAAATGAGAGTGAGGGAGAGAGAGAAAGGGTTAATATAGAAAACACCCAGAAATTCAGAAAAATACCAAAAATTACCTCCGCGATCCTCGGGAGGAGCACAACGCAGTGGTAACGTCACGGAGTCAGAGAATGCCACGGTTCGCCCTACACAGAGTTCCGAAGGCACATCAGGGAAAAACACATGTAAACCCCAAAATACACTTCGAGACCCACAAAAAATATCTGAAAAATATCCAAAAAACCCGGGGCATTACAGCCCTCCCCCCTTAAAGAAAATTCATTGTCGAAATTAAGGACAAACATGGGAACACAGGGGAAGAAAGCCTCAACCAACTGATTACACCGTCAGAGCCCCAACACAGAAAACCTCAATTCTCACGGGAGCACCGATCCTGAGGAACACGGCCAGACTACAATCACGAACGACACCTCGCTCCGCATGCCGCGCACACCAGCCATCAGAGTAGGCACACACCAAAAGACACAGTCCGGCATCACCTCAGTCTCAAGGAAAACCAATCATGGCACCGCTGCCACCATCTCGCCCACCGAGGAGACACAATCCTCGTCACGAGAAGCAGCTACCGATCCATCCTATGGTCGGCAGACAAAACACACATCAGCTTCACAGTCGGCTGACAGGTCGCACACCCAGCTCCAGGGAACAACCAAAACAGAGCCTCCACCGGCTCATGCAGTCATCTTAACAGACCGCAACCAGAACGTCAGCTCAGCGCCAAGGGTCATCTCACACCTGGCAAGCCAAAAGCCAACAACAGCATGTGACCAACTCTGTCAGAACTCAAACTTCGACAAAGCCCAGATCCCATCCGAAAAAGTACATCACAGAAACGACCACCAAAGGCCTCACTGATACACAGCTCTCACCTATCTCGATGCACAACCAACAGCATCTTCTATCTGCGAAAAGGCCATCTATTGGTCGCCAGATACACGTCAACGGGAAACCTTCACCGGCCCAACATGCACGATCCAACTCATAACAGGCCATCCGCTGACTCACACACAGGCAATTACCACATCACGAGTTGAACTTTTCTCAGACACCGCATCCGATCTCGATCATCGCGCCAACTCAACCCTCTCAGGGGAGCACGACAAAACCAATGACAAGACTCAAGAGTCTTCAATCATCACCTCACTCGACTCAGACTTACAGGGAAATCCTCCGATGTTGGTCACCAGACCAGGGATAACCACTCCAACGTCAACGTCCCATCAAGGACCACCATTCTGACGGCAATCTCACTTAAATGCCTCCGCCCACAGGTGTCACTCTTCCGTCTTGTCTCATCAAATCCTTCACCTCAATTAATCCAAGTGGACACCTGCCAATCCCGATTCCGCCCTCACCATAGAGCCACATGACACCACCGGAAGAATTCATGGCACACGTCTCTAGGGGAGGAAAGTGCCAACCAAAATTATAGCAACCTGGTCAACAACACCGCAACCAATGCACGCGGGTCCCCAACAATACACACCTACCATGGTCGACTACGAGACTAGCTTTACCAATCACTCGCAGCTACCAACAGGAGCCCACAATCTGCCAGAGATCACTTCCCAAAACACGATCTCATCCGAGGACACAACTTGCAATACAAGTCGGGCACCAAGCCACCGACTCTGACCAGCACGTCCTCGACCTCCGTCAGGCGACATCCTCAACAACCCCATCCGGGTCTAACACCGACGACTGACACGGGTTCCATCACAGGAACAGGGTACTCATGCGGCACACTTGCCAATATTTTTCCCCAACATTCTATCCTGCCAGTGCCAAGAACCACGATACCTCAAGCAACGGCACGGCAACAACACGTTTCACACCGAGGAACCAATCCTCCAATGCTCAACGCAACCTCAGGAAATCCGCCCGTAGCAACCAACGCTACGATCCTTAACATGTGGGTTATGGGCCCACTAGGCTTCCACTGCGCACTCTGATCCACGCGTACAACCAACACGACAACTCGGGACTCGCCATCCCGACAATCTACATCTCGGCTGGTCAACCTCAGAAAATAGGGTGAGGAAAGCTCCATTACCTCGAACCCAAAGCACAGATTCTCTCTTAATCTGGCAATCCTCTGCGACTCCGCAGACTTCAATCTGCAACGAATCGAAAAATTCCAGCACCAGCCAAGAATGCGAACACCGCCCAACCAGCACTCGTCCTTCCGAAATAGCGCCATCACCTCACACACCATGGGAAAAAGGGCACAACTCTCATAGGCAACCACCTTGCCAAAATAGGGAACACGTCTCGCATGTACTCCATGGCACACGAGGCCAACCAATCTGAACACACAATGCAAGACGACGAACCTTAGCTAAACACAATCTCTCCAACCAAAGGAGAAACCGATCACACCTCCGACCAACGAAAAAACTCCACGCCCGACCTGATCTCGAATCTCGTGCACGCTAGGAACAGCACCATCCAGCACCAAGAAAACCATCGCTTCCATCAGGTCAGTGCCTCCTACACACTTAACAAGTGTCATGTCGGACCACGGTCACAGCATCTCTCGATGCACCACCACTGTAATTCCTCGAACTGCAAGACACCACGCCAAGAGCCGCACACGAGCCATAATCGACAACCGTCAACGCTCATCCTCGAGTCCCGAACTCGCCGTGGAACATTCTCATCTCAAACCAAATCCAAAGTGAACACAACCCATTCGCACAAAAGAGCGCAGGAGCAAGACTTACTGGGACACCACAGCCCAATCCTATCTCGAAATCTGTAAAACAATTGAGACCGACACATCATTTCTGATGCCACATAGCACGACGAGGACATCAGGCTCGAAAATTAGCAACTCACCGAGAAGATCCTCCGCTCACCCGAGCGCACTTCTCGATCAAAACACCCTCTCTGCCACCTCAAACCACAATCATAACATCTCAGGGGCTGGATAAACCTCAAGCTGGAGTGGCCAGACTCAACAATAGCTCCCTCAGAGCACGCTCACGGCCACTTAATCACGAACAATCCTCGCCAGCCACTTGACCTCGCTGGAAAAACCCCGAATGCAGCACCGCAACAACGCACCTGCCGGCAACCTCTGCTCAACGCAGCACAACCGGGGCTACCACTGATGAGGGAGAAAGCTCTCGACCTCGATCCTTAGACCCCACGCCGGCACGAAAGCTGCGAACAACAACCACCTTAACAGCACCACGCGGCCCACTCAAGCTCTCAAGCGAGAAACAAAGCGGAAAACAAACATAAAACCCTAGGCCAGCTGTTGACTGTACTGGACCTTATGGACTCTGATCACTGCAATGTTTTGAATTCCTATGTACATCCACAACCACCGCTCTGATACCAGCTGTGACGACCCAAGATCCGGATACTGTGAGGAGCCCAATACCATTCGAATCCTGGTCCTCCGCCCACGAGCCGGGAGGGCTCGGAAGGGCTAAAAGGAGTGTGGAGGTACAAAGAAATATGAAATAAAGCAGGATAATTCAACAATTAACAGAAATAAATAAACAACTACTACAATAGAGTCCAGTCCAATAGAAAGTATAGTCTATAGTAGTAAAACATACCACATGCCAATTGAACACTCGGCCTGGCGAGTTGGCAACTAAGAACCTCCGAACAGCACCCTCGAACCTCGAGGAAGAACCGCCGCACCTGAAAAGTAGGGGTGAGCCTCCTGTCACTGGCTCAGTAGGGATCCCGCGGAACCCCAACTGAGAACAACGGCGGCACAGAAAGTAGTAACTACAAGAACAACAGTAGCAGCAGGAACAGTAACTCAGTGGCCGGTCAAAACTCGGCACTACAACTACTCATACTGTACCAATCAAGCAGAAAGAGAAATCCCGATCTCACCATCGGGTACCGAACCACACTAACACCACTCACCGAGGTAAAACCTACGGCAACTCCACCGTAGAGGCCTGTCTCCCAGGACAAGGCCAACCTGGACACGCTATCCAAGGTGCAACCCCGACCACCTGCTCGCGGGCACCGCACAAATAAGACGCAACCTCGGTGAAGCCACTGGCACCCTGGCCACTAACTCGAAAACTTCGGACGGTCCAAAAGACCACGTCTCGTAGACGGGAAACGGAACTCGAAAACAAGAGAGTCACGTCTCACGTGACAGGAGTACCTACCCACCAGAAGCAAGGCCGGATGCGTCCACTGACAACTTAGACCGCGCCTTAGGTGTCTCCCTCCGGCCCAGCGGGAACTGAAACACCGTACAAGTAACCACAGAACAAGCGACTAGCTGGGGTCGCGCTGGCCGGCGCGGGTCCACTGCCCTCAACCACGTGTGCACACACAGACCACACGTCATAGGTCTGGCCCTCTGACTAGTTTTCCCTTCAGCCAGACTCTGGCGTCAAACGTGGGGCCCTACGGAAACCAGTCTAAAAACCGTCTCTCGGGATAGCCTCGCGACCACTCCCTGGTGGGACCACTCGCGTGTCGGAAGGCTACAACTAGTGGGGAGTCACTGGTGTGACCACTCTCCAAGGAGAAACTCCGAGAAACACGCACGCACCTTGCGCGAAAGTCGAGAAGGACCAAGTGGCGACGAGCCACTGGACTCTGGACGGTCCTCTAAACTCACTAAATCCAACGGTCCTTGAGTCACGAGACTCGGGGTCAAGACCGTCATATGCAACGGCACAAAGCCATTAATCTAGCCTAATCCCTAGGTCTAAAATCGTGGTAGCACGAATACCGAAGCAGCTCACGAGCCGTCGAGGCATTCCCTCAAAAAGGGAACTAAGAAACCTCCAGCCCTAGGCTGGGTGACTGGACTCACAGTCCAAGGGAAAAGACTTGGTCCACGCGGAAAGCACAAAAGCACGATTCCCGAGGTAGTTCACAAGCCACCACGTCGATTCCCCATTCCAAGGAAAAGCGGGAAACCTCTAGCCCCAATCTGGATGACTGGACCTGCAGTCCAAGGCCAAACATATGGCCCACTCGGGAATCATCTTCTAGATAAACCTACGACATGTGGGGAAGCCCCACCGCACTCACACCGATACACGGTGACTCGATCTAGCGTAACATAAAAGTCTGGAACACACACCTATGGGCACGCTAATCGAGATAACATGACACCTCCCGACACCCCAAAAACACAGACACGGAACTCACGGGGTGTCCGAGACACTTTCGAGGCCGAAGGTCAACCACTGGGTCACAACCGGGTCGACTGGAGATCAACACAACGTGAACCCGACATCGCAAGCACGGAAATCGCCTGGCGGTCCTCTCTTGGGCCGCCACACGACTCTAGCGGCCCAACCTTAGGCAGCTACAAGGCGAGTCACTTTGGGTCTGGCTGTCTATAGAAAGGCCGCCCACCCAGAAAAGGGTCCAACCTTGGGCCGTTACACTCCCTTTGGCGCCCGTACCTACGGCCGCTAGAGGGCACGTGACCCCCAACGGTCAAAACACGCGCCCCAAGGCGTAACGGTCAAAAATAGAGGAAGCGGTCGAAGGTTCGGCCGCCACCCCAGTTGGCGGTTTATCGTGTGGCCGCCAGCCTGCTCCATCCCTGCCGACAAAATAGTAACTCATGGCGTGCCTACCTTAGGCCGCCAGGGGTGTGGCGGTCTCTGGAAGGACTGCTACACCCTCCCGAGAATGGAACCGGCGGGAAGAATCCCAAAATTCCGCTCCACGCCCCAATCACCCCCGGGTGATGGGGAAATAAAAGGGAATCCATCCCCAAGCCCCTAGCATGCATCTAAACCCCTGGATCGGCCAAAAATACCACAAAAATGGGAGATCCGGCTCACTCCCCAAAATCATGGTTTTTCCCCCAAAATGTAAAAATAGGCCCTCTTGGCTCACCACGGCCTACAAAACTCGCGGGAAAGGAAGAGCACGAGCTGTGGGTCCATCTCCCTACCTCCAACGAAGATCTCGCACCCCGAGGTCACCGATCCGCGAAGAAAACGCCATGAAACCTTCGCCGCTGCACGAACCGGCGGTCGAGCTTCCACGGGCCACCGGCCCTCGATCCTTGACTCGTCCTCGCCGTCCTCCTCGCCCGTGTCGCCTCGCTCCGCCCCCGCCCCACTTCGTCGGCCGCTGGAGAAGAGAGGGTGAGAGTAGAGCGTGAGAGAAGACAGAGGGAGAGAGTGAGGGAGAGAGAGAAAGGGTTAATATAGAAAAACCCAAAAATTCCAGAAATTCAGAAAAACACCAAAAATTACCTTCGCGATCCTCGGGAGGAGCACAACGCAGTGGTAACGTCCCGGAGTTGGAGAATGTCACGGTTTGCTCTGCACAGAGTTCCGAAGGCACATCTGGGAAAAACACGTGTAAAACACAAAATACACTCTGAGACCCACGAAAAATATTTGAAAAACCCGGGACATTACAATGCAGCTCTCCAGAAGGCAGCCTTCTCGTACTATGAGCCATGTTACCGTCGGGGGCTGCGGAAGGGATTCGCCCAAGGCTTCCATCGAGCGGTCATCAAGGCCCAGCAGTAGGTGCGCGACGAGCTCATTTTTGCTCCTAGGCAGCGCTTTGACTCGGATGAGGATACCACCGATTCTCCCTCTCCGACGTCGAGCACAGGGGGAGTAAGGATGCCTCCATTTTGATAGAGGGATCGCTAACTCTGGTTGCCTCAGGAGGGCACACGATCGAGGCAGTTCCCACACGAGTGGGGTCAGTGCCTGGACCGGCCGTCACGGAGGATACCGAGGGCAGATCTCCTAGCGCTGAGGATCCTTCATCTACCGAGCCTCAGGAAACACCAAGGGCCTCTTGGAGTCCCCCCATCTCCATAGATTAGGAGGAAAATGAGCTTGATGTGTTAGCTCTTTTTCTTTTTTTTTTGAATGTTGCCATGTAAGATTTTTCTTTTCTATATATATAATGGCAGTAATATTCAGAACTGGATTGACTGTATCTTATCGCCTTTGGTGCGATTTGACTACTGTATCTACTGTTGCTAGAAAAGTGGAGATTTTATTTGCAGGCATCTCGCACGCTGATTGGCCAAGGGCTGACGTGGCACTGACGCCTTTCCGCCTCTCCATGCTTTGAATGACTTGCCATTTCGCGTGTCCCTATGGGAGGGCCATTGAGGGAAACATAGTAACTGCCCTTAGGGAAGGGTTCCTACCTTTTGCATTTTTTTGAGGGGAGAGTCAATTAAGGCAAAGGTTCCCCCTTTTAGCCTATAAAAGGTCCAGAAAGGCGTCTCCACCTCTCTTCACCGCTTGAGGCTTCCCTTGTAGTCTTTCCTCTTTCTCCCTTTTTGCAAAGCATCCGTGTTTTGTGCTGGGGGATTATCAGCGAAACATGGTGGGCGATTCGGAAGATGATGACCCTGGCGGCCGCCAAGGTGTTCATGCTGCTCCAGCGTAGGAGAAGGAAGGAGGACGGGGCGGACAACGTAGGAGAAAGAAGGAGGCCTCGCGATGGGCTCGCTTCCAACTTCGGGACCGCCGCTCGACGACGTACAAGAAGGAAAGAGGCCTGGCCATGGGCTCTCTCCTGCTCTCCAGGCCGCCACCCTACTTGAGGAGAACTGATGATGCAACGTCATTGGTTCTCCTTTCTTTCCAACCCCGTCGCCCCTCTCACCTCTTCGAGTGTTCGGTCTTTCCCCCTCTTCTACTCTTCAACCAACTTCTTTTCTTTCTTTCACTCTTTGAAGGATGCCTTTTACTTTATCCTTGCTCGCACCACTCGGAGGTACTTGCTTTCAGTTCGGCTTCCGGCCTTGTTCCCTTCCAAAGAGTTGGCAGAGGAGGTCTTCTCCTATTTTCCTGACATCCGGGCATTCCTCCCCTTTCTTCCTCTCTTCCTCTGAAACCTTTTCTCTGAGTTTCCAAAGCAAACAGGGTCAGCCATCCTGTTATCCGAGCCAATTTCCACAATGGGTAGAGTCAGTGGCTTGGCTTAGGGGTGCTATCCGTGTCCGCGCTGAGTCATCAGCTCGCGTTATAGTACCAGTGGATGTAATATCTTTATTTTTGATATGCATTGCATTGGATGTGGCCTATCTGATGTACGAAGAAACATTAATGAAAGGAAAATTATTGCCATACGTCGCTTACATGCTTGAGAACAGCTCAAAAATAGAACTTTCATAATGTTGTCGCGCTCCATGTCCGAGTGATAGGCACTCCTTCCATTGTAGATAGTCGATACGCCCCCTTCTCGAGCATCTCGACCACTCGGTAGGGGCCTTCCCAATTAGGGGCCAGCTTTCCCACCGCCTCCAGTGGTCGAGAGACTTTGGCTTTCCTTAGGACGAAGTCTCCTGTGTGGAAGTATCCGTCTCGGACTTTGGCGTTGTAATATCGAGTGATGCGCCGCTGATATTCTGTAGCTCGGATGCTCGCGATCTCTCGTATCTCGCTTGCCATATCGAGGTTCTCTAGTAGTTTCTGCTCATTTACCTCGGGCGAGAAGTTGATGACTTGGAGAGATGGGCTGCCGACTTCCAAAGGAATCATGGCGTCTGTGCTGTACACCAACTAGAAAGGAGTCTCATCGGTGGCGGTTCTCAGAGTAGTTCGATGCGACCATAGTACGCTTAGCAATTCCTCGAGCCAACTACCCTTGGCCTTACTGAGCCTTGCCTTAATGCCTTTTAATATATTTTTGTTGGCATTTTTGACCAGTCCGTTATCTTGGGGGTGGGCTACCGAAGTGAAGTGATTGTGAATGTGTAGGTCAGCACATCTGTTTCTAAAGTAATGAGAATCAAATTGCCCACCATTATCGCTCACAATCACTCGGGGGATACCGAAACGACAGATGATCGACTTCCAAATGAAGCTCCATACAACCGACTCGGTAATCTTGGCAGTGGCTTTGGCTTCAATCCACTTGGTAAAATAATCGATGGTGACGATGACGAACTTCTTCTGGGCCTGGGCAGTAGGAAATGGCCCCAGGATGTCGATCTCCCATTGAGCAAAAGGGTACGGCTCGGTAAGGGTGACGATCTCTGAAGAAGCCTGATGGACCAGATGATCGAAACGCTGGCATCGATCGCACCTCTGAACATAGGTCAAGCAGTCGCGTTGGAGAGTGGGCCACCAGTAGCCTTGCCGCAGCAAGATCGTGGCGAGCGATCTTCCTCCTTTGTGCGCGCCGCAGACACCTTCGTGGACCTCTTGAATTGCTCGGTGGACCTCATCGGTATCGAGGCACTTGAGGAGGGGACCGGAAAAAGAGCTTCGATACAAGGCTTCGTCCAAGATGACGAAGCGCTGAGCTTGATACTTCAATCTCTGAGCTTCTCGAGGGTGGGGGGCCTCTTGAGAATCCCGGAGCCAAGATATATATGGGGTTCGCCAGTCGCTTGGTGATGCCTGATCAATGGTCATGAGCTCCGTGTCTATGCTCGGTCGCTCTAGCTTTTCGAGGAAAACCGATTGAGTACCTTCTGGCCCAACAGAGGAGGCCAGTCGAGAGAGGGCGTCCGCCCGGGAGTTCTCCTCCCGAGTTATCCGGATGACCTGAAAACTCCCGAATAGTGGGGCTATTCCTCTTACCAATTGAAGGTATTTGATCATTGGTGTTTCCTGAGCTTCGTAGTCACCGTTGACCTGGCTGGCGACCAACTGAGAGTCAGTATTATTCCTGACTCATTCGGCCCCGAAACGTCATGCCATCCTAGCTCCCGAGATGAGAGCCTCATACTCGGAGACGTTGTTGGATGCCGAAAAGTTGAACTTCAAGGCGTACTGTAATTCTACTCCTTCTGGGGATCTGAGAAGGACGCCGGTGCCGCTGCCGGCCGAGATGGAGGACCCGTCAACGAAAAGATCCCAGGTGGGCCCGGGCGCCAGCGGAAGGGCTTCCTCGGTCGGGATAGTGCTCTCTACGATGAAGTCCGCGAGTGCCTGTCCCTTGATGGCCGAGCGGGGTCGATAGGAGATATTGTAAGCCCCGAGCATTATGGCCCACTTGACGAGGTGACCCAAAGATTCAGGATGAGCGAGGATCCTCTTCAGGGGTTTGTTGGTCAATACGACGATGGAGTGCCCTTGGAAGTAGGGCCGAAGGTGCTTGGCCGAGGTCACCAACGCTAGCACGAGTTTCTCGGTTGCGAGATATGGTCTTTCGGCCTTGTTGAGCACCTTACTGGTGTAGTATACTGGTCTTTGCACTCCTGCGTCGTCTTGAACTAGGACTGAGCTCACTGTGGAAGGAGTCGATGAGAGGTAAAGGTGTAGTGTTTTGCCCGAGACCAGTTTTGATAACACCGGGGGCGAGGCCAGAAACTCCTTTAGCTCTGCAAAAGCCTTCTGACATTCCTCGCCCTAGGCGAACGTGGCTGATGCCAATTTTTATCCTCTCAACAATTTGAATAAAGGCAGGCATCGTTCGACTGCTCGGGACAAAAAACGGTTGAGCGCAACAATTCGCCCAGTCAGGCGCTGGACGTCCTTGATGCAAACGGGCGGCCGCATGTTCAGGATGGCCTGAACCTTGTCAGGGTTGGCCTCGATCCCACGTTGAGTCACTAGGAAACCCAAGAATTTCCTGGATTGAACCCCAAAGGCACATTTAGCTGGGTTGAGCTTCATGTTGCACCTTAGGAGGGTGGCGAAGGTTTCAGTTAGGTCGGCAAAGTGGTCCTCAGCCTTAGGTGTCTTTTCGAGCATGTCGTCGATGTAGGCTTCGATGTTCTGATAGATTTGTCCTTCAAAAATGTGGTTGATCAACCTCTGGTACGTTGCTCCAGCGTTCTTCAGCCCGAAAGGCATTCGGGTGTAGCAGTGTACGCCGAAGTCGGTGCTAAAGGCTGTCTTCTCGATGTCTTCAGGATCCATTTGGATCTGATGGTAGTCGGAGTAGGCGTCCAGAAAATTGAGCAATTCATTATCGACGGTCGAGTTGACTAGCTGGTCGATGTTCGACAGTGGGTAACAGTCTTTCGGAGTGGCTTTATTGAGGTCGGTGAAGTCCACACACATTCGCCATTTTCCCGAAGCTTTTGGTACTAAGACGACATTGGCGAGCCACGTCGGGTAAAGGACCGGATGAAATAGGCCGGTTTTCTTCCCCTTAACAATATGCTCTTTGATGATCATCTACTTCTCCGGGGCATGCTTTCTTCTGCGTTGATGGACGGGTTTCACCGACGGGTCAAGGTTGAGCTTGTGTACCACCATCTCCCCAGGGATCCCGAGAGGATGCTCATCAGACCACACAAAGACTTGGATATACTTTGAAAGAAAATCTTTATATTGCTCTTGTACATTAGGTGGTAAATCAGCTCCAATCTTTACTCCTAGATCCGGGTCGTCTTTAAGGAAGATCGTCAGCAATTCGCCGCTGGGCTCGGATGTTATCGGTTCATCCTCGGCTCCCACAACCCTTTTCTTTTTCCCCTCTGGCTTTATGGCTTCAACCGAGATTATGTAGCACCTTCTAGCCATTGCCTGGTTACCTCGGACTTCCCCGTTGCCGTATTTGGTGGGAAACTTCATTTTTTGGTGATTGGTGGAGGGCACTACCTTTGTTCGGCTGAGGATACCTCGGCCGAAGATGGCATTATAAGCCGACATCCCCTTAACAAATATGAAGTCCACCATAACCGTGACGGTCTTAGGAGGGGTACCAATAGTGACCGGCAGGCTTAGGACTCCCTCGGGATAGGTTGCCTGGCCATTGAACCCGCAGAGGGGGGTTGGAATTGGGCTGAGCTTGGATGGGTTTTCACCCATTTTAAGGAAACATTCGTATGAGAGTACATCAAGGGCGCTACCATTGTCAACCAATATCCTATCTATGTTACAGTGGTTTATAGTAGCCGATACTACAAGAGCGTCGTCGTGCGGGGTAGATAACCCTTCCAGGCCTTGGTCAGAGAACACCAGGGCTTGCTGCTCGCTCGTCGGGGGGGGGGGGGGGGGGGCTTTGGGGGGCTCGGAGGCCCTGCTTTCCCGTTCAGTGTGACTGATGTGACATAATGATGCAGCAAGTGGCTAAGGTTCCTTGGACTTAATTTGCAAACACAATCACAAGATTCGAGCAAACTTTGAAGACGTCATCTCACCGTGCGCACCCGTACCCCGTGGTGACTCGATGATGCCGAGTCGAGGTGGTGGAGAAAGACCCTTGCTGGTAGAGGGCCAGCACAACTAAGGTTCACCCTCCCGAAGGTATGATGCCCACAATCAAGGGCGGCCGGGTGCCTTGGGGGCACTAGGTCACTCACTCACTATTGTCCACGATGACCACTCAAGATGGTGGATCCGGGAACGGGCACTCTCTTACTAGCCAGCGGACTAGCTTGACGGATATTAAATAAACAGAAACTAGGGGAGCAAGGGCAGAAGCTCACCTGGTTGGTTTGAAGAAACCAACCCCGGTCGGAGACGATGGGCGAGCGGGGAAGTGTGGGTTCCCCGCACACTGCGCCGGTGAAGCTTGAATCCTGTTTAGATAATTACACTCACTACACCTCTCGCAGGAGGGTGGACTTGGGGTGGGGAACTTAGAGTTACAATTCAAACACTACCTCCGCGCAGGGAGGGGCGATAAGCCGGCCAGGCGGGAAGGGGAGAGTCGCCGAAAACTCGAGCGGAGAAGCCGATGTCGAATCTGCCTGCACTCTGCGACGAATGACTGACAGTCACTGTTGAGGTCGTAACTTCTAGTCCAGAATTCTGCTGATGATGAGACCAGAGGGGAAATCTTTGTAACTGGAGCTAGGATGCCTCAGAATTTTGTAGAATTCTTTTGACGTCGATGCTGGTCCGGATGGGGAGTCGAACAGAGTGACAGAATCTGGGGAAGGCGGCTTCAGGTTCCTGGTAGCAGGTTGCAGAGGCTGCCCCGACAGCTCCTGGACTCCGAATGATGAATCGCTGGAGTTGATGGAATCGTGGACGAGCCCTCTTCGCATCAAAACTGACGGGGAAACCGAATGAGGTCAGAGTCGACTGGGGGACTCTGAATAGTGAGGACAGGTCGAGGCAGACTGTGAGACGCAGATTAGAGTAGCCGAGGGTGAAAAAATGGTAACTCTGTCCCACGGAGGCCGAACGCAGTTCCTCCTTTTGATTCTGAAAGAGGGTTGGGCGAGGAAGAACTTTGTTGAAGAGCTCTTGGCCTGATTCTTCTGATATTCTTCGTGGTACAGCTTCTCTTCCGGTTTAGGAGCTTGGTTTGAGGAACTCTGCGCAGTTGGGGGAGATCAGCTCTCCCGGGCAGCTCCGACCTTGGATTGAGACGAAACCGCCTCGCCTGCGAAGATGACTGGGAGAACTTTCCGTCGATGTAGGCCACGCCCCCAAGAGCTCCAGGATGAGGTCATGGGCGGCGCTGCAACAGGCTGCTGATCTACAGGGCGTGGCTGCACACAGATTGAAGAGAGAATGGGGGGGGGAGGTGGTTCCTTTGGTGGAGGGGAAGGGGATATGGGTGCTTAGGTGGTGGGGAAGGGTTTTGTGAGGTGGGAAGGGGTGGTGAGGGAGGAAGGTGGGGGCGGAGCAAGCAGGGAAAGAGGGTGGGTGCGCAAATGGCCAAGGGGGGGGAGGTGGGGAGATGGGGGCGCAAGGGGCTTGGGGAAGTGGGGAGGCTTCTTCTTGATTTGGGTGGTGGGTTAATGGGTGGTGTTAATGGTGGCCTAGGGAGGTGGAGGGGTTGTCTTGGGGAGGGGAAAGGTTACTTGGGAGATGGGATTCTCTCTTGGGAAGGGGAAGGGTTGTATGGGGAAGGGGAAGGGTTGCTTGGGAAGTGGGGGAGATTGAAGTGGAGTTAAGGGCCTTGGGAAGGTGAAGGGGTGGGAGGCTGATGTGGCAGATGAGGTGGCAAGGAGAGGAGAGAGAGAGAGGGGCAAAATTTGGAGAGAGAGGGGGAGGAGAGAGAGAGGGGGCCGCCCCCTTTAGAGAGAGAGAGAGAGGTAGAGAGAGAGAGCTAGAGAGAGAGGGAGAGAGCAAGAGACACAATTCTTGTGGATTTTAAACTCAATAATTCATTAGCTCCAAATGGGGGGAATTGAGGTCCTATTTATAGGAAACCCACAATTTAACAAAAGACCCTGAGTTTTTGACTAATGACAATAAACCAAGGGGGAAGGGGGGTGCCTATGGGCCTAGCCCGCTTAATTGGGCCCAACTGACTCATTAACCACTCTAATGACAATTAACCTAGGTAGATGACTCTTCAACCTAGGTACTTGACTCAATAAAAGGGAAATTACATAATTTATGACTCAAGAAAATATAAAAATTACAAGCCATGATTAAGAAAAAATGCCGCGAACATGATGACGCATAGCTGGCAAGCAACGGGACCCGTGGAGAAATGGGAAATGGTAAGTGATGTCCCCATCATACTCCCGGGGTGCAGAGAACTCGACTCTGTCGAGTAAGGGTCCTCCCTGCTGCGGTACTGCTCCAATAGGTCAGGATCTAGCTGCTGGAGATCCTCCCGAATAACCCAGGCGTCAACCGAAGGTGGTCATCCCTTCCACCTAACCAGATATCGCTCATACGCCTTGCTCCGTGTGGTAGTGATCTGTTCATCTAATATCCGCTCCACTTGATCACGCTGGTTTCTCTGGCCAGATGGAGCTCTCGTTGGTGTGGGGGCTCTCTCAAGGGGTGGGATAGGCTGGATCTCCTCACTGGGTGTCACCGTGGGACCATTGTAGGTCACCAGGTCAGCCACATTGAAAGTGGGGCTTACTCCGTACTCTTCGGGGATCCAACACATAAGCATTTGTGCCAAGGCGCCTCAACACCTGAAAGGAGCCTGCTCCACGAGACCTCAGTTTTGAGACAATCTCAGTCCTCACCATCACAAAATCACCGACATGGATTTCTTGGTGGCGACAGTGGGAATCGGCTAATTCCTTAAGAACCTTGCTGCTCTTGTTGTTGTGTTTGCGAATGTTACCATGCAATGTCATGAATGATGATCCTATAGGGATGAAGGGAGGGCCTGGACAACCAAATTCAGCCCTATCAAGTGTTAGATTGGTTTTGACAGACTTAGGAGGACCAGGGCATCCATGAATTGACCTATCATGCTTAGAAACCATGTGGACATTGATGCACTTAGGTGGACCGGGGCAGCCACAAATGGCCCTATCATGCATGAGGTGGATGAAGAGTGGGGGAGGACCAGCATGTCCAAATGTAAACCTGTCGTGCACTGGACCTAGTGTGTGAATGATATAAATGACGTGACTAGCCTTACTACATGATGCAAAATGTTGTGACACATGCATTACAATCAAGATGGTCCTATCTTTAGGTGGGGGTGGATTCGGGGGTTTCCACTCATAGGGGTCGAAGGGGTCCAAGAAGGTGGACATTTTGGGATAGGTCACTTCCTCATTTCCTAGGTGGATGTCACCCTCGGTCATGGCTCTCATAGTGTGAACTAAGTAGTGGAATGGTGGGTTGGGTTCAACATGGTGGGTGAGGGTAGGAGGGAGTGGGTGGTGGGTAAGGCGGCTAGGTCCCATGGGTTCAATGTCCTCCATAGGGAGGGATCAAAGGGGTCATGGAATGTGTTACCAAGGAAGGGGTATTCTATCTCCTCAAGGTCTTCAAATGATGGTGAGTCCTCCTCCTCAAATGAAGTAATTGAACCGAAGTCCTTGGCGGGTTGGTTGGCCATGAATGGAGGGCTTGGCATCCTACCCGAAATAAGCAACTCTAATTCGCCGATAGCATCGGGCTCTTCGGGTGTTGGGAGGAATAAAAGAAGGTCGCTAGTGTAGCAACCCACAGTGTATATCGAGGAGATGGACCCGACACATAGGTGTAGGAGGTCAAGGCTCCTAGGTTGGTCGGCTACAGTGGTCAACATGCCAGTTAACTCCATTTGCCAAGATAGACCCTTAAGGAAATCCCCTAATGTTTCCACTTGATAGGATGATTGGATTTTGATGTGATAGGTGGGTAAGGGTACTATAGGAAGGTTTTGTTCCATAGGAGGGCAAACATGGGCCATGAGATCTCTAAATGGGTTCTCCTTTAGCCAACGTGAAAGGGGTTCTCCTAAGATGAGCTCGGCCCCTACTAGGGAGGGTGGTGTAAGGTGAAGACCACCATGTGAAGTTTCTTCTTCTTCCTGGACATGGGTGATCTCCATGGCGGGGGTTGGGTATGGGGTCGGGTATGGGTTCCTCTACCAGGGAGGTGAGTGGGTCCTTTGAGGGCGGGATGATAAAGGTTGGCGTATGGTGTACCCAGGGCGGTGAGTGAGGCCGGACTTGGGTTGGGGTTGGGAGTGGAAGTAGTGGGGGGCTAGGTTTGGGTAGGATAGGAGTTGGAAGCGGAAGGTGTTGGGGAATGGTGGCTGTCACGGGCCTAGGTGGAGGGGTGGATATGGGGTCCATGTGGGTTTGAATGGTGAGGGTGGAGTGAGCCATGATGCTTCTTCTACATGGGATGGGAACTTCTTGGCCTAACCCATGACATTGTGACTCGTATTCTTCTTCCCAATCTGGGGAGGCCTCATGTTCCTTGATTACAATCTTATCCCTTTGGGGTGTGGGGGTCTTACTCTCCAAGGGAATGGGAAGGTCTTTTGGGGATGGGGTGATGAAAGTTGGGGCATGGTGTACCCGGGGTGGTGAAGTTTGGACCCTAACGGTGGTCTCGGGTTGGCTGGGGGAGAAAGGAGGAGTGGGAGTGCTCCTCGGGTTATGGTTCTCGAGGTAGGAGTGGGAAGGTTGGGGAGTGAAGATCTTCCTGATCTCAATCCTTATCTCCTCCAATGAATCTAGGGGTCCTTTGGGTGGTGGGGTTTGGGTCCTAATGGAGGTCTTGGGTTGACGGGGAGGGAAAGGGAGAGTGGGAGTGCTCCTCGGGTTATGGACCTCACGGTAGGAGTGGGAGGGTTGGGGGGCGTAGATCTTCCTAAGCTCACTTTTCATCTCTTCCCATGTTCCTATGGGTTCTTGCCTCCAAATCCTCCTTAAGCTCACTATGCGTTCCCACTCCTTCTTGGCTTGTCCCCGAAGTCGCCTTGTGGCCCTGCGGACTCTAGCGTGTCCATAGACCCTAGTCCTATCAAAGTGTTTTGTCATGAAAGTCTCCCACCTAACATAATCACTAGGATGTGACCCATCAAAGGTGATACTCTCATCTATAAAGATGTCCGAAAATGGGTGGTCGATAGGACCTTTGTGGAGGGCCGAGTGGGACCAAAGAGAGGTAGCCATGTTGATGAACCGAATGACTCTAAATACTTATGCGCCCTAGGACAAGATTTAGTAGAGACAAGTCTAGAACTTGCTCTGATACCATCTGATGTGACACAGTGATGCAGCAAGTGGCTAAGGTTCCTTGGACTTAATTCGCAAACACAATCACAAGATTCGAGCAAACTTTGAAGACGCCGTCTCACCGTGCGCACCCGTACCCCGTGGTGACTCGATGATGCCGAGTCGAGGTGGTGAAGAAAGACCCTTGCTGGTAGAGGGCCAGCACAACTAAGGTTCACCCTCCCGAAGGTATGATGCCCACAATCAAGGGCGGCCGGGTGCCTTGGGGGCACTAGGTCACTCACTCACTATTGTCCACGATGACCACTCAAGATGGTGGATCCGGGAACGGGCACTCTCTTACTAGCCAGCGGACTAGCTTGACGGATATTAAACAAACAAAAACTAGGGGAGCAAGGGCAGAAGCTCACCTGGTTGGTTTGAAGAAACCAACCCCGGTTGGAGACGATGGGCGAGCGGGGAAGTGTGGGTTCCCCGCACACTGCGCCGGTGAAGCTTGAATCCTGTTTAGATAATTACACTCACTACACCTCTCGCAGGAGGGTGGACTTGGGGTGGGGAACTTAGAGTTACAATTCAAACACTACCTCCGCGCAGGGAGGGGCGATAAGCCGGCCAGGCGGGAAGGGGAGAGTCACCGAAAACTCGAGCGGAGAAGCCGATGTCGAATCTGCCTGCACTCTGCGACGGATGACTGACAGTCACTGTTGAGGTCGTAACTTCTAGTCCATAATTCTGCTGATGATGAGACCAGAGGGGAAATCTTCGTAACTGGAGCTAGGATGCCTCAGAATTTTGTAGAATGCTTCTGATGTCGATGCTGGTCCGGATGGGGAGTCGAACAGAGTGACAGAATCTGGGGAAGGCGGCTTCAGGTTCCTGGTAGCAGGTTGCAGAGGCTGCCCCGACAGCTCCCGGACTCTGAATGACGAACCTCCAGAGTTGCTGGAATCGTGGACGAGGCCTCTTCGCATCAAAACTGATGGGGAAACCGAATGAGGTTGGAGTCGGCTGGGGGACTCTGAATAGTGAGGACAGGTCGAGGCAGACTGTGAGACGCCGATTAGAGTAGCCGAGGGTGAAAAAATGGTAACTCTGTCCCACGGAGACCGAACGCAGTTCCGCCTTTTGATTCTGAAATAGGGTTGGGCGAGGAAGAACTTTGTTGAAGAGCTCTTGGCCTGATTCTTCTGAGATTCTTCGTGGTACAGCTTCTCTTCCGGTTCAGGAGCTTGGTATGAGGAACTCTGCGCAGTTGGATTGAGACGAAACCGCCTCGCCTGGGAAGACGACTGGGAGAGATTTCCGTCGATGTAGGCCACACCCCCAAGAGCTCCAGGATGAGGTCGTGGGCGGCGCTGCAACAGGCTGCTGATCTGCAGGGCGTGGCTGCACACAGATTGAAGAGAGAATGGGGGGGGGGAGGTGGTTCCTTTGGTGGAGGGGAAGGGGATATGGGTGCTTAGGTGGTGGGGAAGGGTTTTGTGAGGTGGGAAGGGGTGGTGAGGGAGGAAGGTGGGGGCGGAGCAAGCAGGGAAAGAGGGTGGGTGCGCAAATGGCCAAGGGGGGGGAGGTGGGGAGATGGGGGCGCAAGGGGCTTGGGGAAGTGGGAAGGCTTCTTCTTGATTTGGGTGGTGGGTTAATGGGTGGTGTTAATGGTGGCCTAGGGAGGTGGAAGGGTTGTCTTGGGGAGGGGAAAGGTTACTTGGGAGAGGGGATTCTCTCTTGGGAAGGGGAAGGGTTGTATGGGGAAGGGGAAGGGTTGCTTGGGAAGTGGGGGAGATTGAAGTGGAGTTAAGGGCCTTGGGAAGGTGAAGGGGTGGGAGGCTGATGTGGCAAATGAGGTGGCAAGGAGAGGAGAGAGAGAGAGGGGCGAAATTTGGAGAGAGAGGGGGAGGAGAGAGAGAGGGGGCCGCCCCCTTTAGAGAGAGAGAGAGGTAGAGAGAGAGAGCTAGAGAGAGAGAGGGAGAGAGAGAGAGACACAATTCTTGTGGATTTTAAACTCAATAATTCATTAGCTCCAAATGGGGGGAATTGGGGTCCTATTTATAGGAAACCCACAATTTAACAAAGGACCCTGAGTTTTTGACTAATGACAATAAACCAAGGGGGAAGGGGGGTGCCTATGGGCCTAGCCCACTTAATTGGGCCCAACTGACTCATTAACCACTCTAATGACAATTAACCTAGTTAGATGACTCTTTAACCTAGGTGCTTGACTCAATAAAAGGGAAATTACATAATTTATGACTCAAGAAAATATAAAAATTACAAGCCATGATTAAGAAAAAATGCCGCGAACATGATGACGCATAGCTGGCAAGCAACGGGAAGTGGTAAGTGATGTCCCCATCAGTGACGCTTCCTTCCTCGGCTACTGTCTCCTCCTGATGCCGTCCTACCAGAAATAACATTGATATGGACTCCATGGGGGTGATTGTCAATTTCTTCTGGGACGCCACGATCCTCCTTCTGGCGCTCAGACACGTATCGAGATAAGTGCCCCTGGCGGACGAGACGCTCGATCTCATCCTTGAGCTAGTGGCAATCTTCAGTGTGGTGCCCGTGGTCGTTGTGAAACTGGAAATGCTTGCGGTGGCTGTGGCGCTTGGCCTTCATGGGCTCGGGTTGGCGGAGAAGGCCTGAGCCCTTGATATCTTCGTATAGCTCATAGACGGGGGCGGATAGAGGAGTGTACCACTCGTATTTCCGAGGGGGCTCCTTGTGGTCTCCATCTTGATTCCGCCTTTTCCCCTAGCTCGAGCCTTGCTCGGATGGTCACTTCTTATTCCCTTCTCGACCCGAGCCCGTTGTGCCGTGGCAAGCGCTGAGGACTTTCTTGCACTCCATGTGACGCAGGGCTAGGGTCACCAGATCAGCAAGAGAGGTGGGGGGATGGAAGACTAGTTCTCGCCGGAGATTCTCGTCGCGGGTGCCTCCAGTCAATGCGGTGGTGGTTGAGGTGACATCCAGGTGAGGGATACGTAGGGCTTCTGATTTAAATATGTTGATATAAGCCCGAAGCTTTTCCCCCTGTGCCTGCTTTAGCGCCAACAGCCCCGCTACTGACCTAGGAGGGCTGCTACCGACAAAGCTTTCCTTAAATACTTGCCTGAGCTGCTTGAAGTCATGAATACTGTCGGGGGCGAGTGCTCGGAACCAGGCTTGAGCGCCCTGGACCAAGGTGGTCACGAACGCTCGGCACTTGATAGCGTCGGAAGCCCCGTGCAGGGTCATCAGGGCGTCGGAGCTGTCGTAGTGGTCGGCCGGGTCTCCCTGGCCGTCATATGACTTGAAGGTTGGCAGGGAGAGTCTGGGGGAGATCTCGGCCTTCAAGATTTGAGCGGAGAATGGGGATTGCTCCTCGTCCTCCTTGGTGGAAGTCTTCTATAGGGCGCGGAGGGCGCGCTCTTGTTCCGTGAAATGTCGCTCGAAGTCTCGCAGTCGGAGGGATAACTCCAGTTGCTGCTGGGCCGAGGGGCTATGAGGGCATCCTTGCTGGTTGCCACGTCGTCCCTTGGGGGCATCAATCTCCGGGAGCTACTGGTACGTCCCGGGCCTTTCTCTCCTCGGGGTGGGGGAGGCCTCTTGCTCTGGAGAAGGGCTGTGCGAAGGTCCTCCCGACCTGTTGCATATAAGCCGTCATCCCCGGAGGGTGAAGCGGCCTCCGGCTGTTTGTTGGGAAGCTTCTCCACGGGGGGAACTTTCCTGGGGAAGTCGTGACTTCTCCTCCCTAGCCGCCTGGGTCCTCATTAATTCTACGAGGATATCTAGTTTTACGTTGAGGGTTTGGAGAGCGTCAGACCTCCCGTTGGGGAGTTGCACCCCCGTGGGTGATGGAGGTAGCTCGTCGGCTTGGTTGTTGTTGTTAGAGGGGAGGTTTTCCATGGGATGGGAAGGCACATGTTCTCCTTCCTCTATTACCACGGTCCTTCCCTTGTCGCCGGCAATCCTCCTACCGTAATTTCTTCGCACCATGATGGCTCTTTGCTCGTTTCCCACAGACAGCGCCAGATGAAGAGGCGTAATCTTGCGCTGATCCTAAGTCATGAGATCCTGGAAGATTCCTTGATCACGGCCACCACACATATATAATCTACAAGACGGGAAATAGATCAGGGGTGCCCAGGGTTAAAACCCTGGGCAAAACCCCCCGATGCTTAAGTCAGCGAATATGATATAGCACGGGTGCAAAGGGATGTGGTAGGAGAAGAAGAGGGCGCGAGATTGTTCTCCACCAAGAGATGTGGTGGTTCTCACATAGGATCATTGTGTACCTTCTCAGAGAGTCTCCCTGGGTTTATATAGCGATCCGTTTAATGTCGGAGTCGAGGGAATTCAGGGGGGTTACGTCCTCGTCGTGGGCTCTTTATGGCACAATGACTCTTGCTCTCCCTTATCCCTTGGAGTTCCCTGCTCCTGAAGGATGCGTAACGGACGCTTGGATAAGCTTCCGACAGTCGGTCCGAGCTTGGGATGCTTGCTCGGGGTTTTCTCTCGAGCGATGGGTGCGTAGCTCGGATAGGTCGCGCTGGGTCCCCGTAGGGGCCTTCTTGACCGACATGTCGCTCGGACTTCTAGACCCGGGGGTCGCCTAGGAAGTGCTGGTTCGAGTGAGTTTTTGGCTTAAAGTAAGTGGGCCCAAAATGGGGCTATAACTTTGGGGAGCTGGGCTTGGTTTGGTCAAATTAGACCGAGTTGGGCTGTGCTCTTGGGCGGTGGATTTTCCCCCTCTCCAGAATGCACAATATTTGGACAAAATCCTTGCTTTATTTAAACAACAATTAACAGTACACAAGATGGACTCTTGCCTCTTCAACTAACTAGACTCAATAAAATAGAGAATTACATAGCGACTCTTGACTATCAACTAATGACAATCTAAGGCTTCGCTCCTTCTTTAATCACTCTCGGATCCATCACTTGACTAGTTTGAATCAGACCCGCTAGAATTTCCTAAAAAAGATTAGAAAAGTAAGTGTTGGGTCCCATAGTGCAGGAACACGGATCTAGAGGGGGGGTGAATAGATCCTTTTACTAAAAACTATGTCCAATTAAAAACACAACTAGCACACAGCGGAATATACACGATTGAGTAATTTAATCTAAACAGGTTTAAACTAGATTCACTCGATCTCACCGAGCTCACACGATTGCACAAACAGAAAGGATAGAGAACACACAATCACAAGAATCAAACCACAAGACACGGGGGTTTTTAAGGTGGTTCGGGACCACGACGGGCTCCCTACGTCCACCCCTCACCAAACCGGTGAGGCTTCACTACACGCAACAAAATGTAGCAACACGGAGACGAACCCCAACACACACACACTGCTTTCACAGCAAAACACACACGAGGCCTTGCCTCAAACTGCTGCCACAGCAGCACACACACACACCGTTGGGGAACACACCCCGAACAAAATACCTCACACGGAGACACAGCTCCGTCCACACGAACGTAGAGCAATTGATGTGAAACAACCACGGGGTATGCATCAAGACAACAGAAACTTAGGACCTATTCCGCAATCACAACCACATAGCAATTCAGTTGGCAGATCGGGCCAATTCGCCGTCACACACACACGAGCCCGGGGTGACTAAATGATGCTTAGGGGAGGTGATGGATCAAGACCCTTGCTGGTAGAGTGCCAGCAAGGCTAGGGTTGCCCTCCCAAAGGTACGAAGCCCACAATTAAGGGGCTGGCCGGGTGCCACTTGGAGCACTAGGTCCCTCTCTCACACACTCCACGGTGACCACTCGTAAGTGGAGCACGTGGGGTCGGACACTCTCTCGCTTGCTCAACGGAGCGAATTCTACGGATATTAAATGAACAAGCACCAGAAGGAAATGGAGCAAAGGTCAGAGCTCACCTGGTTGGTTTGAAAAAACCAACCCTGTTCGGAGACGAGGGCGAGCGGGGAAGTGTGGGTTCCCCGCACACTGCGCCGGTGTAGCTTGATCCCTGTTTAATAATAACATTCACCACGCCTCACGCAGGAGGGTGGACTTGGGGTGGGTATGATTTGTATTACATGCAAACACTACCTCCACGCAGGGAGGGGCGGTGAGCCGGCCAGGCGGGGAGGGGAGATTCGCCGAAAAGCGGGCGGAGAAGCCGACGCCGAATCTGCCGGCTGTCTGCGATGGCTGACTGACAGTCGATGTCAAGGTCGTAGATCTCGTTCTGGAATTGTCCTGATGACGAGACCAGTGGCGAACGCGTTGTAACTGGAACGGGCATGCCTCAGAATTTTGCTGAATTCTTCTGAAGTAGGTGCTGGTCAGGGAAGAGCTTCAAACAGAGTGACTGAATCTGGACGCAGCAGCTTCCTGTTTCTGACAGCAACTTGCAGAGGTTGCCCCGACCGCTCCCGGACTCCAAATCATGAACCGCCAGAGTTTATGGAACCGTGGACAAGCCCTGTTCGCATAAAAACTGACGGAGAAGCCGTCTGATGCCGGAGTGAACAGGGAGACTCCGAAGAGTGGAGGTTGGTCGCTGCAGACTGTGGGAGGCAGACCCGACCAGCCGAGGGAGAAAAAAGAGAACTTTGGCCTCCGGATGCTGAATGCAGTTATGCTTCTTGCTTCTGGTAGAGGACTGGAGGAGGAAGAAGTTTGTTGAAGGGCTCGTGGCCTGAATCTTCGGCTGTTTGGCGTGGTGCAGCGTCGAACCGGGTTCAAGTACTCTGCAGAGGGAGCCCAGTGTAGCCGGGGAAGAATGGGGCACCGCGAACTGTAGCGACGTCGGAATGAGATGATTCCACCTTGCTTTGGAAGAAGACTCGCAGACCTTTCTATCGATGTAGGCCACGCCCCCAGGAGTTCCGAGATGAGGTCGTGGGCGGCACTGCAACAGGCTGCTGATCTGCAGGTCGTGGCTGCACACACAAATTGAAGAGAGAATGGGTGGAGGGGTGGTTCCTTTGGTGAAGGGGAAGGGGATGAGGTTGCTTCGGTGGTGGGGAATGGTTGAGAGGTGGCAAGGGGAGGTGAGGGAGGATGGTAGGGGCGGAGCTAGCTGGGGAGAGGGTGGATGCGCAAGAGGTCTAGCTAGGAGGAGGGGTCTAGCTAGGAGGAGGTGGGGGCGCAAAATGGCCTAGGGAATGGGGGGATGTTCTTTTGATTTGGGTGGAGGGTTAATGGAGGTGTTTAATGGAAGCCTAGGGAAGGGGAGGAGTTGCCTTGGGGAGGGGAAGAGTTGCTTGGGAAGTGGGGATTCCTCTTGGGAAGATGGAAGGTTGTATGGGGAAGGGGGAGGGTTGCTTGGGGAGTGGTGGGAGTAAATGGGGGTTAATGGCCTTGGGAAGGTGAAAGGGTGGGGAGGGCTGATGTGGAGGATGAGGTGGCAAGGGGAGGAGAGAGAGAGCTGGTCGACCTAGAGAGAGAGAGGGGAGAGGAGAGAGAAAGGGTCGCCCCCTTTAGAGAAAGAGAGAAGAGGAGAGAGAGAGAGAGCTAGAGAGAGAGAGAGGTGCACTAATGCTCAAAATTCATTCAAACTTTCATTACTGAACTCAAGTGGAGTTGGGGTCCTATTTATAGGAATCCCAACATTTACAAAAAGTCCCTAGAGAAAGTGCTAAAAGCAAATAAGCAAGGGGGTGGGGAAGGAAGAGGGCGCCCATGGGCCAGGCCCATTTAATTGGGCCCATATGACCCCCTAGCCTAACAAACATAGGTAAATAGCATGATGACCTAGGGACATGACTCAAAACAAAGGGGAAATTACATCAAAATGACTCAAGAAAGATATAAAAATACATAGCTGAACTTAGGAAATCAAGCTGAACATAATGGCAATCATCCGGACCCGTGGAGAAGTGGGAAGTGGTAAGCGATGTCCCCATCATACTCCCGGGGTGCAGAGAACTCGACTCTGTCGAGTAAAGATCCATCGTATGCGGAGGAAGCCACAGCGAGGTTGCTCTCAAGTCCACCAAAGGTAGCCGGTCCTTTCCACCAAGCGAGGTAGTGCCCATCCCTCTGCTCCAGATGGCCGTAACCTGTTCATTCAATATCCGCTCCAATTGCTCACGTTGGCCCCTCTGGGTTGGTGGAACTCTCTTATGGGTGGTGACTCTCTCAAGAAGTGGAACAGGCTCAATATTCTCACTAGGTGTCACCGTGGGACCCCTGTATGGCACCAAGTCAGCCACATTGAATGTGGGACTTACTCCGTACTCCTCGGGGAGGTCAAACACGTAAGCATTTGTGTCGATCCTCCTCAGAACCTGGAAGGGGCCTGATCCACGCGACCTCAGTTTTGAGACATTCCCAGGGAAAGGTCTCTCAGTTCTCACCATCACGAAGTCACCCACGCGAAACTCTTGGTGGCGTCGGTGGGAATCGGCCGATTTCTTATACACCTTATTACTTTTGTTGGTGTGTTTGCGGATGTTACCATGCAGAGTTGTGAATGATCCTTTAGCGATGAAGGGAGGGCCCAGACAACCAAATGTGGACCTAACATGCAATGGTGTCACGTGGACTTTGATGAACCTAGGAGGACCGGGACATCCACTAGTGGCCCTATCATACCTAGTCTTCATAACAATGGTGGGAGGGCCCTGGTATCTGTAGGAGAACCTATTACATAAGGTGGTGATGAATGCCGGGGGACCTGGACACCCGTAGATGCTCCTAACGTGCATATGATCAATGATGAATGAGGGAGGACCAGCACATCCAAATGTGAGCCAGTCATGCATTGGGCTAAAAGTGTGCGTGACATGTATGACATGACTAGGCTTAGTAGCCCTACCAAATGATGCACAATGTAGTGGCACATGTATTTTCATCCAAATGGTTCCTCCTATGCATATGGCTTGGTGTGGGAGTTTCCACTCATAGGGGTCAAAGGGGTCAAGAAAAATGGAGTGGGTTTGGTCTAATAAGGTCGGTTGGGGTGGGAAAAGGTTGGCGGTGAGTAAGGTGGGGGGGCATAGGAAGGGGTCGAAGGGGTCATGGTAAGGGTCACCTAAGGAGAGGAACTCTAGGTCCTTATGGTCCTCATAACCATTGGATGGCGGACTCTCCTCCCCAGGTAATATGATCGGGCCAAAGTTTTTGGTGGGATGGTCGGCCATGAATGGAGGACTAGATGTTCTACCCGAGACAAGCAACTCTAGTTTGTGAATAGCATCGGGCTCGTCGGGTGTAGGGAGGAGTAAAAGAAGGTCACTAGTGTAGCAACCCACAGTGTAAATGGAGGAGATTGATCCGACACATAGGTGTAGGAGGTCAAGGCTCCTAGGTCGGTCGGTTATTGTAGACATCATGCCAGTTAGCTCCATTTGCCAAACTATACCCTTAAGAAGATCCCCTAATGTTTCCACTTGATAGGATGATTGGATTGTGGTGTGATAGGTGGATAAGGGTACAATGGGAAGGTTTTGCTCCATGGGTGGGTAAACATAGGACACGATGGGGTGAAGTGGTCTCTCCTTTAGCCATCTAGCTAGGGGCCCCTCTATGATTACGGTGCTACTTGTGAAGGCTTGTGGCTCTTGGGGGTCCAAGCTATGTGAAGGGGACATTTGTGATTCTTCCTCACCATAGATATGAACTTGGGTTTCCTCAAGGATGGGGATGGGTTCCGGACTAGCATCTACTCCCATGTGGATGGTTGTGGTCTCCTCTCTCAAGGGAATGGGAAGGTCTATTGGGGGTGGGGTGATGATGGTTGGTGCATGGTGTACCCGGGGTGGTGAGTGAGGCCGGACTTGGGTTGGGGTTGGGAGTGGAAGTAGCGGGGGACTAGGTTTGGGTAGGATAGGAGTTGGAAGTGGAAGGTGGGTTGGGTGAGTAACTTTGGATTGGGGAATGGTGGCTGTCACGGGCCTAGGTGGAGGGGTGGACATGGGGTCCACGTGGGTTTGAGTGGTGAGGGTGGAGTGAGCCATGATGCTTCTTCCACCTGGGAGGGGAACTTCTCGGCCTAACCCATGACACTGTGATTCATATTCCTCTTCCCAATCTAGTGGAGCCTCATAGTCTTCGGTTACCTCTTTAAGTTCCTTTTGGAAAGGGGTGGAAGAAGGATTTTTGGAAGTTTGTGGGGTGTGGGTTTGATGGAGAATTTTGGGTTGGGTGGTGGGGAAAGGAGGAGTGGGAGTGCTCCTCGGGTTATGGTTCTCAGGGTAGGAGTGGGAAGGTTGGGGAGTGAAGATCTTCCTGATCTCAATCCTTATCTCTTCCAATAAATCTAGGGGTCCTTTGGGTGGTGGGGTTTGGGTCCTAATAGAGGTTTTGGGTTGACGGGGAGGGAAAGGGGGAGTGGGAGTGCTCATTGGGCTATGGGTGCTTGAGTTGGAAGAGTGGGAAGGTTTTGGAATGAGGATCTTCCTAAGTTCTACCTTCATCTCTTCCCATGAGTGAATGGGCTCTTGTCTCTCAATCCCCCTTCGAATCTCAAGCTTTCTCCATTCTGTCTCGCCGAAGGGACCAAGGGTCGTCTTGGCGATGCGCACTTTTCTTTCCTCGGTCATGTAGTAGTGGTGGAAGTATCTATCCATGGAGGTCTCCCATTTCCTATATGTGTGAGGGTTTCGGGACCCATCGAAGCGGGGCAACTCCGGCCCGATAATGAAGTAGTCATCGGGGTGCCTGGTGAGATACATGGTTTGGATGCTCGGATGACCTCAATGCAATGTGCCCTAGGACAAGACTTAGTAGAGACAAGTCTAGAACTTGCTCTGATACCAACTGATGTGAAACGACCACGGGGTATGCAGCAAGCAAACAGAAACTTAGGACCTATTCCGCAATCACAACCACATAGCAATTCAGTTGGCAGATCGGGCCAATTCGCCGTCGCACACACACGAGCCCGGGGTGACTAAATGATGCTAAGGGGAGGTGATGGATCAAGACCCTTGCTGGTAGAGTGCCAGCAAGGCTAGGGTTGCCCTCCCGAAGGTACGAAGCCCACAATTAAGGGGCTGGCCGGGTGCCACTTGGAGCACTAGGTCCCTCTCTCACACACTCCACGGTGACCGCTCGTAAGTGGAGCACGTGGGGTCGGACACTCTCTCGCTTGCTCAACGGAGCGAATTCTACGGATATTAAATGAACAAGCACCAGAAGGAAATGGAGCAAAGGTCAGAGCTCACCTGGTTGGTTTGAAGAAACCAACCCCGTTCGGAGACGAGGGCGAGCGGGGAAGTGTGGGTTCCCCGCACACTGCGCCGGTGTAGCTTGATCCCTGTTTAATAATAACATTCACTACGCCTCACGCAGGAGGGTGGACTTGGGGTGGGGATGATTTGTATTACATGCAAACACTACCTCCACGCAGGGAGGGGCGGTGAGCCGGCCAGGCGGGGAGGGGAGATTCGCCGAAAAGCGGGCGGAGAAGCCGACGCCGAATCTGCCGGCTGTCTGCGATGGCTGACTGACAGTCGATGTCAAGGTCGTAGATCTCGTTCTGGAATTGTGCTGATGACGAGACCAGTGGCGAACGCGTTGTAACTGGAACGGGGATGCCTCAGAATTTTGCTGAATTCTTCTGAAGTAGGTGCTGGTCCGGGAAGAGCTTCGAACAGAGTGACTGAATCTGGACGCAGCAGCTTCCTGTTTCTGACAGCAACTTGCAGAGGTTGCCCCGATCGCTCCCGGACTCCAAATCATGAACCGCCAGAGTTATTGGAACCGTGGAGAAGCCCTCTTGGCAGAAAAACTGACGGGGAATCCGTCTGATGCCGGAGTGGACAGGGAGACTCCGAAGGGTGGAGGTTGGTCGCTGCAGACTGTGGGAGGCAGACCCGACCAGCCGAGGGAGAAAAAAGCGAACTCTGGCCTCCAAATGCCGAATGCAGTTCTGCTTCTTGGTTCTGGTAGAGGACTGGAGGAGGAAGAAGTTTGTTGAAGGGCTCGTGTTCTGAATCTTCTGCTGTTTGGCGTGGTGCAGCGTCGAACCGGGTTCAGGTACTCTGCAGAGGGAGCCCAGTGTAGCCGGGGAAGAATGGGGCACCACGAACTGTAGCGACGTCGGAATGAGATGATTCCACCTCGCTTTGGAAGAAGACTCGCAGACCTTTTTGTCGATGTAGGCCACGCCCCCAAGAGTTTTCGAGATGAGGTCGTGGGCGGCACTGCAACAGGCTGCTGATCTGTAGGTCGTGGCTGCACACACAAATTGAAGAGAGAATGGGTGGAGGGGTGGTTCCTTTGGTGAAGGGGAAGGGGATGAGGTTGCTTCGGTGGTGGGGAATGGTTGAGAGGTGGCAAGGGAAGGTGAGGGAGGATGGTAGGGGCGGAGCTAGCAGGGGAGAGGGTGGATGCGCAAGAGGTCTAGCTAGGAGGAGGGGTCTAGCTAGGAGGAGGTGGGGGCGCAAAATGGCCTAGGGAATGGGGGGATGTTCCTTTGATTTGGGTGGAGGGTTAATGGAGGTGTTTAATGGAAGCCTAGGGAAGGGGAGGAGTTGCCTTGGGGAGGGGAAGAGTTGCTTGGGAAGTGGGGATTCCTCTTGGGAAGATGGAAGGTTGTATGGGGAAGGGGGAGGGTTGCTTGGGGAGTGGTGGGAGTAAATGGGGGTTAATGGCCTTGGGAAGGTGAAAGGGTGGGGAGGGCTGATGTGGAGGATGAGGTGGCAAGGGGAGGAGAGAGAGAGCTGGTCGACCTAGAGAGAGAGGGGAGAGGAGAGAGAAAGGGTCGCCCCCTTTAGAGAAAGAGAGAAGAGGAGAGAGAGAGAGAGCTAGAGAGAGAGAGAGGTGCACTAATGCTCAAAATTCATTCAAACTTTCATTACTGAACTCAAGTGGAGTTGGGGTCCTATTTATAGGAATCCCAACATTTACAAAAAGTCCCTGGAGAAAGTGCTAAAAGCAAATAAGCAAGGGGGTGGGGAAGGAAGAGGGCGCCCATGGGCCAGGCCCATTTAATTGGGCCCATATGACCCCCTAGCCTAACAAACATAGGTAAATAGCATGATGACCTAGGGACATGACTCAAAACAAAGGGGAAATTACATCAAAATGACTCAAGAAAGATATAAAAATACATAGCTGAACTTAGGAAATCAAGCTGAACATAATGGCAATCATCCGGACCCGTGGAGAAGTGGGAAGTGGTAAGCGATGTCCCCATCATACTCCCGGGGTGCAGAGAACTCGACTCTGTCGAGTAAAGATCCATCGTATGCGGAGGAAGCCACAGCGAGGTTGCTCTCAAGTCCACCAAAGGTAGCCGGTCCTTTCCACCAAGCGAGGTAGTGCCCATCCCTCTGCTCCAGATGGCCGTAACCTGTTCATTCAATATCCGCTCCAATTGCTCACGTTGGCCCCTCTGGGTTGGTGGAACTCTCTTATGGGTGGTGACTCTCTCAAGAAGTGGAACAGGCTCAATATTCTCACTAGGTGTCACCGTGGGACCCCTGTATGGCACCAAGTCAGCCACATTGAATGTGGGACTTACTCCGTACTCCTCGGGGAGGTCCAACACGTAGCATTTGTGCCGATCCTCCTCAGAACCTGGAAGGGGCCTGATCCACGCGACCTCAGTTTTGAGACATTCCCAGGGAAAGGTCTCTCAGTTCTCACCATCACAAAGTCACCCACGCGAAACTCTTGGTGGCGTCGGTGGGAATCGGCCGATTTCTTATACACCTTATTGCTTTTGTTGGTGTGTTTGCGGATGTTACCATGCAGAGTTGTGAATGATCCTTTAGCGATGAAGGGAGGGCCCGGACAACCAAATGTGGACCTAACATGCAATGGTGTCACGTGGACTTTGATGAACCTAGGAGGACCGGGACATCCACTAGTGGCCCTATCATACCTAGTCTTCATAACAATGGTGGGAGGGCCCTGGTATCTGTAGGAGAACCTATTACATAAGGTGGTGATGAATGCCGGGGGACCTGGACACCCGTAGATGCTCCTAACGTGCATATGATCAATGATGAATGAGGGAGGACCAGCACATCCAAATGTGAGCCAGTCATGCATTGGGCTAAAAGTGTGCGTGACATGTATGACATGACTAGGCTTAGTAGCCCTACCAAATGATGCACAATGTAGTGGCACATGTATTTTCATCCAAATGGTTCCTCCTATGCATATGGCTTGGTGTGGGAGTTTCCACTCATAGGGGTCAAAGGGGTCAAGAAAAATGGAGTGGGTTTGGTCTAATAAGGTCGGTTGGGGTGGAAAAGGTTGGCGGTGAGTAAGGTGGGGGGGCATAGGAAGGGGTCGAAGGGGTCATGGTAAGGGTCACCTAAGGAGAGGAACTCTAGGTCCTTATGGTCCTCATAACCATTGGATGGCGGACTCTCCTCCCCAGGTAATATGATCGGGCCAAAGTTTTTGGTGGGATGGTCGGCCATGAATGGAGGACTAGATGTTCTACCCGAGACAAGCAACTCTAGTTTGTGAATAGCATCGGGCTCGTCGGGTGTAGGGAGGAGTAAAAGAAGGTCACTAGTGTAGCAACCCACAGTGTAAATGGAGGAGATTGATCCGACACATAGGTGTAGGAGGTCAAGGCTCCTAGGTCGGTCGGTTATTGTAGACATCATGCCAGTTAGCTCCATTTGCCAAACTATACCCTTAAGAAGATCCCCTAATGTTTCCACTTGATAGGATGATTGGATTGTGGTGTGATAGGTGGATAAGGGTACAATGGGAAGGTTTTGCTCCATGGGTGGGTAAACATAGGACACGATGGGGTGAAGTGGTCTCTCCTTTAGCCATCTAGCTAGGGGCCCCTCTATGATTACGGTGCTACTTGTGAAGGCTTGTGGCTCTTGGGGGTCCAAGCTATGTGAAGGGGACATTTGTGATTCTTCCTCACCATAGATATGAACTTGGGTTTCCTCAAGGATGGGGATGGGTTCCGGACTAGCATCTACTCCCATGTGGATGGTTGTGGTCTCCTCTCTCAAGGGAATGGGAAGGTCTATTGGGGGTGGGGTGATGATGGTTGGTGCATGGTGTACCCGGGGTGGTGAGTGAGGCCGGACTTGGGTTGGGGTTGGGAGTGGAAGTAGCGGGGGACTAGGTTTGGGTAGGATAGGAGTTGGAAGTGGAAGGTGGGTTGGGCGAGTAACTTTGGATTGGGGAATGGTGGCTGTCACGGGCCTAGGTGGAGGGGTGGACATGGGGTCCACGTGGGTTTGAGTGGTGAGGGTGGAGTGAGCCATGATGCTTCTTCCACCTGGGAGGGGAACTTCTCGGCCTAACCCATGACACTGTGATTCATATTCCTCTTCCCAATCCAGTGGAGCCTCATAGTCTTCAGTTACCTCTTTAAGTTCCTTTTGGAAAGGGGTGGAAGAAGGATTTTTGGAAGTTTGTGGGGTGTGGGTTTGGTGGAGAATTTTGGGTTGGGTGGTGGGGAAAGGAGGAATGGGAGTGCTCCTCGGGTTATGGTTCTCAGGGTAGGAGTGGGAAGGTTGGGGAGTGAAGATCTTCCTGATCTCAATCCTTATCTCTTCCAATAAATCTAGGGGTCCTTTGGGTGGTGGGGTTTGGGTCCTAATAGAGGTTTTGGGTTGACGGGAGGGAAAGGGGGAGTGGGAGTGCTCATTGGGCTATGGGTGCTTGAGATGGAAGAGTGGGAAGGTTTTGGAATGAGGATCTTCCTAAGTTCCACCTTCATCTCTTCCCATGAGTGAATGGGCTCTTGCCTCTCAATCCCCCTCCGAATCTCAAGCTTTCTCCATTCTGTCTCGCCGAAGGGACCAAGGGTCGTCTTGGCGATGCGCACTTTTCTTTCCTCGATCATGTAGTAATGGTGGAAGTATCTATCCATGGAGGTCTCCCATTTCCTATATGTGTGGGGGTTTTGGGACCCATCGAAGCGGGGCAACTCTGGCCCGATAATGAAGTAGTCATCGGGGTGCCTGGTGAGTTAAATGGTTTGGATGCTCGGATGACCTCAATGCAATGTGCCCTAGGACAAGACTTAGTAGAGACAAGTCTAGAACTTGCTCTGATACCAACTGATGTGAAACAACCACGGGGTATGCAACAAGCAAATAGAAACTTAGGACCTATTCCGCAATCACAACCACATAGCAATTCAGTTGGCAGATCGGGCCAATTCGCCGTCGCACACACACGAGCCCTGGGTGACTAAATGATGCTAAGGGGAGGTGATGGATCAAGACCCTTGCTGGTAGAGTGCCAGCAAGGCTAGGGTTGCCCCTCGAAGGTACGAAGCCCACAATTAAGGGGCTGGCTGGGTGCCACTTGGAGCACTAGGTCCCTCTCTCACACACTCCACGGTGACCGCTCGTAAGTGGAGCACGTGGGGTCGGACACTCTCTCGCTTGCTCAACGGAGCGAATTCTACGGATATTAAATGAACAAGCACCAGAAGGAAATGGAGCAAAGGTCAGAGCTCAGCTGGTTGGTTTGAAGAAACCAACCCCGTTCGGAGACGAGGGCGAGCGGGGAAGTGTGGGTTCCCCGCACACTACGCCGGTGTAGCTTGATCCCTGTTTAATAATAACATTCACTACGCCTCACGCAGGAGGGTGGACTTGGGGTGGGGATGATTTGTATTACATGCAAACACTACCTCCACACAGGGAGGGGCGGTGAGCCGGCCAGGCGGGGAGGGGAGATTCGCCGAAAAGCGGGCGGAGAAGCCGACGCCGAATCTGCCGGCTGTCTGCGATGGCTGACTGACAGTCGATGTCAAGGTCGTAGATCTCATTCTGGAATTGTGCTGATGACGAGACCAGTGGCGAACACGTTGTAACTGGAACGGGGATGCCTCAGAATTTTGCTGAATTCTTCTGAAGTAGGTGCTGGTCCGGGAAGAGCTTCGAACAGAGTGACTGAATCTAGACGCAGCAGCTTCCTGTTTCTGACAGCAACTTGCAAAGGTTCCCTCGACAGTTCCCGGACTCCAAATCATGAAACGCTGGAGTTTCTGGAACCGTGGAGAAGCTCTCTTCGCAGCAAAACTGACGGGGAAGCCATCTGATGCCGGAGTGGATGGGGATACTCCGAAGAGTGGAGGTTGGTCGCTGCAGACTGTGGGAGGCAGACCCGTCCAGCCGAGGGAGAAAAAAGAGAACTCTGGCCTCCGGATGCCGAATGCAGTTCTTCTTCTTGGTTCTGGTAGAGGACTGGAGGAGGAAGAAGTTTGTTGAAGGGCTCGTGGTCTGAATCTTCCGCTGTTTGGCGTGGTGCTGCGTCGAACCGGGTTCAGGTACTCTGCAGAGGGAGCCCAGTGTAGCCGGGGAAGAATGGGGCACCACGAACTGTAGCGACGTCGGAATGAGATGATTCCACCTCACTTTGGAAGAAGACTCGCAGACCTTTCTGTCGATGTAGGCCACGCCCCCAGGAGTTCCGAGATGAGGTCGTGGGCGGCACTGCAACAGGCTGCTGATCTGCAGGTCGTGGCTGCACACACAAATTGAAGAGAGAATGGGTGGAGGGGTGGTTCCTTTGGTGAAGGGGAAGGGGATGAGGTTGCTTCGGTGGTGGGGAATGGTTGAGAGGTGGCAAGGGGAGGTGAGGGAGGATGGTAGGGGTGGAGCTAGCAGGGGAGAGGGTGGATGCGCAAGAGGTCTAGCTAGGAGGCGGGGTCTAGCTAGGAGGAGGTGGGGGCGCAAAATGGCCTAGGGAATGGGGGGATGTTCCTTTGATTTGGGTGGAGGGTTAATGGAGGTGTTTAATGGAAGCCTAGGGAAGGGGAGGAGTTGCCTTGGGGAGGGGAAGAGTTGCTTGGGAAGTGGGGATTCCTCTTGGGAAGATGGAAGGTTGTATGGGGAAGGGGGAGGGTTGCTTGGGGAGTGGTGGGAGTAAATGGGGGTTAATGGCCTTGGGAAGGTGAAAGGGTGGGGAGGGCTGATGTGGAGGATGAGGTGGCAAGGGGAGGAGAGAGAGAGCTGGTCGACCTAGAGAGAGAGAGGGGAGAGGAGAGAGAAAGGGTCGCCCCCTTTAGAGAAAGAGAGAAGAGGAGAGAGAGAGAGAGAGAGGTGCACTAATGCTCAAAATTCATTCAAACTTTCATTACTGAACTCAAGTTGAGTTGGGGTCCTATTTATAGGAATCCCAACATTTACAAAAAGTCCCTAGAGAAAGTGCTAAAAGCAAATAAGCAAGGGGGTGGGGAAGGAAGAGGGCGCCCATGGGCCATGCCCATTTAATTGGGCCCATATGACTCCCTAGCCTAACAAACATAGGTAAATAGCATGATGACCTAGGGACATGACTCAAAACAAAGGGGAAATTACATCAAAATGACTCAAGAAAGATATAAAAATACATAGCTGAACTTAGGAAATCAAGCTGAACATAATGGCAATCATCCGGACCCGTGGAGAAGTGGGAAGTGGTAAGCGATGTCCCCATCAGCAATGCCTACACCACCACACGGGAGTAAACTCCCAACCACACACGGGGAACACACCCCTGGTTACACCTAACCACACACGCGGATATACTCCGCACAAATCGACGCACATATGACAACAACACACTCGGAGAACCCTTTCTCCGAACACCCACACAAAGTATTCTCTCGAATGTATATGAATCAAAGACAAATATATGCTATGACCTTCCAAACAAATTCTATAGATGTAAACTAGAAAAATGCATCAAGTATAAGGCTCCCCCTTCTTCAACAAAATCTGTTTCTCCTTGGCTCTTTGATGGATGATCATGATCTTGACATCATCTTCTTCCACTCCTCGAACTGATCCTCTTTTCCTTCAAATCCTAGCTCCAATCAAACCTTCATACATCAGAGAAATGATTAGCCTCATGAACCTCTCTTCTCTCAACCTTGTGACCGCACTTCTCCTTCTTCTTCTGCAAGAGAAAGGAATGCATTAGCTCTTGTTGTTTCTTAGGATGAAAAATACATCACTAATAAGAGGGCAGTAACTAGATGAACGAAAGAGCATTTATATATATGTTGTACCTCTTAGATAATCCATTCACAACCTTGAACAATCTCAAACAAAAGATAGAGAAGTGAAAGATCAAGATAACTCCCTCATGAAATGCTTCTGCAGGATGAATAATGAACTTGAAGCAAGTGTGTAGTAATGCAGCACGAAAAGAGGTTGGATCTTGATTTCAAATGCAGCTTTCAGTTGTATATTATCTTGGGCCTTGATTCAAGCTTCTTCCTTTCGATTTCAGCTTCAGAGCAAGGTGGAAGAGGGCTTGGGAGCTACAACTCCGAACCTGCACACACCAATTAGAATATCTCAACCAACTTCTTAGATCTCACCTCTCTTCTTATTTATTTAATGCCATTAGGGTTTATTTAATTGATTAGGACAGTCAAAGACAGCTTGGGAACCAGATCCACATTTTGTGGAGTGTTTTGTGGAAGTTGGACTCGGATTGAAAGACTTTAGGAGCAAGAAAACGGTGGTCAAAAATGGCGGCTGGAGGTCAAAATTGAAGGGGTCGACCCTAGGGTCGACCCTCAGGCTAACAGAGGCCAAACAGAACTAATATTTGGTTCTGGGTTACAGGGGTCGACCCCAGGGTCGACCCTCGGGCAAACAGAGGCCAAACAGAACTAATATTTGGTTCTGGGTTACAGGGGTCGACTCTCGTGTTTCCAGAACCCAAACAGAACCACATTTGGTTCTGGGTTACAGGGGTCGACCCCTTTCAGCAGGGTTCAAAAATAGTTCTGTTTTGAACAGAACTTTAGAGGGTCGACCCGATGGGTCGACCCCTTCTTGTTTGGGTCTGAAAAAGAGCTAAAGCCTCCATCAAATCAATGAGAAATAATTGATTAAATGTTACCAAAATCCCATGAAGATCAACCATGATTTTTCATCCTAAAAAACATGATAAAGCAAGAGGTTAGATCAAGAGCAAAATATATGGGTCATGCATTAACATATGAAGCTAGTTTTGAGATCGAGACCCAAATGACATGAAATATGATTACAAAATCATTAGCATGAGGCATATAAGAATCCCCATGAAAGATCTGTATGAAAGCACTTGAGAACCCAATTTTCCAACTCAAGATTAGAAGAGTATCACCATGGATTCCAATATAAATTCTTACCTTGAATCCATCACAATGTGGGAAATATTAACCTGCACTTTCTGGGAATTTAGAAGCAAGTTAATATTAAACCAACGAATCTGAAGATCACAACTTCAACCCAATTATCCCACAAACCATTTCAAAGCATTTAAGCCATATGATCAGAAGGACAAGGAACCATCATTCAAACTCATCAAACCACACATCATTACCTTGGGGGCTAACAAAGGTTTTTGCATCTCAATCAATCATTTAGCATTACCATGCATGACATGAGGCTCAATATGACATTTATCCAAGCATGTTTTCCACAATGCAATGTGCTAGCATCAAAGCACATATGAGCCTTATAGAGTCACAAATGCATCGACATGATATCCCAATAAAAGTAGTTTGTGATCATTTCCACAACCATTTAGTTTGTGATCATTTCCATAACCATTTCCACAACCATTTCAAACTTCATACACATGAAGACATGAATAACCATTCACGCACAAGGCCAAGCAACAAAGGCATTTTGTAATCATCAAAATCACATTCACAACAATCTCCCCCATTTTGATGATGACAAAATATTATGCTATAATGCTCTCTCCCCCTTTGACATAATTAGAAATGGGGAGCATGACGGGAATCCAGAATGGCAAGAACCTATGGACAACGGGATTATGAAGAGAACCAATATGCACAATATGCATGAACTAATTGTAGAACTGTTGGATACCAATTGTTGAAATTAGAAATGCAAATGTGGACAATATGGTCATGTAGAATGCAAGATGACAAAATGATATGCAAATGCTCACAAGTTGCAGCAATTGGAAATGGTGTATGGCATGACAATAATGAGCAAGCAAACAAGCACTCAAACACCCATAGAAAGGTATTGACTCATGCAACTCCTGATGAGTTAAGCAGATAAGATCACATGCAAAGCTCCCCCTTAGACAATGACACTTTAGATGATTGGCTTTGATTTTCAAATTTTTAGATTTTTAGTTTTCTTGTGAAATGCATGAAACATGATGTATGAAAATGATGAGACATGAAGTGCATACAATGTAATCAAGCAGATATCTATAGATACATGCAACATAACTCCTTCACAAGAAGTGATACCAATTGATTTACAGTGAGGGGATAGGTGTAGAAAAAGTGTAAGTGAGTCATTAAGTTCAGAATGCTCATGATTACACCTAGAGGATTGTGCAAATAAATAGGAGAAGACATACAGTATGTCAAGCAATTAATCAAATTTTCAAAATACATATCAAATCAAATTACCATGTGCAAGTGAGTAACATGAGAATGAAGTTTAGCCATATGGATAACCAGATTTTCAATTAAACACAATAGTAACGGCACAGACTGCATTTCAATCTGGAGAACAGCGTATTGGAGGCTTCGCTCTTCCTCATCAAATTATCATCAGTAATTTTCACACTGACAATCTGAATTTTTCTAAGAAGGATCATGTTCAAATAATTCCTTTTTACGCAAGGAGACATATGGAGCTCATGCCAGAATCCCCGGTTACTCAGAATATTGAACCTTGTCACCTCATTTGAACAGAGATACTTTAGTCAACACTTTCAGAAATGAACCACATCACGTCTCAGGTGACATGTGCCCAGTTTACTCAGTGAGACTTAGCATTGCTCTGCCTTTCATTTCAACCATATTTTTTTTGTATGTGGAGGCAGACCGCTTTTTCCTCAACTGTCTCTTATCATCCATGCAGCAAGTTGAATTACTTTAGAGTGTTGAAATGAAATTCTTATATCCTTATAAATAACACTCAATTTCACATTAAAGTGCATGAAGTGTACGAATTTGATTTAACATGTATGGAGAAAATTTAACTTAGAATAGGATAGTGTAGCTCCCCCTATGTAAATACAATAAGCATGAAATGCTCCCCTTGAGAGTTTGACATGAAGCACACTTGTTAAGACTCAGATGCAACATTATTTAACAATGGAGTGTTTGGTCTTAGATTCAAAAGAAGGGGTTGAATAGCATATAATAACATGCAAGCATACAATGGAGATATGCATATGCAATGCAAAATGAAAAGATAGGTAATTTCAGTTCTTGAATTGTTGGCCCCAAAGATATGAGACCAATTGTTGGAAGTATTCATTTTGGCATTTATGTAACATGAAATGTTCAAAATGATGCATGCACTATATGTATGCTGACAATGCCAACTATGCAACAAGACACACGATGAGCTTCATCTTCCAAAAGCACTATGTGAATGATATGCAGAAAGTGATATGCAAATATGTAATGTGATGCAAGATTTCAGATTTCACATGACACTCTATATGCACCTAATGCAACTGATGCATGACATGCATTACCAAATGTTAAAATGTGAGGACACAATTTTATTTTGAAAAGAGAATTTAGAAAATTCATGCAAAGCATCAAAATCATCACATGTGAACTTTTCTTGAAAACAATTGTGCTTTTATCCAAAAAGATGAGTGGCACATTGGTAAAGACCATGGAACATTGATCAAATTCAGTCCTCAAAATGTTCAGCCACAGAACAACATCATCATGCTGAGAGAATGGAAAACATCAATCTCAAAATTTTCAGCTTGCAAGACTCCCCCATAATAAATGTATGATTTCAAACAATTCATTTAAGTTCGATGCCATATGCACAGATGATTCATGGTACCGGGCGGAGACACATTCTCACGCATGGTGATAGCTTTCAGATAGGCTTGACCTGCCCTTCCACATGTCACCATTTTATATACCATGTAATCATTGAAATGATGATCAGAAACAGATGTATTCTCATTTGACATCGGGGGTTTAGCAAAAAGCATTCAATGGCTACACTCTCATATATACTACTCAGATGTTTCAATACCATTCAGCCAAGCATTAATCATCCACATTTTCAAAAGCAACCAAAGGGTATTCAAAACTTCAAAATCACTATCTGTCAAGATATGGCATTAACATCAAGACCAAAGAGCTTCAAACAAACACTTTATTTTTTCACCTTTATCTTGAGTTACCTTTATTAACATTCTCAAACTCTTCGCTTTATTTCGCTTGTTGTCATCTTCATCAACAAGCTCCTTTCTTTCTCTCCTGAAAGAAATATAACGATATTAGCCAAAGGAGTTCCATTGACACCCCCAATTCGCATCTTATAGATAGCAGCGTGTAACGATATGAAAATACCAAGAACCCTATGCCAAAACCCTTTCAAAACTCCTCTAGGATAAGAAGAGAAACTCTAAGGGTAATGGGGTAAAAGTTCAAACCAATCGGTCCTCAAGATGGGCATTTTGACACCAACTGAGGAACATGCAAAACTGCCTAAGACAGTTAATCTGAGCCCAGAAATGCCAAACATGAAATAAACTCAATCTAGACACATGGTGATACATTCAAACGTTTGAATTCTTACCATGATTTCAAGGGTTGATGGTCATAATCAAACCTGTAATGTAAAGAGCTCAGTTCCTGTCAATATTAAGCCAATGCATATTGAAGAAACTATCTTCAGGGCTTTTCATCACATATGACTCTCTCTCTCAACCTGCAGTATCAGAAACTCAATTTCATATCAATCTTAGTTCAATACAAGTTATTCACTCAAGCTGACATGAGTTCAAAGTTCAGTTCAGAAATTTCAATTGTAGCCCAATAGTGTAAAGAGTCAAGTCTAAGCACATGAAGAACCCAGGTCTGTCCATGTGTAGTACAGATCAATGCACATGAAGGACCAAGTCTAAGCACAAGTGTAGACAAGGTTGATGCACATAAAACACATAAGACGGCCTCTTCAAACCTGCATATTAGAGACTTAAATTCCAGCAACATGAATTTAGAATTCACACAATCGATGTGCACAAACATGAACAACCAACTTACAAATCAGTGTCAATTCAAGGACAAGCCCATGTTAACCAAGGCATCACACCAGAACTGGTCAAGTCGACTTAAAGCCTTCCTCTTGGCCTCAAGACAATCCTGTAACAAAGTTCTCATTTGGTTGTTTTGGGTACCCAAATCTTCTTGGGTCCCGGATGGTTAGTTGCACCTCTAGAGGGTGCCTTCCACAGTTTTTGGTCATACATATCATCAAAATGCATTAAGGAGTAATCATGCATGGTATGCCCAGACTCACCACAATAATGACAATGACCAAAAGACTTCAGATTTCTCTTGTAAGAATGAGCATGGAATTTTTGTGGGTTTGAAGAAATGTTCTCATTTTTCAAACTAAAGCAATTGTTCATCCTGTGACCGAACCTTCTACAATGAAAATAGTTCAATTGATCAAATCTTTCAAATGGTCTTCTTGCATGAACATAAGAGTTATCAAAAGTTCCTTTTGTGTTCAAAAACTTTCTTGGCTTTGTGAAGTCATTCATTTTCTTGCATGCTTCTAGATCTTCAGATTTCATCAAAAAGTAATCATGCATCATATGACCATGTTCACCACAATAAAAATATGAGATTTTCCTTGTGGATGCATGTGTGTGTGCAACATGATTTTTCATGGCATTCATCGTGACACCAACAACATTTTTAGCCTTTTGATGCAAGTTTTGTTTCTTTTTCAGACATTCATTTGATCTCTTCGTTGTTTGAGGAGCAGATTGATTTGGAGGCCCATTTGATGTGCTGGCTATATTTGAACTATGGACAAAGGATGTATAGACTTTGTTTTCAAAATTCTTTTTGTTCACAGGATTATAGCCCAGCCCCTCTCTTTGGAAATTCACCTTAGTCCCCAATATCTTGTTCAGATTTTCTTCCCCATTCACAAACTTACACAAAGAAGTATTCAGATCAAGAATTTCCTTTTCAAGTGATGAAATATGCAATTCATAGGAAATGATCTCATTGTCACAGGAAATGACTTTTTTATTCAATTGGACATTGATGGTTTTGTAGCTCTCCATCATTTGTTCAAGCACATGCATCTTGTCAGATTCATCAACAATCACAGATTTCCCTTTTTTAAGTTTTTCAAGATTTTACAATCTACTTTCAAGCAGGGAGATCTGAATTAGCATCACACTATTCTCCTTTTTAAGTTCTTCATTTTCATTTGTAAGTTTATCATTCATAATCAATTCATTGCAAATATCTTGATCAAGAGAGTTTGATTCTATTTTGTTTCTTAAATCTTTTTCAGTTTTCTCCAATTGATTGATTTTGTTCTTGATGGCAACATTCTCATTTCTCAAACAGGCAATGGTTTCTTTGTGACATTCAACATCATGCTCTAAAAGTTCATTCAAGTTGTTAAGCTCAGAACACTTATCACAAGGTCTATTTTCATGGAGCATATTTTCATATTTCTTTTTCAATTTTCTGTTTTCCGACTTGACTTTCTTATATTATTTTTCTAACTCATCATAAGCATCAACAAGATCATCAAAAGTAAATTCTTCAGAATCTGAATTTACCTCTTCTGCATTTTCGTCACTTTGTTGATCAGCATCATCCGCCATGAGATATTTTAGCCTTTCCTTCTCTTGAGCTTTGATCAACCGGTCCATAAGCTCCTTTGCCGTCCTACAAGAAGACACAAATAGATACTTGTTAGTACTTACAGAAGCTTTCAATAGACTCAAAGCAGTAACATTATCATGATGCATCATTTTATCCTAATTAGACCACTTGGTCTCATCTAGAGGTAATATGTGAGGACCATGAGAAATCAATTTCCAAAGACTAGGATTAATAGCATTAATCACCACACACAGTTTGCCTAGCCATGAATTGAAATCCGAACCAGTGAAGATTGGTAGACAATTCATTGAGATATGTTCAGAAAAATTCATGATTGTAGAATGCACTAGGATCACTCTGTAGATCGCAAGATCCAGGGACAACAGAGCCTCGCTCTGATACCAATTGTTGGGGCCCGTAGTGCAGGAACACGGATCTAGAGGGGGGGTGAATAGATCCTTTTACTAAAAACTATGTCCAATTAAAAACACAACTAGCACACAGCGGAATATACAAGATTGAGTAATTTAATCTAAACAGGTTTAAACTAGATTCACTCAATCTCACCGAGCTCACACGATTGCACAAACAGAAAGGATAGAGAACACACAATCACAAGAATCAAACTAAAAGACACGGGGATTTTTAAGGTGGTTCAGGACCACGACGGGCTCCCTACGTCCACCCCTCACCAAACCAGTGAGGCTTCACTACATGCTACAAAATGTAGCAACACGAGGATGAACCCCAACACACACACGCTGCTTTCACAGCAAAACATACACATGAGGCCTTGCCTCAAACTGCTGCTACAGCAGCACACACACACACACCGTTGGGGAACACACCCCGAACAAAATACCTCACACGGAGACACAGCTCCGTCCACACGCACGTAGAGCAATGCCTACACCACCACACGGGAGTAAACTCCCAACCACACACGGGGAACACACCCCTGGTTACACACAGCCACATACGCGGATATACTCCGCACAAATCGACGCACATATGACAACACACACACTCGGAGAACCCTTTCTCCGAACACCCACACAAAGTATTCTCTCGAATGTATATGAATCAAAGACAAATATATGCTATGACCTTCCAAACAAATTCTATAGATGTAAACTAGAAAAATGCATCAAGTATAAGGCTCCCCCTTCTTCACCAAAATCTGTTTCTCCTTGGCTCTTTGACAGATGATCATGATCTTGACATCATCTTCTTCCACTCCTCGAACTGATCCTCTTTTCCTTCAAATCCTAGCTCCAATCAAACCTTCATACATCAGAGAAATGATTAGCCTCATGAACCTCTCTTCTCTCAACCTTGTGACCGCACTTCTCCTTCTTCTTCTACAAGAGAAAGGAATGCATTAGCTCTTGTTGTTTCTTAGGATGAAAAATACAGCACTAATAAGAGGGCAGTAACTAGATGAACGAAAGAGCATTTATATATATGTTGCACCTCTTAGATAATCCATTCACAACCTTGAACAATATCAAATAAAAGATACATAAGTGAAAGATCAAGATAACTCCCTCATGAAATGCTTATGCAGGATGAAGAATGAACTTGAAGCAAGTGTGTAGTAATGCAGCACGAACAGAGGTTGGATCTTGATTTCAGATGCAGCTTTCAGTTGTATATGATCTTGGACCTTGATTCAAGCTTCTTCCTTTCGATTTCAGCTTCAGAGCAAGGTGGAAGAGGGCTTGGGAGCTACAACTCCGAACCTGCACACACCAATTAGAATATCTCAACCAACTTCTTAGATCTCACCTCTCTTCTTATTTATTTAATGCCACTAGGGTTTATTTAATTGATTAGGACAGTCAAAGACAGCTTGGGAACCAGATCCACATTTTGTGGAGTGTTTTGTGGAAGTTGGACTCGGATTGGAAGACTTTAGGAGCAAGAAAACGGTGGTCAAAAATGGCGGCTGGAGGTCGGAACTGAAGGGGTCGACCCTAGGGTCGACCCTCGGGCAAACAGAGGCCAAACAGAACTAATATTTGGTTCTGGGTTACAGGGGTCGACCCCAGGGTAGACCCTCGGGCAAACAGAGGCCAAACAGAACTAATATTTGGTTCTGGGTTACAGGGGTCGACCCCAGGGTCGACCCTCATGTTTCCAGAACCCAAACAGAACCACATTTGGTTCTGGGTTACAGGGGTCGACCTCAGGGTCGACCACTTTCAGCAGGGTTCAAAAATAGTTCTATTTTGAACAGAACTTTAGAGGGTCGACCCGATGGGTCGACCCCTTCTTGTTTGGGTCTGAAAAAGAGCTAAAACCTCCATCAAATCAATGGGAAACAATTGATTAAATGTTACCAAAATCCCATGAAGATCAACCATGATTTTTCATCCTGAAAAACATGATAAAGCAAGAGGTTAGATCAAGATCAAAATATATGGGTCATGCATTAACATATGAAGCTAGTTTTGAGACCGAGACCCAAATGACATGAAATATGATTACGAAATCATTAGCATGAGGCATATAGGAATCCCGATGAAAGATCTGTATGAAAGCACTAGAGAACCCAATTTTCCAACTCAAGATTAGAAGAGTATGACCATGGATTCCAATATAAATTCTTACCTTGAATCCATCACAATGTGGGAAATATTAACCTGCACTTTCTGGGAATTTAGAAGCAAGTTAATATTAAACCAACGAATCTGAAGATCCCAACTTCAACCCAATTCTCCCACAAACCATTTCAAAGCATTTAAGCCATATGATCAGAAGGACAAGGAACCATCATTTAAACTCATCAAACCACACATCATTACCTTGGGGGCTAGCAAAGGTTTTTGCATCTCAATCAATCATTTAGCATTACCATGCATGACATGTGGCTCAATATGACATTTATCCAAGCATATTTTTCACAATGCAATGTGCTAGCATCAAAGCACATATGAGCCTTATAGAGTCACAAATGCATCGACATGATATCCCAATAAAAGTAGTTTGTGATCATTTCCACAACCATTTAGTTTGTGATCATTTCCATAACTATTTCCACAACCATTTCAAACTTCATACACATGAAGACATGAATAACCATTCACGCACAAGGCCAAGCAACAAAGGCATTTTGTAATCATCAAAATCACATTCACAACAGTAAGAAATGAGCACACATGCCCAGTAGGTATCTTCGTATAAATATGAATGCAATGTTTAAGTAATTCACATTTTAGCTCTAGGGTAAAGATATATCATGAAAATATGATGAAACACGTGAATAAACCAAAGTAACAAGATATGATCAAGGTGAGATACGAGAATTCTTATAGACTAGCAATATGATTAAGCAAGAATATAACAAGAATGTAAGTTTGGCCTTTCATGAACAAGAATGTACCTTTTCATAACCATAGAGGCTATGTACTAGAAAGTCATGTAATGAGAATGCACTAGCAAGCATATAATTTTACAAGATTGCCTCGTCGATCTTCACTCGTTTATAAAAAAAGTACTCCAAGCGCAATACGACACTAGTGTTCATCATACCCCATGATTTATAGTATGTTTCTGGCTATCTATCGAGGGGACTAGAGTGGAGCCCTTGGATACTGTCTGTGCCCGCTCTTGCATCTTCAAGTTATAAATCAAGCTACTTCCACGAGAATATAAATATGGCCAATAATGTAACAAGTTCAAACTATGGTTCCATGATAACAAATATCAAGGTAAGAATTCTTCAATTAAGAATATAAGAGTTCAAAATTGATTTATAACAAGGTTATGCCATAAAGAAAAAAATACGGCAACATAATGACATATTCTTTAAATTCCATAATTCATTAGGTAGCTTTTTGAAACAAAGTGTTAAGTTCTAGATAATCAATAGACCATCTAGGATCATAGGAAAATCAACCCTTGGGTTAAACCTTGGGTTAATCAAGACTTAGGTATAAAAAGGTCATATCAGGGCCGTTTTATGGAAATAATGGTCGTTTACTAGACCGTATGTGGATCTATGCGGTCATGACTAGACCGTTTAATAACAGAACCGAATGAACTGGAACCATGCAGTCAAGGCAGGGCCGCTAGGCATCCTTGGCGGTCAGGTAAATGGCCGCTAGGTCCCTCTGGCGGTCGTCCATAGGGCCGCTAAGGTCCAGAACACAAAACACCGGTTAAGTGCTTTCTAAACAATTGAGTTTTGAGGGTACAACCAGCTCGACGTCCTAGTGGGAATCTCAGGCTCGCGGAGTCTTATGGAGGCCTTGAAACAAGATCACCTAGTCCGGTGGAAGGAATATCCAACAGAGAGGACCACAAGTCCAAGATTATGTGCTTAATGTGCGAAGTGTATCTAATGACATCGTACCAGAATATATGCCATGTACTTAAGAAAAGACTCAAGGTAAGTGTGAGATCACGAAAGACATCGATCAAAATATCACTATAAAGTCCATGAATCTTATAAAATTATGATCATTAATACAAGAATATAGGGTTTTGGCATAAAAGTAACATAAGTTAAAATAAGTCCAAAGTGTATATATAAAAACACATGAAATCTACTAGGATGATTAATTTACAAAACCAAGTGTATGAATATAATACTTAAAACAGGAGTAAGAACTACTTAGCTAGGCTTAACATATGATAATTAGAGCTGTTCTGCATTATGTTTCGTGTTAACAATAATACAGAATTCAGAAAATGAAAGCGGTCTCAGGATGACCGTTTCATAGGCGCTAGCGGTCTGTCGTAGGATCGCTAAAGGACTCAGGCGGTCTCAAGAAGACCGTTTCTTCCTGTCTACTATAAACAGCTATAAAACTGAAATATATGCTAATCTAAGGTAGATAGATACTTAGTAAAATGTGCCAACAGGTAAATAAGGCCTGATGACATCATATTAAGACATGGAGATGCATGAGTAGTCATGATTTATTATTTTCATTATTAAAGGTAGGAACTATGCATGCTGTGTTAACCCTATATGTGTAGTCATAATAAAATATCAAATTCGTCATGTATAATCAATGACAACAGGAGGTAATAGTGGACTTTTATTCTTAACACAAGAATTTAGCCTTTTCATGAGATAACCTACCTTTCATTTGTTCCCTAGACTTTGGATTTCTAACAAGAAGTAGATCCTAGTTCCTGCACGTCCTGTGCCAAACCAGCGACTTCCCGTCCCTCTATCTTCCGATCCTCTTGACCTAAGTCCATGAAAATTAGAGGGTAGGTAGAAGATACGAAGAGGAACAGAAAGTTCTAAAAAATCAGCTCCTAAATACCTCGATTAGGGCTTCTACATTCCTGATCTTCACTAGACCGTCGCACTGGTTCCTGCGCAGTCTGTTGCGAATCAGCAACTTGCAGTGGCTCTAACTCTCCAACGGCTGAGTCTTCTAGCACGAAATTTTAAGGGTAGTTAGATAAATCTAAGAAGAACATAAAGTCCTAAAGAAATACCCTGATAAGATGTCTCCTTACCTTCGAAATACGTGAGGCAACATTAGGGTTTGCATGTGTCGAAGTTAAGATATGTTTATAGGATTCACCTACGGTTTAAGGGATTAGATCGAACCTAGAGTCATAAATTGGAGTAGAGTTAATCCCTAGAGAGCTCTAGAGAGTCTTCCACCCCAGGTAGCTTCGATCCATGGTGATTTGATCGTCAAAGATCCCAGCTTTTCACGTTTTCCTCCATTCACAGAACTTTGGTTGCTTAGCGGTCATAGCAGGACCGCTAGGGTGGGTCTTGCGGTCGCGTGATAGACCGCCAGGCTTCAAAGGATCTAAAAATTTTGAAGTTTCGTATTATCTCTCATTTATCCCCTAATTGCTGTATATATCCCATTTTAAATCCGTAAATTACCTAATTTACGTTTCTATTGATGGGCTTAGGTTTAAAAGTCTTGGAAATCGGTCTCTAGGCCTATTTTGAGTTGGACTTAGCCCTTTGGTAAATATAGGGCCTTTAAATGGATTTAATAAATCTCTATTTCTCTTTAATTGTTCATTAAGCCTTTATAAATGTCTAATAATTATACTTTTAATTCAAGAAAATTCTTAAAAAATTCTCAAATGTTACATGCTCCCCCACTTAAAAGGAATTTAGTCCCCAAATTCATCGTAATAAGATTTGCTTAGGAGAGTGTACTTACTTCAAAATATTTTCAAAAATCTTTTGCGCATGACTTCTTCGGTTTCCCATGCTACTTCGTGTGGCCAAGATTTGCTCCATTGGACTTTGACTATGGGAATAGTTTTATTCCGGAGTTGACGTACTTCCCGTTCAATTATTTTAATTGGCTTTTGCTCATACGTCAAATCCTTTTTAATCTCCAGGTTTTCATAAGTTTTGACATGGAATGGATCGGAGACGTACATTTTGAGCGTTGAGACGTGAAATACATCATGAACTCTGATTCGCACAAAACTCATCGTTTAAAAGCCATGCCACAATTTAAAAAATAACCGAACTCACTTACTAAAAAGATATAAAATCTAAGTAGAGTGGTAAGAACGGGTCGATCCCACGGAAAGGAAATATTTCTTTTAAATAAGTTGGAAAAATTCTTATGTTTTGAAAATCGAACTTTTGAGTGAGTTTAAACTAAAGGAGAATAAAATTACATGAACTAAAACTAAAAATAAAACTATCTAAAGAATTTGAGAGGGTTAAGAGGAGAATTTGGAAGGAGATAGAAAGAGAAAATAAAAGAATAATTGCATAAAATCAACTTTTATTACTAAGAGAAGAGTACACCATTTATGAAAGCTAAAAATTACAACTTGAATAAGCTAAGAGAAAAAGGAGGAAATGAGCAAAGATAATGAAGAATAGCGCCAGCAAATCGCCGTGCCGAGCCTTTGAGGAGACCGCCCCGCCGTGGAGATAGACAACACCTTTAGAGCACCGAAGTAGAAAATCCACCTTAGGGATGTTTAGATGAAAATAGCGGAGGGAGATATAGATAGAAGAGAAGGAAGGGAGTTTAAAACTAGTAAAATAGACATAATAAAAATAGAGCGAGATTAGACGTGAAATAACTTTAAAACCAGAGAGAATTAGAAGTGGTAGAGGAGAAAGTTAAAGATCAGAGGAAGAGGAAGAAGTTTTGTGAAGAGTGCAGGGGAGCAGAAGATCAGAAGATAGTGAAAACTGGGGAAGAACAAAAGTGTGCTGCGCGGATGAACAGTAACTACACCAAAAACTGAACTCTAGAAAACTAAAAATAACTTAAAAATGAAAAGGAATTAGATGAAGAGGAAGAAGAAGAAAATCTATATCTAAGAAATATAAATAACTATCATGAAGAGACAAAGGTGAAAAGAGGAGTAGACGGTCATGAAAATTGGGGAAGAACAAAATGTAGATCCACGGGTGAACAGTAAAAACACAGGATAGTTCCTTGAAAAAGAGATTATAACTTGAAAGCGATAGAGAATTGGTGGAAGACAAAGAAGGAAAAAATAAATAGCACTTAAAAATAAAGAAGTTTACTGAAGACAAGAAATTGAAAAGAAGAACAAAACATCACGTAAAGAGGCTAAGAAAGGGCTAAAATCTCAAAAACACTCACAATAACAACAACAAAATCCACAAACCAAAACTCTGAAAAACTCCCTCTCATAACCCCTCCAAAGAGCCCCCTTTTATAGGGCTAAGATGTAATGCCCCAGGTTTTTTTTCGAATCTTTTAGTGGGTCTCGGAGTGTATTTTGTGCTTTACATGTGTTTTTCCCTGATGTGCCTTCGGAACTCTGGGCAGGGCGAACCGTGACGTTCTTTGACTCCGGGACAGTACCACTGCGTTGTGTTCCTTCCGAGGATCGCGGAGGTAATTTTTCGTAATTTTCTGAATTTCTACAATTTTTGCATTTTTCTATATATATTAACCCTTTTCTCTGTCCCCCTCTCATTCTCTCTTTCTCACGCTCTCTCATCTCTTTCTCTCCCCCTCTCCCCGGGTGGCTGATGGTGGCGGAGGATGGCGAGGCGGCGATGGCGGGAGGCGAGGAACGGGGAACGGGTCGAGGATCGAGGGCCGGTGGCGCGTGGAAGCTCGGCCGCGTGTTCGTGGAGTGGCGAGGGTTTCACGGTGTTTTCTTCGTGGATCGACGAGCTCGGGGCGCGAAATCTTCGGTGGAGGTACGTAGGGAGATGGACCCCCAGCTCGTGCTCTTTCTTTTTCGTGAGTTTCGTAGGCCATGGTGAGCCGAGCGGGCTAATCGGGGTGATTTGGGGAAAATTCCATGTTTTAGGGCTTGTGGGCCGATCTCCCATTTCATTGCGTTTTTGGCCGATCCGAGGCCTTAGATGCATGCTAGGGGCTATTTGGGGGCTTCCCCCTTGTTTTCCCCCTCTCCCATGGAGGTTTGGGGGCGTGGGACATTTTTCGGGTCGTTTCCCGCCGTTTCGCTCTCGGACGGGTGTGACGGTCCTTCCAGTGACCGTCATAGCCTGTGACGCCCCAGGGTGGGTGCATCATAGGGCCCGTTTAGCCAACTTGTGGTCTATGGGTGTGACGGTCCCACGATATACCGCCATGGCACTGTGACGCGCCTGGGTTGGACCGTCAGGGACGATCTGACCGTTGGCTTTCGGTCGTTGGTTTTGACCGTTCGGGGTCTAGGCCTGTGACGTACCAAGGCTGACGTGTCATAGCCTTGTAACGCCCCTATGTGGGTACGTCAGAGCGGACGTGTTCCCACCTTGTAACGCACCAGAGTTGGTCCGTTACAGCCTGTGACGCACCAAGCGGGATGCGTCATAGTTGGTTCCATCTTGTCTTGTGACGCATCAGGGCTGGCGCGCCACAGACTGTGACGCTGACGCGTCAGAGACTGTGACGCACCAGGGTAGGCGCGTCACACCCAACTTTGCACCGAGCGTCTGACGGCCTTTTGTTGGTGCGTCAGAATGGTTGTGACGGTCGAGGCTTGAACCGTTACAGACTGTGACGGCCCAAGGTTAGACCGTCAGGCTCTGTGTGGTGCCGGGATGAGTTTTCGTGTTCTCCGTGATCGTTTCGCGTTGTGTCGGTCCCTAGTCAACCTGGTCGTGACCCAGTGGTCGACCTACGGTCTTGTGAGTGCCCCAGACACCAGTGGGATTCTGTGTCCGTGTTTTGAGGGTGTCAAGAGGACCGTGCTACCTCGTTTAGCATGCCCGTGGGTTTGAGAGTCCGGGTGACTTCTCGCGTGTCGGGCTTTCATGTTACGCTAGACCGAGTCACCATGTGACGGTGGGGGTGCGGTGGGGTCTCCCCCGCATGCCATGAGTTTTCCTGGAAGATGATTCCCGAGTGGGCAATTGTGGACGTCAAAAAATGTCGATGAGGATCATGCGGCATGCACGTCTCGACACTCGAGAGTGAGCCGAAGATGAAAATGCCGAATAAACCTCATGCCTCGCCCCATCAGGATGAGAACTTGCTTGGTAGTCCGCTACCCGTTAAGGAAGCCCCCAAGGCGAAAGATACGGCTACAACTCTCCGACCGGCCATGCCGAGAGCTGAATCAGAGAAAAGTCAGGAACTCCGACACAGTCTCGGGATGCACCGAAAGTCACGCAAAGTCTGGGGCCTAGCCCCAGAGGCTGCAAACGGAATATTATGGAGTCCATACATTTCAACTAGAACATTCCGGGAACGCCAACATTCGAATAAATGGCTGTGACTTCGAAAAGAATCCATTTGATGCTTAAAACGGCACGGAAGGGCCTTAAACCGGCGTGCTCTAAACCGGCGCGCCCCTTCAACATCCTAATCCGGCGCCCCTAAAATCGGCGCGCCCCATTTCCCATTTGCCCTTGCTGTTGCCTAAATACGGCGCCCCTCTTGCAAAGCTCTAATCCGGCGTGCACAACCCCGCTCCGTTTTACCTCCGAGGCGTCCCATCATGCATCGATCCCCTGTTTTCGGGTGTAAACAGAGGAAACTTACCTGAAGTGGGTGAGCAGCCTGCTCCTGACCGACGTGCAATCGCCTGAGCCCTTGCAGCTCCAAGGAATGGAGGGCTTCGAGCTCCGCACCGAATGTCGCTTCTCCGTCGATCACCGTCGGCCAATCCCGTGGAGGCAACTTCCCTACTCTACTGCTTCCCCTATCCGCAGGCCACTCAAGATCTTCGAGGAGGAGAAGGTGAAGAAGAAAGAGAAGGGAGGACCGCTCCCATCCTTAATCTTATAAAAGGGAGGCACACTCTGCCGGAGGAAGAGACGGGTTCGTTCAACAGAGAGGTTGGTTCGCTCGGCTAAAAGCTAGCAAAGAGAAGAAGAGAAAGAGAGAGGAAGCCCCGTCCTTGCGCCTGCTAGGTGAATAAAAAGAGAGATTGACCGTGAGAGAAGAGAGGTGAGCTCGGAGGGGGAGGAGCTTGTGCTCCGTTCCCCCCCTCCCCCACAGATGTATTTCTTTCCTCTTTCTCTGATGTGTTTTCCTTGCTTTGGGGTAAATCTCCCCTCCCGTATCTCTTTTCCCCCTTTTCTTTGGGGATGAATAAAAAGAATGCTTTTCTTTGTGGGCATGAGTGGTGTTCTGTCGCTTTGATCTCTCCCTCTTTATCTCGGTTTTCTTCTCATCCAGGGGCCTTTAGAAGTCTGCCTCTCCGTGGCATGACCTTCTAAGGAGCCCATAGATGGATGAACATTTACGGCACTCCTGTGGCATACATTTGTCCCGCCTTAAGAAATTATTACCCGTGAGTCGCGAGAGTTCTTGAAGGCTAGTCCTCGAGCTCCTCCACACTGACACGAGGGTTAATGGACTGCCGTGAGGTCTGCATTGTGAGGTTCACCCCGGAGCAATCCGTTTGGCGTTCCCCCCTTTTTTCTCTAGCAAACTTCAGTCCGGGGGAAGTGTTGCCCGATTTTTGCCAGAACCTAGAACAAGAGGAACAAGACCACATAAGAAAGAATAAATGAAGCTTCTTCAGACTAAATCAACCACACTCAGAAAACCCCCTCCAGAAATCAAACACAAACCGAACTACCCTGCACAACAAACACTTCTAATAAAACATTTTGATTTTCATGCCAATTCACCTTAACAAATGATCAAACACTTAAACTCCATCTCCACGAACTTAATCCACCAATTCGGTGGACAAACCAATCAACAAATTAACTCGCAGTTGAAAGAAAGAAGAAACAGAGCCAACAAGAATGAAATAAAACCTCATAGAAGCCATCCCGGCGTGCTCCTAATCCGGCATGGGCTAATCCAACGCGGTACCCCTTCGCGCCGGTTTAGCTTCACACTCAAAACCATCTCAAAATCCTTGGAATGAATAGTGCTTATTCCGGCGCGCCATACTGTTCATTGCCCTTAATCCGGCGCGCCCCATTTCTTCTTGGTCCTAAACCAGCGTGCCCCGACTTGCCACCTTAAACCGGCGCGCCTCCTCCCTTGGCCTTAAACCGGCGCCCCCCCTTCTTGTGGCTAAACCGGCGCGCCCTCCTTTTGATGCTAATCCGGTGTGCCTCATAAAAGGACAATTAACCAAATAAAAGCAAACAGAAGGCTTGAGGTTAGTAGAAAGAAAAGAAAGCATATAAACCATTTCTGTAAGAACAAACCATATAATTTAACAATTGGAACAATGATAATAAAAAAATGTTATAACCAAGTCAGCCCACCCCAAGTCATGGTACAAAGATAATATCGCCTCTATTGTAATCAAAATTTTGTTCCGGGGGCTCCGCCCCCCCGGAAACCCCCACAAGGGGCGCTGCCCCCTTGACCCCCACGACCTGATCGGACAGGTCGAACCCCGCGACCTGACCGCGCAGGTCCATCCGCGTGCGAGGGCGTAGGTTGGCGAGTTCGGGCTTCACACTAAACAACCTGTTCCCCAGGACTGTGCGTGAAGAGAAAAGTAATGATGCCCCGTGATATCGGACGTGGGCCTCGGAATCCTCGACATGGTTATGATCCGGGCACCTTTTGGGCCGATAGTTCATCAGCTTGACCCACTTCTTCCGGGATCCGATCCCGTAATCCCATTAAACTTGCCGTACTCGCGGCAGACATTCGTACGGTTTATCATCATTTTCGATGCTTCAAATGCGGGCTCTCGTCCGAACAATGAATGGTCCATTAGTGACCGACACATATATATACCGAGATCTAATCCTGCACTCGCATTAAACTTTCCATACTCACGGTAGACATGTATGCGGTTTTGTCACTATCTTTTGTGCCACAAACACGGACCTTCGTCCAAACATAAAGTGGCCCATGAGTGGCCGACATAGTCTGAACGTTCACGTCCCGATACGGGTTTCTAGCATAGTTCGTCTTTCACTATCCTCCTGCATTATTAGTATTCTCTTTAGGCCGTAGGGCCCTTATTCCTGGCAATTAATCAAGGGTGTTCCCTTCTCCGAGGGGATGTAAATAACGCCATGGCCTTTATGGCATGGCGGGTTTTGGTCCCGACACGAACCACACAATCGTCTGATTAGTCAGATCGAGCGCACAATAAATTATCACTTTGTGACTGGCACGCCCACGCACTTAATAAACTCAATAAGCAAATAAACAATGATCTAAATAAAAAGTGCGTCCACAAGTCTGGCACGCCCGGTGGGACCGAAATCACCCTTCATCTCTTTACCGGGACTAAAGGCCCTACGGCCCCTTTCTTGTGATACTAATTGTTTGATTTGCAAATGCCGGTTACATTTCGGACACCAGGATGGCCCCCACGTTTGGTCAACAGGCTGTCGAGAGCCATGTTCGGAACGGCTACTTGGCCGTCCCCCTCAGCTTCGGGAGCTTCCCTCTCATGGTAGGCTTCCCCAACTTCCTCGGGGTAGCCTTCACGACCCTACTGGACGTGGAAGCATCTGACAGGACTGAAAGCAATGCTCCCATCCAGGGGGGCGCCAAAGCTGCTGCCGGCCGATCAATGGCCGAGACTTCCAAGACCGTCCCGACAGGGACGCTGAGCTGCAACGTGCACCACATGCACCAAACTGCCGGCCCTTCTCACCCAGGGTTGGCCTCTCACCAGAGGAGGCTCCGGAGGAGCCATGCCACGACATCACCCTGTGGACGCACTTTTTGCTCGGCGCCATGGGAAGGTGTACGGCTGGGGCCAGAAAGTGTGTCGCTGAGGGCCAAAGGGCGTACCGGCCAAGGGCCAACGGGGCGTGCCGCTGAAGCCCATTGGGGCATGCCGCTGAAGGCCATTGGGGGCGTGCCGCTGAAGGCCTTGGGGTGTGCCGTTGAAGGCCATTGGGGGCGTGCCGCTGAAGCCCATTGGGGCGTGCCGCTGAAGGCCATTGGGGGCGTGCCGCTGAAGGCCTTGGGGCGTGCCGTTGAAGGCCATTGGGGGCGTGCCGCTAAAGGCCTTGGGGCGTGCCGCTGAAGGCCATTGGGGGCGTGCCGCTGAAGCCCATTGGGGGCGTGCCGCTGAAGGCCTTGGGGCGTGCCGTTGAAGGCCATTGGGGGCGTGCCGCTGAAGGCCTTGGGGCGTGCTGTTGAAGGCCAAAATTGGGCGTGTTTCTGACCCCGTTCTGAGCCCGTTATGGACACGAGTCGTGGCCTGTTTGGCTCTTCTCGAGGCTCACGGATTGTGGGCCTTTTTGTGCTTGGTTTCTCTTCACTGTCGTGACTCCTGGAGGCGACTTCACGACAATCTCTCCCGGGGCTTATTTACTCGGGCCGTTGTTGATACTGGGCCGAGTAGGATATCATGGGTGTGCAATTTTGGTGTCCACAAATGCCCCCCACCCGCGGGTAGCGCGGGCGAAGGATGAGCCGGGCGGTGCCCGTGGGTGTACTTGCCTCTTTTATTTTCGTCGATACCGACGGGGAGTCGGGGGCTGACCTGGTTTTGATGGAAATCAAGCTAGCTGCCGCCAAAGCCGATCGATGAAGCTGCTGGGCTAGAGATTAACGCGCTACCTTTGGGTAGCGCGACCTTAAGAAAGCTCTAGGTTTACCTAGCGCGATCTCAGGCAGAAGGTCGACTGCAGACGCCCCAACTACCCAGCACTTGGGACTTGCAATGGCTTCAATGTTCGCTGTTTCCCACTATTGTAATTAATGTTTTAGTGTCGTTTAAGCTTCCCCTTCCCCCTATATATGTACCCCATCTCGTTTGATTAAGGATATATGGAATAGAAATGATTTGAGAAAATGAGTGAGTATAGCATGGCTATATCTCTTATCTTCCCCCCCCAATCTTTAGAATCCCTCCCTCCTCCCCTCTACGGGTGCGATGCCCATGTTCTTCTTCTAATCCTCCCTTTTCCCCTTCACGGAGGTCGTTCGAAGCTCCGGGTGCATCGGCTTTGAGAAGAGGCCGGGTGTGAGGCCCCATTCGGGCTCCGTTCTTCCTCCACCGACGATCGACGTCCTCCACCACCGCCAACAACGTGGCTATGATCAAGACGGAGTTTGGTTGCACCGGTCCTGCGATGGGATCGGGTGTGATGCCCCAGCCAACACCCTACTAGTCCTAGCTCGCCCTGCCATGCCCCTTTCTCCCTCGTCACCCACCCCCGCTCCCACATTCACCAAGTTATCCTAGCTAGCAATAGGTTAGTTTAATCGATGTTTAGGGCCCCCATGTTTTGTTTAAAATCCCCCCCCCCCGTGTCATATCCACTCTCCTATGTGCCCTCCCCTCGTGAATCACTCCCCCGAAGTCATCCACGAGCGCCCCTAAGTCCAACTTCATCGTCCGGCTGCTGTCTGAGAAGGCGCCATATCGTCCTAGCGCGATCTTCATTAAGGCGCTAGGAACCTATAGCGCGACAATGATCTGAAGGTTGAAGAAGGCCACCCCCTCCCAATCTCGTTTCACATCAAATGGTATCAGAGCTTAGGGAACCAGACTGTTCTCACAGACTGGGATCTTGAGCTTCTAGGTTCGAGGACGAACCTTCCAAAGTGGAGGGGTTTGATGGAAATCAAGCTAGCTGCCGCCAAAGCCGATCGATGAAGCTGCTGGGCTGGAGATTAACGCGCTACCTTTGGGTAGCGCGACCTTAAGAAAGCGCTAGGTTTACCTAGCGCGATCTCAGGCAGAAGGTCGACTGCAGACGCCCCAACTACCCAGCACTTGGGACTTGCAATGGCTTCAATGTTCGCTGTTTCCCACTGTTGTAATTAATGTTTTAGTGTCGTTTAAGCTTCCCCTTCCCCCTATATATGTACCCCATCTCGTTTGATTAAGGATATATGGAATAGAAATGATTTGAGAAAATGAGTGAGTATAGCATGGCTATATCTCTTATCTTCCCCCCCCAATCTTTGGAATCCCTCCCTCCTCCCCTCTACGGGTGCGATGCCCATGTTCTTCTTCTAATCCTCCCTTTTCCCCTTCACGGAGGTCGTTCGAAGCTCCGGGTGCATCGGCTTTGAGAAGAGGCCGGGTGTGAGGCCCCATTCGGGCTCCGTTCTTCCTCCACCGACGATCGACGTCCTCCACCACCGCCAACGATGTGGCTATGATCAAGACGGAGTTTGGTTGCACCGGTCCTGCGATGGGATCGGGTGTGATGCCCCAGCCAACACCCTACTAGTCCTAGCTCGCCCTGCCATGCCCCTTTCTCCCTCGTCACCCACCCCCGCTCCCACATTCACCAAGTTATCCTAGCTAGCAATAGGTTAGTTTAATCGATGTTTAGGGCCCCCATGTTTTGTTTAAAATCCCCCCCCGTGTCATATCCACTCTCCTATGTGCCCTCCCCTCGTGAATCACTCCCCCGAAGTCATCCACGAGCGCCCCTAAGTCCAACTTCATCGTCCGGCTGCTGTCTGAGAAGGCGCCATATCGTCCTAGCGCGATCTTCATTAAGGCGCTAGGAACCTATAGCGCGACAATGATCTGAAGGTTGAAGAAGGACACCCCCTCCCAATCTCGTTTCACATCAGGTTTGTTGTCTCTTAGTCTCTTCGTCAGTACCGATAGAGTGTCGGGAGCTGACCTGGTTTGTTGTCTCTTAGTCTCTTCGTCAGTGCCGACGGGGTGTCGGGAACTGACCTGGTTTGTTATCTTTTAGTCTCTTTTCTTTCTCTCTCTTTTTTTTGAACCACATTACCGATACAAGCGCCCTTTCGGGTTTTCGCCGGTACCGGCCCCCTCTTGCTTTTGCCCACGCGCCCTTTCGGGTTTTCACGTGGCGGGGTACCCAATTTTGCCTGTAGCGCCCTTTCGGGTTTTCGCCACAGCCGAGTTGTTGCCATTTTTACCCTTGTCCCCGCATAGGGGCAAGTCCGGCGGGGCATCTCTATTTTTTACCCCATTTTATTTTCTTCTTTTGGATGAGCCGGGCGGTTCCCGTGGGTGTACTTGCCTCTTTTCTCTTTGTCGGTGCCGACGGGGTGTCGAGAGCCGACCTGGTTTGTTGTTTGTTGGTCCCTTTGTTAGTGCCGACGGGGTGTCGGGAACTGAAGCAGCATATTGGTCCCTTCGTTTCTTCATCAGCACCGACAGGGTGTCGGGGGCTGACCTGGCTTGTTGATCTCTTTGTCTCTTCGTCAGTGCCGACGGGGAGTCGGGGGCTGACCTGGTTTGTTGTCTCTTGGTCTCTTCGTCAGTACCGACAGAGTGTCAGGAGCTGGCCTGGTTTGTTGTCTCTTAGTCTCTTCGTCAGTGCCGACAGGGTGTCGGGAGCTGACCTGGTTTGTTGGCCTCTTTGTCTCTTCGTCAGTGCCGACGGGGTGTCGGGAGCTGACCTGGTTTGTTGTCTCTTAGTCTCTTCGTCAGTGCCGACAGGGTGTCGGGAGCTGACCTGGTTTGTTGGTCTCTTTGTCTCTTCGTCAGTGCCGACGGGGTGTCGAGAACTGACCTGGTTTATTGTCTCTTAGTCTCTTCATCAGTGCCGACAGGATGTCGGGAACTGAAGCAGCGTGTTGGTCTCTTGGTCTCTTCGTCAGTGCCGACAGGATGCCGGGAGCTAACCTGATTTGTTGATCTCTTGGTCTCTTCGTCAGTGCCGGTAGGGTGCCGGGAACTGACCTGGTTCGTTGGTCTCTTCTGTTCTTTTCTTTCTCTCTTTTTTTTGAACCACATTACCGATACAAGCGCCCTTTCGGGTTTTCGCCGGTACCGGCCCCCTCTTGCTTTTGCGCACGCGCCCTCTCGGGTTTTCACGTGGCGGGGTACCCGATTTTGCCCGTAGCGCCCTTTCGGGTTTTCGCCACAGCCGGGTTGTTGCCATTTTTACCCTCGTCCCCGCATAGGGGAAAGTCCGGCGGGGCATCTCTATTTTTTAACCCCATTTCCTTTTCTTCTTTTTTTTTTGAGATTGAGTGATATGCGAGTGTAGGCTAGGGCACGAAGCCTTGCGCCGGAAGATGAGGCTTATTCATTGGCAGGAATAGAATGCCAACGCAACGGGAGAATTCGTGCCAACTCGGACGTAAGGTCCGTAATGGCAATATTGTGCGGAGTGAGTGGCTAGGGCACGAGGCCTTGCGCCGGAAAGGGACTTATTTGCTGCCAAGGGACGAATGGCCGCGCAAGGATAGAGGCTCTATCGACCCGGGCGTAAGGCCCGTGACGGTGCTTTTGTATGATGGGAGGTGGCTGAAGCACGGGGCTACGTGCCAGAGATGGGCTCGTTTATTGGCAGGGTAGTGGTACCATGGCAAGGGTAGGGTTGTAGGGGCAGAGTCGTTTTGCTTGTGCGGACGCCCGTCCGACCAGGATTGTGGGGATGGAATGTTCCCCCGCGGACATTTATTACCGTATATTATTGACTCACGCATCCACATATACGAGTAGATGCGTACGAAGGTATATGCACGTATATATATATATACACATATTTATTTAATATTTTATATATCTTTTTTTTATTTTCTCCTTATTTTCCTCTCTTCCTCTCTTTTTCCTTCTTCCCTCCCCCCTTTTTTTATTTTTTTTTCTTCTCCCCTTTTTTTTCTTCCCTTTTTTTTCTTTTTCCCCCCTGTTTATCCATTTTTTTTTCTTTTTTTGTGTGTGTGTCCCCTATATAAAGGGGCGGGGTGGCTCGAACGGGCCACCCCCTCTTTCAAACCTTCCATCTTCCCTCTCTCCTTTTTCTCTTCTGCGGACGAACCCCCCCTTCTATTCTCTTTCCCTCTTCATCTCCCTCGTCGCCGAGCACTGTGACCGCCGTCGTCGTCGTTGCTGCGGTGAGGGCGCCGCCGCGAAGGTCTTCCCCCTCCCTCTCTCTTCTCTTCTTCCTTTTCCTTCTTCTCCCTCTGTCGTTCTCTTCTCCTTCTCTCTCCCTCTCCCACCATGGGGGCGACGGGGCCCTAGCCTCCCTCTCTCTCTTTTCTCCGTCTCCCTCCTTTCTCTTCTCCTCCTCTTTCTCCTTTTTCTGGGTGTGGAATGGTGGCGGTGAGCATCGTTGGTGCCGCCTTGGCAAAAGCCGCTGGAGCGCGCCGGCGAGGGGGCTCTGGGCGCACCGGTGATGGCGGTCGTGAGTGTGCCGGTGGAGGCTCACCCGAGCGCGTCGGGGAAGCTCGTCAAGAGTGTACCGGGGAGAGGCTTGAGGTGTGCGCCGGCGAAGGCAGTTTGAAGGCGTGCCGGGGAAGGCCACCCCGAGGCGTACCGGGGAAGGCTTCAGTAGGGGCGTGTCGGCTAGGGCCGCTTCGGGCGTGCCGGTGAAGGAGGCACTAGGGTGTGCCGGTGAGGGCACTGCAGGGCGTGCCGGGGAAGGGGGCACTAGGGTGTGCCGGTGAGGGCACTGCAGGGCGTGCCGGGGAAGCTTGAAGGGCTGTGCCGGCGAAGGGGGGCACTGGGGTGTGCCGGTGAGGGTCCGTAGGGGGAGCTGTACCGGCCAAGGGGCCAAGGGGGATTTTTTGCTAAGGGAGAGGACTCCTTTGACCGGTGAACTACTGGTGTTGCCTCTCGGGGCCCACCATGATTTGTTGGGGCCGTCACTCCTTGTGGACGCGCACCCGTGTTTTCCCTTACGCCTCTGGCCTAGGGGAAACTCTGCCAAAATTTCGTCAGAAATTGGCAACATCTTATTCATTTGACCTGTGGTGAAGCCTCTTTACAGTCTTTCATTTCGCTTTGCGTGCGGCTTATTCTGATTTTGATTTGTGTATCTTTGCAGACAAATGGCTGCCCCAAGTGGTTCTTCTGCCCCTGCCGCTGCTGTGGGTGCCGACCTCATTCCGCGGGGTCTGGTGCCGGCGGTCACGTGGCTCAATGTGGAGGATCTGGATCGCGAGCATGCGGAGATAGCCGCCTTGGCAGAGTCGTCGGGGTTCGACGGTGAGAGCATGGACTTCAGCCGGCTTGTCAGAGTTGAGAGCGGCTTCACATTTGATCGGGCCACCGGGGAGTACAGGAAGGACTTTCCGAAGGACAGGCACCTCATTCGATTCCTGAAGCATCTGCGCTCCCGAGATGGGCGAGACTTCCGCACGATAAAGGCCGTCGAGCGGGCCATCCTGCATACTCGGGACAGTCTGCTGTACAGCGTCCCCAGGAGCATTCCAATGTATCTGGTGGGAGAAGCCCGGGAGTGGAAGCCCGTCTTGGGGATTGAAGGAGTGCTTCCAGCCGAAGACAAACTGGTGCAAGCGCCTCAGTTCGTTCCAGCCAAATGGGATATGTCTGCCGGCAAGGTGCACAGTGAGTCGCCCCGCTTCGGCTTATTCTTGGCTCCCCTTAAATGGGGCTATAGGGAGGAGCCGTTTATATTGGACTGCTTGGCCATAAGGTTCAAGTCTGAATTATCACTGGGCTGGTTCGGGGAGCTGAAGCTTCAAGACGCCCACAGTTTTCGGGAAGGGGTAGTGGAGTTCACTGAATATGTACTATTCAACTATGCTCAGTTGCTGGTCCGGGTTGGCATTTATCACAGTGTATACGCCTCTCGGTATGACTATCCCATCTCCAAGGGCCTCTGTTGTGGCATGATAGAAGTGTTCAGCGCGGAGACCAACACTTTCTACACGGCGGAGGGCGAGACTTCCCTGGACATGTGGAGTCTCAGCCAGTTGAGCGGCTTGCCCATTGACGGGGAGCCTTATGAAGAAGTGTGCCTCCCCGACTTGATCAAGGATGAAACCAACGGGGATGGCTATTATTCTCTCGGGTATTCGTACCGGTATCTCATGAAGGCGTACCGAGAATTATATCAGCTGTCACATGGTGGGAGGCAGCCCGCCCGTGGAGATAGAAAGAGGGTGCGCATGGCCCTATGGTTGGAATACTTCTATGATGGGGTGAAGCAATATGAAGAGTTTCCCCGTGTCGGCACTGCTGTTGCTCGCAAGAAGCGTGCAAAGCCCAAGCTTGGTGTGAAGATCCCCTCCAAGGGGCGTCGGGGCGGGCCAAATCCGATGGGTGTCGACCCGCTAACCTACTGCGCCGCCTATCTCACGTACTGGCTATGTTCATTTGCCATGCCATACAGGGATGAGACGGTTATTCGGCCAGACGCCATCTACCCAGCATGTCAGATGGCGTGGGGCGTCAAGCTTTCCTTGTGCCCGGCGACCCTCTGCTTGATTTACAAGGCCCTGGGAGACATCAGCACCCATCAGTTTCCGAGGCAGGCCCGGTATGTGTGCCCACTACATTTCTTCAACGTGTGGGTTTGCTCGTTGTTCCCCGAGTTCGCCCCGCGAGCTCTCCAGGATTGGGGACTAACGCCGAGGATGCTGGAGTTCGCCAGTGCAGAGCCAGCTTCCACCTCCATGCGGATGTTTGATATTCGGGGCCGGTTGACAACGGTTCCCCGGGATGCGGCTGGCACTATTCATTTCTGGACGTTGGCCGCGCACTCTAGCCCTCTGGTGAACAATAAGAGGGAGTGCATGGACGATCAGGTGGAGAAGTACGTCCACCCCATCAACCAAGAGAATGTGGTCCGCCCGCTGCTGGAACCGGAGCTGAGGGACTGGGCGCTATCCATTTGCCCAAGCGTGTTGGTGTTCAGGAAGGGGGATAATGTGCTGCTGGAGCCGTATTATCCCTTCCGGTTTGGTCGCAACTTCGTGTATGACCAGCATATCCCTGTTTATCATGCACAGTTCGGCCTGCCTTCGCGGAACATCCGGGGAAGTTCAGTTGCTGAGCATGCTAAGAGCTGGTGGGACTTTTTCCACCGGGCGGACACTGCCTCTTTCAGGGTGCCGGCCCCGGGTCGCATTCCCTGAGTGACCCAAGACTACATAAAGTGGTGGAACGCCTGGATGGCCTTCTATCGGTTGCACAAGACTGACTGCTGGGATGGGGCCAAGAGGAGATTCCTTAGTCGGCAATCGGTGCCAGTACTTGATATTGAGCCAGATCATCTTCTTCGGCTCAAAAACAGGCAGGAGAAAGAGGTAGCGGCATACATGGCTGCTCGTCGGGAAGCCCGGGACGCGAGGCCGACGCCGAAAGTGGAGTTGCCTCGGGTGGCGAAGGACGACTACAAGAAGACATTGCGGGATTTTTGCCGGATAGGGAGTGATCGTCTGGAGCTCATTAACTACCCGCTCCCCATAGAGGAGGAGGGCACCCCCGCAAAGAGCTGGCGTCCAGAGATGGACCTGATCTGCCCATACCGCACATTTATGAGGCGGGAGGAGAGGATGCCCGAGAATTATAAGGACACCACATGGCTGTATGTTCTGCTACAGGTGAACGGGCTGAAGATCGAAGATCAGACGGCCGCCATCCTGGGCAAGCGCCTGCACATCCCGTATTATTATGCCGACGGGTGGGGCATGGACCACTTCAATCTTTTCTACCACCTCTCCTCGAAGAAGCACGCAGATCTGGGTAGCCTTACAGATCGGTGCCAGAAGGTCGAGGACGTGTGCTGGCTGGTCCGAGAGGCGGCGCGTCGGGACAAGGAGCCGTCCCTGAGTTACTAGACGATAACAATTCGGTTGTACACCAGTCCTCACGGGATTTGACCTTTCCCACTTCTTCTATTCTCGTGGTCGTGTCCTTGGCAGATTTATCGGGTACTAACCACGTGTGTATATGTATTTATTCTTCTTACCAGACCATCCCGATAGCACCCAGATGGCGACATACCGCAATCTTCTTCGATTCATCCAGAAACCCGCCTACTTTGAAGCCGCACTGCCTGCTCTGACTGCGGCTCCTCTGCCCAAGGCAGTGAAGAGGCCCCGTGCAAAATCGCCCGTGAAGAAGGCAGTAGATGCCGCGAAGGCGGCTAAGCAGCGGGACACAAAGTGGAGAATAACAGAGGCAGCCAGGGCCCCGATCGCCATTCCTCCGGCGCCACGGGTCCCATCTTTTGAGGAGTTCGAAGTCGCCCGACCCGAGCCAAGCCAACCTGCCGGTCAGTACCTTCGACCATCAGCGTGTCTTTTTAGTCTTTCTCTCTTTTGTATTCTCATTTTGGAGCAAAGCCCTGACGCCTGACTATTTCTTTTGTCCCAGGCCCTGTGGAAGAGCCCATGCCCGCACCTATTCCTGACGCGGGGGAGCCAGTTCCTGTGCCCGCCCCTGTCACGGGTGAAGCCGCGATCATAGCAAAGGCGACCTCGGCGGCGGCTCCGGCTCCCTCACCGCAGGCCAAGGGAAGGTCTCGGGCAAAGTCGCCTGTTAAGAAGGCGTTGGCTGCTGCCAAGGTGGCCGGGCGGCAAGCTGCGAAGCGGAGATGAGCAGAGGGGTCCCCGATCCCAGCGGCCGTCTCTCCGGTGGCCCCTATCTTGTCCTTTGAAGAATTCGAGGTCACTCGGACTGAGCCGAGTCACCATGTCGGCGGGGTTCAACGGTCGCCGACGTCACCCGGGATTGATTTGCCTCCTGGGCCGTCCTTGGATGCGCGCATGGCGACAATGCGCTTCTTTCTTAGAGGCGACACGGAGGAACCGGCGCTTATGCTGACCCCGAGCGAGAGCGAGGCCGCGGTCCCCGAGGCAACGGTCTCCGAGGCCGCGTCGCCCATCAAAGAGGCCATCTGCGAGCCAACTCCTGTTGCAGCAGCTGAAGGGGGTATTTGCCTTTGTTGGCCTAATTGACTTCTTTTATCCTTTGGGAGCCGATTGGGTTTGATATAACCCGTGTTTTTCTTCTGTGTGACAGGCACAGCAGAGGCAGTCGCTGGACTATTCGGGCCCCGCCTGCAACTCCCGACGACGCGTCTATATGTGAGGAGGAGGCTGAAGTCAGGCATACCGGCCTCATCTAGCCCGCGGGAGGGTGCGCCGGCCATTGATCTCGAAGTGGAGGCCCCTTTGCCGGCAAGGGGGGAGCCTGCGGCGGTCGAGTCATCGTCGGGCGAAGAGGTAGACTACAATTACTCCTCCGATGAAGCGGCTCCTGACGAGGGCGTTTTTGGGGCATCGGAGCCGCCCGAGCCGGTCTTCAGGGTCCCCTTACTTGCTGGCTCCCCGAGCTTTATGGGGAAGATTGCTGTAAGTGTGAGCTTGCTTGGGCCGGCTCCTTCCTCTCCTTCGTGGTTACCTAATGATCTTTTCTTGTCAATTCCGGGTTTCAGGGGCTTAACTTGCCGGAGGCTGTGGAAAAGGGTAGCCCAGTTGCGCCGATCGACCGTCAGGTGGGGGTCGATGTGGGCTCGGGCAAACTAGCCCTTCTATTCGAGGCTCTTCAGCAAGAGTCGGCCGCAGGGACTTCAAGTGTTTCTGAAGCGGCGGACGAGCCTCTGGAGGAAGGAGAGATTGCGCCCGAAGGCCGCATCTTCACGGTGGCCGAGGTAAGCGGGGCTTTATGGCTCTTCGCACTTCTCATCCTCGCGTAATTTTTTCCCGACGATGGGCGGCTAACCGTATTTCATGTGGATAGGTGGCGCCGACTCTGGCATCTATTCCGGAGGTGGAGACTCTTGCCGTGCTCATGCAGGCGAGAGGCGTCCCTCACCTACTAGTTCCACTTCCACATCTTCCGAGGCTGTCGGCCCAGATGGAGGACCCTTTCTTGAGACAAGTATTCGCGGGGCTCCGTGCACATTTGGAGGGATCCCACACGGGAGGGAAAAGTCCGTGGGTGATGGCGTCGGGTCCGGCTTTACTCGAAGCCCCTCCTTCAGCCGAAGTAGCCGTACTGGCACCCCTGCCCATTGAGGCAGTGGCAGGAGCGAACCAAGCAGAGGCAGAGGAGGCAGGAGAGCAGCGGGTGATAGCGGCGTCAGATGCTTCGGCAATGACTTCAGCCATTTCCTCAGCCGTGGTTGGCCAGGAATCTTCTGTCGAGCCACGCCGGCCAGGCGTCTTGACTCTTGCTCTTCCATCTTCTTCGGCCGCGGTGAACGCTGATTTGTGGGCAGAGGTGGACAGCACCGTGGAATTTACTCCCCCAGCCATGCCTTCGGTCAGTCACACCTCGTCAGAGGCGCCAGTCCATCAAATGCTGGTAACGCTGCGGACGATGTTCTTTGCCGATCTTTCCTTATCATACCGGGAGGTACACACCATAGTGACACAACTGATCAGGGCGTTACAAGTGCTAGGCTGCCCACTGGAGGAGTGGTCGCGACGAGTCTTGTTGCTATTAAAGTATATCAAACGTCGCGAGTTTCTCGAGACCCAGGCTCCTGACGCGCGCGCCGCGCTGGACGCCCAAGCGGACGAGTATTTGCAGGTCTTGGAGGCACGGCTCCATGATGAAGAGCGCCATGGGAAGGCCTTGGAGAAAGGCCAGGGCAGCGTTCGCTCCCTCAAGAGTCGGATCGAGAAGCTAGAGGGCTACCTTGCTGCGGCTAGGGTTGACCTTGCCGAGGCTGAGAAGGTGGTCGAGAGTGAGAGCTAAGCTCTCACCGTCACCCAAGTTGAAACGGTGTCCGCGGAAGCCGAACTCGCCCGTCTCGAGGAATTGAGGGGCCGGTTACGCGATATGACGAACTTCCCTTGCGTCGAAATCCTCCCCCTCGAGGACATCTTCAGGGGTGTCGGCTGAGCGTCGCCTCCCTTAGCTTTCTCCTTTTTGTAACACAGGGGTATGCCCCGAAGCATATGTAATCTGATCCTTCTTTAAATAGAACAGAACAGTTACAGTTTCACGTGTTCTTCGTGTATGCATTCATCCCAGAGGGACCTCTCTTCCCCTTTTTCTCTTCTGTGTATATTGTCTTCTTCTTCCTCTTCCCTCCCCTCCCCTTTTTGTGCTGAGACACCTTGGCAGGGTGTGAATCTTTGCGAGGGTTCGCTTTGGGAGAACCAGGCAGGAACCCATGTCAAGGCATAAGGGAGTGCTCGCCTTCCCAGGGGGAGGATGAGGGGACCACTCCACCATACCGAACGGGCGACTCCCTGGTTTCGCCGCAATATTGGAAGCGCTTGCTGGCCTCAAGCGGGGGGCCTCGGTCAGAGACCGGATTTCTCGTCGTCCAGAGGGGACGGAGAGAAGAGTTTGTTTAGTTAATGACCCGGATGGGAGGTCCGAGCCAAAGGGGTACTCACCGCCCGGGGAGGACGGAGAGAAGGGTTTGTTTAGTCAATGACCCGGATGGGAGGTCCGAGCCAAAGGGGTACGCGCCGCCCGGGGAGGACGGAGAGAAGAGTTTGTTTAGTCAATGACCCGGACGGGAGGTCCGAGCCAAAGGGGTACTCACCACCCGGGGGGGGACGGAGAGAAGAGTTTGTTTAGTCAATGACCCGGACGGGAGGTCCGAGCCAAAGGGGTACTCACCGCCCTGGGAGGACGGAGAGAAGAGTTTGTTTAGTCAATGACCCGGACGGGAGGTCCGAGCCAAAGGGGTACCCACCGCCCGGGGAGGACGGAGAGAAGAGTTTGTTTAGTCAATGACCCGGACGAGAGGTCCGAGCCAAAGTGGTACTCACCGCCCAGGGAGGACGGAGAGAAGAGTTTGTTTAGTCAATGACCCGGACGGGAGGTCCGAGCCAAAGGGGTACTCACCTCCCTGGGAGGACGGAGAGAAGAGTTTGTTTAGAAATTTCTTTTAGTATTTCCGTGGCTACGGGGCGACGGCTAGAAATGGGAGGAGTTCCCCCTTTCTCGGCTTCCACTCTTCCCTTGCTCTTGTATCTTTCCCCTCTTTTTTTTCCCTTTTTTTTCTTCTCTTTTTTTTCTCCTCTTTCTTTCTCTTTTTTTTTCTTCTCTTTTTTTCTCTCTTTTCCTCTTCTTCTCTTCTCCATTTTTCTTTCTCTCTTCTCTTTTTCTCTCTTTTTTTTCTTTTTTTACCTCTTTTCTCCTTTTTTCTCTTCTCTTTTTTTTCTCTCTTCTCTGTTTTTTTTTCTCTCTTCTCTGTTTTTTTTTTACTTTCCTCTTCTCCCTTTTTCTCGCTTTTTTTTTTGAAAACATGGATAGTGGTCAAGTCGTTTGGACATCAATCACGCAAATCCGCCCAAAATAGGGCGGAGGGTTATATTATTGATTGAATGGGGGCGCCGGAGCGTGGTACAGTCTCAAGTGTCTTCCATTAAGAGGCGGGAACTGAACTTCCCCGCGATGGTTGACAATTACATAGGCCCCACCTTCGTAGACTTTTTGGACTACGTAGGGTCCGAGCCAGTTCTCATTCAGCTTACCCTTAGGGTTGGCAGCCATGAGGTCTCTTCTCTTGACCATGATGAGGTCGCCCTTTTTGAATTCCCGTTCCTTGACAAGCTTGTCAAAGGCGCGTGCAATCCGGGCCTGGTAGATCTGAATGTTCTGTTGGGCCTGGAGCCGCTTTCCTTCTAGGCTGGAGAGTTCATCAAGCCTTCGTTCAACGTTGGTTTGCCCTTCAAGGACAAGGCCATGCTGAATGGCAACCCTGAGGGACGGTATCTCCAGTTCAACGGGGACGATTGCCTCCGAGCCATATACGAGAGAAAAGGGCGAACAGCCTGTTGGAGTCTTGTATACAGTTCGGTACGCCCAAAGCGCCTCGTACATTCTTTCTTCCCAGTCCCTTTTGTTAGAGCCGACCGTCTTGGCCAAGAGAGTGCAGAGTGTCTTATTAAAAGCTTCGGCCAGCCCATTAGCCTATGGGTTGTAAGGAGTCGATGTCCTCCAATCAATTTTATATTTTTCTGCCAGCCGGTAGACCTTCTGATTGCGGAAGTGGCTGCCGTTGTCTGACACAACTCGGTCGGGCGCGCCAAACCGGAATATGATATTACGGCGGACAAACCTGACCACGATCTCTCCGGTGACCTCCCGTAAGGCGACAGCCTCTGCCCAGCGGGAGAAGTAGTCAGTTGCCGCCAAAATGTACTTGCAGCCTGTGGAAGATGCAGGTAAGGGGCCCACGACGTCCGTTCCCCACTGGGCGAACGGCCAACTGGGCGCGGTTGGGTGTAACTGCACCGGGGGCCTTCTGGGTATAGTGGCGTGCTCCTGACATTTTTGACACGACTTAGCATATTTGCAGCAGTCGTCGAACATTGCAGGCCAATAATAGCCAAGCTTTTTTATTTCAATCTTCATTTTCGGCCCGGCCTGGTGCGCGCCAGCTGTCCCGGCGTGGACCTCCTTCATGACCCTCCAGGCTTCTTCAATGGACAAGCACCGGAGGAGTAATCTCTGCTTGGCGTCGGCCACCATTCGGAATAATATTCCATTTCGAAGCTCATAAGAGTCCTTAATTCTGATCAGCCTGAGCTTCTCTTCTCTCTTCTTGGGCAGCTGCTGGTACTTGAACCACTGCATCAGGGGGTCTCTCCAGTCGGGTAGGCCGACGGCCTCTGCTGTGGTAACTTCTAGCTCTTCTTCTTCTGGTTCCTCTTCTATCATGCTGGGCATCTGGCGCTGATTTATTACTTGGATACTGAGAGATCCATTTGGAGGCACTGCCAGTGAGCTCGCCAGTTTTGCCAGGGCGTCAGCTTGTGCATTCTCCCCTCTGGCGACATGGCCTATCTCAAGAAGGTAGAACCGCTCCATGAGTCTCTTCGCCTTAGTGTGATAAGGGAGCAACTCAGGTTTTCGGACATCAAACTGTCCCTGGACCTGCTTGACGACCAGCAGCGAGTCGTCGAATACTTGGAGCATTTTGATCTCCATTTGGAGGGCCACCTGTAGGCCGATGATCAGAGCTTCATACTCTGCTTCATTATTTGTGCAGGGCTCAGTAATGCAGCAGGAAGTGTGCATCACTTCTCCGTCTGGCGATTTGAGGACGATGCTGGTTCCGGCCCGTACCTTGGCGTGTCCGGACGGGGTCGCTTCTGTTCTCGAAGCCCCGTCAAAGTATAGCTGCCAGATAGCTTGTTGGACATGATCCACCTCTAGTGTCTCATCTTCGGGTAGCTCGGTGGCCAACGGGGAGCCTTCGGGCACGGGGTGTGCTGCGAAGAAATCCGCGACGGCTTGTCCCTTAACGGCCTTCTACGGCACGTAGGTGATATCAAACTCCATGAGCAGCACGGCCCACTTGCCAAGGCGCCCCTTCGGGACAGGCTGGAGGAGGATGTGCTTGATAGGGTCAGCTCTGGATATTAGACTTACTTCATGGGACAGCATGTAGTGCCTCATCTTCTTGACTGCGAAGACCAAAGCGAGGCAGACTTTCTCTATCGGGGTGTACTTGGCCTCCGCACCCACTAGTCTCCGACTGAGGTAGTAGAGAGCCTGCTCTTTTCCCTCATCATTGTTCTGGGCAAGCATTGCCCCCAGTGAATATTCGGTAGCCGCTATGTAGAGAATAAGCGGTCTACCTTTGACAGGTGCCCCCAGGACTGGCGGGGTTTTCAGGTATTCTTTTAGCTGGTCGAACGCGCGTTGGCATTCGCGACCCCAGCTGAAGGGTGCATTCTTCATCATCAGTATGTGAAAGGGTTGGCAACGCCCCGACAGGTTGGAGATAAACCTGCGGATATAGGCTAGACGGCCCTGTAGGGACCTCAGCTCTCCCAGACTCTTCGGAGGGGGCAACTCCTGAATGGCTTTTATCTTGAAGGGGTCAATCTCGATCCCTCTGTGCCGGACAATAAAGCCGAGGAACTTACCACTGGACACGCCAAAGGCGCACTTCATAGGGTTCATCTTCAGTCCATACAGTCGGAGCCTTTGAAAGATGACCCTGAGGTCGCTCAGATGTTCAGCTCTCTTCTTAGTCTTGACAACTAGATCATCAATGTAGCATTCGACCTTGCTATATAGCAGCTCGTTAAATATCTTGGTCATTACCCGCTGATATGTAGCACCGGCATTCTTGAGGCCGAAGGGCATCCTCTTGTAGTGGAATATCCCCTTGGGTGATCTGAAAGCCGTGTGAATCCAGTCGTGGTCGGCTATCCAAATTTGGTTATAGTCGGACGATCCGTCCATAAAAGATAGGGCCTCGTGGCCGGTGGTTGCATCAATCATCACTTCGATGATAGGCACCGGGAAATCATCTTTTGGGCAAGCTTTATTCAGGTCGCGGAAATCCACGCAAATCCTGATCTGTCCATTCTTCTTCTTCACTGGCACAATATTGGCCAGCCAGGTGGTGTACTGGTTCTCCACCACGAAGCCAACATCTATGAGCTTGTCGACCTTCTTGCAGATCTGGCTGATCAATTCCGGCCTCATACGCCGGGGAGACTGCTTCACTGGTTCCACTGTGGGATCAATGGCCAAGATGTGCTGAGTCACCTCGGGGCTGAGCCCAGGCATTTCTTTATAATTCCAGGCAAAGCAATCCCGAAATTCTTGCGGCAACTTTGTGTATTGTTCTCTCTCCTATAGGGGCATAAGAGCACTCAGAAAGGTCGGCCTGGGGTCACATTCTGTGCCAAGGTTGATCTCAATCAATTCGTCGACTATGGCCTGGCCGCGATTTTCAATTTCCGGCAGGGCTGGCGACAAATCGACGAAGTCTTGATCTTCATTATCTTCGGGCTTGAGGATGCCATCCCCCTCTTCTTGTTCCTCATGAAGGGGCGCGGGGGCTGCATCTGTCGCGCATTCCTCCTGGACCGTAGCTGCCGGGTCCGCGGGGTCCGCTGGTGCGGAAAGGCACAAGGCCACCTCGGGATCTTCTGTATAATCATCATAGACAGCTCCGGCGGGGGCCGGGGCAGCCGCATCGTCAGGTGCCTGGTACTGGATGGACAGTGTATAAGCTCCTCTTCTGGGGCTGTCCGCCGCGTGGGGGCGTGGTGGGGCTACCACATAGTCCCCCATTCGGAGCTCGTCCCTGTCAATGAGGTCTTGGGCAATGTCCTTGAAGACATAGCAGTCTTCGATGGCATGGCCTAGTATCTGGTGATAGGGACAAAACAGTGGGTCCCCACTTCTTCGGGTGTCCTGCGGCCTCTTGGACCGTGGGAGGGAGACCTTGCCGTAATGGTAGGCCCAGTCGAAAATATCCCGAGTCTTCTCTCTTGGGAAAGAGTAGGGCTTTTGCAGCTTCTCTTGGAACGTCAGGCCTTGCCCGGTTGGCCGCCCGGTTAATGGGCTTGCCGTCTCTCTTGTCTCCCTTCTTGACCAGACGGGGACATCGGGACTGGTGTCTCGGGGTCGAGACATATAGCCACCCCACGGGCGGAGAGAGCCCTGGATGAGGTCGGCAACTAGCGAGGTCAACTCAGCCAGCCGTGCTTTTAACATCTTGATCTCCCGTTGCTGCCTATGGTACAAGGCGTACATGACGGGGTCATATCGAGGGGAATTTGGGGCATGACCCATGCTTCTGCTTCTTGCTTTGCCACCAGGCCGAAGTGAGGGCGCCTCGGCGGTGTGCCCTTGCGAGGCTAGCCTGCTGGAGAGAGAGGGGGTTTTCCCCGTGCAGCAGCGGCGGAGAGGGTTCCAAAGGAACACTTCTTCGTCTTGTGCCTCCTCAGCCGGAGGCCTGGAATATACTTCTTGGTGGGCTTCCCGCAAGTCTACAGCTTCCGCGGGGCCGTCGCCGGACAAGGCCGAAACCGATATCACGTCATTTTCGTAATAATCTTCTGGTGAGAAGCCCAGACCGGGGTGCTTGGTGATTTGCAGCAACCGCCGATCCAGGTTTGGAGGGTTGATAGGGGGGGATCTTTTGCTTTCTGACCATTCTGGCTGCCTGGTCGGTCATATGGGGAAGTCTCACAATGGGGACGTGCGGGTCATGCAACTCGTCAGGAAACCAGCAATCATCGTCTTCCATGACTAGCTTTTCCCCAGCAACATAAAAGATGGTGGATGGCCCCTCCGGGTTAGGCACCTCAAAGGTCCTCAGCCGCTCGGCCGCTTGACAGTCAATCTCTGTAATGGGCTTGACGATCCCTGGCGGGACCCTGACATCCTCCTGCAGGTCTTCGAGGCAAGGCGTCCCCGGTGTAGAGTAGATAGGGAGAGGGGCTCCCTTAAATACCCCCCCTCTTGTGCAATGAATGGTACATGTGGGGGAGCCACATAACCTGGGGGCGGCGGAGGAAACCAACTGCCCGACTCCACTTTCTTCTTCCCTTTGTCTCGAGCGGCTTGGGGGGCTTGCTTCGCCTTCTCTAGATATAGATTGGCATCTGACAAGTGACACTCGAACACCTCGAACGGGTGGAGGTCGGCGAAGATTCTGGCTTCCTTCCCTTCACAGGGGTACTTGATGCATTGATGCAGGGTGGAGGGCACCACTCTGTTCTCGTGTAGCCAGGGGCGACCAAGCAACGCCTTATAGGAGGTGTTGGAGTTGATGACGTGGAACTGGACCTTGGTGGTGAAGTCATCAACGGTCAGGCTGAACTCCGCGACCCCCATGGGCACCTCACATTTCTGGTTAAAACCAGCAATCTTGACATTTCTGACCTCAACCAGGTGTACATCAAAATAATGCTTTTGGTACACCCAGTACGGGAGTATATTCACTGCTGCCCCCGGGTCGATCAGGACCCTGTTGATGGGCTGGCCGTTCAGCTGCCCTTTCATGTAGAGGGGCCTGTTATGGCTGCTGGTCGGTAGGAGCATGTCGTCTTCTGTGAAAGCCATAGCTACTTCAGGTGAGGTTTCTGCCAGGCAAGCTTCAAGGTGCGCTGGCGTCTGGAGTGCGGCAATGATGGCTTGCCGTGTTTCTTCATCCAAAGATAGCATCTCCCACACGGTGAACCGGGTCGGGATCTTCTTGAGGTGTCTGACTATCCGTTCGGTGGCCCGCACCTTGAGTAATTTCATCTCTTCGGGCTTGCCGCGCCTGCCTCCATCCTGAAGCTGGGGTGTCAGGTCAGGGGGCGCCAGCTTTGTGGGCTCCGTTACAGCCGGCCGAGCCGGCGGGGCCTGCTGGGCTTCCTCCGCCCCCCGCATAAATTCGGAGAGGTTTGGGATGTCACTGTTGTCCGCTTATGGCTGAGGAAGAGTTGCCGCCGGTGGAGCTTGAGAGCTGCTTACTTTTTCGGTCGAAGGAGACCCCTGGGAGTGCGCCCGCCCTGCCGTTCGGGCTAACAGGAATTCGGCGAATGAAGGGGTGCCTTGGCTTCTGGCCCCTCCGGGATAGAGACCCGACGGAGGAGGGATCTCGGTGCCTCGGACCTCAGGGTCGGGAACCTGGTATGGCTGTTCCCCCCTGAGCATAATGTTGAGGTTATCCTGAGGAGGGCGCCCCCACTTCCTTCTCGACCTGGTGGCATGTTGGGAAGTGGAGACTTCAGCTTGATTCACCTCTGGCGGCTCATGGGGTGGCTCTTCTTCTGTTTCCTCTAGGGAAAGGGCAGTGTCGAATAACGCCGAGAGGGTGTTGCAGGCGACGACGACCTCCCTCTTCTTCTTGCCCCTAGATCTTCTCTTCTTCTTCTTCTTTCCTGCTGCGGCGGATGGCTGCTCTTGGGGAAGTTCAGCCCACAGGGGAGGCTCTTTCTCTGCTTCAGCTTCTGCCCCCGGAGCCAGTTCGAGTGATCTGAACTCCTCCCATGGGACGTACTCCTTCAGCTCCACGGGCTGAATTTCGGGCTGCTCATAATCTTCCAGCCCATCAATAATAGCCTGGAGTCTTTCAACCTCTGGGCTGGTCTTCTTGTGCATCCGCAGCAAGATAAAGCTCTTTTTATTGTGAGTGGGCCGCCTCATGACTAGCCGGGGGGCCGTGTCGTGGCGAACTTGGCTTGCTGGGGGCGGTGCAGGCCGGGGCGTTGAGTCCCTCAGACGAACTCCGGGGCTGGGTCGAGGGACGTGTGCTCTTCTATTCTTTCTAGTTGCAGTCTGCCAGCCTCCTTGATCCTGAGCCGGGGTCATGATGAAGGTCTCATAAGTGGCGCGGGCGCAGGCCTCCGCCCACTCCTCAGGCAACTCCTAGTATAGCGAGACCATATTGACAGTGGAGGTTATGCTGGGCAACTCATGCGGTTGCGGGGGGTCTACTCTATGCTCCCCCATGTCCAGCTCCCCATTCTTGATTAAGGACTCAATAACATCCTTGAAGACATAGCAATCTTCAATGGTATGTCCGAGCACTCGGTGGTACGGGCAGAAGCACGGGTCGTCCTTTTTCTTTAGGTCACCGGGCCTTTGCGGCTCTGGCAGTGTGATTTTGTTGTAGCTGGTTGCCCATTCGAACAGAAGCTTAGACTTGTCCCGGGCAAAGGAATACAGCTTATTTCTCATCTTCTCCCTTAGTGAGGGGCCTTCCTGCCGTTCTGTGGTTCTGGGTAGAGGAAGGTCGGCAGCCCACTTGGCTTTCTCTTTCTGTTTTTCAAAAGCCTGGAAATCTAATGTGTGCACCTCAGGGGGAGCCGGCTTCTTCTCGGCCTGCCTGGCTCTTTGGCTTGACATGGCCGGGGTGGAGGAGTATCGGGCCAAAAATGCCTCGATCTCTGCTACCACGTTGTTCAAGCGGTCAAATGTCTTGACCTCGATGCCGATCATCCTTTCCAGGATTTCTTTCTTCAAGTTCTGTTTGCAGATCTGCACCGCATCCTCCTGGTGTGGGGGACGCCTGCACCTCATGCTGAGGTTCCTCCATCTCTTAATATAGTCGAGGGCCAACTCGTCATTCTTCTGTCTTGTGGCATAAAGTTCGGCCACGGTGACCTCTCGTTCTGCAACATAGAATCTTTCTTTGAACTTCTTTTGCATGTCGGGCCAGTCGGCGACAGACCCGGGTGGCAGGCCGGAGTACCACTCAAAGGCAAGCCCGGTGAGTGTCGAGCCGAAGAACTTCAGGAGGTAGGCCTCATCAGCAGCCAAGTCCCCCATGACATTCACATAATAAGCAATGTGCTCCATGGGGGACCCTTGCCCGTTGAACTTTTTAAACTTGGGTGGCTTGGTGACGCCGACCGGCAACTTCTTCGCGGCATGGTGAGCCGGGTAGGGCACCCGGTAGACGTCGAACGACATCTGATCCCCGTCACCTCTCTCGTCCAGTTTCATGCTATCATCTGTTCCAGCATCAACCGGCTAACTGTTGCCAGGTCAGCCGGACTTGGATAAAAATGTGCGGGCTGCGCGCTCGAGGTGGCCTGCACGGTCGCCTGGGGGGCCATGGGGGACCCTTGGGAAAGTGAGGCCTGTGGCGGGGCCGATGCGGTGCAGTGTGCCTGCTGCAGGGACGCGTCCCCGAGAGGGTTGAGGGCTGCAGGAAGGGCTGCTTCTGAAAATTTCCCCCTGTCCCTGGGCGCTTCGGGTAAAACCTCGGTCTGCCAGGACATCGGGGGCGGTGTGTTCCGCTCATTCAATTGCTTTTTAAGCGACTCAATTTCTTGCTGGAGTCGCTGCATCATGAGCAGCATTGCAGGGTCAGCTGTGGGGAGCCAGGGCATGCCCCCCGTCTCTTCGGCCGGGGCGTCCTCCGATGATGTGGAGGGTCCGCCGCTCGTGTCGTCGGTGGTGACCATGTTAGCCGTGAGGGCTGCAAGGGGATCTTCAGGTAAGGTCCCTTCGGCGCCTGTGGGTGTCGCGCTGCCTGCCGCTCTCCCTCTTCTAGTAAGGGGTCCCTGTCTGGCGGCAAGTCTGGCCATTTCTTCCGGATCGGCAGGCAAGGCCCCATACTGACCGTGAACTCCTGCCATATGGCAGGTGAAGGTGTGCCATCTTTTGTTTCCCTTCGTCGCCTTCCTGGACGATTTCCCCGGGAACACCAGCCTGTCGAAGACCGATCGTCGGGGCGGCGCTTCCTCCCGAACAGGGGACTGGCGCGGCTCCTCCGAGCGGTTCCTCAATTCTGGCCTGGGCGCGGGCCGGGCTCCCTCTTCCTGGAAAGCGGAGGCCATTGCCCCCAGCAGTCTCTGGCGGCCGGCGGGGGTGCTACCCGGGCCTCGGAGGTAATTCCTCATAGCCTGCTCGATCCCTTCCCACTCCTGGTCAGGGAGAGCAGCCTGCGGTTGCATGTCGATGATAGCGGCAGGAGGAGAGTAGGCCCTGGGTACCGGGCGGGCGGCGTTGTGTCGGCGCCCGCGGTGACAGCGATGAGCTTTCTCGGGCAGCACCGGGGTGACGGGTGCTGATCGGCAAGCCGGGGTCGTGAGCTCAACCCTTTCATTTCTTCTAGCCCTCCTCGGGCGGAAAATGCTAGGCCCCGCCTGGGTGAGTGCAATGGGTCGGGCCTCCTTGGGGACCCAGGCCTGCTTCAGTTTGGCCGGCCTGTGAACCAGCGCAGCCTTCGGTGATGCGGCCACAGCAGTGGGCGTCACCTTCTCCTTCAACTTCTCCAGTCCTTGAAAGGAGTTGTGGACTGGGACAGTCGGGACGACATGGTCCGGTGTCACCCGAGACCTCTGCCCGTCCAGGCGGACTCGGAGGGCCCCGACAGTCATAGTTTTTCCAGAGTTGGAGGTGCGGCGTCCAGAGCTGGCGCCGGCGTTGCTCCTCCGGAGCCTTCTTCGGTAGGATGCCGACCCTTGGTGGGATGGGCCGGTGGTTTGGTGCAGGTGGTGCACGTTACAGCTTAGCGTCGTTGCTGGGACGCTGTTGTTGCTCTTGGCCATAGCTCGGCCGGTAGCAGCTTCAGTGGCCCCCAGAGCGAGAGAGTTGATCTGGGACTCCTCAGGCGCCTTCACCTCGAGGATGTTGGCAAAGGCCACCCCCAAGAAGTTGGGGAAGCCGACGGTGGGAGGGAAGCTCCCAAAGTTGAGGGGGACCGCCAGGTAGCCACCTCGGACATGGTTCTCCACGACTTGAGGGCTGCAGGTGACAGCCATCGTCGGCACCATGCTGCAATTTCCTCTCTCCTGCATTTGAGAAGGTAACGCAATTAGTATTACAAGAAGGGGGCCGCGGGGCCCCTAATTTCGGCAAAGAGATGAAGGGTGGATGGGTCCCACCGGGCGTGCCAGAACTGTGGACGCACTTTTCACTCGGCGCCATGAGAAGGTGTACCGCTGGGGCCAGAAAGTGTGTCACTGAGGGCCAAAGGGCATACCGGCCAAGGGCCAACGGGGCGTGCCGCTGAAGCCCATTGGGGCGTGCCACTGAAGGCCATTGGGGGCGTGCCGCTGAAGGCCTTGGGGCGTGCCGTTGAAGGCCATTGGGGGCGTGCCGCTGAAGCCCATTGGGGCGTGCCGCTGAAGGCCATTGGGGGCATGCCGCTGAAGGCCTTGGGGCGTGCCGTTGAAGGCCATTGGGGGCGTGCCGCTGAAGGCCTTGGGACGTGCCGTTGAAGGCCATTGGGGGCGTGCCGCTGAAGGCCTTGGGGCATGCCGTTGAAGGCCAAAATTGGGCGTGTTTCTGACCCCGTTCTAAGCCCGTTATGGAGACGAGTCATGGCCTGTTTGTCTCTTCTCGAGGCTCACGGATTGTGGGCCTTTTTGTGCTTAGTTTCTCTTCACTGTCGTGACTCCTGGAGGCGACTTCACGACAATCTCTCCCGGGGCTTATTTACTCGGGCCGTTGTTGATACTAGGCCGAGTAGGATATCATGGGTGTGCAATTTTGGTGTCCACACACCCCGAGGCCGGTTCTCCAGCACCGACAAGTCTGCTATCGTCGGGACTTTCCGGGTGCATCTTACTGGACAGCGTTCTGAGGTGATCCCGGATCGCATTGTACCTGCCGTACCAGTGCGCAACTCTTTTCAGGCACTGGAGAAGATGAAGGGCAAGATGACGCCCGCCACTCCGGCCCCAGCGCCGCGGCATCAGTCGGCCTCCAAGCCCGCCAAATGATATGCACAGTGAAGAGTGATATAGAAGTGGGGGGATGAATAGATCACTCCCTAAAAATAAATTCTCAGCGATTCCACAATGATATGCACATGGTACAGCTTCAGGTGTTTACCGTTGAGTGGTGAGAATTGGATCTCCCCTCGATGATTAACAACTATGTAGGCCCCTCCTTCGTAGACCCTTTGTATCACATATGGACCTTCCCAATTGGGATTTAGCTTTCCCTTCGGGTTGGACGCCATGACTTCTTTTTTCTTGACCATGACAAGGTCACCTTTCTTGAATTCTCGCCCTTTTACGAGTTTGTTGAATGCGGTGGCCATGCGGGCCTGATACATCTGGATATTCTTCTGAGCTTGGAGACGCTTCCCTTCTAGTTCAGCCAATTCTTCTAATCTTCTTTTTGCATTGGTTTGTTCGCCATGGGCTAGGTTGTATTGGACTGCCACTCTGAGTGACGGGACTTCCAGCTCTAGTGGGACTACTGCCTCTGAGCCGTATACCAAGGAGTATGGTGAGCACCCTGTAGGTGTTTTGAATACGGTGCGGTATGCCCACAGAGCTTCATACATCTTTTCTTCCCAGTCCTTCTTACTGGCACTGACGACTTTGGCCAGCAGGGTGCACAAAGTCTTATTGAAAGCTTCTGCCAATCCATTTGCCTGTGGATTGTAAAGAGTGGAAGTCCTCCATTCGATCTTATATTTCTCGGCAAGCCGATAGACTTTCTGATTTCTGAAATGACTCCCATTGTCAGATATTATTCGGCTGGGGATCCCAAACCGGAAGATGATGTTTCGCTTGATGAATCTGGCGACCAGCTCACCAGTGACTTCTCTTAGTGCTATAGCCTCTGCCCATCGGGAGAAGTAATCTGTTATGGCCAGTATATACTTATGCCCGGCCGAGGAAGTCGGTAGTGGACCGACTACATCAGTTCCCCATTGTGCAAACGGCCAGCTAGGGACTGTGGGGTGCAGAATCGTAGGTGGCCTTCTAGGCACCACAGCATGCTCCTGACACTTCTGGCATGACTTTGCAAATGTGCAGCAGTCTTCAAACATAGTGGGCCAATAGTAGACCAGCTTCTTGATTTCTATCTTCATCTTGGGGCCAGCCTGGTGGGCACCTGCTGTCCCAGCATGTACTTCTTTCATCGCTTGCCAAGCTTCCTCAGTGGACAGGCAGCGGAGCAGAATCTTCTTGCGTGCATCTGCCATTATTCGGAACAGAGTCCCATTTCTGAATTCATAAGAATCTTTGATCCTTAGAAGTTTCATCTTTTCTTCTCTTTTCTGCGGCAGCTGTTGATGTAAAAACAACTGTAGCAGGTGTTGTCTCCAATCAGACGCCTGTTCTGTACTGATCGTGGCGGCTTCATTTTCTTCGGGGTAGCTTTCTAACATGCTGGGGACTTGCCGCCGATTTATAACAACAATGTTCAGTGTCTCATCTGGTGGGACTGCTATTGAGCTGGCTAGCTTTGCCAATGCATCAGCCTGGGCATTATGTGTACGGCCCACATGCTTGAGCTCAATATGATAGAATTTCACCATGAGGCGCACAGCTTTTTGGTGGTAGGGGTTCAACTCCGGCTTCTGCACTTCGAACTCCCCTTGGATTTGCTTTATTATCAACATTGAATCCCCGAATACCTGAAGCATCTGGATACCCATGTTGAGGCTTATATGCAGTCCGATTATCAGAGCTTCATACTCGGCTTCATTATTAGTGCAGGGCTTGTTTATAGAACAGGAAGTATGCACAACCTCCCCTTCCGGCGATTTCAGCACAATACCGGCTCCGGCCCGTATTCTGGTCTTTCCATCGGAGTCCGTCTCTATTCTAGATGCTCCGTCAAAGAATAGCTGCCACATGGTTGACTGAGCTTGGCAGGCTTCTAGTGTCTCATCATCGGGCAACTCAGTCCCCAACATATCATTCTCTGGCACAGGATGTTCTGCGAAGAAATCGGCCACAGCCTGTCCTTTTATTGCCCTCTGGGGTATATATGTGATATCGAATTCTATCAGAATTACTGCCCATTTGCCCAACCGGCCTTTCAGTACTGGTTCAGTCAGTATGTATTTGAGTGGATCTGCTGCAGATATCAATCTGACTTCATGTGACAGCATATAGTGCCGGAGCTTTTTAACGGCAAAGACTAGTGCCAAGCATGTCTTTTCTATATAGCTGTAGCTTTCTTCAGTTCTGATCAGCCTCCTACTCAGGTAGTATAGAGCCTGCTCTTTGCCTTCTTCATTTATCTGTGCTAGCATTGCCCCCAGGGAACAGTGTGTGGCTGCAATGTATAGTATCAGGGGTTTGCCCTTAATAGGTGCCCCCAGCACCGGAGGGGTTTTGAGATATTCTTTCAGCTTCTCAAAGGCTTCCTGACAGCCATCGTCCCAGAGGAACGGCACATCTTTCATCATGAGCTTGTGAAAAGGGTGGCATCTTCCCGACAGATTTGATATGAATCGTCGGATGTAGGCCAAACGCCCTTGTAGAGATCTCAGCTCGTGGAGATTCCTTGGTGGAGGGAGCTCCTGGATGGCTTTAATCTTGGATGGGTCAATCTCAATGCCCCTGTGACGGACGATGAACCCAAGGAATTTTCCACTCGATACGCCGAAGGCACATTTCATAGGGTTCATTTTGAGCTCATATTTGCGCAGCCTCTGGAATACTACTCTCAGATCCTGCAAATGGTCTTCTTTTCTGCTGGTCTTTACCACCAGGTCATCAATGTAGTATTCTACCTTCTTGAAGAGCAAATCATCAAAGATCTTTGTCATAGCTCTTTGGTAAGTAGCACCGGCATTCTTGAGGCCGAACGGCATTCTTTTATAATGAAATATCCCCTTCGGGGTGCGGAATGCGGTGTGCACTCTGTCCTCTTCAGCAATCCAGATCTGGTTATATCCAGATGACCCATCCATGAATGACAGGGCTTCATGGCCAGTGGTTGCATCGATCATTACTTCAGTGATTGGCACTGGGAAATCATCCTTCGGGCAAGCCTTATTCAGGCCCCTGAAATCCACACATATTCTGATCTGCCCGTTTTTCTTCTTCACGGGCACTATATTGGCCAGCCATGTAGTATGCTGGTTTTCTTCAACAAAGCCCACATCAATCAGCTTGTCGACTTCTTTATTGATCTGATTTATCAGTTCAGGACGCATTCTCCTTGAAGGCTGCTTTACAGGGCTTGCCCCCGGGTTTATCTCCAATCGGTGCTGTGCCACATCAGAGCTCAGTCCCGGCATCTCATCATATGTCCATGCAAAGCAGTCTCGGAACTCTTTCAGAAACTGTATGTACTATTCTCTGGCAGCTGGTTCTAGTAGTGCACTGAGGAATGTCGGCCTTGGCTCATCTGCTGACCCCAGATTCACTTCTATCAGCTCATCGACGGTGGCCTGGCCTCCGTCCTCAACTTCGGGTGGGGCTTCTTGCAAATCAATAAAGCCTCACGGGATATAATTCTCTTCAGTTTCATGTTCTTCTGTATCGTCATCCTGCTCATCAGCGGATGTCGGCTTATCATATAAGGCCGATACCATCGGATTCTGTTCAGTCTGCCCCGAGGACGAGACTGGTTCAGAAGAGAATTCAGAAGTGGAATCTTCCGCTCTTAGGGATCTTTTTGTTGCAGGCTCCCCCGAAAGGTCATCTTTCTGTAGAGCCCTGACTTCTTCCAGAATGCGCTCAAATTCCAGGCATTCTCTCAGTTCTTTGGCCATCTGGTCTTCATCCGGGGTTCCCGTATCAAATTGTGCCTCGGCCTGGAATAGATCCTCCCTACAGGACGGGTCCTTCCAGCACCGACCCCTCTCAGTTTTATCAGATATCCCTGCTTCTGGCTGGTCATCTTGGGCTTCATTGTCTGTTATGGTTTGATACATAATCTCTTCATCCTCAAAGGGATATTGATCATATCCTATCCCAGGGGAGTCTCCATGCTGGTAGAAGGTAGAGATGACATCCACCTCGGCTTCATAATATTCTTGAAGGGTATAACCCAATCCCAGATGCTGTGTGATCTTCCTCAATTCCTTATTATCTCGAGGCGGATCCCATAGCTCCCTGAATGCTTTCTTCTGGGCTGCAGATTGTAGTGATGGCATTTGCATCTTGGAGAACATCTGCGAAACCTGCTGGGTAGTATACTCCAGGCCTGTAATCGGCACCATCTGGTTTGCGGCTTCTTCAGGGACCATGCAGTCTTGATCATCTTCTTCGACTGCCTCCCCGGTGTAGAATATGGTAGGTGGCTCGCAGGAGCGAGGGATTTCCATAGTCTTCAGTGGCAGCACTGTTTGGTATTCTAGGCTGGCGACGGGTTTGATTAAACCTCGTGGGACCTTCACCTGTATGCACCTTTCTTTCATTTCTTGATCAGTGCTATCTGGATGGATGCCAGGAGGGGTGATCCGAGCAAAATCATCATCATAAGAGATGTGAGCTACTTCATGCTTTTCAACATAGCCCCTGGGTGGCGGTGGAGACCAAGCTTTTGTCTTCGTCGCCGGCTCCTTCTGGCTGATCACAGCCTCTTTCTTTTTATCCTTTTGTGACACCCCGGTGTAGTAGGAGGCATCGAGCATATGGCATTCGAACACTTCAAAGGGATGTAGGTCTGCAAACACCCTTTCTTCCTTTCCTTCATGGCAGTATTTTATGCATTGGTGTAGCGTGGATGGCACTATCTGATATTCATGCAGCCACGGTCTCCCCAACAGGGCCTTATACGTGGTGTTGGAGTCGATTACATAGAATCGTACCACGGTAGTGAGGTCGCCCAATGTGAGGTTGAAATCAGCCACCCCGAGAGGTGTTTCACATTTCTGGTTGAACCCAGCAATCTTCATGTCTCTGACCTTGGTAAGCTGCAGATCAAAGTAGTATTTCTGATAGATGCGATACGGGAGAATATTTACAGCAGCCCCGGGATCTATCAGTATCCTGCCCAGCGACTGAAAGTTCAGGGAGCCCCTCATATACAATGGTCTGTTGTGACTGGCATTTGGGATCAGCATATCATCTTCTATGAATGTGACTGATGGCCCAGCATTTACCTCTGCCAAGAGTGCTTCACATTGTGCCGGCGACTGCAGGGCATCCGCAATTGCTTGGCGGGCCTCTTCACTCAGAGAGAGTATTTCCCAGATGGAGAATCTGGTGGGGAGCTTCTTCAACATTTTCATGATTCAACTGCCAACCCGAACGTTAGACAGCCTCATCTCCTCTGCCCACCGAGGTCTTGGAGGTTCATGTGGTGCCTGTGGCCTTTGCTGCCCAGTCCCAGTTTCATTTTCTTCATCGGTCTCCCGGAGGGCTTCTTCTGTAATGACTGCCCCTGGCTTCGCTAGAGGGCTATTTCCTTCATTTTCCTCATGCTGTTTATGCTTTCCAGTTGCTGTTTGCTGGCATTTATTGCTTTTAGCTAGAGCAGTATGAGACGGCTGCTCATTTTCTAAGCTGGACAGGAACTCCAGGAATGAAGGGGCTCCTTCTGCTTTATCTTTTCCTTGGTACAAGCTGGCAGGGGGAGGAACCTGGACACCGCGCACCTCTGGTTTTGGGATCTGATAGGGTTGCTCCCCTCTGAACATAATATTATGGTTAGCTGGTGGCGGACGCCCCCATTTTCTCCTAGAACGTGTTACATGGGCTGAGGTAGAGGCCTCAGCATGATTGGCTTCTAGCGGGACATCTGATGCTTCTTGTTCATCATTCTCCTCGGGCAGGGAGAAGAGTACTGACAGAGTATTGCATTGTACTGTCGTGACCTTCTTTCCCTTTTTGGCCTTAGGTCGTCTCTTCTTTTTCTGGGAATTTGGCTTTGCTAGTTCCTGCAACCAGAAGGGCTCAGTCTCATCTTTTCTTTGTTCTGCCTCCGACTGCTCTTCAATTTTCAACTCTTCGAGCTGCTCCCAGAGTATACAGTCTTTCACCAATAGGTGTTTCGGCTTTTTCTGCTCATACTCATCAAGCTCATTAATATATTGCTGCAGACGCCTGGTCGCAGGACTTTCTTCTTTATGTGCAGGGAGGGGAGTCTGTCTCCTCCGGTTGCGAGTATGGATCCGGATGACTGGTCCGGTCTCAACTGCAGGCCATATTGGCTTTATTGGAGGCGACTCAGGCCTTGGGGTGACACCCCGGATAACTGCTCCGTTGGTTTTGACCGCGGGAGTCTTCTTTCTGTTTTTTGTGGGTACCGTCTGCCATCCTTCCTGATCTCTCAATGGGGTGAGGAGGCAGGCTTCATAGGTGTGCCTGGTGCATTCTTCAACGGCTTCCTTAGGCAGCTGTTGATAGATTGAGATCATATTGGCGGCCACCCTCCAGGGCGGAAGCTCATGTGGCCGAGGCGGCTTCACCTGGTAATCTCCCAGCTGCAGTTCACCCTTCTTGACCATTCCTTCCATGATATCTTTGAAGACATAACAGTCCTCAATTGCGTGCCCCAACACCCGGTGAAAGGGACAGAACATCGGATCATCTTTCTTTTCTGCATCTTCGGGCTTTTTCGGTTCAGGCAATGTTATCTTATTGAACTTATATGCCCAGTTAAATAATGCTGCAGTCTTATCCTTGGGAAAAGAGTAAGCCCTTCTCATCCTGTCCCTTAGAGAGACTTTGTCTCTTCTTTCTGCTGTATCTGCCATCGGGGGAGCTTCATCCGCCCCTTTCTTCCGTTTTTGTTGCTCAAAGGTTCTGAAATCGACGGTGTTGGCCTCAGAGTGTGCCGGCCGCCGATCATTGGATTTTCCTTTTGGCATGGCGGGAGCATTGACGGTCGGACGTTTGGACAAGAACGTCTCGACCTCCGCCACTATATTGTTCAGTCGGTCAAATGTTTTGACATCTGCACCGATCATTTTTTCCAATACCTCCCTCCTGAGGTTCTGCTTGCATATCTGCACTGCATCCTCCTGATGAGGAGGTCTTCTGCATCTCATGGCTAGATTTCTCCATCTTTTGATGTACTCCAGCGCAGTTTCATCCTGTTTCTGCCTGGTAGCATACAGTTCTGCTATTGTGATTTCCCTCTCCGTGACATGAAACCTGTCGCGGAATTTTCTCTGCATATCGGGCCAATCAACCACTGATCCTGCTGACAAGCTTGAATACCATTCAAAGGCTAACCCAGTGAGGGACGAGCCAAAGAACTTGAGCAGATAGGCTTCATCGACTGCTAGGTCGCCCATGATTGTAGTATAGTAGGCTATATGCTCCCTGGGGGAGCCCTGGCCATTGAACTTCTCAAACTTTGGCGGCTTGCTGACGCCTGGAGGTAGTCTTTTGGCAGCATACTGGGGGGGATACGGCACCTTGTACACATCATAGGCACTAGTATCATCTCCAGTCTTCTCTGACAGCTTCATTTCCATAATTCTTTCAATCATCTACTTGTGGGCTACAGCTGGATCTATCTCTTCTGGGAAGAAGTGAGCTTGTTGCTGGCTGTGAGGAGTTGTCATCACAGTGGCGCGCAAGATGGGCGCGGTAGGCTGTGTTTGAGACACTGAGGGCTGAGCTACTGTTTGCTGTGGAACAGATTGACTTGGTGCTTTGCCCTTATCAGCTAAGAGAGGATTAGCCGGGATAGTTGTTTCTGTGGAGCTGGATGTATGCCCTGCAGGTTCAGCTTGCTTCGAGACTGATGTAGCTTCCTGTCTCTCATTGAGCTGTCTTCGGAGAGCATTGATCTCCTGTTGGTATCTTCTGAACGTCATCTGGATCACGGGATCCATGGTTGATGGAATTTGTATATCTTCAGACGTCCCTTCAGCATCATCAACAAAGGGGTTATCCCCATCTTCCGCTGTTACCACATTAACTGTCATAGTGGTAACCCTGCGGGCTTCATCATCAATTTTCATTTTATCTTTTGCTGCCTGGCCTCTTCTTGTGACAGGACCAGGTCTAGTTGCCAGCCTGAGCAATTCATCTGGCTGAGTTGGCAATATATCTTGCCCCCTGGCCAGTCCAGCCATATTGCAGGCGAAGATTTGCATCTTTCCTTTCCGCCTGTAGACCTTTCTTTTTATTTGGCTAGGATATCTGAGCCGGTCAAAGACCAATATTCTTTCTTTGGCTTCTTCCCCGTGCAGGTCTTCTTCATCATGTCCGGCCCTGAGGCCTTCTTCATAATCATTTGAATCGGAGGAAGAGACTCCGTACATCATTTCTTGAGGGATATCTTCTTCTTCCTCGTCCACAGTACCCAAGGCACGGGATAATCTTTGTTGACCGAGGGCGGAGTTCCCAAGGTAGTGGAAGTAGTCCTGGACCACTTGCTTCATCTCTTCAGAGTTGTGCCTCTGCGGCTCAGGTTGGAACATCAGTCTTTCCTGGCTTCTTTGCTGATAGGCCAGTCTTGTTATCTGAGCATTCAAATGCTCGGTCTTGGAATATCTGAAGATGTCGGCCTGTCTGGCACAGGCCCTCGATCTTCTTGGGACGGCAACCATGGCTGGTTCACACATTCCCGCATCGCCATTCTGGCAGCAGTTGGCAGTAACATCATGGTTCTTTCTCCGCCATCTTCTTCCCCCGGCCTTGGGGTGGGTGACAGCAAGGTCTTCTTTCTTTTCAGGTCTTCTACCCCTCATCATGGGGCGAGCAGCAGTCAGTTTTCTTTCTCCATCATTTCTTTCATCTCTCCTACCCCAGGCTCTGGGGTGAGCAGCAATAGTATTTCCTGTTTCTTTTCCCTTTCTTCTTCGGCTTCCCGCCCTGAAGTGGGCAACAGCATCATTGGTAGCCTTCTCCTCATCTTGAGCTGGAGCCCAGCTCTGCATCTTCTTCGGTCGCCATATCTGCTTATATCTTGCTGGCTTGGGCGCCAGTGGCTTCCTCCCATCAGCTTCCCAGTTGGCCTTCTTGGTGGCCAGAACTTGGAACTTGTTGTCAATCTGGATGGTCGGGACAATCCTGTCCGGCCGGACTTCTCGGGGGCGACCGTCGAGGTTCACCCTAACATCGCCCATCATCATTGTCTTCCCAGAATTTGAAAGACGACGGTCAGCAGCAGCATACCGGCTCCTCCGGTTGGTTCTTTTTCCCTTCTGGGCAGCAGTGGAGACCACGTCCCTCCTTTGAACATGGTGCACATAGCAGGCGACGGCTGTCGAGGCCGTCTTCTCCGGTAAGCTAGCCTTCTCATCAGCAGCCCTTATCGGGGCACTTGCAGCGGCACCTTGCTTGTTGTTGTCGACCTGCAGCAGGTCGGTGAAGATAAGGCCCAGACAGTTGGGCAGCCCGACGACGGGCGGCATTGATCCGAACGCGAGGGGCACCGCCAGGTAGCCTTCTCGCACATGCATGTCAACCGGCTGCTTGCCGAAGCAAACGGACATGATTCCGGCTGTCATTGTAGATTCCTGGAAATAAGGAAAGTACACAGAATCAGAAATTGAGGGGGGCCCGCTGGGCCTCCTACCTTAGCGCATAGATGAAGGGAGACTCAGTCCCACCGGGCGTGCCAGACTTGTGGACGCGGATTTTATCTCGTATATATCTTATTTATTTATTTATTGATTTATTGGCGTGCCAGTCACATGTGTGACGATTTCATTGTGCGCTCGATCTGACTTGGTCAGTCGATTGTGAAGTGATCGTGTCTGGACTAGTAGTCCGTCATACCCTGAACGCTATGACGTTAATTACGTCCTCCCTAAGGAAGACAACCCTTGATTAAACGCTAGAGGTAGGAGGAATGCAGCGGTAAAGCCGTGTGCTCAAAGGAGACAGAATTCATCTGTTTACAAGACGTTAAACGTATCTGAACAGAGCAGGGGTTTATTAATTACGGGGGGGAAACCCGCCGGCATATTCCCACCATCTTGGATGATGCCAAGTGGGGAATAGGAAACCACCCATGCAGCGGCAGGGTGGGCTCCGCAAAAGATCGGGTATATATATAGACATAACCCGGAATCCGGATGGGGACCGGCCTGATGTAACACACCCGGTACGAGTGCGATGTCTTATTAATATCCCCCTTCGGAGGGCCATCAGAGATCACGCAAGGGCATAGCTCCGTGGGCCAGCGGGGTTAGAGGAGAATACCACACTCGATTGGTGGGGATATATAAATTTCGGCAGCATGTCCCCTGAACTTGGATTATGCCAAGGAAGAATAGGTCATCATCCACGGAGAGCCGGGACAACGACCGAACAAAGATGGGCACCATGCCCAGGGACATCTCTTGCCTTCATATCATTGATCAATATTCCCTTGGAACCCATCAGAACACATATAATGACATGGTTCTTTAGGTTCATAAGGCATTGGTGAAATCCGGATTCGGGACGAAAGCTGTAGGGGAGATCTTCCCCATTATTGTATCTCATCAAGGCACAAGTGATGGTCTATGAGTATCTCCTTAAACAGATGTAGGGGAGATTAAGAAGTTTATAGAAGAATGGTGCAGAGATGGGCCTCGGAGTGGGTTTCATCTGACTGAAGGAGGGATCTCGGCCTGGCCTTTGGTCTGGACAAAATGGGGCTCTCGGCCTGGTATTTGGTGGATGGAGAGGGGCTCTCGGCCTGGTCATTGGGCTGGCCAAAGAGCTTCTCGGCGGCCAAGGGAAGGCTCTCGGCCGAGGGTTCTCGGCGGCCAACAGAAGGAGGGAAGACCCTCTCGGCTGGAGACTTTCGGCGGGCACCTGGGCGCGCCGGAAAGGGGGGGCGCCGAGAGGGGCAGCATCAAGGTTGGGCATAAAGAGAGAAGGGGGTGTGAATGGCTATGGGCAGAGGGTCTCGGCCTGGTCATTGGGCTGGCCAAAGGGAAAGAGGGCCTCTCGGCCTGGAGCTTCTCGGCGGGCTCATGGGCGCGCCGGAAAGGGGGGGGGCGCCGAGAGGGGTGTCATCAGGATTGGGCAAAAGGGTGTATGGGTGGTTGTGAAGGCAGAAGGGTTCTCGGCAGAGGGCTTCCCGGCGCGCTCCTGGCCGCGCCGGGAGTCTACACGCCGGGAGCCTTACACATATGGCCTCACGAGGAAAGCGTTGGTAACCGACTGGGTTGTCGTTTAGCCAAAAGAAGGGGGGAGGCCTCTCGGCCTTATGGTTCTCGGCGGGGAAACTCGCACGCCGAGAAGGTGAAATGCAGAAGAATTTCAGGGTTTCCAGAGCTCAGAAACGATGCTCTGTTTGTGTGTTTTCTGGGGATTTCAAGCTCGAATCAATGTCAGGCCAGAGATGTAAGAGAGGGATTTCATGGAGGCTTCTATTAGAAGGGTGCCAAGGGATTTGGATGAAGGAAACAAATGGAGGAGATCAGACCATCACCTGATCCTGTGGAGAGTTTTGCCCGTCTGTTGCAGGCCATTTGGCCATTTGGGGGAGTCAGGAGATGACTGTCCTCCGACCCCTCCAGATGAGCCCAGTGATATTAAACCAACGGAGAAGGAGAGGCTATCAATCGTATAAACTTCAGGTCCTAAACATTCAATATTTAGGATGGAGGACCTGAGATCCGATCATTATTTATGAGAGCTGGGCAGCCCAGGAAACCAAGAGACTGATATCTCTGGTTCCTGAACCGCCAAAAGGGGGGCTCCTCAGAAAAACCCAGATTATACATGTATGGAAAAACAGGCATTGAGATCGGAGAGGGAAGAAGAGAACGAAACCCAGTAACCCATTGGATGGGGTTAGGAGTCTTATCCTCATCCCTCTTCGAAGAACAAACCCACGCGATCGGCTTCGAAACCCAAAGAATCTAATCTATGTTCCTTTCAGACGAAGGCTATATACATAGAGAGACAGACAGAGATCGATGTCTTAATCTATCAACACCCAAACGGGCCATCTTGACGTTTCATTGCATTGCATAAAGGAAATATTACACTGATCATGAAAGAAAAATGTAAGGCAGAAATCAAAAGAGAAGGCCGGAACTCCGGCTATAGTTGAGAAATCGAGAGAGAACTCGATATATTGCATCAGATAAGGAAAGAAAGCATGGAGGGGAGGGTGGAGCATTGACTCCTCTCCCTCCCCAGTGACCACCTGGAGCTTTCCTTCTTCTTCTCTTCTATTTCCTCTCTGTTGATCGAAAAGGGGGGGGTGGCTCTTTCTCTCCGAACGATCCCTTTTTTCTATCTGGCTTTCTCTCTTTTTCTCTTCAGCTTTTTTTTTCTTTAGCCCTCATAGAGTCTCCCTGTGTTCTTTCGAAGGGAGGGGGTTTTATAACCCCTTTCTTCTTTCTTCTCGGCAGGCTTCTGGGCGCGCCGGAAAGGGGGGGGGGCGCCGAGAGGGGCCTGAAGCTCTTGGGCGCGCCGGAAAGGGGGGCGCCGAGAGGTGCCTGAAGCTTCATGGGCGCGCCGGAAAGGGGGGCACCGAGAGGTGACTCATCTTCATATAGGCCCACTTGGGGTTTCTTCAAATGCATCATCATCCCAAAGGGTCTATCATCTCTGAAAATATCTTGTATTGACATCATGATTGCAATTTTCATCAGTCCGTAGACAGGGTTCTATCAGTCCGTAGACAGGGTTCTATCAGTCCGTAGACAGGGTTTTATCAGTCCGTAGACAGGATTCTATCAGTCCGTAGATAGGATTTTATCAGTCCGTAGATAGGGTTTTATCAGTCCGTAGACAGGATTCTATCAGTCCGTAGACAGGGTTTTCATCTTATCAATATCGCCACTCGAATGGCGACGAGCTCGGACATCAGCCTTAGTCTTTCGCTGTTGGTCAGATCTTCTTTTCAATCATGCTTCCACCCTTGTTCATTTTCCGGGTGTCAACACTGTCAAAGAACTCTCCCTCTCACAGCTCAACTAGCTCCCCCTTAATCATAGCATTACTGAAAGCTAACCATCAGACACACAGAACTCCCCCTCACAAAATGAACAGACTTCACAATTAAGACAACTTGAATAAGCCTAATTCTCTTCTCAGTGTAGTGAATTTTTCATTATCCAGAGGTTTAGTGAAGATGTCAGCAATCTGATTATCAGTGCCTACATGAATCAGTTCAAAATTGTTCTTAGAAACCTCATCTCTTATGAAATGATGCCTTATCTCTATGTGTTTGGTGCGGGAATGTAAAACAGGATTCTTGGCAAGATTAATGGCACTGGTATTATCACAATAGATAGGTGTGCACCCCAGGTCTACTTGGTAGTCCTGAAGCTGGTGTTTAATCCAAATGACTTATGTACCACAACTCCCTGCAGCTACATATTCAGCCTCTACAGTGGAGAGGGCCACAGAATGTTGTTTCTTGGAGCCCCAAGACACTAAACACCCACCCAAAAATTCACAGTGACCACTAGTACTTTTCCTGTCTAGTTTACACTCTGCATAATCTGCATCTGTGTATGCAACTAACTCAAGTGTGTGTGATGCAGGAAACCACAGACCAAGAGAGTGTGTAGCTGACAAATATCTAAAAATTCTTTTCACTGCAGCTAAATGTATTTCAGTGGGTCTAGACTGATACCTTGCACACATTCCTACACTGAACTGTATATCAGGTCTAGAGGCTATCAAGTAAAGTAGAGATCTAATCATACCTCGATAGAGCTTGGCATCTACCTCTTTACCTGTCTCATCTGCATCCAGTGAGGTATTGGTACCCATGGGTGTTGTAATGTGCTTTAGGTTATTCATACCAAACCTCTTGAATAGTTCCATTGTGTATTTGGTCTGGTTGACGAAGCATCCATCCTCTGACTGTTGTACCTGCAAGCCAAGAAAGTACTTTAGTTCACCGACCAGACTCATTTCAAACTCAGCAGACATCATTTTAGAGAATTCATCACATAGTTCACAGCTAGTTGATCCAAACACAATGTCATCTACATATACCTGAACTATGATGAGATCTTTATTTGTACCCTTGGTAAATAAGGTTTGATCAACTTTACCTCTGTTGTAGCCGTTGCTGATCAGAAATTCAGTCAATCTTTCATACCATGCTCGAGGAGCTTGCTTTAGACCATACAGAGCTTTGTTTAACCTGAAAACTTGGTTAGGTTGAGGAGAGAATTGAAATCCAGGGGGTTGTTCAACAAAAACCTCTTCCTTAATAACTCCATTTAAGAAGGCACTTTTAACATCCATTTGTTGGAGTTTTATATTCTTGGAACATGCAAAAGCTAGCAAAATTCTTATTGCTTCCATCCTAGCAACAGGTGCATAGGATTCATCGAAATCAACACCAAATTCCTGATAGTAGCCTTTGGCTACTAGTCTGGCCTTATTCCTAAAAATGATTCCATCTTCATTCATTTTATTTTTAAACACCCACTTAGTTCCTATGATATTTACACTTTCTGGTCTTGGAACAAGCTCCCAGACACTATTTCTTTCGAGCTGACCTAATTCCTCACACATAGCATTGACCCAAGCTTGATCAGCCAAGGCCTCTTCTACTAATTTGGGTTCAATTTGTGAGACTAAAGCAATTAGGTATTGATTATTAACATTTCTAAAATGAGACCTAGTCCGAACAGGATCTTCAGGGTTGCCTATGACATTATCTATCGGATGATTTTTAAGAAACCTAACATTTATTGAAGACTCACCTGTTTCTTCTGGCCCTTCCTGGTTGGGAGGATTTGATATTCCACTCGGCTGAGTCTTCTCTTCTTCTTGGTCTTCTAGGAATTCCCCATCGTGATTGGAATCCCTGTCAATATTTTCAATGTTAGTAACACCTTTCTTTTCACTAAAAATGATGTGTGGAGACTCTTCAACTTTCTGGTCTGTTTTGTTAAAGACCATATACGCCCTTGATACTTCAGAGTATCCTAAAAATATTCCAGGGGAGCTTTTAGCTTCAAACTTATCTAAGTCTTTCTTGTCATTGTTATGAATAAAGCATTTAGCTCCAAAAATTCTGAAATGAACTAAGTTTGGTTTTTACCTTTTAGTAGCTCATAGGGTGTTTTCTTGTGAATAGGTCTTACCATGGCCCTGTTGATTATATAAGTTGCTGTATTGGCCGCCTCTGCCCAAAATTTCCTTGGTAATTGACTCTCAATCAGCATGGTTCGGGCCATCTCCACAATAGTTCTATTTCTTCTCTCCACAATTCCATTCTGTTCAGGTGTCCTGGGAGAAGAAAACCTGTGTGTTAGTCCCTCTCTTTCACAAAGATCAGAAAACATGGAGTTTTCAAACTCACCTCCATGGTCAGATTGAATAGAGCAAATCTTGTGTTTTCCTTCTTATTTGACCATATTGAAAAACTGATTAAACTTTTGAAAAGCATCACTTTTATTGGCTAAGAAAAAGATCCATGAAAATCTAGAGAAGTCATCAATGATCACATAGCCAAACCTGTTCCTATTAAGACTCTGAGTCCTAGTAGGACCAAAGAGGTCCATATGGAGAAATTCCATTGGTCTAGAGGACAATGGCTCAGATCTTAACTTGAAAGAATTCCTGGTCTGTTTGCCTAGAGCACATGCATCACATGATTTTGAAATAGAATTGAGCTTAATTCTAGGCATGCCTCTAACTAAATCATGCTTGACCAATTTATTTAAAGTAGAGAAACTAGCATGGCCTAGACGTCTATGCCATTCAAAAGCATCATTTTCAGAATTAGTAGATAAACAAAGGTTAGGTTCAGATTCAGCATCTAAGTCTATCATGTAGACATTATTCACCCTGTTGGCTACAAATTTAACCACATCGGAATTTATTTCAAAAATCTTGCATGAGTTATCATGAAACACAATCCTGTGACCCTTATCACATAATTGACTAATGCTAATCAGGTTGTGTTGAAGACCTTCCACAAGTTGAACATTTTCAATGAAGTTTGTGGAAGACTTACCTACTGTGCCAACTCCAATGATCCTACCTCTGTCCTTTCCTCCAAATTTGACCAGACCCCCTACCTTCATCTCTATCTTGCTGAACTTGGATCGGTCTCCTATCATGTGCCTGGAGCAGCCACTGTTGAGGTACCACTTGTTGTTCTCAGCTACCAGGTAGACCTACACAAACAAAATCAAGCAAAGTGATTTGGAACCCAAGATGAGTTGGGTCCAAAGACATTATTCAAATCTCTAAGCAAATGTTTAGGAATCTAGATTTGCTTCAACATGGTTTTCTCTGGCACCTTTACTTTTGGTTTATTGAAATTATAGCCGGGGTTCTGTCCAGCTGGTCTGGAGAAGTAAGCTCTATTCGAGTCATTAGGCTTCCCATTCCTAGGATATCTCCTGTGAGCTTGTTGATTAACAGATTTTTGAGGATGATAGATATTTCCCCAGTACATCCTTTTTGGACCCATCTGTTTGTAGTAATTCCAGCTTTTATTCTGAACCACTTGCTTGGTCCATCTACCATTTGTGTTCTGGTGAGTGGGCTTAGTGAAGTTCTTCACAAAATTTATTCCTAATTTAAATGGTCGACCAGCATTGTTTGTTGAACTTTCTTTCGGACATTGAGCTCCTTGACTGCTATTTGAGCTGGATGGTGTGTCCAGCTTCTCTTTTCCCTTCTCTGGGCAGAAGGTGGTGGTTTTAAATTGAAAGGGTCTCTTGTTAGTTGGGTCATAGTCTAGACCCTCCCTGTTGAAGTTAACCCTTGTCCCTAATATAGCATCCAGACTTTTTTTTCCTTGGACAAATTTTTCCAAAACCTTCTGTTTGTCTTCCAGCTCTTTTTGCAGGGGCTCAGAGTTTTTTAAGAGTTCAGCGTTCACTTTCTTAACAGCTTCATATTTCCCTGAGGTCACTCTATTTTCTTTCAGGCTTTCTTCAATTTTAATTTTGAGTTCGTTGAGCTGGGTGAGACTCTCCTGGTTTTCTCCCTTGAGCTTTTCATTTTCTTTTCTTAGGGAAGTCATTTCTTTTAGTTCTTCTTTTAGTTTCTGATTTTCCTCACAGACTTGGGTTTGTTCTTCAACATTGGTATTGAATTTCCTCTTCAGAACCCTATGCTCTTTACTAAGTGAATTGAACTTATCTAATAATTCAGTAAAGGCATCTTCCCAGTCATCAATAGAAAAATTTTCAAAGACATTTGTTACCTCCTCTTTGCTGTTTGCCATTAGGCAAGTTCCTTCTTCGTACTCCTCTGAGGAAGTGCCTTCAGGATCTTCTTCCTCATCGCTCCACGTGCAGACCATTGCCTGTGGCTTCTTCTTTTTCTGCACCTTTGAGCTTTTCTTCTGAAAGTTGGGACCCTTCCTTTGGAGATCTGGGCAGTCCCCTTTCATGTGTCCATGTTTCTTGCAATGAAAACAAGTCATTCTCTTAGTATTTCTGTCCTTATCATTGCTGAATTCAACGTTCTTACCAAAGGAGTATGGCTTCTTCCTCCTAAAGATCTTCCCCTTATTCCTTAAAAATTTACTGAACTGTCGAGTGAGTATTGCCTGCTCCTCCTGATCGAGATCGGAAAAACCATCAGACTCGGGGCTACTGCTACTGCTACTGCTGCTGCTACCCTTGTTGTGGGATGCCTTGAGAGCAATATTCTTGCCCTTCCTGTCACTTCCTTCACCACCTCTTTTAAAGTTCATCTCATAGGTGATGAGGGATCCTATGAGTTCAGTCACTATCATAGTCGTCAGATCCTTCGACTCTTCTATCACGATGGCCTTAGTGTGCCATGCTGGGGTTAGAGACCTAAGTATCTTCCTGACTACATCTGCTTCAGCCATCTCTTTCCCTAGCCCCTTAAGAGTATTCGTGATCAAAGACAACTTGGCATACATTTCAGTGATGTTCTCCTCTGGTTTCATCTTAAACAATTCATACTCAGAGGTGTAGAGATTTACCTTCGTGGCTCTCACTTGAGCTGTACCTTCGTAGATTAGTTGCAGCTCATCCCACAATCGCTTGGCCGTCCTATAGGCTGATATGCGGGCGTATTCGTCTGGGTGTACAGCACACTGGATGATGTTCAGTGCCGTCCAGTTAAGTGAAGATAACTTGACATGATCATCTGTCCACGCGTCCTCGTTCGATGGCAGATCATACGGCCCTGTAGTGATTACCCTCCACAGCTTATGGCTCTGTGCCCTGATGAACACCTCCATCATGTTTTTCCAGAAGAGATAGTTATTACCATCAAAGAATGGAGGGCGACTAATGGATTGACCCTCAGGCATGAAACTTCGAGGACCATTAGGATTACCCTGACCGTTGGTCCACATGATGCAAAACCCGCTCTAATACCAATTGATATGCACAGCGAAGAGTGATATAGAAGGGGGGATGAATAGATCACTCCCTAAAAATAAATTCTCAGCGATAAACCACAACTTCGTTTCTCTACCCTTCAGAAACAGCACAAAGGATAGCTAAGACAATCAATAACCAACACTGAAGAAGTAAGTGCGATCGAGAGAGCTGTTCACAGTCAAACAAAATGCCAAGTAGATGGAGAGCAACAACGATAACAGGCAAACCACAGAAGAGACAAGAGTTTTTAAGGTGGTTCGATTGTAGTCCACAATCTACATCCACCCCTCACTCCAAACCGGAGTAAGGCTTCCACTAGCCACGGCTAGAAACAGCAGACTTAGTCTACGAACAATATGCTGCCAAATAGCTTGACCAACCAAGGGAAACAAATCCCTCAACCCAAACTCTGCAACCCACAGAGCTTGACACCTGGACCTGCTACCCGCAAGACCAGAACCGGAGACGAATCTCCCTTCCTCCAAACCGGAGGGAACCTGCTAGTGACAGCGCGTCACTGGCAAACCAGAGATCACAGAGCTCTCTTCCTCTGCAGCCCAAAGGGAAACCAGAGAATCTCTCCCTTCCTCCGAACACTGGAGGGTAACAAGATGGAATCAGAAGAATGAAATGAAAAATAGAAAAACAAAACAAGACAATCGATGAAGACAATCGATTCTGAAAACCAACAACAATGTAGCTTCCGAAGAAGCAAATCTTCAGTCACAGACTCTTCTCTCTCTCTCAAAGACTTTTCTCTCAGATCTATTCTCTTAAATTCTTCTCTCTTTCTTCTCTCGGGAACGTGGAGGCTCTCTCTTTTCTTCTTCTGCTCAGGGACTCTTCTTCTCAGCTTTTCTCCAGTTCAGGTTCTGTTGATCGCAGAAGACTTCCTTTTATATGGCATCCGACCTGAATTCCATGACTTCACACATGTGGCGTGAGTGGGGCTCGTTCCCTCCTTTTCCAGAGCAACCTCGGATCACGTGCTAGGTAGTAACCTCGGATCACGTGCCCAATCATCAGCCTTAATCATCTGCACGAACAGAAGACAAGGATGCAACCAGTTAGTTCAGGTTCTGAACTAGGCGTGTACAGACTTTAGATGCAGCATGTAGGCAAGTATATACAATGTGAGAATGTATAGACTTGAATGCCTTTATGCGACCTCAATGTACAAACTTGAGGGATGCATGAACATAACAGAAAGGAATGTGTCGACTTAGTTCAGGCTTTTAACAAAGCGTGTATAGACATGATGCATGAACAAGCCATAGCAAATGTATAGACTTAACGATGCGAACACAGGCTGTACACACTTTGATTGCATGCATGAGAAAGCAGTGTACAGACTTGATGAGAACGATGCATGAATGTAGTGTATGGACTTAGCGTGAATGCAACTGCAATGTACAGACTTAGTGATGCACAACCATATCCAATGTGCAGACTTCTATGCAAGGGTTGGAGTTAAACAAACAATGTATAGACTTCAATGCAAATGGGATGTGCAGACTTTGTAGCATGCAATGTATAGACTTCAGCTCGTGCAATGCAGACAGTGTATAGACTTGATGAATGCCTTGATAGCATGCGGATGTACAGACTTATGTAATGCAGCCAAACTATGTACATACTTGATGAGACGCTAAGTGAGACAGAGCTGGCTGTACACACTTTGAGAGATGATGCACTGTTGGCTAACGCTATACAGACTCTGAGAGACGATGCACTGTAGCCTAACGCTGTACAGACTCTGATAGCGTGAGACGCTGAATGAGACGATCGGATGTACAGACCTTGGATAATGCATGAAGACAAACGCTGTACAGACTTGGATTGCGTGAGATGCTGAATGAGACGGTCGGATGTACAGACTTCAATGTAAAGACTTTGAAAGATGATGTATAGACATGATCTGAATGCATGGACTATGCCCTTGAAGAATGTACAGACTTTGAAGAAGGCTTGTGCAGTGATGTATGGACTTAGTGTGAAATATGCAGACGATGCACATCCATTGGTATGTACAGACTTTACTAATGCATGTACATGCCAATGTACAGACTTGCCAATGTATAGACTTTGAATGATGAATTCACAAGACACTGATGTCTAGACTTAGTCTATGCAGCGCTGTATAGACTTCGTGTGTGTGCTACAGAACAATGTCTAGACTTTAAAAGCTTGAACACAAACAAGCTGCAATGTATAGACTTGATCTCAAGGAAAGCACTGGCTGTACAGACTTTAAGCGATGTATAGACTTGGTGAGCGCCAAGATGATGTGCAGACTTAGTGAGCGCTAGGCCGATGTACAGACTTCAATGACTCATGCAACCAGACAAGTGAATCCACAGATAATGTACAGACTTAGTGGATGATGCATGCATTGATCTGGAGATAGAAACAGATTGATTTATAGTGTGAGACATCATCAAAACCGTAGGGATTCAACACCAAAGCTAAGCAAGTTTGGGTTCCCAAGGGGGACCGGTTAACCTCACCGACTCGGGCAGGGCCCAACACCTTCCGCCCGACAAGGGCACAACAAGGAGATCGGGTCAAGACATCGGCCCCTGTCTGCCAGCTGGCGCTGGCCATACCTACACCACCGGAGAACATCCGTCGTCGACACTACCGACGTCGCTATCAGGCTGCCCGTGCGGAGCCTGCAACCCACATGCCCGTTGCTGTTAATAGGGCAACATCACCAGCGTCTCCTCCTGACCAGGATTGGAAAGGAGTGCAGCAAGCCATGAGGAACTACTTGCGGGGCCCGAGCAGCACTCCCCTGAGTCGCTAGAGATTACTAGGGGCAGTAGCCTCCGCCTTTGAAGAAGAAGAGACCCGGCTGGTGCCCAGCGCCGAGTCAAGAAACTGCTCTGAGGAGCGCTATCAGTCCCCGCCGAGGGAAGAAGTGAAGCCGTAGAGGTCAGTCTTTGACTGATTGGTCTTTCCGGGTAGGCCATCGAGAAGACCAACAAGAAGAGGCAGAGACCTGAGGGTCTATACCTACAACATGGCAGGGGTATCTGGTCGGTATGGGGCTCTACCAACCGAGCCCGAAGAAGTGTCCAGGCTTGCCACAAGGCCAGGACCTCTTACCAGAAGTGGGAAAGTGACAGCTAAGAAGACACAAGTCCACACTAGAGAAGCTGACTATGAGGGACCCTCAATGGTCTTGGCTGCCAATGTTATTACAGAAGGCACTGCGGGATGACCATCCACTTCATTCGAAGAGGCGCCGATTGAAGAAGGAGGAAGCACCCCTAGCCTTTCCATGAACGACCCTGCGGTATTGCATATGATGCAGCAGTATCAACGGAAGATCGAATTGTTAAGGAAGCAACTGACTGAAAGAGCTGCTCAGCCCTCGACATCCGGGCAGACTGAAGCATTGCCAGGGACCCCTGGGGGCAACGGTCAGGCCTCGGAAGCTTCTCCACAGGCGACGGTGTCTCCCCCAATACCTACCCACACTGGTGGCGTACCCCTGCATCAACCACAACATATTACACCGTCCCCGCCACCGAACCTGCCATTCCAGGGGTCCACTATTGCACCTCAGGCGACAATGTTAACAACGCCGCTCGCGCAACCGGCCCATTTCTATCCAAACCCGGTTGACCCGGCAACAGTGAGCAGACTAATGCTCGAACAAATGATAGATATGAAGTTGGCAGAGAGGAGCGATGGTGATCACACGCCATTCGACGTATGCCAGATACCTTACCCGGCACACTATGCTGCCAAGAGGCTACCGGTCGGCATCACCAAGCCGTCGAAGTTTGAGAAATTTAATGGGCAAGGGTCTCCTAGGGAGCACATTGCCTATTATGTGAATGTTATGGGGGATCTAGCTGCGGATGAAGATTATCTTCTCAAATTTTTCGGCTCGACGCTTATCGGACTCGCTTTTGAGTGGTATTCGAGCTTGCCCGCCGGGTCCATTACAGACTGGCCCGATATGCAGAAGAAATTCAAGGAAAGGTTCTACATAGCTGAGCAGGAGGTAACCGTGGCAGAGCTTTATGCCACAAGACAGAGAAATGATGAGTCAGCACTCGACTACATAAAGAGGTGGAGGAACCTCAGCATGAGATGCAAACGTCCCCCGCATCAAGAGGACGCAGTGCAGATCTGTAAACAGAATCTGAAGAAGGAAATCCTTGAGAGGATGATCGGTGCTGAGGTAAGGTCATTTGACCGTCTGAATAACATAGTGGCAGAGATCGAGGCATTCCTTGCTCGATACTCTTCCGCCCCAGCTGGAGCAAGCCAGAGGGCCAGGTAGGTCGAGAAAAGACCAATACCGCCAGAAGTTCACACACTGGACTTCGAAGCTTTCGAGAAGCAAAGAGAGAAAGCCAAAGAGACAGCCGACCCTCCTCCGCCCAGGTCCATTGAACGGCGGGAAGGTCCCTCCCTGCGGGAGAAGATGAGGAATAAATTGTATTCATTTCCTAGAGACAAAGCCCGGGTCCTATTTGAATGGGCCACCGGTACAACAAGATTACATTACTAGATCTGAAGATGCCTAGTGACTTGAAGAAGAAGGATGATCCTCGCTTTTGCCTATACCATCAGATGCTTGGGCATACCATTGAGGATTGTTACATCTTCAAGGACGTCATTGAGTCCTTGATCAAGAAGGGAGAGCTGGACATGGGGGAGCTCAGAGTGGACCCTCCGCAGCCGCACGAGATGCCGAACATCGGCACCACTGTCAACATGGTATCTTTATACCAGCATCTGCCTGAAGAATGGGCGGAGGCCAGTACACAGGCTACTTATCAAGCCTTCGTCATGGCGCCAGCTCAAGACCAAGGAGGTTGGCAAGCCACGCCGACGAAGAATAGAAGAAGAAGACAAGCTCCCCGGTCCACTCCAGAAGTTCACATAAGGGGTGTTACACCCCGGTCGGCACCGCCACCAGTGACACCTGTCTTGCATGACACAGCCCCCCAGCTCGTTATGAGATGGCCCACTCACAACAAGAAGAAACACATCCCGATGTGGGTGCACAAGGAAACCAGCCCTGCAGTTGAAAGACTCCAGGCTATTATTGATGGGCTTGAAGATTATGAGCAGCCCGAGATCCAGCCTGTGGAGTTGAAGGAGTATGTCCCTTGGGGGGAGTTCGAGTCACTCGAAGTAGCTCCAGAAGCGGAAGCCGAGACGAGAGAAGAGCCTCTCTTGTGGGGTGAGCTTCCCCAAGAGCAGTTGCCAGCCACTGAAGAGAAGAAGAAAAAGAAGAAGAGAAGACCTAGAAATAAGGAGAAGAGTGGGGTTGTCCTTTCTTGCAACACCCCCTCAACATTATTTGACACAACCCTCTCCCTGAGAGAGGAAGAGCAAGAAGTGCCCGTCGAGCCGTCAGAGGTGAATCAAGCTGAAGCATCCACCTCCTAACATGCCACCAGGTCGGGAAGGAAGTGGGGACGTCCTCCTCAGGCCAACCACAACATCCTGTTCAGGGGAGAACAACCGTATCACATCCTCAAGCCTAGGGTCCAAGGCATGGAGATTCCCCCTCCCTTAGGTCTCTACCCCGGAGAACCGGTCGGCCAGGCCGCCCCTTCATTTATTGAATTTCTTACGACTCAGAGGGGAAAACAGTCATGCCCCCGCGAGTCCCAGCAGGCCAAAGAGGCAGGTAGCCCCTCGGCCCCGTTGGTACTGACTCCTCCTCGGCCAAGGGAAGAACCTGACAACACCCTGAACCTTGCCGAGTTCATGAAAGAAAAGGAAGTAACCCAGTAGCCTCCGCAAGCTCAAGCGGCACCCGACCCAGCGGAAGAGGCACCCGCCGTGCCACCTCCCTAGGTTCAAGGCGGAGGCAAGCGCAGTGGAGCCGAAGAGATGAAGTTGCTCGAGGTCCGAGCCAACAACAGAATAGTTAAGCACCTGTAGGAGATCCCAGCCAGGTTCACCGTCTAGAAAATCCTATCTCTAGATGAAGAGACACGGCAAGCCGTCATTGCTGCGCTCCAGACGCCAGCATATGTTGAAGCCTGCCTCGCAGAAATGTCACCTGAAGTAGCTGTGGCCTTCACAGAAGAGGATATGCTTCTACCTACCTGCAGCCACAACAAGCCACTCTACATGAAGGGGCAGCTGAATGGGCATCCCATCAACAGAGTCTTGATCGACCCGGGGGAAGCCGTGAATATACTCCCCTACCGGGTGTACCAAAAACATTACTTTGACGTACACCTGATTGAGGTCAAGAACATCAAGATTGCTAGCTTCAACCAGAAGTGCGAGGTCCCCATGGGGGTCGCAGAGTTCAACCTCTCCCTCGGTGACTTCACAACCAAGGTCCTATTCCATGTGATCAACTCCAACAACTCTTACAAGGCGTTGCTCGGCCGACCTTGGCTGCATCAAAACAGGGTGGTACCATCCACTCTGCACCAATGCATCAAGTACCCCGGCAACGGGAAAGAGGAGAGAATCTTTGCTGACCTCCACCCTTTCGAAGTGTTTGAATGTCACTTGTCGGACACCACTTTGTATTTGGAGAAGCCGAAGCAAGCACCCCAGGTCACTCAGGACAAAGGAAAGAAGAAGGTAGAGCTTGACAGCTGGTTCCCTCCACCACTGCCTGGCTATGTGGCTCCCCCTCAGGTGTCATTCATTTCTGAAGCAGAAGGGGTATTCCGGGCCACCTCTCTTCCCATCTACCCTACATCGGGAACACCATACCTTGAAGACTTGCTGGAAGACGTCAGGGTCCTGCCCGGGATCATCAAGCCTCTCGTAGAAGCTGACTGCCAGGTGGTTGAACCATTAAGGACCTTCGAGGTGCCCAACCCCGGGGGTCTGCCTACCATCTTTTATGTGGCCAAGGAGCACCCGGTCAAGGGGGATGATAATTGTAGACTCCCCGATGAGCTGCACTACCCACTCGTCCCAATCATGGGACTCCCTGACATAGCCGGTCGTGTGGTCAAGATGACCAAGAAGCAAGGGATCCCCTTTCGCCAGCTCTCTAGTCGGAAAGAAATGTTCAGGAAAATGTGGAACCCACCAAACCTGGACCGGAGGTTGTTGCAAATCACCCGGCATCTAGGATTGGGCTTTTCACTAGAAGATTCCTATGAAGCCGATGTGATATTAGTCTCGGCTCCAGGCGGCAATAGCCACGCAGGCACTGCAGGCCCATGGCAGGTTGAAGGCCGCCAGCACCTTATGCCTTTGGCCAATGAAGAACAAGATGATGAAATACTCCTATGGAATCCACCTCCCAGTAGGAGCAAGGGGAAGGTCCCGTCCTCCTCTGAGGGACCAACCTCGAATAACTGTAGCAGCGGGGTGCCATTGCCCTAGTCTGACATTGATGCAAAGGACGGGGAAGCAAGTCGGACTCCGAGCTTCCCTCGGTGCGACTCTACCCTTTTTGCCTTGTGTTATCAACAACAGCGGGAACTTGAAATGTTGAGGGCTCGATTAGTCGAAGCGACTGCACTCGTGTCTGACTTAATTAGGAGCATCTTCTGCCAACAGAACATCGACACGCGCCAGTCCCCGAACAGCATCCCGAATGCCGCCATGCACCTTAGAAAGGAGGCAAGGGATGTAGCTGTCCCCCCAGTCAGACAATCGGCCGAGCGAAATCCTACACTACAGGAGAAGATTGAATGGCCTTACTCTTTCCCGAGGAATAAGACCTGAGGAATCTTTGATTGGGCCTGCTACTACGGCAAGGTCTCCCTCCCGAGGTCTAAGAGGCTGCAAGATGCTCGCAGAAGTGGCGACCCCCTATTTTGCCCTTATCACCAACTACTAGGCCACTCTATCGAAAACTATTATGTCTTCAAGGACATTGCTCAAGACCTGATTGAGATAGATGAGCTCAGAATGGGAGATTATGTGGTGGCTCCGCCACGCCCCCATGTGACGGGCAACCACGAAAGAAGCATGTACATGGTGTCAGTTCAGCACCAGATTTTTGAAGATACAGCTGAGAATGGGCAACCGCAGCCACCAGCAGAGCAGCAACCCCCAGTATGGCAATCAATCACCTCAGCCCCTGCAAGAGCCATCTATGACAATTACAAAGAAGATACCGAAGAAGTCCTTTACTTCTCCACACAAGAGAGCCCCCCGGAGCCGCACACAGTAAGCCTAATAGAGGGGGAAACAAGCAAAGCCTCATTACCCAACGAGGCAGAGCAAGAAGACGCCTATGGTGTCCTTGAAGCAGAAGATGGTGAAGACAAGGATTTCATCGACCTGCTACCAGTGCCTCCGGAAATTGAAGATGGCGGCCAGGCCACAGTGGATGTGCTCGTTGAAATTAACCTAGGCACAGAAAGTGACCCCATGTCGACCTTTCTAAGTGCCCTTCTTCCTTCACGGGAGAGGGAATAATATGTCAAGTTGCTGCAAGAATTCCAGGACTGTTTCGCCTGGAACTACAAAGAGATGCCCGGCCTGAGCCCCGGCGTGACTCAACATATTCTGGCTATTGATCCCAAGGTGGAGCCGGTGAAGCAGTCCCCCCGGCGTATGAGGCCGGAGCTGATAAAATAAATTTGCAAAGAAGTCGACAAGCTCATAGATGTCAGTTTTGTAGCTGAAAACCAATACACCACTTGGTTGGCCAACATTGTGCCAGTAAAGAAGAAAAATGGACAGATCAGGATCTGTGTGGACTTCTGCGACCTGAATAAAGCTTGCCCAAAAGATGACTTTTCGGTGCCCATCACCGAAGTGATGATTGATGCAACTACCGGCCATGAGGCCTTGTCCTTCATGGATGAATCATCCGGCAATAATCAAATATGGATAGCTGAACATGACCGAATTCATACGGCCTTTCGGTCACCTAAAGGGATATTCCACTACAAAAGAATGCCCTTCGGCCTCAAGAACTCTGGCGCCACTTACCAGCGGGCGATGACCAAGATATTCAATGAACTGCTATATAGCAAAGTCGAATGCTACATTGATGATATGGTCATCAAGACAAAGAAAAGGGGGGATCACCTGAATGACCTTAGAGTCATCTTCGAGAGACTCCGGTAGTTCGAGCTGAAAATGAACCCAATGAAGTGTGCTTTCGGCGTCTCTAGTGGAAAGTTTCTCGGCTTCATTGTCCGATACAGGGGGATTGAGATCGACCCCTTAAAAAAAAAGCCATTCAGGAGCTACCTCCTCTGAAGAATTTGGGAGAGTTAAGGTCCCTGCAAGGCCGGCTAGCCTACATCCGAAGATTCATCTCCAATTTGTCGGGGCGCTGTCAACCATTCCACAAATTAATGATGAAGAATGCACCTTTCAACTGGAACCAGGAATGTCAGAAGGCCTTCGATCGGCTGAAGGATTACTTAAAGACCCCGCCTATGTTGGGGGCACCTGTCAAGGGGAGGCCACTTATTCTATATATAGCTGCCACCGAATGTTCGCTGGGGGCAATGCTCGCCCAGAACAATGATGAGGGGAAGGAGCAAGCTCTCTATTACCTTAGCTGAAGACTAGTGGGGGCAGAAGCAAAATACACCCCGATTGAGAAGGTTTGTCTCGCCTTGATCTTCACGGTCAAGAAGTTGAGGCATTACATGCTCTCGCATGAAGTGAGCATGATCTCTAAGGCTGACCCAGTCAAGCACATTCTCTCCCAGCCAGTCTTGAAGGGACATCTCGACAAGTGGGCCATACTGTTAATGGAATTTGACATCACCTATGTGCCTCAGAAGGCCGTTAAGGGTCAAGCCATGGCCGATTTCTTTGCAGCACACCCTGTGCCTGAAGCCTCCCCACTGGCCACGGAGTTGCCTGAAGATGAAACACTAGAGGTGGACCAAGCCCAACAGATCGCCTGGCAGCTGCACTTTGATGGAGCTTCGAGAACGGAAACAACCCCGCATGGGCACACAAAAGTACGGGCTGGGACCGGCATCATCCTTAAATCCCCTGAGGGAGAAGTATTGCACACATCCTGCTCCATTAACAAGCCCTGTACAAATAATGAGGCAGAGTATGAAGCTCTGATCATTGGTCTCCAAGTCGCTTTGCAAATGGAGATTAAAATATTACATGTGTTTGGCGATTCATTGCTGGTCGTCAAGCAGGTCCAGGGACATTTTGACGTCTGAAAACCCGGGATACTCCCTTACCATGCTAAGGCGAGACGGCTCATGCAGCGGTTCTACCTTATTGAGATAGACCACGTTGCCAGAGGAGAGAATGCACAAGCCGATGCACTGGCGAAATTGGCGAGTTCCTTGGCAATCCCGCCAGATGGATCCCTCAGCATCCGGGTGGTGAATCAGTGCCAAGTGCCTAGCATGATAGAAGGGCCAGAAGAAGAAGAAGAACTTGAGGTTGCCACAGCGGAAGCCGTCAGCCTACCCGACTGGAGGGACCCCCTTTTGCAGTGGTTTAAATATCAGCAGCAGCCCAGGCAAAGGGAAGAGAAGATCAAGTTAATCAGAACAAAGGACTCTTACGAGGTCTGGAACGGGATCCTATTCCGAATTATGGCAGACGCCAAACGGAAGGTGCTCCTCCGATGTTTATCCACTGAAGAAGCTTGGAAAGTCATGCAAGAGGTTCACGCTGGAACAGCTGGTGCACATCAGGCAGGACCGAAAATGAAGATTGAAATAAAGAAGCTCGGCTACTATTGGTCGATAATGTTCGACGACTGCTGCAAGTATGCCAAGTCTTATCAGAAATGCCAGGAGCACGCCACGGTGCTTAGAAGGCCGCCCGTGCCGCTGCATCCAACACTGCCGAGTTGGCCTTTTGCCCAGGGGGAATAGACACCGTGGGTCCACTGCCCGCATAATCCGCTGGGTGCAAGTACATCTTGGCCGCAACTGATTACTTCTCCCACTGGGCGGAAGCTATTGCCTTGAAAGAAGTGACCGGGGAAATCGTCGCCAGGTTTGTCCGCCGTAACATCATATTCCGGTTCGGCACTCCAAACCGAATTATCTCAGATAATGGAAGCCACTTCCGCAACCAGAAAGTCTACCGGTTGGCAGAGAAATACAAGATCGATTGGAGGACGGCAACCCCCTACAACCCACAGGCCAATGGCTTGGCTAAAGCTTTCAATAAAACTCTTTGTACTCTCCTGTGGACGCACTTTAATTCGCTGGTTCAGGTGGTTTCGTCTATTGAGTGCGTGGGCGTGCCAGTCACCGAAGCGATGATTTATTCGGGCTCCGAAGAGTCCATGGTGCGCTCGATCTGACTTCGTCAGGTGATTGTGTGGTTCGTGTCGGGACCGAATCCTGTCGCACCATCAAGGTTACGACGTCATTTACATCCCCCATACGAGGGAATACCCTTGATTAATTGCCGAAATTAGGGGCCCTGCGGCCGAAAAGAATAATACTAATCGCGTGAGAAAGAGACAGGAGAAAATCACACCAAAGTACGCATTAGGATACGAGCCGCTGGCCATGTCGGTCACTCGTGGACCTTTTCATGTTCAGACACGGGTCTGTGATAGAAACGTGACGGAAAACTGGGGCGATAAATGAATCCGGTCTGATTAGAATGTCGGCCCAAGACTGGGTCGGGGCCCGATCATGTCAGGACAAATCCTGAAACTCGGGCCCGGCCTGCGGGGGCGGCATCACTGTTCCTTCTGCGTCGAGTCACGGAGAGAGAGGGCTGCAATGTAGAATTATTAATACCTTGTAATGTTTTATCATTATTACTCTTATTATCCTGTTGCTCATTCCTCTTCCCGCATCTGTTCCGGGTAACTTCCCTTATCTTGCTTATTGCTGTTATTGCCCCCCCCTCCCCCCTTTTATTATTATTATTGCCATTTATTTCATTCGTCATCATTTTTTTTGTACGGATATGTTCAGGTTTATTTATTCATCATGACTTTTATTAGTTTGTCGGTGCTGCCATTAGATGCCCATATGTATATATATATGTGTGTATTCATATATTGTGTATATATATATATATTTATTATTATTTTCTTTGGGGGAGCTGGCCCCTAGTGGGTTGAAAGGGGGGTTAAAAGGGGAGTGTATCGCTGAAGGAAGGTGAGCAGCAGAGTGTGCCGGCGAAGGGCTGGAGTTATGTGCCGTTGAAGGGCATGAGGAGGGCGTACCGGTGAAGGTCTGAAGGAAGTGTACCGCTGGGGCGATGGCTAGAGAGTGTGTCGGTGAAGGAGGGGGGAATAACATAAAGTCTGTACGCTCCTCAGCCTAAAGTCTTTACATTGTCTATTCAACCAGCACACAAAGTCTATACGTTCTTTAGTCCAAAGTCTGTACATTGCGGCTCAAAGTCCATACATTGTCCATTGGCCGCAGTTCAAAGTCTATACGTTGGCCAGCCCAACGACTGTGCATTGGCCAACTCAAAGTCTATACATTGTAGCTCAAAGTCTATACATTGGCCAGCATTCATCAACTCAAAGTCTATACATTGGCCAGCATTCATCAGCTCAAAGTCTATACGTTGGCCATCATGAAGTCTATACGTTGCAGCTCAAAGTTTATACGTTGGCCAGCATTCATCAGCTCAAAGTCTGTACATTGACCAACATAAAGTCTATACATTGCAGCTCAAAGTCTATACGTTGGCCAGCATGAAGTCTATACATTGCAGCCCAAAGTTTATACGTTGGCCAGCATTCATCAGCCCGAAGTCTGTACATTGACCAGCATAAAGTCTATACATTACAGCTCAAAGTCTATACGTTGGCCAGCATTCATCAGCTCAAAGTCTGTACATTGACCAGCATAAAGTCTATACATTGCAGCCCAAAGTCTATACATTGGCCAGCATGAAGTCTATACATTGCAGCCCAAAGTCTATACGCTGTAGCATGAAGCCTATACATTGGCTGGCCCAAAGTCTATACATTGGCCAGCATAAAGTCTATACATTGCAGCATGAAATCTATACATTGGCTGGCCCAAAGTCTGTACGCTGCAGCACAAAGTCTGTACGTCGCAGCATGAAGTCTGTACATTGCCCAAGTCTATACGCTGCAGCACAAAGTCGTACATTGGCCAGCCCCAAGTCTATACGCTGTAGCATGAAGTCTGTACATTGCCCAAGTCTATACGCTACAGCACAAAGTCTGTACATTGGCCAACCCCAAGTCTATACGCTGCAGCATGAAGTCTATACATTGGCCACCAAGTCTATACACTGCAACACAGAGTCTGTACGTTGCAATATGAAGTCTGTACATTCTTCAGCCTATTCAACTCAGAGTCTGTACGTTGCCCATGCAATCAACATACGAAGTCTATACATTGCTTGCTGCTGCGTTTGTGCCTCCATCTGCCAAGTCTGTACACTGGATCCCGTTGAGACGGTGGATGAGGGTGTACCGGCGAGGGGAGGGAGTGTGCCGCTGAAAGGGCCAGGAGGAGTGTGCCGCTAAAGGGTGTGTCCCTGGGGCAATTAGGGGTGTACCGCTGAGGGTTCAAGGGGCGTGCCGGGGAAGGCTTTGAAGCGTGCCGCTGAAGGCTGGGAGGAGTGTGCCGCTAAAGGGTGTGTCCCTGGGCAACTAGGGGTGTATCGCTGAGGGTTCATGGGGCGTGCCGGGGAAGGCTTTGAAGCGTGCCGCTGAAGGCTGGGAGGAGTGTGCTAGCGAAGGGGTTGGATGAGTATGCCACTGGAAGATGACTGGGGTGCACCGTTGAAGGGCCAATCAGGGCGTGATGGTGGAGGTTCAATCAGTCTTCAATTCTTTATTTTAAGGCTTTTCTTTTCTTCTTGTTTTAATTTTTTATGTAGTTTTATATAAACTTCTCCCTTGTTTTGTTTTGTTCGGCCTCTCTGCCATGAGTCGGAAGTTCAGCCCGTCGTGGCGTCGGTCAGTTCGGTTCTTATCATGGTACCGGCAGTGACTTGATTAGTTGGAGGGCTTCATCATTAATTATTCTGTTCGTTTGTTGCCTCCTTTTGTCTTATTTAACATATTGTTATTTTCTGACAAAAATTCGGCAGCATCTCCCCTTGACCCGGGGCGTAAGGGAGATAAAGGGAACGCGCCCACATGGAGTGGCAGAACCTGACAACTGGAGGTGGGCGCCCGAGGGCAGCAACACCTTTATGGGACCTCGAAAAACCAGGAGAAAACCGTGAACGGAGGGCTTCTAGTACTAGGCAGAATGGGCTGGGGGTTGGCGGCTGAGGGCGTACCGCTGAGGCACCAGGGGAAGGTGTACCGTTGGGGGGGCTAGCAAGTGTGTCGCTGAGGGCCAGAAGGGGTGCACCGGCCAAGGGCAACGGGGTGTGCCGCTGAGGGCCAATTAGGGGTGTACCGCTGAGGGCCAGGAGGGTGTACCGGTCAAGGGCCAACAGGGTGTGCCGCTGGGGGCCAAGAGGTGTGCCGGCCAAGGGCTGGAAAGGTGCATCGCTGGAGGATTAAAGAGCTAAATGTGTGGGGCTGGGAGACCTGCTGGCTATTCTGGGACAAAAAGGGGAATTCAAGGCCGAGGAAGGGCTGCTGGAGATGAGTAAAGGACCCACAAGGCCAGGCTTCGAAAGGGAGGCATCACATTGATACGGTGACTCGAAAGAAACCGGAGAAACGGAGAAAACGGACAACACACTGCATGCATTGTGAAGGCGGAAGTAAACCATCATACGTAGCAGGAAAGACCCAAGAAAGATGATTTTTTTTTTTATTATTCATGGGAAGCAAGGGGTCGGGGCCCTACATACACATTGACGGACACACCCGAGCCAAGGCTACGGGCAAGAAAGAAAGCACAAAAGCAAAAGAAAAGGAAGAGGAAAGCAAGGAAAACATGGAAGGGAAGGTGTTGGGGCTGAAGTGGGGACGATCGTCCACCCCCCCCCCCTTTTCTCCAACACTTCCCCCCGTTACATCAAGCCCTTTCTTCTCTCTTACTCTCTCTTCTTCCCGGTGGTCGTCGGAGGGAGCTCACGCCGGGACGCCTCCTCCTCTCTTCTCTCTTCTCCTCTTGCCTCTTCCTTCTTCTTTGTGGGTGTGTCTCCGTCTGCCTCCTCCCTCTGTCCGTCTCTTTTTTTTTGCGTCGGGAACGGGAGTCTTTTATACTCCCAGCAGCGGGAGCCTTGAGCACAGCCGTCAAAGGCGGGAAGTAGCCTGTGATCATGGGGATTTGACCTCCCCTGTCCTGGCTGTCAGTGGAGTAGCCTGCGTGGCCCAACGATCGACTGACACCTCAGACGGCTTGCTGCGCGCCAAGGATACATAGGGCATGGGCTTCACGTCGTCCAGCCATTGAAAAAGCCTTCACGCTGTGCCGTTGGCAGGCTGAAAAAGCGTGCCGTGGGAGAGGCAAAAAGGTGTGCCGCTGGAGCCCCAAATAGGCGTGCCGCTGGAGCCCTGAATGGGCGTGCCGCTGGAGCCCCAAATGGGCGTGCCACTGGAGCCCTGAATGGGCGTGCCGCTGGAGACCCTGGATGGGGCGTACCGCTGAACCCGTCTGGGGTGTGCCACTGAACGCCCATTGGGGCGTGCCGCTGAAGCCCTGGGCCGTGCCGCTGGGACCCCAAAGGGGTGTACCGCTGAGCAGCCCAGGGGGTGTGCCGCTGAACGCCTTGGGCCGTGCCGCTGAAGCCCTGGGCCGTGCCGCTGGGACCCCAAAGGGGTCTACCGCTGAGCAGCCCTGGGGGTGTGCGGCTGAACGCCTTGGGCCGTGCCGCTGGGACCCCAAAGGGGTGTGCCGCTGAACAGCCCAGGGGGGTGTGCCGCTGAGCACCCCAGGGGGTGTGCCGCTGAGCACCCCAGGGTGTGCCGTTGAAGGCCGAATTGGGCGTGCTTTTGAGCCCGGTCTGAGCCAGTTATGGACACGAGTCATGGCCTGTTTGGCTTTCTTCGAGGCCCACGGATTGTGGGGCTTATTGTGATTGGTTTCTCTTCACGGCCGTGACTCCTGGAGGCGGCCTCGCGGCAGTACGCATACTTAGGGAGTCCGGATGACCCGTCTCTCCGGGATTTCTTCACTCAGCGCCGTTGTTGATGCGGGGCCGAGCATAATATTTGGGTGTGCAATTTTTGATGTCCACAAATGCCCCCCACCCACGGGTAGCGTAGGCGAAGGATGAGCCGGGCGATGCCCGACGGGGTGTCGGGAGCCGCCCTAGTTTGTTGTCTCTTTATCTCTTCGTCAATGCCGACAGGATGCTGGGAACTGACGTGGTCCGTCGATCTCTTGGTCTCTTTGTCAGTGCCGACAGAATGTCGGGAGCTGGCCTAGTTTGTTGTCTCTTGGTCTCTTCATCAGTGCCGACAGGGTGCCGGGAACTGACCTGGTTTGTTGTCTCTTGGTCTCTTCGTCAGTGCCGACAGGATGCCGGGAGCTGACCTGGTTTTGTTGTCTCTTGGTCTCTTCGCCAGTGCCGACAGGGTGCCGGGAACTGACCTGGTTTGTTGATCTCTTGGTCTCTTCGTCAGTGCCGACAGGGTGCCGGGAGCTGACCTGGTTTGTTAGTCTCTTCTTTTCTTTTCTTTCTCTTTTTTTTGAACCACATTACCGATACAAGCGCCCTTTCGGGTTTTCACCGGTACCGGCCCCGTCTTGCTTTTGCCCACGCGCCCTTTCAGGTTTTCACGTGGCGGGGTACCCAATTTTGCCTGTAGCGCCCTTTCGGGTTTTCGCCACAGTCGGGTTGTTGCCATTTTTGCCCTTGTCCCCGCATAGGGGCAAGTCCGGAGGGGCATCTCTATTTTTAACCCCATTTTATTTTCTTCTTTTGGATGAGCCGGGCGGTTCCCGTGGGTGTACTTACCTTTTTTTTGTCGGTGCCGACGGGGTGTCGAGAGCCGGCCTGGTTTGTTGTTTATTGGTCCCTTTGTTAGTGTCGACGGGGTGTCGGGAACTGAAGCAGCATATTGGTCCCTTCGTTTCTTCATCAGCACCGACAGGGTGTCGGGGGCTGACCTGGCTTGTTGATCTCTTCGTCTCTTCGTCAGTGCCGACGGGGCGTCGGGGGCTGGCCTGGTTTGTTGTCTCTTAGTCTCTTCGTCAGTACCGACAGGGTGTCAGGAGCTGACCTGGTTTGTTGTCTCTTAGTCTCTTCGTCAGTGCCGACGGGGTGTCGGGAACTGAAGTAGCATATTGGTCTGTTCATCAGTGCCGACGGGGTGTCGGGAACTGAAGTAGTATGTCGGTCTCTTCATTAGTGCCGACGGGGTGCCGGGAACTGAAGTAGTATGTTGGTCTCTTCATCAGTGCCGATGGGGTGCCGGGAACTGAAGTAGTATGTTGGTCTCTTCATCAGTGCCGACGGGGTGCCGGGAACCGAAGTAGTATGTTGGTCTCTTCATCAGTGCCGACGGGGTGCAGGGAACTGAAGTAGTATGTTGGTCTCTTCATCAGTGCCGACGGGGTGCCGGGAACTGAAGTAGTATGTTGGTCTCTTCGTCTCTTCGTCAGTGCCGACAGGATGCCGGGAGCTGACCTGATTTGTTGTCTCTTAGTCTCTTCGCCAGTGCCGACAGGGTGTCGGGAACTGACCTGGTTTGTTGGTCTCTTCTTTTCTTTTCTTTCTCTTTTTTTTTTGAACCACATTATCGATACAAGCGCCCTTTCGGGTTTTCACCGGTACCGGCCCCCTCTTGCTTTTGCCCACGCGCCCTCTCGGGTTTTCACGTGGCGGGGTACCCGATTTTGCCCGTAGCGCCCTTTCGGGTTTTCGCCACAGCCGGGTTGTTGCCATTTTTACCCTTATCCTCGCATAGGGGCAAGTCCGGCGGGGCATCTCTATTTTTAACCCCATTTCCTTTTCTTCTTTTCTTTTCTTTTTTTTTTGACAAGCGAGTGCTACGCGAGTGTCGGCCAGGGCACGAAGCCTTGTGCCGGAAGAGAAGGTTCATTCGTTGGCAAGAACAGAATGCCAGCGCAACGGGAGAATTCGTGTCGGTTCGGATGCAGGGTCCGTAATGGCAATATTGTGCGGAGTGGGTGGCTAGGGCACGGGGCCTTACGCCAGAAAAGGGTTTATTCGCTGGCAAGGGACGAATGCCAGCGCAAGGATAGAGGCTCTGCCGATCTGGGCGTAAGGTCTGTGACGGCAATTTTGTATGGTGGGGGGGTGGCCGAGGCATGAGGCTACGTGCCAGGAAAGGCCTTGTTTGTTGGCAGGGTAATGGTGCCATTGCTGAGGTGGAGTGGGCGGAGGTAACGTCGTCTTCCCTCGTACGGACGCCCGTCTGCCCAAGATCGTGGGGATGGAGCGTTCCCCGGAGACACCTATTATTGTATGTTATCGACTCACACTTCCACATATATGAGTAGATGCGTACGAAGGTATACGCACATACATATATATATATATATATATATACATATATATATATATATATATATATATATATATATATATGCATATATACACATATTTATTTAATATTTTGTATATCCCTTTTTTTATTTTCTTCTTCACCCTTTTTATTTTCCTCTCTTCCTCTCTTTTCCCTTCCTTCCCCTTTTCTTTTACTTTACTTCTCCCATTTCCCTCTTCTCGGCCCCTTTTTTTTTCTCCTCCTTTTTCTTTTTTTTCTCTTCTTTTCTCCCTTTTTTTTTAGTCGTCCTTCCCCCCTTTTTTTTCCTTTTTTATTTCCCCCCCCTCCCTTTTTCTCTTTTTTATAAAAGGGGCAGGGGGCGGTTACCGCCATCCCCCCCTTCGAATCCTCTCTCTTCCCTCTCTCCCTCTCTCTTCTACGGACGAACGGGCGAGCCCATTCCTCTCCCTTCTTCCTCTTCTTCTCCGTCCGTCGAACACCACCGTCATCACCGCCGTCATCGCCGTCGTTGTCTTCCTCTCGTCGGGGTGAGGAGGCCGCCACGAGAGGGCTCCCCCTTCTCTTCCCTCTTCTCTCCCTCTTCTTCTTCCTTCCTCTCCCTTTGATCGGGACGGTGGAGCCCTAGGCCCCCCCCTTCTTTCTTCTCTTTTCTCCTCTCTCCCTTCTCTTCTCCCTTCTTTCCCCTTCCCTTCCTTTATCTTGGCGTGATCAGGGTAGCGAGGAGCGTCGCCGCGTCACTGTGGGGGTGCTCGCCGGAGTGTGTCGGGCTCGGGGGTGCCGTGTGTGCCGGCGAGGGGGGCATCGGGCGTGTCGGCGAAGCGTGGGAGCTAGAGTGCCGCTAGGGGAATCCAAAGGGGGCGTGCCGGGGAATGTGGCACGGAGCGTGTCGGGGAAGGGTTTGGCTGTGCCGGGGAAGGGGCAGCAGAGTGTACCGGGGAGTACCCCTCGCGGGTGTGCCGGCGAGGGTGCCTAAATGGTGTACCGGGGAAGCACCTCGTGGTGTGCCGGGGAAGGCACTTCAAGGTGTGCCGGGGAAGCCTTGAAGGGCTGTGCCGACGAAGGGGGGCACTCGGGTGCCGGGCAATGTTGCCAGGTGACTGTGCCGGCGAAGGCACAGAGGAGAGCGTACCGGCCAAGGGGCCAAGGGGGATTTTTAGCTAAGGAAGAGGACTCCTTTGACCGGCGAACTTCTGGTGTTGCCTCTCGGGGCCCACCATGACTTTGTTGGGGCCGTCACTCCTTGTGGGCGCGCACCCGTGTTTTTCCCTTACGCCTCTGGCCTAGGGGAAACTCTGCCGAAATTTCGTCAAAAATTGGCAATGCTTTATTTATTTTACTTGTAGTAGAGTCCCCTTACAGTCTTTCATTCCCTTTTGCCTGTGGCTTATTCTGATCTTCTATGTGTTGTTTTTCTTTGTAGATAAATGGCTGCCCCAAGTGGTTCCTCTGCTCCTGCTGCTGCTATCAGTGTCGACCTCATTCCGCGGGGTCCAATGCCAGCGGTCACATGGCTCAACGTGGAGGACCTGGACTGTGAACATGCGGAAATAGCTGCCTTGGCGGAGTCATCGGGGTCCGACAGTGAGAGCATGGACTTCAGCCGGCTTGTTAGAGTTGAGAGCGGCTTCATATTTGATCGGGCCACCGAGGAGTACCGGAAGGACTTCCCGAAGGATAGGCACCTTATTCGATTTCTGAAGCACCTGCGCTCCCGAGAGGGGCAAGATTTCCGCACCATAAAGGCCGTCGAGCGAGCGATCCTGCATGCCCGGGACAGTCTATTATACAGCGTCCCCAGGAGCATTCCGATATATCTGGTGGGAGAAGCCCGGGAGTGGAAACCAGTCTTGGGGATTGAAGGGGTGTTACCGGCTGAAGACAAATTGGTGTGAGCACCTCAATTCACCCCGGCCAAATGGGACATGTCTGCCGGGAAGGTGCATGGTGAGCAGCCCCGATTTGGCTTATTCTTGGCTCCCCTGAAATGGGGTTACAGGGAGGAGCCGTTCATCTTGGACTGCTTGGCCATCAGGTTCAAGTACGAACTATCACTGGGCTGGTTCGGGGAGCTGAAGCTTCAAGATGCCCACAGCTTCCGCGAAGGAGCGGTGGAGTTTACGGAGTACGTGTTGTTCAATTATGCTCCGTTGCTGGTCCGAGTTGGTATTTACCACAGTGTTTACGCCTCCCGCTACGGCTACCCCATCTCTAAGGGTCTCTGCTGCGGTATGATAGAAGTATTTAGTGCCGAGACCAACACATTTTATACGGCGGAGGGGGAAACCTCCCTGGACCTGTGGAGCCTCTGCCAGCTGAGCGGCTTGCCCATTGACGGGGAGCCATATGAAGAAGTATGCCTCCCCGACCTGATCAAGGATGAAACTAACGGGGATGGCCATTATTCTCTTGGGTATTCGTACCGATATCTCATGAAGGCGTACCGAGAACTATATCAGCTGTCACATGGTGGGAGGCAGCCCGCCCGTGGAGATAGAAAGAGGGTGCGCATGGCCCTGTGGTTGGAATACTTCTATGACGGGGTGAAGCAATATGAAGAGTTTCCCCGTGTTGGCACTGCTGTTGCTCGCAAGAAGCACGCGAAGCCCAAGCTTGGTGTGAAGATCCCCTCCAAGGGGCGTCGGGGCGGGCCTAATCCGATGGGCGTCGACCCGCTAACCCACTGCGCCGCCTATCTCACGTACTGGCTATGTTCATTTGCCATGCCGTACGGGGATGAGACGGTTATTCGGCCAGACGCCATCTATCCAGCATGTCAGATGGCGTGGGGTGTCAAGCTTTCCTTGTGCCCGGCGACCCTCTGCTTGATTTACAAGGCCCTCGGAGACATCAGCACCCATCAATTTCCGAGGCAGGCCCGGTATGTGTGCCCACTACATTTCTTCAACGCGTGGGTTTCCTCGTTGTTCCCCGAGTTCGCCCCGCGAGCTCTCCAGGATTGGGGACTAATGTCGAGGATGTTGGAGTTCGCCAGTGCAGAGCCAGCTTCTACCTCCATGCGGATGTTTGATATTCGGGGCCGGTTGACAACGGTTCCCTGGGATGCGGCTGGCACCATTCATTTCTGGACGTTGGCCGCGCACTCTAGCCCTCTGGTGAACAATAATAGGGAGTGCAAGGACGATCAGGTGGAGAAGTACGTCCACCCCATCAGCCAAGAGAATGTGGTCCGCCCGCTGCTGGAACCGGAGCTGAGGGACTGGGCGCTATCCATTCGCCCAAGCGTGTTGGTGTTCAGGAAGGGGGATAATGTGCTGCTGGAGCCGTATTATCCCTTCCGGTTTGGTCGCAACTTCGGGTATGACCAGCATATCCCTGTTTATCATGCACAGTTTGGCCAGCCTTCGCGGAACATCCGGGGAAGTTCAGTTGCTGAGCATGCTAAGAGCTGGTGGGACTTTTTCCACCGGGCGGACACTGCCTCTTTCAGGGTGCCGGCCCCGGGTCACATTCCCCGAGTGACCCAAGACTACATAAAGTGGTGGAACGCCCGGACGGCCTTCTATCGGTTGCATAAGACCGACTGCTGGGATGGGGCCGAGAGGAGGTTCCTTAGTCGGCAATCGGTGCCAGTACTTGATATTGAGCCAGATCATCTTCTTCGGCTCAAGAACAGACAGGAGAAAGAGGTAGCGGCATACATGGCTGCTCGTTGGGAAGCCCGGGATGCGAGGCCGACGCCGAAAGTGGAGTTGCCTCCGGTGGCGAAGGATGACTATAAAAAGACATTATGGGATCTTTGCCGGATAGGGAGTGATCGTCTGGAGCTCATTAACTACCCGCTCCTGATAGAGGAGGAGGGCACCCCCGCAAAGAGCTGGCGTCCAGAGATGGACCTGATCTGCCCATACCGCACATTTATGAGGCGGGAGGAGAGGAAGCCCGAGAATTATAAGGACACCACATGGCTGTATGTTCTGCTGTGGGTGAATGGGCTGAAGATCGAAGATCAGACGGCCGCCATCCTGGGCAAGTGCCTGCACATCCCGTATTATTATGCCGACGGGTGGGGCATAGACCACTTCAATCTTTTCTGCCACCTCTCCTCGAAGAAGCACGCAGATCTGGGTAGCCTCACAGACCGGTGCCAGAAGGTCGAGGACGTATGCTGGCTGGTCCGAGAGGCGGCACGTCGGGACAAGGAGGCGTCCCTGAGCTACTGGCCGATAACACTTCGGTTGTACACCGGTCCTCACGGTATTTACCCTTTCCCACTCCTTCTATTCTCGTGGTTGTGTCCTTGGCAGATTTATCGGGTGCTAACCATGTGTGTATATGTATTTATCCTTCCTACCAGACCATCCCGATAGCACCCAGATGGCGACATACCGCAATCTTCTTCGATTCATCCAGAAGCCCGCCTACTTTAAAGCCGCACTGCTGGCTCCGACTACGGCTCCTCTGCCCCAGGCAGCGAAGAGGCCCCGCGCAAAATCGCCCGTGAAGAAGGCAGTGGATGCCGCGAAGGAGGCTAAGCAGCGGGACACAAAGCGGAGAAAAACAGAGGCGGCCAGGGCCCCGATCGCCATTCCTCCGGCGCCACGGGTCCCATCTTTTGAGGAGTTCGAAGTCGCCTGACCCGAGCCAAGCCAATCTGCCGGTCAGTACCTTCGACCATCAGCGTGTCTTTTAAGTCTTTCTCCTCTTTTGTATTCTCATTTTGGAGCAAAGCCCTGACACCTGACTATTTCTTTTGTCTTAGCCCCTGTGGAAGAGCCCGTGCCCGCACCTATTCCTGACGCGGGGGAGCCAGTTCCTGTGCCCGCCCCTGTCACGGGTGAAGCCGGGATCGTAGCAAAGGCGACCTCGGCGGCGGCTCTGGCTCCCTCACCACAGGCCGAGGGAAGGTCTCGAACAAAGTCGCCTGTTAAGAAGGCGTTGGCTGCTGCCAAGGTGGCCGAGTGGCAAGCGGCGAAGCGGAGACGGGCAGAGGGGTCCCCGGTCCCAGCGGCGGCCTCTCCGGTGGCCCCTATCTTGTCCTTTGAAGAATTCGAGGTCACTCGGACTGAGCCGAGTCACCATGCCGGTGGGGTTCAACGGTCGCCGACGTCACCCGGGCTAGATTTGCCTCCTGGGCCATCCTTGGATGCGCGCACGGTGACAATACGTTTCTTTCTTACAGGCGGCACGGAGGAACCGGCGCTCGTGCGGATCCCGGGCGGGGGTGCGGCTGCGACTCCCGAGAAGGCCTTGCCTGTCGGGGAAGCCCGTGGGTCACCCCGCGCTGTAGGAGCCGAAGAGGGTATTTATCTTTGTTGGCCTAAACGACTTCTTTGTTCTTTGGGAGCCGACTGGATTTGATGTAGCCCACCTTTTCTTCTGTGTGACAGGCACAGCAGAGGCAGTCGCTGGGCTATTCGGGCCCCGCCCGCAACCTCCGACGACGCGTCTATATGTGAGGAGGAGGCTGAAGTCTGGCGTACCGGCCTCATCTAGCCCGAGAGAGGGTGCGCCGGCCATTGGCCTCGAAGTGGAGGGTACGCCGGCCATTGACCTCGAAATGGAGGCCCCTTTGCCGGCAAGGGGAGAGCCCACGGCGGTCGAGTCATCGTCGGGCGAAGAGGTAGACTACAATTACTCCTCCGATGAAGCGGCTCCTGACGAGGGCGTGTCCGGGGCATCGGAGCCGCCCGAGCCGGTCTTCAGGGCCCCCTTACTTGCTGGCTCCCCAAGCTTTGTGGGGAAGACTGTTGTAAGTGTGAGCTTGCTTGGGCCGGCTCCTTCCTCTCCTTCGTGGTTACCTAATGATCTTTTCTTGTCAATTCCGGGTTTCAGGGGCTTAACTTGCCGGAGGCTGTGGAAAAGGGTACCCCAGTTGTGCCGATCGACCGTCAGGTGGGGGTCGATGTGGGCTCGGGAAAACTAGCCCTTCTATTCGAGGCTCTTGAGCAAGAGTCGGCCGCAGGGACTTCAAGTGTTTCCGAAGCGGCGGACGAGCCTCTAGAGGAAGGAGAGATTGCGCCCGAAGGCCGCGTCTTCACGGTGGCCGAGGTAAGCAGGGTTTTATGGCTCTTCCCACTTCTCATCCTCGCGTAATTTATTCCCGGCGACGGGCGGCTAACCGTATTTCATGTGGATAGGTGGCGCCGACCCTGGCATCTGTTCCGGAGGTGGAGACTCTTGCCGTGCTCGTGCAGGCGGGGGGCGTCCCTCACCTACTGGTTCCAATTCCACCTCTTCCGAGGCTACCGGCCCAGATGGAGGACCCTTTCTTGAGGCAAGTATTCGCGGGGCTCCGTGCACATTTGGAGGGATCCCACACGCGAGGGAAGAGTCCGTGGGTGATGGCGTCGGGTCCGGCTTTACTCGAAGCCCCTCCTTCAGCCAAAATAGCCGTACCGGCACCCCTGCCCATCGAGGCAGTGGCAGAAGCAAACCAGGCAGAGGCAGAGGAGGCAGGAGAGCAGCGGATGACAGCAGCGTCAGATGCTTCGGTAATGACTTCAGCAATTTCCTCAGCCGAGGTTGGCCAGGAATCTTCTGTCGAGCCATGTCGGCCAGGCGTCTTGACTCTTGCTCTTCCATCTTCTTCGGCCGCGGTGAACGCTGATCTGTGGGCAGAGGTGGACAGCGCCGTGGAATTTACTGCCCCAGCCATGCCTTCGGTCAGTCACACCTCGTCAGAGGCGCCAGTCCATCAAATGCTGGTAACGCTGCGGATGATGTTCTTTGCCGATCTTTTCTTATCATACCGGGAGGTACACACCATAGTGACGCAGCTGACCGGGGCGTTACAAGTGCTGGGCTGCCCACTGGAGGAGTGGTCGCGGCGGGTTCTGCTGTTGCTGAAGTATGTGAAGCGTCGCGAGTTCCTCGAGACCCAGGTTCCCGACGCGCGCGCCGCGCTAGACGCCCAGGCGGACGAGTATTTGCAGGTCTTGGAGGCACGACGCCATGATGAAAAGCGCCATGGGAAGGCCTTGGAGAAAGGCCAGGGCAGCGTTCGCTCCCTCAAGAGTCGGATCGAAAAGCTAGAGGGCTACCTTGCTGCGGCTAGGGTTGACCTTGCCGAGGCTGAGAAGGTGGTCGAGAGTGAGAGCGAAGCTCTCGCCGTCACCCAAGTTGAAACGGTGTCCGCGGAAGCCGAACTCGCCCGTCTCGAGGAATTGAGGGGCCGGTTACGCGATATGACGAACTTCCCTTGCGTCGGGATCCTCCCCCACGAGGACATCTTCAGGGGTGTCGGCTAAGCGTCGCCTCTCTTAGCTTTCTCCTTTTTGTAACACAGGGGTATGCCCCGAAGCATATGTAATCTGATCCTTCTTTAAATAGAACAGAACAGTTACAGTTTCACGTGTTCTCCGTGTATGCATTCATCCCAGAGGGACCTCTCTTCCCCTTTTCATCTTCTGTGTATATTGTTTTCTTCTTCCTCTTCCCTTGCTCTTGTATCTTTTCCCCCTTTTTTTTTGTGCTGACACCCATTGGCAGGGTATGAGTCTTCGCGAGGATTCGCTTCGGGAGAACCAGGCAGGGACCCATGTCAGGGTACAGGAGAGTGCTCGCCTTCCCAGGGGGAGGACGAGGGGACCACTCCACCATACCGAACGGGCGACTCCCTAGTTCTGCCGCAATATTGAAAGCTCGTACTGGCCTCAGGTGGGGGGCCTCGGTTAGGGACCATTTTCTGGTCGTTCAGAGGGGGCGGAGAGAAGAGTTGGTCTAGTCAATGACCCGGACGGGAGGTCCGAGCCAAAGGGGTACTCACCGCCCGGGGTGGACGGAGAGAAGAGTTTGTCTAGTCAATGACCCGGACGGGAGGTCCGAGCCAAAGGGGTACTCACCGCCCGGGGAGGACGGAGAGAAGAGTTTGTTTAGTCAATGACCCGGACGGGAGGTCCGAGCCAAAGGGGTACTCACCGCCCGGGGAGGACGGAGAGAAGAGTTTGTTTAGTCAATGACCCGGACGGGAGGTCCGAGCCAAAGGGGTACTCACCGCCCGGGGAGGACGGAGAGAAGAGTTTGTCTAGTCAATGACCCGGACGGGAGGTGCGAGCCAAAGGGGTACTCACCGCCCGGGGAGGACGGAGAGAAGAGTTTGTTTAGTCAATGACTCGGGCGGGAGGTCCGAGCCAAAGGGGTACTCACCGCCCGAGGAGGACGGAGAGAAGAGTTTGTTTAGTCTATTTCTTTTAGTACTTCCGTGGCTACGGGGCGACGGCTAGAAATGGGAGGAGTTCCCCCTTTCTCGGCTTCCACTCTTCCCTTGCTCTTGTATCTTCCCCCCCTTTTTTTTTACTTCTTTTTTACTTCTTTTTTTTCTCTCCTCTTTTTTTTTCTTTTTTTCTTTTCCTCTTCTTCTCTTCCTTTTTTCTTTCTCTCTTCTTTTCTTCTCTCTTTTTTTCTTCTTCTTCTCTTTCTCTTTTTTTTCTCTTTTCTCCCCTTTTTTTTTCTTTTTTTTTTACCTTCCTCTTCCCCTTTTTCTCGCTCCCCCTTTTTTTTTTAAAACATAGATAGTGGTCAAGTTACTTGGACATCAATCACGCAAATCCGCCCGAAAATAGGGCGGAGGGTTATATTATTGATTTGAACGGGGGCGCCGGAGCGTGGTACAGTCTCAAGTGCTTTCCATTAAGAGGCGGGAACTGAACTTCCCCGCGATGGTTGACAATTACATAGGCCCCACCTTCGTAGACTTTTTGGACTACGTAGGGTCCGAGCCAGTTCTCATTCAGCTTACCCTTAGGGTTGGCAGCCATGAGGTCTCTTCTCTTGACCATGACGAGGTCGCCCTTTTTGAATTCGCGTTTCTTGACAAGCTTGTCAAAGGCGCGTGCAATCCGGGCCTGGTAGATCTGAATGTTCTGTTGGGCCTGGAGCCGCTTTCCTTCTTGACTGGAGAGTTCATCAAGCCTTCGTTCAACGTTGGTTTGCCCTTCAAGGACAAGACCATGCTGAATGGCAACCCTGAGGGACGGTATTTCCAGTTCAATGGGGACGATTGCCTCCGAGCCATATACGAGAGAAAAGGGCGAGCAGCCTATTGGAGTCTTGTATACGGTTCGGTACGCCCAAAGCGCCTCGTACATTCTTTCTTCCCAGTCCCTTTTATTAGAGCTGACCGTCTTGGCCAGGAGAGTACAAAGTGTCTTATTAAAAGTTTCGGCCAGCCCATTAGCCTGTGGGTTGTAAGGAGTCGATGTCCTCCAATCAATCTTATATTTTTCTGCCAGTCGGTAGACCTTCTGGTTGCGGAAGTGACTGCCGTTGTCTGACACAACTCGGTCGGGGGCGCCAAACCGGAATATGATATTACGGCGGACAAACCTGACCACGATCTCTCCGGTGACCTCCCGCAAGGCGACAGCCTCTGCCCAGCGGGAGAAGTAGTCGGTTGCCGCCAAAATGTATTTGCAGCCTGTGGAAGATGTAGGTAAGGGACCCACAACGTCTGTTCCCCACTGGGTGAACGGCCAACTGGGCGCGGTTGGGTGTAACTGCACCGGGGGCCTTCTGGGTATGGTGGCATGCTCCTGACATTTTTGACACGACTTAGCATATTTGCAGCAGTCGTCGAACATTGCAGGCCAATAATAGCCAAGCTTCTTTATTTCAATCTTCATTTTTGGCCCGGCCTGGTGTGCGCCAGCTGTCCTGACGTGGACCTCCTTCATGACCCTCCAGGCTTCTTCAATGGACAAGCATCGGAGGAGTAATTTCTGCTTGGCGTCGGCCACCATTCGGAATAATATTCCATTTCGGAGCTCATAGGAGTCCTTAATTCTGATCAGCCTGAGCTTCTCTTCTCTCTTCTTGGGCAGCTACTGGTACTTGAACCACTGCATCAGGGGGTCTCTCCAGTCAGGTAGGCCGACGGCTTCTGCTGTGGTGACTTCCAGCTCTTCTTCTTCTGGTTCCTCTTCTATCATGCTGGGCATCTGGCGCTGATTTATTACTTGGATACTGAGAGATCCATTTGGAGGCACTGCCAGTGAGCTTGCCAGTTTTGCTAGGGCGTCGGCTTGTGCATTCTCCCCTCTGGCGACATGGCCTATCTCAAGGAGATAGAACCGCTCCATGAGTCTCTTCGCCTTAGCGTGATAAGGGAGCAACTCAGGTTTTCGGACATCAAACTGTCCCTGGACCTGCTTGACGACCAGCAGCGAGTCGTCGAATACTTGGAGCATTTTGATCTCCATTTGGAGGGCCACCTGAAGGCCGATGATCAGAGCTTCATACTCTGCTTCATTATTTGTGCAGGGCTTAGTAATGCAGCAGGAAGTGTGCATCACTTCTCCGTCTGGCGATTTGAGGACAATGTCGGCTCCGGCCCGTACCTTGGCGTGTCCGGACGGGGTCGCTTCTGTTCTCGAAGCCCCGTCAAAGTATAGCTGCCAGATAGCTTGTTGGAGATGATCCACCTCCAGTGTCTCATCTTCGGGTAGCTCGGTGGCCAACGGGGAGCCTTCGGGCATGGGGTGTGCTGCGAAGAAATCCGTGACGGCTTGTCCCTTATTTGCCTTCTGCGGCACGTAGGTGATATCAAATTCCATGAGCAGCACGGCCCACTTGCCAAGGCGTCCCTTCGGGACAGGCTGGAGGAGAATGTGCTTGATAGGGTCAGCTCTGGATATTAGACTTACTTCATGGGACAGCATGTAGTGCCTCATCTTCTTGACTGCGAAGACCAAAGCGAGGCAGACTTTCTCTATCGGGGTGTACTTGGCCTCCGCACCCACTAGTCTCCGGCTGAGGTAATAGAGAGCCTGCTCTTTTCCCTCATCATTGTTCTGGGCAAGCATTGCCCCCAGTGAATATTCGGTTGCCGCTATGTAGAGAATAAGCGGTCTACCTTTGACAGGTGCCCCAGGACTGGCGGGGTCTTTAGGTATTCTTTTAGCTGGTCGAACGCACGCTGGCATTCGTGACCCCAGCTGAAGGGTGCATTCTTCATCATCAGTCTGTGAAAGGGTTGGCAACGCCCCGACAGGTTGGAGATGAACCTGCGGATATAGGCTAGACGGCCCTGTAGGGACCTCAGCTCTCCCAGACTCTTCGGAGGGGGCAACTCCTGAATGGCTTTTATCTTGAAGGGGTCAATCTCGATCCCTCTGTGCCGGACAATAAAGCCGAGGAACTTACCACTGGACACGCCAAAGACGCACTTCATAGGGTGCATCTTCAGCCCATACAGCCGGAGCCTTTGAAAGACGACCCTGAGGTCGCTCAGATGTTCAGCTCTCTTCTTAATCTTGACAACTAGATCATCAATGTAGCACTCGACCTTGCTATATAGCAGCTCGTCGAAGATCTTGGTCATTGCCCGCTGATATGTAGCACCGGCATTCTTGAGGCCGAAGGGCATCCTCTTGTAGTGGAATATCCCCTTGGGTGATCTGAAAGCCGTGTGAATCCGGTCGTGGTCGACTATCCAAATTTGGTTATAGCCGGACGATCCGTCCATAAAAGACAGGGCCTCGTGGCCGGTGGTTGCATCAATCATCACTTCGGTGATAGGCACTGGGAAGTCATCTTTTGGGCAAGCTTTATTCAGGTCACGGAAATCCACGCAAATCCTGATCTTTCCATTCTTCTTCTTCACCGGCACAATATTGGCCAGCCAGGTGGTGTACTGGTTCTCCGCCACGGAGCCGACATCTATGAGCTTGTCGACCTCCTTGCAGATCTGGCTGATCAATTCCGGCCTCATACGTCGGGGAGACTGCTTCACTGGTTCCACTGTGGGATCAATGGCCAAGATGTGTTGAGTCACCTCGGGGCTGAGCCCGGGCATTTCTTTATAATTCCAGGCAAAGCAATCCCGGAATTCTTGCAGCAACTTTGTGTATTGTTCTCTCTGCTGTAGGGGCATAAGAGCACTCAGAAAGGTCAGCCTGGGGTCACCTTCTGTGCCAAGGTTGATCTCAATCAGTTCGTCGACTATGGCCTGGCCGCGATTTTCAATTTCCGGCGGGGCTGGCGACAGATCGACGAAGTCTTGATCTTCATTGTCTTCGGGCTCGAGGACGCCATCCCCCTCTTCTTGTTCCTCATGAAGCGGCACGGGGGCTGCATCTGTCGCGCACTCCTCCTGGACCGTAGCTGCCGGGTCCGCGGGGTCCGCTGGTGCAGAAAGGCACAAGGTCACCTCGGGATCTTCTGTATAATCATCGTAGACAGCTCTGGCGGGGGCCGGGGCAGCCGCATCTTCAGGCGCCTGGTACTGGATGGGTAGTGTATAGGCTCCTCTTCTGGGGATGTCCGCCACGTGGGGGCGTGGTGGGGCTACCACATAGTCTCCCATTCTGAGCTCGTCCCTGTCAATGAGGTATTGAGCAATGTCCTTGAAGACATAGCAGTCTTCGATGGCGTGGCCCAGTATCTGGTGTTAGGGACAAAACAGTGGGTCCCCACTTCTTCGGGTGTCCTGCGGCCTCTTGGACCGTGGGAGGGAGACCTTGCCGTAGTGGCAGGCCCAGTCAAAAATACCCCGAGTCTTCTCTCTTGGGAAAGAGTAGGGCTTTTGCACCTTCTCTTGGAGTGTCAGGCCTTGCCTGATTGGCCGTCCGGTTAATGGGCTTGCCGTGTCTCTTGTCTCCCTTCTTGACCAGATGGGGACATCGGGACTGGTGTCTCGGGGTCGAGACATATAGCCACCCCACAGGCGGAGAGAGCCCTGGATGAGGTCGGCAACTAGCGAGGTCAACTCAGCCAGCCGTGCTTTTAACATCTCGATCTCCCGTTGCTGCCTATGGTACAAGGCGTACATAACGGGGTCATATCGAGGGGAATTTGGGGCATGACCCATGCTTCTGCTTCTTGCTTCGCCAGCAGGCCGAAGTGAGGGCGCCTCGGCGGTGTGCTCTTTCGAGGCTAGTCTGTCGGAGAGAGAGGGGGTTTTCCCCGTGCAGCAGCGGCGGAGAGGGTTCCAAAGGAACACTTCTTCGTCTTGTGCCTCCTCAGCCGGAGGCCTGGGATATACTTCTTGGTGGGCTTCCCGTAAATCTATAGCTTCCGCGGGGTCGTCACCGGACAAGGCCGAAACCGATGTCACATCAGTTTCGTAATAATCTTCTGGTGAAAAGCCCAGACCGGGGTGCTTGGTGATTTGCAGCAACTGCCGATCCAGGTTTGGTGGGTTCCACATTCTCTCGAACATTTCCTTCCGGCTGGAGGGTTGATAGGGGGGAATCTTTTGCTTTCTGACCATTCTGGCTGCCTGGTCGGTCATATGGGGGAGTCCCACAATGGGGACGTGCAGGTCATGCAACTCGTCAGGAAACCGGCAATCATCGTCTTCCATGACTGGCTTTTCCCCGGCAACATAAAAGATGGTGGATGGCCCCTCCGGGTTAGGCACCTCAAAGGTCCTCAGCCGCTTGACAGTCAATCTCTGTAATGGGCTTGATGATCCCTGGCGGGACCCTGACATCCTCCAGCAGGTCTTCGAGGCAAGGCGTCCCCGGCATAGACTAGATAGGGAGAGGGGCTCCCTTAAATACCCCCCCTCTTGTGCAATGAATGGTACATGTGGGGGAGCCACATAACCTGGGGGCGGCGGAGGAAACCAACTACCCGACTCCACTTTCTTCTTCCCTTTGTCTCGAGCGGCTTGGGGGGCTTGCTTCACCTTCTCTAGATATAGATTGGCATCTGACAAGTGACACTCGAACACCTCGAACGGGTGGAGGTCGGCGAAGATTCTGGCTTCCTTCCCTTCACAGGGGTACTTGATGCATTGATGCAAGGTGGAGGGCACCACTCTGTTCTGGTGTAGCCAGGGGCGACCAAGCAATGCCTTATAGGAGGTGTTGGAGTTGATGACGTGGAACTGGACCTTGGTGGTGAAGTCATCAAAGGTCATGCTGAACTCCGCGACCCCCATGGGCACCTCACATTTCTGGTTAAAACCAGCAATCTTGACATTTCTGACCTCAACCAGGTGTACATCAAAATAATGCTTTTGGTACACCCGGTACAGGAGTATATTCACTGCTGCCCCCGGGTCGATCAGGACCCTGTTGATGGGCTGGCCGTTCAGCTGCCCTTTCATGTAGAGGGGTCTGTTATGGCTGCAGGTCGGCAGGAGCATGTCGTCTTCTGTGAAAGCCACAGCTACTTCAGGTGAGGTTTCTGCCAGGCAAGCTTCAAGGTGCGCTGGCGTCTGGAGTGTGGTAATGATGGCTTGCCGTGTTTCTTCGTCCAAAGACAGCATCTCCCACACGGTAAATCGGGTCGGGATCTTCTTGAGGTGTCTGACTATCCGTTCGGCGGCCCTCACCTTGAGTAATTTCATCTCCTCGGGCTTGCTGCGCCTGCCTCCTTCCTAGAGTTGGGGTGTCAGGTCAGGGGGCGCCAGCTTTGTGGGCTCCGTTGCAGCCTGCTGAGCCGGCGGGGCCTGCTGGGTTTCCTCCGCCCCCCACATGAATTCGGCAAGGTTTGGGATATCACTGTTGTCCGCTTCTGGCTGAGGAAGAGTTGCCGCCGGTAGAGCTTGAGAGCTGCTAACTTTTTTGGTCGAAGGAGACCCCTGGGAGTGCGCCCGCCCTGCCGTTCGGGCTAACAGGAATTCGGCAAATGAAGGGGTGCCTTGGCTTCTGGCCCCTCCGGGATAGAGACCCGACGGAGGAGGGATCTCGGTGCCTCGGACCTCAGGGTTGGGAACCTGGTACGGCTGTTCCCCCCTGAGCATGATGTTGAGGTTATCCTGAGGAGGGCGCCCCCACTTCCTTCCCGACCTGGTGGCATGTTGGGAAGTGGAGACTTCAGCTTGATTCACCTCTGGCGGCTCATGGGGTGGCTCTTCTTCTGTTTCTTCCAGGGAAAGGGCAGTGTCGAATAACGCCGAGAGGGTGTTGTAGGCGACGACGACCTCCTTCTTCTTCTTGCCCCTGGGTCTTCTCTTCTTCTTCTTCTTTCCTGCTGCGGCGGATGTCTGCTCTTGGGGAAGTTCAGCCCACAGGGGAGGCTCTTTCTCTGCTTCAACTTCTGCCCCTGGAGCCAGTTCGAGTGATTTGAACTCCTCCCATGGGACGTACTCCTTCAGCTCCACGGGCTGAATTTCGGGCTGCTCATAATCTTCCAGCCCATCAATAATAGCCTGGAGTCTTTCAACCTCTGGGCTGGTCTTCTTATGCATCCGCAGCGGGACAGAGCTCTTTTTATTGTGAGTGGGCCGCCTCATGACTAGCCGGGGGGCCGTGTCGTGGCGAACTGGGCTTGCTGGGGGCGGTGCAGGCCGGGGTGTTGCGTCCCTCAGATGAACTCCGGGGCTGGGTCGAGGGACGTGTGCTCTTCTATTCTTTCTAGTTGCAGTCTGCCAGCCTCCTTGATCTTGAGCCGGGGTCATGATGAAGGTCTCATAAGTGGCGCGGGCGCAGGCTTCCGCCCACTCCTCAGGCAACTCCTGGTATAGCGAGACCATATTGACAGTGGAGGTTATGCTGGGCAACTCATGCGGTTGCGGGGGGTCTACTCTATGCTTCCCCATGTCCAGCTCCCCATTCTTGATTAAGGACTCAATAACATCCTTGAAGACATAGCAGTCTTCAATGGTATGTCCGAGCACTCGGTGGTATGGGCAGAAGCGCGGGTCGTCCTTTTTATTTAGGTCACCGGGCCTTTTCGGCTCTGGCAGTGTGACTTTGTTGTAGCTGGAGGGTCCGCCACTCGTGTCGCCGGTGGTGACCACGTTAGCCGTGAGGGCTGCAAGGGGCTCTTCAGGTAAAGTCCCTTCGGCGCCTGTGGGTGTCGCGCTGCCTGTCGCTCTCCCTCTTCTAGTAAGGGGTCCCGGTCTGGCGGCGAGTCTGGCCATTTCTTCAGGATCGGTAGGCAGAGCCCCATACCGACCGGGAACTCCTGCCATATTGCAAGTGAAGGTTTGCCATCTCTTGTTTCTCTTTGTCGCCCTCCTGGATGATCTTCCCGGGAACACCAGCCTGTCGAAGACCGATCGTCGGAGCGGCGCTTCCTCCCGGAGAGGGGACTGGCGCGGCTCCTCCGAGCGATTCCTCGACACTGCGCTGGGTGCGGGTCGGGCCCCTTCTTCTGGGAAAGCGGAGGCCATTGCCCCCAGCAGTCTCTGGCGGCCGGCGGGGGTGCTACCCGGGCCTCGAAGGTAATTCCTCATAGCCTGCTCGATCCCTTCCTGTTGGGTTCGGTGCAGTATTCAGAGGGGGGGGGGGTGAATGAATATAACCCTTTAAAAACCTTTACCCAATTAAAAGGATATGATGCTCACTAACTATCTAGAGTGCTAACTAGACAGATGTATCAAATCTGAAGGACTAATTAGTAGTAGCACCATTCTTCCACTCAAATAAACTTTCGCTCACTCAACGGATTAAACACTCAGAACAAGATCTGATCAACCACTTGGAGCGCCCCTATGCAAACATCTAGCGGAAGCAAAACATATAGAGATATCAGACCACTGCACAGAGGATTTTTAGGTGGTTCGGTCCAGCAGACCTACATCCACCCCACACTCAAACCGAGTGTGGCTTCCACTAGCTCACGCTAGAAACAGCAGACTCAGTCTGCAACAGATGCTGCCAAATAGCTTGACCAGGGGAACAGCCTCCCCTCTTCCTCCCAACCGGAGGGAACCACTAGTGACACCAGTCACTAGCAACCCAGAGACACACGGTCTCTCTTCCTCCAGACCTGGAGGGAACCCCTGGACTTGAATCCACAAGCCCAGAACCGGAGACAAGTCTCCCTTCCTCCAAACTGGAGGGAACCCACAAGTAGCTCCCAGCTACTTGCAACCGGAGATCAGATCTCCCTTCTCCTGATCCACAGGAGGAACCCCGACCTCTCTACAGAGTATCGGAAACACAGCAAACCAGAAAACAAAGGAAAAACAATAAACGAAAAATGACTTCAGCAAAACAGAAAGCTGAAGGATGAAATACACAATGTGGCTCTCAACGGAGCTGACTGGCCTGGATTTGATCCACGGTCCAGTAGACAGATCTTCAGGAAGCTTTTCTTCCTCTTCTCTTCTCTTCTTCTTCTTCTCTTTCACTCTCTCGATCTCTGCTCCTCTATACTCTTCGGCTCACACTTCTATCTCTCTCTTTCTCTTTCTTCTGCTCTCCTACTCTCTCACTCTCTGCTGCACTTCTTCTTCTTCACTCTTTCTACTCTCTTTACACGAGCACTATCTCTCCCTCTTCTTCTCCTTCTGCTCTTCTTCTTTCTCTTTTCTTTTTCTATCTGGATCGTGGCTCTCTGTATAGACTTTTCTTCTTGCCAACTCGATCACCTTCATCTGTGGACGAAGGTCTCATATATATAGCAGCAACAGCAGCATCAGCCACGACGTGTGACCTCCACATTTCCAGCCCTAAGAATTCGGACCACGTGGCGGTCTCCCAGCAGGCTTCATTCCAGCCTCGGATCACGTGCTGCCCAGGTGTGTGGAATGTTCTTCCTCGGATCTGCAAGGAGATGAAAATCATTAAAGCTGAGGGCCATAGGAACTAAAGCTGCACGAAGTATGTAATAAAAATACTAGATGCACTGAGAACAACACGAAGTAAGGTTATAAAACAACACGAGGTAACCAGAAGAACGACACGAAGAACAACATGGAGGTAAACAGAAACCAACAGTAAGTGTGGTTTCAACACACGAAAGACACGATGTCTAGGAAGAACAACACGAAGAGATAATTCGGAAACGACACTAAGTGAAAAAACAATACTAGATGAAATAGTAATCGACACGCGGTGAAAACAGCACGAAGACAATGAAGATGACACGAATTCATGAAAACAGAAACGACACGAAGACGGAAATAACAAAGAAAACGACTCAAAGTAAGAACGACACGAAGAACACAAAACGGAAAACGACACGAAGAGAAACAGGAAGCAACACGAGGTGCTGTGATGTTGTGCACGCAGTGGAACAAAAACGACACGGAGTGAGAAGCGACACGAAGACGTGAGAAGGAAAAAGAACGACACGAAGTGAAAAACGACACGAGGTAAAAACAACACGAAGACATGAAACAACACTTAAGACGAAGTTGACACGGAGTGAAAAAGTAGACATAAAAAATGACACGAGATTCGACTAGAGGACAGAGAGAAGCGACACGAGGTTTACACAGAAACGACACGAGGTTCACTGTGAAACAACACGAGGTGGCACACAAAGTCATAAGAACGATAGTAACCAACACGAAGTGTGGTTACGAAACATGAACGACACGAAGTGTGGAAACATGACACGAAGTCACAGAAACAACAGTAACCAACACGAAGTGTGGTTTACGAAACATGAACGAAGTCACAGAAACACTAACACGAGATTATGAAAACACATGACAAAGACAAAAGATGAAATCGACACAGAGTGTAGGAACAACACGAAGACAGAACAGTGATTTGACACGAAGTCAAGAACAGTAATTGACACGGGGTAACACGACGACGTAGACACTGAAGCAATACGAAGAACTACAATAAGTGACACGAAGACATAATGGAGGGAATGACACGAACACAACACGACGACCAGATACACAAGATAACGCGAAGACACAATTATGAAAAACACCACGAGGTGACAGACAGCACGGAGAACGACGCGAAGTGAAACGACACTTGAACCTAGACAGACTTAAAGACCCAGCGAAAAGATGACTCGAAGATAGAAATACAAAAACAATCATGAAGACTTGAACACAAAATTAACACGAAGACGTAAACACAACACGAAGACAATGGATGCTACAGTGCAATGTCTAGACATGAAATCCAATGCAAACGGCTGTACAGACTTGAAGAATAAGCCAGTGTATGGACTTGAAATCGAAGATCAATGTGCAGACTTGACAGTGATCTCTGCAGCGAATGTATAGACTTAAGCAGAGCTGCCAGTGTATGAGCTTGAACAGTGCAGCAAGTGTACAGACTTGGATGACCCACACCAATGTATAGACTTCCAACGTGAGAGACATGCTGTACAGACTTGATGAATACTGATGCATGAACAGTAATGCATAGACTTGAACGAGAGTCCAATGTATAGACTTGCATGATGCACAAATACACAATCCAGTGTATAGACTTTGCTACCCAGACATGATATATGCAGAGACATGATATCTGACATAATGCAATGCACATATATAAAGAGCAAATGCCATCAATGCTAAACATCATCATTCATGTTGCTATCAATATGCAGAATGCTCAAGAATAAGAATGCATAGAAATGTACTTTGTTTATTGCAATCATCAATGCACAATAACATTGCTATCATCAAAATACAATATCAAATGCACTCAAATGCACTCACTGTCTTGCTATCATCAAAACCAAATAGCATTGCTATCATCAAAGTAACATAGCACATGCTTGTGCCTAAGAGACACAACATTATGCACTCACTGTCTTGCTATCATCAAAACCAAATAGCATTGCTATCATCAAAGTAACATAGCACATGCTTGTCCCTAAGAGACACAACACTTCCCACTCCTGGTCAGGGAGAGCAGCCTGCGGTTGCATGTCGATGACAGTGACAGGGGGAGAGTAGGCCCTGGGTACCAGGCGGGTGGCGTTGTGTCGGTGCCCGCGGTGACATCGGTGAGCTTTCTCGGGCAGCACCGGGGTGACGGGTGCTGGTCGGCAAGCTGGGGTCGTGAGCTCGACCCTTTCATTTCTTCTAGCCCTCCTCGGGCGGAAAATGCTAGGCCCCGCCTGGGCGAGTGCAATGGGTCGGGCCTCCTTGGGGACCCAGACCTGCTTCAGTTTGGCCGGCCTGTGAACTGGCGCAGCCTTCGGCGATGCGGCCACAGCAGTGGGCGTCACCTTCTCCTTCAACTTCTCCAGTCCTTGAAAGGAGTTGTGGACTGGGACAGTCGGGACGACACGGTCAGGTGTCACCCGAGAACTCTGCCCGTCCAGGTGGACTCGGAGGGCCCCGACAGTCATAGTCTTTCCAGAGTTGGAGGTGCGGCGTCCAGAGCTGGCGCCGGCGTTGCTCCTCCGGAGCCTTCTTCGGTAGGATGCCGACCCTTGGTGGGATGCGCCGGTGGTTTGGTGCAGGTGGTGCACGTTATAGCTTAGCGTCGTTGCTGGGACGCTGTTGTTGCTCTTGGCCATAGCTCGGCCGGTAGCAGCTTTAGTGGCCCCCAGAGCAGGAGAGTTGATCTGGGACTCCTCAGGCGCCTTCACCTTGAGGATGTTGGCAAAGGCCACCCCCAAGAAGTTGGGGAAGCCGACGGTGGGAGGGAAGCTCCCAAAGTTGAGGGGGACCGCCAGGTAGCCACCTCGGACATGGTTCTCCACGACTTGGGGGCTGCAGGTGACAGCCATCGTCGGCACCATGCTGCAATTTCCTCTCTCCTGCATTTGAGAAGGTAACGCAATTAGTATTACAAGAAGGGGGCCGCGGGGCCCCTAACTTCGGCAAAGAGATGAAGGGTGGATGGGTCCCACCGGGCGTGCCAGAACTGTGGACGCACTTTAATTCGCTGGTTCAGGTGGTTTCATCTATTGAGTGCATGGGCGTGCCAGTCACCGAAGCGACGATTTATTCGGGCTCCGAAGAGTCCATGGTGCGCTCGATCTGACTTCGTCAGGCGATTGTGTGGTTCGTGTCGGGACCGAATCCCGTCGCACCATCAAGGTTACGACGTCATTTACATCCCCCATACGAGGGAATACCCTTGATTAATTGTCGAAATTAGGGGCCCTGTGGCCGAAAAGAATAATACTAATCGCGTGAGAAAGAGACAGGAGAAAATCACACCAAAGTACGCATTAGGATACGAGCCGCTGGCCATGTCGGTCACTCGTGGACCTTTTCATGTTCGGACAGGGGTCCGTGATAGAAATGTGACGAAAAACTGGGGCGATAAATGAATCCGGTCTGATTAGAATGTCGGCCCAAGACTGGGTCGGGGCCCGATCATGTCAGGACAAATCCCGAAACTCAGGCCCGGCCTGCGGGGGCGGCATCACTGTTCCTTCTGCGTCGAGTCACGGAGAGAGAGGGCTGCAATGTAGAATTATTAATACCTTGTAATGTTTTATCATTATTACTCTTATTATCCTGTTGCTCATTCCTCTTCCCGCATATGTTCCGGGTAACTTCCCTTATCTTGCTTATTGCTGTTATTGCCCCCCCCCTCTCCCCTTTTATTATTATTATTGCCATTTATTTCATTCGTCATCATTTTTTTTGTACGGATATGTTCAGGTTTATTTATTCATCATGACTTTTATTAGTTTGTCGGTGCTGCCATTAGATGCCCATATGTATATATATATGTGTGTATTCATATATTGTGTATATATATATATATATATATATATATATATATATATATATATTATTAATTTCTTTGGGGGAGCTGGCCCCTAGTGGGTTGAAAGGGGGGCTAAAAGGGGAGTGTATCGCTGAAGGAAGGTGAGCAGCAGAGTGTGCCGGCGAAGGGCTGGAGTTATGTGCCGTTGAAGGGCATGAGGAGGGCGTACCGGTGAAGGTCTGAAGGAAGTGTACCGCTGGGGCGATGGCTGGAGAGTGTGTCGGTGAAGGAGGGGGGAATAACATAAAGTCTGTACGCTCCTCAGCCTAAAGTCTATACATTATCTATTCAACCAGCACACAAAGTCTATACGTCCTTTAGTCCAAAGTCTGTACATTGCGGCTCAAAGTCCATAGATTGTCCATTGGCCGCAGTTCAAAGTCTATACGTTGGCCAGCCCAACGTCTGTGTAATGGCGAACTCAAAGTCTATACATTGTAGCTCAAAGTCTATACATTGGCCAGCATTCATCAACTCAAAGTCTATACATTGGCCAGCATTCATCAGCTCAAAGTCTATACGTTGGCCATCATGAAGTCTATACGTTGCAGCTCAAAGTTTATACGTTGGCCAGCATTCATCAGCTCAAAGTCTGTACATTGACCAGCATAAAGTCTATACATTGCAGCTCAAAGTCTATACGTTGGCCAGCATGAAGTCTATACATTGCAGCCCAAAGTTTATACATTGGCCAGCATTCATCAGCCTCAAGTCTGTACATTGACCAGCATAAAGTCTATACATTGCAGCTCAAAGTCTATACGTTGGCCAGCATTCATCAGCTCAAAGTCTGTACATTGACCAGCATAAAGTCTATACATTGCAGCCCAAAGTCTATACATTGGCCAGCATGAAGTCTATACATTGCAGCCCAAAGTCTATACGCTGCAGCATGAAGTCTATACATTGGCTGGCCCAAAGTCTATACATTGGCCAGCATAAAGTCTATACATTGCAGCATGAAATCTATACATTGGCTGGCCCAAAGTCTGTACGCTGCAGCACAAAGTCTGTACGTCGCATCATGAAGTCTGTACATTGCCCAAGTCTATACGCTGCAGCACAAAGTCTGTACATTGGCCAGCCCCAAGTCTATACGCTGCAGCATGAAGTCTGTACATTGCCTAAGTCTATACGCTGCAGCACAAAGTCTGTACATTGGCCAGCCCCAAGTCTATACGCTGCAGCATGAAGTCTATACATTGGCCACCAAGTCTATACACTGCAACACAGAGTCTGTACGTTGCAATATGAAGTCTGTACATTCTTCAGCCTATTCAACTCAGAGTATGTACGTTGCCCATGCAATCAACATACGAAGTCTATACATTGCTTGCTGCTGCGTTTGTGCCTCCATCTGCCAAGTCTGTACACTGGATCCCGTTGAGACGGTGGATGAGGGTGTACCGGCGAGGGGAGGGAGTGTGCCGCTGAAAGGGCTAGGAGGAGTGTGCCGCTAAAGGGTGTGTCCCTGGGGCAATTAGGGGTGTACCGCTGAGGGTTCAAGGGGTGTGCCGGGGAAGCCTTTGAAGCGTGCCGCTGAAGGCTGGGAGGAGTGTGCCGCTAAAGGGTGTATCCCTAGGCAACTAGGGGTGTACCGCTGAGGGTTCAAGGGGCGTGCCGGGGAAGGCTTTGAAGCGTGCCGCTGAAGGCTGGGAGGAGTGTGCCGGCGAAGGGGTTGGATGAGTATGCCACTGGAAGATGACTGGGGTGCACCGTTGAAGGGCCAATCAGGGCGTGATGGTGGAGGTTCAATCAGTCTTCAATTCTTTATTTTAAGGCTTTTCTTTTCTTCTTGTTTTAATTTTTTATGCAGTTTTATATAAACTTCTCCCTTGTTTTGTTTTGTTCGGCCTCTCTGCCATGAGTCGGAAGTTCAACCTGTCGTGGCGTCGGTCAGTTCGGTTCTTATCATGGTACCGGCAGTGACTTGATTAGTTGGAGGGCTTCATCATTAATTATTCTGTTCGTTTGTTGCCTCCTTTTGTCTTATTTAACATATTGTTATTTTCTGACAAAAATTCGGCAGCATCTCCCCTTGACCCGGGGCGTAAGGGAGATAAAGGGAACGCGCCCACATGGAGTGGCAGAACCCGACAACTGGAGGTGGGCGCCCGAGGGCAGCAACACCTTTATGGGACCTCGGAAAACCAGGAGAAAACCGTGAACGGAGGGCTTCTAGTACTAGGCAGAATGGGCTGGGGGTTGGCGGCTGAGGGCGTACCGCTGAGGCACCAGGGGAAGGTGTACCGTTGGGGGGCTAGCAAGTGTGTCGCTGAGGGCCAGAAGGGGTGCACCGGCCAAGGGCAACGGGGTGTGCTGCTGAGGGCCAATTAGGGGTGTACCGCTGAGGGCCAGGAGGGTGTACCGGTCAAGGGCCAACAGGGTGTGCCGCTGGGGGCCAAGAGGTGTGCCGGCCAAGGGCTGGAAAGGTGCATCGCTGGAGGATTAAAGAGCTAAATGTGTGGGGCTAGAAGACCTACAGGCTATTCAGGGACAAAAAGGGGAATTCAAGGCCGAGGAAGGGCTGTTGGAGATGAGTAAAGGACCCACAAGGCCAGGCTTCAAAAGGGAGGCATCACATTGATACGGTGACTCGAAAGAAATCGGAGAAACGGAGAAAACGGACAACACACTGCATGCATTGTGAAGGCGGGAGTAAACCATCAGACGTAGCAGGAAAGACCCAAGAAAGATGATTTTTTTTTTTATTCATGGGAAGCAAGGGGCCGGAGCCCTACATACACATTGACGGACACACCCGAGCCAAGGCTACGGGCAAGAAAGAAAGCACAAAAGCAAAAGAAAAGGAAGAGGAAAGCAAGGAAAACATGGAAGGGAAGGTGTTGGGGTTGAAGTGGGGACGATCGTCCACCGCCCCCCCTTTTCTCCAACACTTCCCCCCGTTACATCAAGCCCTTTCTTCTCTCTTACTCTCTCTTCTTCCCGGTGGTCGTCGGAGGGAGCTCACGCCGGGACGCCTCCTCCTCTCTTCTCTCTTCTCCTCTTGCCTCTTCCTTCTTCTCTGTGGGTGTGTCTCCGTCTGCCTCCTCCCTCTGGCCGTCTCTTTTTTTTTGCGTCGGGAACGGGAGTCTTTTATACTCCCAGCATCGGGAGCCTTGAGCACGGCCGTCGAAGGCGGGAAGTAGCCCGTGATCATGGGGGTTTGACCTCCCCTGTCCTGGCTGTCAGTGGAGTAGCCTGCGTGGCCCAACGATCGACTGACACCTCAGACGGCTTGCTGCGCGCCAAGGATACATAGGGCATGGGCTTCACGTCGTCCAGCCGTTGAAAAAGCCTTCACGCTGTGCCGTTGGCGGGCTGAACAAGCGTGCCGTGGGAGAGGCAAAAAGGCGTGCCGCTGGAGCCCCAAATGGGCGTGCCGCTGGAGCCCTGAATGGGCGTGCCGCTGGAGCCCCAAATGGGCGTGCCGCTGGAGCTCTGAATGGGCGTGCCGCTGGAGCCCCAAATGGGCGTGCCGCTGGAGCCCTGAATGGGCGTGCCGCTGGAGCCCCTGGATGGGGCGTACCGCTGAACCCATCTGGGGTGTGCCGCTGAACGCCCATTGGGGCGTGCCGCTGAAGCCCTGGGCCGTGCCGCTGGGACCCCAAACGGGTGTACCGCTGAGCAGCCCAGGGGGTGTGCCGCTGAACGCTTTGGGCCGTGCCGCTGGGACCCCAAAGGGGTGTGCCGCTGAACAGCCCAGGGGGGTGTGCCGCTGAGCACCCTAGGGGGTGTGCCGCTGAGCACCCCAGGGGGTGTGCCGCTGAGCACCCCAGGGTGTGCCGTTGAAGGCCGAATTGGGCATGCTTTTGAGCCCGGTCTGAGCCCGTTATGGACACGAGTCATGGCCTGTTTGGCTTTCTTCGAGGCCCACGGATTGCGGGGCTTATTGTGATTGGTTTCTCTTCACGGCCGTGACTCCTGGAGGCGGCCTCGCGGCAGTACGCATACTTAGGGAGTCCGGATGACCCGTCTCTCTGGGATTTCTTCACTCAGCGCCGTTGTTGATGCGGGGCCGAGCATAATATTTGGGTGTGCAATTTTTGATGTCCACATCTCCTGTCCAAAATTGTTAATTCTAACAAGAGAGACTGGGAGGAGAAAATGTACGAGGCCCTGTGGGCGTACCAGACTGTATACAAAACTCCAACAGGTTGTTCACCCTTCTCCTTGGTGTATGGCTCAGAAGCTATTGTCCCCATTGAGCTACAAATACCCTCCCTGCGGGTCGTAATCCAGCATGGGTTGGTCCGAGAAGAGCAAACAAATGTTGAGCGAAGGCTCGAAGAGCTCTCCAACTTGGAGGGGAAAAGGCTCCAAGCCCCGCAGAATATCCAAGTCTATCAGGCCCGAATATCGCGCGCCTTTGACAAGCTCGTAAAGGAGCGTGGATTCAAAAAGGGTGACCTCGTCATGGTGAAGAGAAGAGAAGTCATTGCTTCCAATCCCATGGGCAAGCTGAATGAGAATTGGCTTGGACCGTATATAGTCCAGAAGGTCTACAAGGGTGGAGCGTATGTAATCGTCGACTATCGGGGGGAGGTTCAGTTTCCGCCCCTCAATGGTAGGCATTTAAGGTTGTACCATGCTCCGATTCCCCCATTCAATGAATGATACATTTCTCCGCCCCGCCCCGGGTGAATTTGCATTGGTATTGTCCAGATGGTTTGGGCACTATCTATCTTGCATTTCAAAAAGAAAGAGAGAACAAAAAAAAAGAAAAAAAGGATTAAAAAAAGGGGAGAAAGAAAAAGAGGAAAAATGAAGAGGAAAAAGGAGGGGAGGAATCAGTCTCCCTTTATTAACACTCACTCTTATCTTCGAGTATTCCAATAAACGAATCAGCCACGTCAGCCCTCGACACCTTGTCGGCACAGACGAAGGACACCCCACCCGAACCTTTCGTCCGGGATTGGGGAATCAACATTTCCCCTTGCTTTGGCACCAACCCCGTGTCAATGAACAAACCACGTCAGTCTCCGACTCCCTGTCGGCATCGATGAACAAACCTGTGGTCCGGACCTTTCGTCTGGTTCCATGAACAAAAAGACCCTTGCTTTGGCACCAACCCCATGTCAATGAACAAACCACGTCGGTCTCCGACTCCCTGTTGGCATCGATGAACAAACCTGTGGTCTGGACCTTTCGTCTGGTTCCATGAACAAAAGACCCTTACTTTGGCACCAACCCCGTGTCAATGAACAAACCACGTCGGTCTCCGACTCCCTGTCGGCATCGATGAACAAACCTATGGCCCGGACCTTTCACCCGGTTCCATGAACAAAAGACCCTTGCTTTGGCACCAACACTGTGTCAATGAACAAACCTCGTCGGTCTCCGACTCCCTGTTGGCATCGATGAACAAACCTGTGGCCTGGACCTTTCGTCTGGTTCCATAACCAAAAGACCCTTGCTTTGGCACTAACTCCATGTCAATGAATAAACCACGTCCATCTCCAATTCCCTGTCCTACCGACGAACAAACCCGTGGCCCAGACCTTCCGTCCGGGTCAATGAACAAAAAGAGCCTCCTTGCTCAGCTTGGACCTTCCGTCCAAGTCGATGAACAAAAAGAACCCCCCCTTTGCTTGGCTCGGACCTTCCGTCCAAGTCCATGAACAAAAGAAACCTCTTTGCTTGGCTCAGACCTTCCGTTCAAGTCCACGAACACAAAGAAACCCCTCCTTGCTTGGCTCGGACCTTCCGCCCGAGTCGATGAATGAACAACTTTCCTAAACCCAGCATGAGACACCAACTCCCTCGTGGGGTTGGCCACATCTAAGTCATTTTTGGCCTGTCGCCTGGGGCGATGCATAGGCCCCTCCTTATTGCTTCGTCATTCACCCCATTCCGATGACTAAACTTCCACTCAGACATGTCGGTCCGCGTGCATACGCGGTGAAGCGATCCCCTCAACCCTTCGCTGAAGGGGTGAGCGCTTTCCCGTGGATTCACACCGGACCAGCATCCCACTAGCTCGAAAAAAAATAGATATCTTGTCAAACAACTCTACACTCACGGACCCCGCATACTCGTCCCTCGCTTGCGCCACCCACGAGTGGGGGGCATTTATGGACGTCAAAAAATGTCGATGAGGATCATGCGGCATGCACGTCTCGACACTCGAGAGCGAGCCGAAGATGGAAATGCCGAATAAACCTCATGCCTCGCCCCATCAGGACAAGAACTTGCTTGGTAGTCCGCTACCCATTAAGGAAGCCCCCAAGGCAGAAGATACGGCTATAACTCTCTGACTGGCCATGCCGAGAGCTGAATCAGAGAAAAGTTGGGAACTCTGGCACAGTCTCGGGATGCACCGAAAGTCCCGTAAAGTCTGGGACCGAGCCCCATAGGCTGCAAACGGAATATTATGGAGGCCATACATTACAACTAGAACATTCTGGGAATGCCAACATTCGACTAAACGGCTGCGACTTTGAAAAGAATCCATTTGATGCTTAAAACGGCGCGGAAGGGCCTTAAACCGGCACACTCTAAACCGGCGCGCCCCTTCAACATCCTAATCTGGCGCCCCTAAAACCGGCGCGCCCCATTTCCCATTTGCCCTTGCTGTTGCCTAAATACGGCGCCCCTCTTGCAAAGCTCTAATCCGGCGCGCACAACCCCGCGCCGTTTTACCTCCGAGGCATCCCATCCTGCATCTGATCCCCTGTTTTCAGGTGTAAACAGAGGAAACTTACCTGAAGTGGGTGAGCAGCCTGCTCCTGACCGATGTGCAATTGCCTGAGCCCCTGCATCTCCCAGGAATGGAGGGCTTCGAGCTCCGCACCTAACGTCGCTTCTCCGTCGGTCACCGTCGGCCAATCCCGTGGAGGCAACTTCCCTACCCTACTGCTTCCCCTATACACAGGCCACTCAAGATCTTCGAGCAGGAGAAGGTGAAGAAGAAAGAGAAGGGGGGACCACTCCCATCCTTAATCTTATAAAAGGGAGGCACACTCTGCCGGAGGAAGAGACGGGTTCGTTCAACAGAGAGGTTGGTTCGCTCGGCTAAAAGCTAGCAAAGAGAAGAAGAGAAAGAGAGAGGAAGCCCCGTCCCTGCGCCTGCTAGGTGAAGAAAAAGAGAGATTGAGCGTGAGAGAAGAGAGGTAAGCTCGGAGGGGGAGGAGCTTGTGCTCCGTTCCCCCCTCCCCCACAGATGTATTTCTTTCCTCTTTCTCTGATGTGTTTTCCTTGCTTTGGGGTAAATCTCCCCTCCTGTATCTCTTTTCTCCCTTTTTTTTGGGGATGAATAAAAAGAATGCTTTTCTTTGTGGGCATGAGTGGTGTTCTGTCGCTTTGATCTCTCCCTCTTTATCTCGGTTTTCTTCTCATCCAGGGGCCTTTCGAAGTCTGCCTCTCCGTGGCATGACCTTCTAAGGAGCCCATAGATGGATGAACATTTACGGCCCTCCTGTGGCATACATTTGTCCCGCCTTGAGAAATTATTACCCATGAGTCGCGAGAGTTCTTGAAGGCTAGTCCTCGAGCTCCTCCACACTCACATGTGGGTTAATGGACCGCCGTGAGGTCTGCATTGTGAGGTGCACCCCGTAGCAATCCGTTTGGCGTTCCCCCCTTTTTTCTCTAGCAAACTTCAGTCCGGGGGAAGTGCAGCCCGATTTTTGCCAGGGCCAAGAACAAGAGGAACAAGAACACATAAGAAAGAATAAATGAGGCTTCTTCAGACTAAATAAACCCCACTCAGAAAACCCCCTCCAGAAATCAAACACAAATCAAACTATCCTGCACAACAAACACTTCTAATAAAACATTCGGATTTTCATGCCAATTCACCTTAACAAATGATCAAACACTTAAACTCCCTCTCCACGAACTTAATCCACCAATTCGGTGGACAAACCAATCAACATATTAACTCGCAGTTGAAAGAAAGAACAAACAGAGCCAACAAGAATGAAATAAAACATCATAGAAGCCATCCGGGCATGCTCCTAATCCGGCATGGGCAAATCCAGCGCGGTACTCCCCCGCGCCGGTTTAGCTTCACACTCAAAACCATCTCAAAATCCTTGGAATGAATAGTGCTTATTCCGGCGTGCCATACTGTTCATTGCCCTTAATCCGGCGCGCCCCCCTTGTGCTGCCCTATCCGACGCGCCCCATTTCTTCTTGGTCCTAAACCGGCGCGACCCAACTTGCCACCTTAAACCGGCGCGCCTCCTCCCTTGGCCTTAAACCGGCGTGCCCCCCTTCTTGTGGCTAAACCGGCGCACCCTCCTCTTGATGCTAATCCGGCGTGCCTCATAAAAGGACAATTAACTAAATAAAAGAAAACAGAAGGCTTGAGGTTAGTAGAAAGAAAAGAAAGCATATAAACCATTTCTGTAAGAACAAACCATATAATTTAACAATTGGAACAATGATAATAAAAAAATGTTATAACCAAGTCAGCACACTCCAAGTCATGGTACAAAGACAATATCGCCTCTGTTGTAATCAAAATTTTGTTCTGGGGGTTCCGCCTCCCGGAAACTCCCGCAAGGGGCACTGCCCCCTTGACCTCCACGACCTGACCGGGCAGGTCGAACCCCGCGACCTGACCGCGCACGTCGATCCGTGTGCGAGGGCGTAGGTTGGCGAGTTCGGGCTTCACACTTAACAACCCGCTCCCTCGAACTGTGCGTGAAGAGAAAAGCAATGATGCCCCGTGATATCGGACGTGGGCCTCGGAATCCCCGACATGGTCATGATCCGGGCACCTTTTGGGCCGATAGTTCATCAGCTTGACCCACTTCTTCCGGGATCCGATCCCGCAATCCCATTAAACTTGCCGTACTCGTGGCAGACATTAGTAAGGTTTATCATCATTTTCGATGCTTCAAATGCGGGCTCTCGTCCGAACAATGAATGGTCCGTTAGTGACCGACACATATATATACCGAGATCTAATCCCGCACTCGCATTAAACTTGCCATACTCACGGCAGACATCTACGCAGTTTTGTCACTGTCTTTTGTGCCACAAACACGGACCTTTGTCCAAACATAAAGTGGCCCATGAGTGGCCGACATAGTCTGAACGTTCACGTCCCGATACGGGTTTCTAGCATAGTTCATCTTTCACAATCCTCCTGCATTATTAGTATTCTCTTTAGGCCGTAGGGCCCTTATTCCTGGCAATTAATCAAGGGTGTTCCCTTCTTCGAGGGGATGTAAATAACGTCGTGGCCTTTATGACATGGTGGGTTTTGGTCCCAACACGAACCACACAATCGTCTGATTAGTCAGATCGAGCGCACAATAAATTGTCACTTTGTGACTGGCACGCCCACGCACTTAATAAACCTAATAAGCAAATAAACAACGATCTAAATAAAAAGTGCGTCCACAGCCATGTGTTTGGCCTTGGACTGTGAGTCCAGTTATCGGCATGGCAGCTTGTTCGTTGCCCTGGGAATCATGCTTCTGTGCTTTCAGCGTGGGCCATGAGTGTGGCCTTGGATTGCGAGTCCAGTTGCCTAGTCTGGGGCTGAAGGGTTCCCGCCTTTCCCTGAGAGTGGGATTTGGTTTGGCGGCCTGGGAGACGCTTTGGGAACCGTGTTTCTGCGTTTCTGCGTGGCCAAGTGTGCGGCCCGTGGGCTGTGAGTCCCATTTCTTCTCCGACCGCTTCTCCGACCGTGGTCACCGTGCGACGGTGCTGGTACGTGGGACGGTTCCCGTACTTCGTCGGGTTCGGACGTGGTTTTTCGTTGACTTGAAAGTCTACTCTCTCAGTGACCCTCCACTAGTCGTAGCCGACTAGTACGCGTGTGCTGGTCTCACCTGGGGAGTAGGTGTACGGGCACACCCTTTGAGATGGTTTTAGACTGGTTTCCGTCGGGCCCCACATCTTGCAGCCAGAGTTCGGCTGAGGGGAAAATCGGTCAGAGGGCCAGACCAGGGACGCACGGTCTGTGTGTGCACACGTGGTTGGGGGCGGTTGGACCCACGTCGACGGGCGTGACCCCGGCTAGTCACTTGTTTGTGGTTACTTGTACGGTGTCTCAGTTCCCGCTGGGCCGGAGGGAGACACCTGAGGCGCGGACTAAGACGTCAGTGGACGCATTCGGCCTTGCTTCTAGTGGGAGGTACTCCTGTTCTGGACAGAGGGTGACAGACTGTCAGTTTTTGTGACTTTGACCTTCGGTTTTCGGTCGTGTTGACCGTTGAGTTTCGGTTGTTTCACCGTGGCGCGCGTGTCGATTTTTATGCCGTGAGACTAGTGCTAGTGGCTTTATCGAGGTTGCGTCTTGTTTTGCGGTACCCGCGACCGGATGGTCGGGGTTGCACCTTGGACAGTGTGTCCAAGTTGGCCGTGTCCTGGGAGACAGGCCTCTGCGGCGTGGTTGTCGTGGGTTTTTACTTCGGTAAGCGGTACTAGTGTAGTTCGGTAGCCCCCGACCGTGAGATCGGGGTGTGTTTCTGGTACAGTAGGAGTAGCTGTAGTGCCGAGTTTTGACCGGCCACCGGTTCGCTGTTCCTGCTGTCGTTGTAACTTTCCTTTCCGCTACCGCCGTTGTTTTCGGTTGGGGTTCCGCGGGATCCCTGCTGAGTCTCTATTTTGGATACTCATTCCCTGCTTTTCAGGTGTGGCGGTTCTTCTTCCTCGAGGTTCGAGGGCGCGGTACGGAGGTTCTTAGTTGCCAGCTCGCCGGGCCGAGTGTTCACTCGGCATGTGGTACGTTTTTACTACTTTAGACTATACTTTCTGTTGGACTGGACTCTGTTGTAGCTGTACTTGTTTATTTATTTTTGTTAATTGTTGAATTGTCCTGCTTTATTTACTATTTCTTTATGCCTCCACACTCCTTTTAGCCCTTCCGAGCCCTCTCGGCTCGTGGGCGGCGGTTCGAGTCTCAGGTTATCGGGTCTCTCCCGGTAATCAGATTCTCAGGTCGTTACAGCTGGTATCAGAGCGGTGGTTGTGGACGTGCATAGGAATTCAAAATATTGCAGTGATCAGAGTCCATAATGTCCAGTACAGTCGGCAGCTGGCTTAGGGTTTTGTGTTCGATTTCCGCCTAGTTTCTCGCTTGAGAGCTTGAGTGCGCTGTGCGGCGCTGTGAAGGTGGTTGTTGTCCGTGGCTTTCGTGCCAGCATGGGGTCTAAGGATCGAGGCCGAGAGCTTTCTCCCTCATCGGTGGTAGCCCTGGTCATGCTACGTTGGGCAGAGGTTGCTGGCAGGCGTGAGCTCGCGGTGCTGCGTTAGAGGAATCTGTAGCGTGGTCAGGTGGGTGGAGAGGATTGTTCGTGGTTAAGTGGCCGTGAGCGTGCTCTGAGGGAGCTGCTGTCAGTTTTGGCCACTCTAGCTTGAGATTTGTCCAGCCCCTAAGGTGTTCAGGTCGTAGTTTAAGGTGGCAGAGCGGGTGTTCTGATCGAGAAGTGTGCTCAGGTGAGCGGAATATCTTCTCGGTGAGCTGCTATTTCGTCGAGCCTGATGTTCTTGTCGTGCTCTGTGGTGTCAGAATGACGTGTCGGTCCCGATTGTTCTGCGGATTTCGAGACATGATTTGGTAGAGATGTCCCAGTAAGTCTTTGCTGCTGCGTTTCTGTCAGTGGATGGGTTGTGTTCACCCTGGAGTTGGCTTGAGATGTGAAGGCTCCACGGCGAGTTCGGGACTCGAGGATGAGCGTCGGCAGTTGTCGTTATGGCTCGTGTAGCGGCTCTTGGTGCGGTGCACTGTAGTTCGAGGAACTGCAGTGGTGGTGCATCAAAAGATGATGTGATTGTGGTCTGACGTGACACTCGTCGAGTGTGTCGGAGGCGCTGACCTGACGTGGTGATGGTTTTCTTGGTGCTAGAAGGTGCGGTTCCCAGCATGCGCGAGGTTTGAGGTCAGGTCGAGCGTGGAGTTCTTCCGTTGGTTGGAAGTGCACTGGTTTCTCCTTTGGTTGGAGAGATTGTGTTTGGCTAGGATTGCCGTCTTGCATTGTGTGTTCGGATTGGTTGGCCTTGTGTGCCATGAAGTCCATGCGAGACGTGCTCCTTGTCTTGGCAAGGTGGTTGCCCGTGATAAGTCGTGCCCATTCCCTTGTCGTGTAAGGGTGCTGGCGTTGTTCCGAAATGACGAGTGCTGGTTGGGCGGTGTTCCCGAAAATTTGTGGTTGTGTGCGCGGATCGGAGTGTGCAACAGAAGCCTGGTGGGCTTGTGACCCACTGGTTCAGGATCGTAGCGTTGGTTGCTACGGGCGGATTCCTGAGTTTGCGTTGAGCATTAGAGGATTGGTTCCTCTGTGTGAAACATGTTGTTGCCGTGCCGTTGCTCGAGGTATTATGGTTCTTGGCACTGGCAAGATGGAGTGTTGGAGAATGTGCTAGCTAGTGCGCCGCATGAGTACCCTGTTCCTGTGATGGAAGCCGTGTCAGGCGTCGGTGTTGGACCTGGATGAGGTTGTTGAGGACGTCGCCTGACGGAGGTCAAGGACGTGTTGGTCAGAGTCGGTGGCTTGGTGCCCGACTTGTGTTCCCAGTCGTGTCCTTGGATGAGATCGTTTTTGGAGAAGTGATCTCTGGCAGGCTGTGGGTTCCTGTTGGTGGATGCGAGTGACTGGTAAGGCTAGTCTCGTAGCCGACCACGGTGAGATGTATGTTGCTTGGGGACCCGTGAGCATTATTTAGGTGGTATCCTGTGGCTCTGTGGTAAGGGCGGAATCGGGATTGGCAGGTGTCCACTTGAATTAATTGAGACGAAGGCTTCGATGAGACCAGATGGAAGAGTGACGCTTGTGCGTGGTGGTCCTTGATGGGACGTTGGTGTCGCAATTGTTATCCCTGGTTTGGCGACCAGCATGGGATGGTTCCCCTGTGAGCCTGAGTCGAGTGAGGTGATGACTGAGGACACCAGGATCTTGTCATCTGGTTTCATCGTGCTCCCCGAGAGGGTCGAGTTGGCGCGATGTTTGAGCTCGGATGCGGAGTCCGAGAGGAGTGTAGCTCAAGATGTGGCATCGGTCTGTGTGTGAGTCAGCGGATGGCCTGCTGTGAGTTGGATCGTGCCTGTTGGGCCGGTGGAGGTTTCCCGTTGAGGTGTATCTGGCGACCAGTGGATGGTCTTTTCACAGACAGAAGATGCTAGTTGTCGGGGCTCGAGCGTGGCGAGAGCCGTGTGCCAGCGAGACCTTTGGTGGTCGTTTTTGTGATGTGCCTTTCCGGACAGGATCTGGGCTTTGTCGAAGTTTATCTTCTGAAAAGAGTTGGCTCAGTGATATGTCTGGCTTTCAGCTTGCCAGGTGTGAGGTGATTCTTGGTGCTGAGTCGATGTCCTGGTTGCGGTCTGTCGAGATGGCTGCGTGAGCCGATGGAGGCTCTGTGTTGGTTGTTCCCTTGCGAAGGGTGTGCGACCTGTCAGCTGGTTATGAAGCTGATGTGTATTTTTTCTGCCAACCATAGGATGGATCGGTAGCTGTTTCTCGTGTCGAGGGTGTGTTTCCTCGGTGGGCGAGATGGTGGCAGCGGTGCCATGTTGGTTTTCATGGTGTCTGAGGTGATGTTGGACTGTGTCATCTGGTATATGCCTGCTTTGATGGCCGGTGTGCACGGCGCGCTGAGCGAGGTGTTGTTTGTGATTATAAGTCTGGCTGTGTCCCTCAGGATCAGTGTTTTTGTGAGAATCGAGGTTTTCTATGCCGGGGCTCTGACAGCGTTGTCAGTTGGTTCAGTGTTCTTCCCCTATGGCTTCGTGCTAGGTGCTGAATTTCGAGGACGAAATTCTTTTAAGGGGGGAGGGCTGTAATGCCCCAGCTTTTTTTTCGGATCTTTTAGTGGGTCTTGGAGTGTATTTTGTGCTTTACACATGTTTTTCCCTGATGTGCCTTCGGAACTCTGTACAGGGCAAACTGTGGCGTTCTTCGACTCTAGGACAGTACCACTGCGTTGTGTTCCTTCTGAGGATCGTGGAGGTAATTTTTCATATTTTTTTGAATTTTGATAATTTTTGGGTTTTTCTATATATATTAACCCTTTTCTCTCTCCCCCTCCCATTCTCTCTTTCTCACTCTCTCATCTCTTTCTCTCCCCCTCTCCCTGGGTGGCCGACGGTGGCGGAGGAGGGCGAGGCGGCGATGGCGGGAGGCGAGGAACGGGGAACGGGTCGAGGATCGAGGGCCGGTGGCGCGTGGAAGCTCGGCTGCGGGTTCGTGGAGCGGCGAGGGTTTCACAGTGTTTTCTTCGTGGATCGGCGAGCTCGGGGCGCGAAATCTTTGGTGGAGGTAGGGAGATGAACCCCCATCTCGTGCTCTTTCTTTTCCGTGAGTTTCGTAGGCCGTGGTGAGCCGAGCGGGCTAATCGGGGCGATTTGGGGAAAAATCCATGTTTTAGGGCTTGTGGGCCGATCTCCCGTTTCATTGCAATTTTGGCCGATCCGAGGCCTTAGATGCATGCTAGGGGCTATTTAGGGGCTTTCCCCTTGTTTTCCCCCTCTCCCGTGGAGGTATGGGGGTGTGGGACATTTTTCGGGTCGTTTTCCGCCGTTTCGCTCTCGGACGGGTGTGACGGTCCTTCCAGTGACTGTCACAGCCTGTGATGCCCCAGGGTGGGTGCGTCACAGGGCCCGTTTAGCCAATTGGTGGTCTGTGGGTGTGACAGTCCCACGATAGACCGCCACGGCGCTGTGACGCGCCTGGGTTGGACCGTCAGGGACGATCTGACCGTTGGCTTTCGGTCATTGGTTTTGACCGTTCGGGGTCAAGGCCGGTGGCGCACCAAGGCTGGCGCGTCACAGCCTTGTAACGCCCCTGTGTGGATACGTCAGAGCGGACGCGTTACCACCTTGTAACGCACCAGAGTTGGTCCGTTACAGCCTGTGATGAACCGAGAGGGACGCATCACAGTTGGTTCCATGTTGTCTTGTGACGCATCAGGGCTGGTGCGTCACAGACTGTGACGCACCAGGGCTGACGCATCAGAGACTGTGACGCACCAGGGTAGGCGCGTCACACCCAACTTTGCACCGAGCGTCTGACGGTACTTTGTTGCTGCGTCAGAATGGTTGTGACGGTCGAGGCTTGGAACGTTACAGACTGTGACGGCCCACGGTTAGACCGTCAGGCTCTATGTGGTTCCGAGATGAGTTTTCATGTTCTCCGCGATCATTTCGCGTTGTGTCGGTCCCTAGTCGACCCGGTCGTGACCCAGTGGTCCACTTGCGATCTTGTGAGTGCCCTAGACACCTGTGGGATTCTGTGTCTATATTTTGAGGGTGTCGAGAGAACCGTGCTACCTCGTTTAGCGTGCCCATGGGTTTACGAGTCTGGGTGACTTCTCGCATGTCGGGCTTTTGTGTTACGCTAGATCAAGTCACCGTGTGTCGGTGGGGGCGCGGTGGGGTCTCCCCCGCATGCCGTGAGTTTTCCTGGAAGATGATTCCCTAGTGGGCCATGTGTTTGGCCTTGGACTGTGAGTCCTGTTATCGGCGTGGCAGCTTGTTCGTTGCCCTCGGAATCATGCTTCTGTGCTTTCCGCGTTGGCCATGCATGTGGCCTTGGACTGCGAGTCCAGTTGCCCAGTCTAGGGCTGGAGGGTTCCCGCCTTTCCCTGAGAGTGGGATTTGGTTTGGCGGCCTGTGAGCTGCTTTGGGAACCGTGTTTCTGCGTTTCTGCGTGGCCGAGTGTGCGGCCCGTGGGCTGTGAGTCCCGTTTCTTTTCTGACTGTGGTCACCATGCGACGGTGCTGGTACGTGGGACGGTCCCGTACTTTGTCGAGTTCGAACGTGGTTTTTCGTTGACTTGAAAGTCTACTCTCTCAGTGACCCTCCACTAGTCGTAGCCCACCAGTACGCGTGTGCTGGTCTCACATGGGGAGTAGGTGTACGGGCACACCCTTAGAGATGGTTTTAACTGGTTTTCGTCGGGCCCCACGTCTTGCATCCAGAGTCCGGCTGAGGGGAAAACTGGTCAGAGGGCCAGACCAGGGACGTACGGTCTGTGTGTGCACATGTGGTTGGGGGCAGTTGGACCCACGTCGACGGGCGTGACCCCAGCTAGTCACTTGTTTGTGGTTACTTGTACGGTGTCTCAGTTCTCGCTGGGCCGAAGGGAGACACCTGAGGCGCAGACTAAGACGTCAGTGGACGTATTCGGCCTTGCTTCTAGTGGGAGGTACTCCTGTTCTGGACAGAGGGTGACAGACTGTCAGTTTCCGTGACTTTGACCTTCTAGTTGTCGGTCGTGTTGACTGTTAATTTTCGGTTGTTTCGCCGTGGCGCGCGTGTCGATTTTCGCGCCGTGAGACTAGTACTAGTGGCTTTACCGAGGTTGCGTCTTATTGTGTGGTACCGGCGACCGGATTGTCGGGGTTGCAGCTTGGACAGTGTGTCCAGGTTGGCCGTGTCCTGGGAGACAGGTCTCTACGGCGTGGTTGCCGTGGGTTTTTACTTCGGTAAGCAATGCTAGTGTAGTTCGGTAGCCCCCGATCGTGAGATCGGGGTGTGTTTCTGGTACAGTAGGAGTAGCTGTAGTGCAGGGTTTCGACCGGCCACCGGTTTGCTGTTCCTGCTGTTGTTGTAACCTTCCTTTCCGCTACCGCCGTTGTTTCTGGTTGGGGTTCCACGGGATGCCTGCTGAGTCTCTGTTTTGGAGACTCATTCCCTGCTTTTCAGGTGTGGCGGTTCTTCCTTCTCGAGGTTCGAGGGCGCGGTGCGGAGGTTCTCAGTTGCCAGCTCGCCGGGTCGAGTGTTCACTCGACATGTGGTACGTTTTTACTGCTTTAGACTGTACTTTCTGTTGGACTGGACTCTGTTGTAGCTGTATTTATTTATTTATTTCTGTTAATTGTTGAATTGTCCTGCTTTATTTCCTATTTCTTTGTGCCTTCACACTCCTTTTAGCCCTTTCGAGCCCTCCCGGCTCGTGGGCGGCGGTTCGAGTCTCGGGTTATTGGGTCTCTCCCGATAATCAGATTCTCGGGTCGTTACATAAGATTACCCCCAATCCATGTTATTTTCCTCTTACCTACACTCAATGCAAATCTTTAGGTGCACCCACCTTTTCAGCTATTTAATCAGACATTGAAACCCACCCATGCACACCCATGTGAGCTTTAAAGAAACCATGTGTGAGTGTAGGGTGAATGGGAGAGATGGATGTGGGGTAGTATGTCTCCCTCTTTCTCTCTTTAAAAATCACACTCAATTTTACACACCTACGTATGAAGTTATGTGTGTGCATGGAGGGGGCCATGGGAAGGTAAGAGTGTACATGGGCCCTTGGCTATGTGAAGTGGAGTGTTAAAGCAAGAAAGAGGGAAAGGTAGAGAGAGGTGAGAAAATGGAGGGGGTCATGCATGGGGTAGATGGGTGTGTGAGTTGTGTGGTTGTGAGAAGGACGGAGAACGAGGGCTCCACAGCGAGGGGGTGTGCATTGGCAACGACGGCCGTGGTGAGGCCCATGCTGACTTCTTCTTACTCTTCGGCCAATCATCACTCCAACATGGCCACCGACGCTCCTATACGTGCCACCGTCTTCCTCCATAGCTCAGTCGGTTGCTGTCGTGGGGCTCTCCCATGAGTAGGCGAAGACCATCCCACCATCTTGCCGTAGCGAAGGAAGGGCACTGTTCACAAAAGAGAGACTTTGATCAAAGTTTATTTTTAATGTAAGAAAATTATAATTAAGTTCCGCCAGCATATGAATATTAACCATGTAGTTTTTATATATCTTAAGTACCATAGATTCTTAATTAGCAAAAGACCGTAATTTTATGTAGGACTGAGATTAATATGAAAAATTTACATAATTAATTATATTTAAGCCCATAAATAATGAGTGTGACATGAATAAATGTACAAAAATACGTAATTATCACACCCCCCAAGTTACTCAATGCTAGTCCCTTAGCAATGAAAATAGGTTACAAATTAGGGACCAATAAGAGTTTAAAAGTTGCATATCCCACGTTAAGATCCTCCTTCATAGAATCATCCAGAGATTAGAAATCCAGAAGCATTAATGCATATTTGCCTTAGATTGGAAATTTAGGTATATGACTAAGAATGTAAATCAAAGTTCAATAGCACTTGTGCATGTGTAGTACTAAATCAACAGCATAGACAATTGCACCCCTCATTAGCCATTCTAGATAAGTGTCCTTCAACTCTGCACCTCCTAGATCCGAGCATTGAGTACAACAACTTTTTATCTGTCTTCATCCTTCACATTTTTTTTAAAATTACACACATGATGTTGCACAACCCTTCATTGTTTGACGCGAACCTCAACTCTTGTTTTTGGAGAAGCAAGCCCGGTTATTAGGATAAGGGGTATTTTTCATGGTGTTTTTTTTTCCAATGTGCTTTTGCACTTATTTGATGGATAACTTTGACAGATAGGTTTAAAAAGATCACATCTCCAAGAAATGCAGAGTATCAGACACTATTCCAAAATAACAGAAGACTTGTCCTGTTTGTTTCATTAGCGTGCAAATTGATATTTTTTTAACTCTTTTATTATTATTATTATTTTTTAAGTGCTAATGAACTTTAAAGAGATTCTTAAATCAGTTTTCCATGGCTAGGTCGAATAAGTTTTCCATCATCCTTCTCCCTAGTCTATTCTAGAATTGTGTTCAATAAGAGCATGAACGAAGAAAACTTAGTTGGAGATTTCATCTTTCTATTATGTAGATTGCAAGATATAATGATATGCAGGATGTTATGCAAGCACTCCTATCAGGTTATACTATATGTATCACGAAAATTTCTCACCCCCCTAACTTAAATGACGTTGTCCTTAATGGCATATGTAAGAAAGAGAAATAATCGAACAATGTAACAATAAATATTGTCGAGGAGGAAGGATACAACCTGACATTCGGGGTGAGTTTCCATCGTTGATATGGGCGGTGACAACTTCATCTCCTAGACTTGACTTGTATACTGAAAAACACAAAGCATCAAATAACAAAAATCTTGGGTTGCCTCCCAGAAGCGCTAAGTTTACCGTCTTCAGCCAGACACATGAAAGCTGAAGAATAGTTATTCTGGATCACGTAGAACAACGGATTCTTTGGATATTATCTGAGCATTCTCCAAGTAGGGCTTTAGTCTTTGGCCGTTAACAGTAAAAATATGACCATTTTGTGGATTCAGAATTTGAACCGCTCCATGGTCAAATGCTTTAATGACAATGAACTGTCCATCCCATCTGGATTTCAACTTGCATGGGAACAAGCGTTGCCTTGAATTAAAAAGTCAAACCTTTTGATTAGCGTGAAAAGCTTTCCTGTGAATATGTTTATCATGGAAAGCTTTGGTTTTAGCTTTGTAAATTTTGGAATTTTCATAGGCCTCATTACGTAGTTCCTCCAATTCTTTAAGTTGTAGAGCTCTTTGGGACCCAGCTTGAGTGAGATCAAAATTTACTTGCTTAATGGCCCTAATATGTCCTATGCTCAAGTTCAACAGGTATGTGGCAGGCTTTTCCAAAGATAAGGCGATAGAGTGACATGCCAATGGGGGTTTTGAATGCAGTTCTATATGCCCATAATGCATCATCTAATCTCTCGGACCAGTCTTTCCTATTAGGGTGAACTATTTTATGTAGAATGTTCTTAATTTCCCGATTAGCAACTTCGACCTGGCCACTGGTTTGGGGATGATAGAGGGTGGCGAGCTTGTGAGTAATGCCGTATTTTCGGAGTAAAGCTCGGAATTGAAAGTTCGTGATATGTGTACGCCCATCACTAATCATAGCCCTAGGACATCCAAATCTAGAGAAAATATTTTTCTTCACAAATTTCATCACTACCTTGTGATCATTTGTCCTTGTGGCTACAACTTCAATCCATTTTGAAACAAAATCGACCACCACCAAGATGTACTCATTCCCAAAGGATGGTGGAAACGGTCCCATGAAGTCTATACCCCAAACATCAAAGATTTCAACAAGCAGAATGAGATTAAGCGGCATCATATCTCTCTTCGAATTATTGCCCACAGCTTGACACCTGAAACATATTTTTGAAAATTCATAAGCATCCTTAAATAAAGTGGGCCAATAAAATCCACTTTGTAATACCTTAACTGCAGTCTTCTTTCCAGAAAAGTGTCCCCCACAAGTTAGATTGTGACAAAAATTTTTGATAGATAGTTGCTCCTCCTCGGGGACACATCTTCTTATGATTTGATCATGACCCAAATGAAACAGTTCCGGGTCCTTCCAAAAATAGTGCTTGTCTTTAAAAAAGAAATGATCCTTTTCCTACTTAGTCCACCTACCCGGGATCTGTCCTACTGTCAAGTAGTTAACAATGTGAGCATACTAGGGGGTTGAGGTGTGAGAGATAGATAACAATTGTTCATCTGGAAAAGAATCAGACATGGGAGCACTCTCGGGTATCACTATTGTTGACAAATGATCAGCCACAACATTCTCTAACCCCTTCTTGTCTTTGATTTCCAGATCAAATTCTTGACGTAATAGAATCCATCGAATCAAACGGGGTTTAGCATCTTTCTTGGTGAGCAGGTATTTCAAAGCAGCATGATCGGAATAAACAATGACTTTGGCCCCCAAAAGATATGAGTAAAATTTCTCTAGGGCAAACACAACGGCCAGAAGTTCTTTCTCCGTGGTGGTATAATTCAGTTGAACATCGGCGAGGGTGCGACTCGCATAATAGATCACCACAGGTTTGTTATATATTTTCTGGCCTAAGACATCTCCTGTAGCATAATTTGAGGCATCGCACATGATTTCGAACGGCAACGACCAATCCGGTGATTGAAGAATCGGAGCTTGGGTCAGGGCTGCCTTCAGAGAATGGAAAGCCTCAAGACAAGACTCATCTAGCTGGAATGGAGTGTGCTTGGCTAGAAGCTTAGTGAGTGGACGAGCAATGGTAGAGAAGTTCTTAATGAATCTTCTATAAAAACCCGCATGGCCAAGAAAAGAGCGGATTTGCTTGACAGACGAAGGGGGAGGAAGATTAGAAATCAGATTAACCTTAGCCTTGTCTACCTCTATTCCCCTTTCAGAAACAACATGGCCTAACACAATGCCTTCTTTTACCATGAAGTGACTTTTCTCCCAGCTTAACACAAGATTAGATTCTATGCACCTTTTCAGCACCTTAGTCAAGTTCTCCAAACAATCTTCAAATGAGGTACCAAACACATAGAAGTCATCCATAAAAACTTCCAAAAATTCTTCCACCATTTTAGAAAATATTGCCATCATACAACGCTGAAAGGTGGCAGGAGTATTGCAAAGCCCAAACGGCATTCTCCTGAAAGCAAACGTGCCATAAGGACACGTGAATGTAGTTTTCTCTTGATCGCCTGGGTAGATTGGAACTTGATTGTACCCGGAGTAGCCATCCAAAATGCAGAAGTATTCTTGTCCAGCCAGCTTTTCCAGAATTTGATCCATAAACGGGAGAGGCAAATGATCTTTCTTTGTCATTGAATTCAATTTTCTAGTCTATGCAAACTCTCCACCCCGTTTGCAATCTCATGGGCACTTCTTCTCCTTTTTCATTTTTAACCACGGTCAGCCCGGATTTCTTTGGAACAACTTGTGTAGGGCTGACCCACTTGCTATCAGAGATGGGATATATGATCCCAGCATCCAACCACTTTACTACCTCCTGCTTAACCATCTCTTTCATATTCGGATTTAGCCGACGTTGCATTTCTCTACTTGGCTTGGCATTATCTTCTAAATAGAGGTAGTGCATGCAAACATCCGGACTAATCCCTTTGAGGTCCGCCACAGACCAACTTATCGCCTCTCTATGCTCCTTAAGGACATCTAAGAGCTGAGATTCCTGAGCAGAAGTGAGATTAGAAGCAATAATCATGGGCAGAGTGTGGTCAGGGTCGAGATAAGCGTACTTAAGAGAATCCGGCAGAGGTTTCAATTCAAGAGTAGGTGTATGATCCAGAGATGGAAGAACAGGTTCAGCTTGCAATGGAGGGAGTGGCTCTATCCCAGAGTAGGGCGCACAAGCAAGAGGGGAATCTTGAAGCATGCTACCATCTTCTAGTAGATCCTTATTAACATCCAGACTTTCATCCGTCAGTTCTTCAAATACATCAATGACATTGTATTCCTCTTCATGGTCTTAATAATCCATGATATGGGTATTTTCTATGCAAATCTTTTAATCTATCCCAAGCTTCATGGATTTGTTCCCTAGGATTTTGAGTGAATCCAGTAATTGTTCTCCTCATGGTATTGGTATGCCCTATGGGATAAAATTTCTTCAAAAACTCTTTTTACATTTCCGCCCATGTATCAATGGGTCTTCCCAATGCTCTTAACCAATACTTAACATTGTCCTTTAGGGAGAATGGGAAGAGAGTCAACCTAAGAGCATCATCAGAAAAATTTTAGATCTTGACTGTGGAGCAAATCTGGAGGAACTCATCAAGATGTTTGTGTAGATCTTCATTGGTATTGCCATAGAAGGATGGCAACATTTGGATGGTACTTGATTTGATTTTGTATTGGATGGCTTATTTTTGTGGTGCTTGAACATAGAAGGATGGTTGATATTGATTTGACATGAAATGATCCTTCATCTGCTTGGGAACTTCTTGTTGATTATGATCTGCCATGAGGTTAAGTTGATGATGGTTTCTAAGATGCACAAACCCCTCAATTTCGCCTATAGGTCCTAGCAAGGTTGGATGTAGGGATCTCCTACCGTGCATGCATTGCAATAGGACCCAAAGATTGTGCATTGTTTTTGTATGTGTGGCAGTCAATAAATCAATAACTATATGAGTTATGCATGTAAAAATGATGGTTTTTTTTAACAAAAGAGGAATCGGCACCTGCTACCAAGTTGGTTCACTGGTCAGGTAAGAGGTGGGGTTGTGGGAGGCTCCCCCTACTTTCGTAGGGACCTAATTAAATAACCACAAGCCCGCTTAAGGCATTTGCCATTGGACCTCTTTCCTAGACACCAATTTTTAAAGTAGCAACAAGTTCCAAAATTCCTTTTTTTAAAAAAAAAAATTCTAAGGGCAAGCTAACCCCGGGGTGCTTCTCGGTACAACTGGCCCGGCGTCCGTGAGGGAATCCACGGGTGCGGGGACTTGTGGAGGTCTTGAAAAATGAAATTTCAATCCAAAGAAATAGAGTACTCAATGGAGGGTCCTTCCAATTCCAAGATAGGTGTGCTTATATTACCCTTAAGAAGGGAGAAAGAGTAGAAGAGAATGATATTTTTTTTTATTTTTTTTCAATTCATGCAAAAATAAAGAGCAATGACTAAACTATATGCAACAAAGTAAGCAAAAAATATGAAAGTACGATGTTATGAATTTTTTTTTGTTTTCCTATTTTTTTCTAAAATTTCAGAGAGTTAGTTTTCTATTTTTTTCTTTTTCAAAAGGAGAGAGAGATAAAAGATAAATAACAACTAAAAACACTAAACAACATGCAACCTACTAAAGAATAAAGTTTAAAATCATGCTTTCTGTGTTTTTCAGGTTTTCTGATTTTTTTAGAATTTTCAAGAATTGTTCTGATTTTTTTGAAGATTTTTCAGAAATTAGAAAAATATAACCTGTACCTACATTTACTGACCTTTAGCGATGCTTGATTTTTCAAGATTTTTTAGAATTTCAGAATTCTTGCTCCTTGTAATGACAGATACAGACTTTCAGCAACGCTTTCTGTTTTCTGCAATAGATTATTTCCAGTGGATTTTCAGGTCCAAATTTCCTCTTTCTTTGATTTTCTGATTTTTTTCTTTTTCCTATAAAATAAAAATGAAAAAATGAAAATGCAAATATACACACCAAACACAAGAATATCCAACTATAAAAAATAATTTTCACTCCCCGGCAATTGCGCCAACAATTGATGCAGATAAAATTCATCGTTTAAAAGTAGTGCCTCAATTTTAAAAATAACCGAACTCACTCACTAAAAAGATATAAAATCTAAGTAGAGTGGTAAGAACGGGCCGATCCCACGGAGAGAAAATATTTCTTTTAAACAAGTTAAAAAAATTCTTATGTTTTGAAAATTGAACTTTTGAGTGAGTTTAAACTAAAGTAGAATAAAATTGTATGAAATTAAAACTAAAAATAAACTTATCTAAATAATTTGAGAGGGTTAAGAGGAGAATTTGGAAGGAGACAGAAAGATAAAATAAAAGAATAATTACATAAAATCAATTTTTATTACTAAGAGAAGAGTACAACATCTATGAAAGCTAAAAATTACAACTTGAATAAGGTAAGGGAAAAGGGAAGAAATGAACAAAGACAATGAAGAATAGCGCCGCCAAATCACCGTGCCGAGCCTTTGAGGAGATCGCCCCGCCGTGGAGATTGATAACACCTTTAGAGCACCGAAGTAGAAAATCCACCTTAGGGATGTTTAGATATAAATAGAGGAGGGAGATATAGATAGAAGAGAAGGAAGGGAGTTTAAAACTAGTAAAACACATATAATAAAAATAGAGCAAGATTATAAGTGAAATAACTTTGAAACCACAGAGAATTAGAAGAAGTGATAGAAAAGAAAGTTGAAGATCAGAGAAAGAGGAAGAAGTTTTGTGAAGAGTATATAGAGAGAAAAAGATCAGAAGATAGTGAAAATTGGGGAAGAACAAAAGTGTACTGCATGGATGAATAGTAACTACACCAAAAATTGAAATCTAAAAAATTGAAAATAACTTAAAAATGAAGAGGCATTAGAGGAAGAAGAAGAAGAAGAAAATCTAGATCTAAGAGAGATAAATAACTATCATGAAGAGACTAAGGTGAAAAGAGGAGCATAAGGTCATGAAAATTGGGGAAGAAGAAAAGGTAGATCCATGGGTGAACAGTAAAAACACAGGACAGTACCTTAAAAAAGAGATTATAACTTAAAAACGGTAGAGAATTGGAGGAAGACAAAGAAGAAGAAAATAAAGAGCACTTAAAAATGAAGAAGTGTACTGAAGACAAGAAATTGAAAAGAAGAACAAACAGCATGTAAAGAGGCTAAGAAAAGGTTAACATCTCAAAAACACTCACACTAACAACAACAAAACCAACAAACCAAAACTCTCAAAAACTCCCTCTCATAACCCCTCCAAAGAGCCCCCTTTTATAGGGCTAAGATTACCCCCAATCCATGTTATTTTCCTCTTACCTACACTCAATGCAAATCTTTAGGTGCACCCACCTTTTTAGCTATTTAATCAGACATTGAAACCCACCCATGCGCACCCATGTGAGCTTTAAAGAAACCATGTGTGAGTGTAGGGTGAATGGGAGAGATGGATGTGGGGTAGTATGTCTCCCTCTTTCTCTCTTTAAAAATCACACTCAATTTTACACACCTACGTATGAAGTTATGTGTGTGCATGGAGGGGGCCATTGGAAGGTGAGAGTTTACATGGGCCCTTGGCTATGTGAAGTGGAATGTTAAAGAGAGAAAGAGGGAAAGTTAGAAAGAGGTGAGAAAATGGAGGGGGTCATGCATGGGGTAGATGGGTGTGTGTGTTGTGTGGTAGTGAGAAGGACGACGAACGGGGGCTCCACAGCGAGGGGGTGTGCATTGGCAACGGCAGACACGGTGAGGCCCATGCCGGCTTCTTCTTACTCTTCGACCAATCGTCACTCAAACATGGCCGCCGATGCTCCTATGCGTGCCACCGTCTTCCTCCACAGCTCAGTCGATTGTTGTCGTGGGGCTCTCCCGTGAGTAGGCGAAGACCATCCCACCGTCTTGCCGTAGCGAAGGAAGGGCACTGTTCACAAAAGAGAGACTTTGATCAAAGTTTATTTTTAATGTAAGAAAATTATAATTAAGTCCCTCCAGTATATGAATATTAACCATGCAGTTTTTATATATCTCAAGTCCCATCGATTTTTAATTATGAAAAGACCACAATTTTATGTAGGACTAAGATTAATATGAAAAATTTACATAATTAATTATATTTAAGCCCATAAATAATGAGTGTGACATGAATAAATGTACAAAAATATGTAATTATCAAACTCCAGTTAATTGAGGGGGCAAAGCTATTCGATATGCAACTCCACCAACCCTTTCGAGAATTTTAGAGGGCCAATGAATTTGGGAGTGAGCTTGCCTTTGATGCCGAATCTTTGAATATCTCGACCCAGAGAAACCTTAAGGAATACATGGTCTCCTACTTGAAATTCTAGGTCGCGCCTTCTGTTATCAGCATATGATTTCTGCCTATCTTGAGCCATCTGGAGTCTCTCCCGAATAAGCTTTATCTTCTCGGTAGTATCCTTGATGATGTCGGGGCCGAGGAATTACCTCTCTCCGACTTCATTCCAACATATGGGTGAGCGATATCTGCTTCCATACAGTGCCTCGAATGGTGCCATATGTATACTAGCTTGATAGCTATTGTTGTAGGCGAATTCCACTAGAGACAAGTGGTCGTGCCAACTCCCTCCAAAATCAATAGCACATGCCCTGAGCATATCCTCCACCACCTGATTTGCCCTTTCAGTTTGACCATCAGTTTGTGGATGGAACGCAGTGTTAAAGTTGAGTCGGGTCCATAATGAATGCTGTAGACCCTTCTAGAATTATGATGTGAACCGAGAGTCTCGATCAGATATAATGGTGACAGGGACACCATGTAATTTGACAATCTCCTTTATGTATAGTGCTGCCAATACATCCACAGACCATCGACTTTTGATTGGTAGAAAATGTGCAGATTTAGTCAATCGGTCTATTATCACCCATATACCATCGTGTCCACCTCTCGTCTTAGGCAAACCCATGATGAAATCCATCCCTATACTTTGCCATTTCCACTCGGAAATATCCAAGGGATACAGTTTCCTGGCGGGCTTTAAATGTTCCGCCTTTACTTGTTGACAAGTGAGGCAGCGAGATACAAAGTCCACTACTTCTCTTTTCATATTGGGCCACCAGAAATTTCTTTTTAAGTCTTGGTACATCTTGGTAGCACCAAGGTGAATAGCATACCTTGATTTATGAGCTTCTTCCATGATCAATTTCTTAGTGTCAGCATGATCTGGCACACAGATTCGATCCTTAAACAATAGTCTTCCATAAGTTGAAATGGAGAATTCCGCCCTTTGATCAATATTAGCCTTGATCTCCATCAATGTGGGGTCATTTTCTTGTAATTTGACTAGATCTTCAATCAATGTAGGTTGTTACCTTATATTTGCAATCATACATCCTTCCTCTTCTTTATCAACATCGAGATTCAAACGAGCAAAATCCTCGATAAGATAAGTCGTACCTTTCCTGAGGCTTGCTATAGTTGCTATTGGTCTTCTGCTAAGAGCATCAGCTACAACATTTGCTTTACCTGGATGATATTGGATAATAAAGTCGAAGTCTTTGAGATACTCCAACCATCTTCGTTGCCTCATGTTCAATTCTTTTTGGGTGAAGAGGTATTTCAGACTTTTGTGATCTAAAAATATAGTGAACTTCTCCCCATAGAGGTAGTGTCGCCAAATTTTCAAGGCGAATATAACCGCAGCTAGTTCTAGATTATGCAAAGGGTAGTTTTCTTCATGACGCTTTAACTGCCTTGTTGAATAGCAAATCACCTTTCCATTTTGCATAAGAACGCATCCCAGGCCAATGCCAGATGCATCGGTATTGACTTCAAAGTCACCACCTTCAACAGGTTGTGCTAAGATAGGAGCCGTAGTGAGATGATCTTTAAGAGTTAGGAAACTTTCTTTACAATCCTTTGACCATAAAAAAGGGTTCTCCTTTCTTGTGAGTCTAGTCAAAGGGATGGTGATTTTAGAGAAATCTTTAATGAATTGTCTATAATAACCAGCCAGACCCGGAAAACTTCTAACTTCTGACACGATCGTCGGCCAGCTCCAATCCTTAACAGCTTCAACCTTAGAAGGATCAACAATGATACCTTCTTTTGAAATAATATGGTCAAGAAAAGAGACCTCCTTTAGCCAGAACTCACATTTGCTAAGCTTTGCGTAGAGTGGATGCTCTCTTAGGGTTTGCAAGGCTATTCTTAAGTGTTCTTCATGTTCCTCCTTAGTCTTGGAGTATATCAGAATATCATCAATGAAGACGACCACAAATCGGTCGAGGTAAGGCCTGAAGACATTATTCATAAGTTGCATAAATGCTGTCGGGGCATTAGTTAACCTGAATGACATTACCATGAATTCATAGTGCCAATATTTACTCCGGAAAGCAGTCTTATATATGTCTCTATCTTTGATCTTGAGCTGATGATAACCCGACCTGAGGTTTATCTTGGAAAAATATTTCACTCCTGAAATTTGATCAAAGAGCTCATCGATACGCGGCAACGGGTATTTATTCTTGATAGTGAGTTGATTTAGTCATCGGTAGTCGATACATAGCCGGAGAGATCCATCCTTTTTCTTGACAAATAAAACTAGCGCACCTCAAGGGGATGTGTTAGGTCGAATGAAACCCTTGTCTAATAACTCCTGAAGTTGCTTCTTCAATTCTTTGAGTTCTGTAGGAGACATCCTGTAGGGAGCTATTGAAACAAGTGCTGCTCCGAGAACGAGTTCAATGGAGAAGTTTACTTCCCTTTCGGGTGGTAAACTGGGTAAATATGATGGGAACACATCGGAAAACTTATTCACAACGGGAATACCTTCTAAGATGATTTCCTTGGACTCGGTAATGATTACGGAGACAAGAAAAGCTTCACATCCTTGCGAAATGAGTTTGCAAGCGTGAAGGGATGAAATAATGGTAGGATGCTTCCGGTATTTGACACTAAGGAAGGAAAATTGTGAAAGACCTGGTTTTCGAAAAGAGATTCTCCTATTGCGAAAATTTATATAGGCGTCGTTGTCTACAAGCCAATCTACACCTAGGATAGCATCGTAGCCTTCCATGTCAAGGCATACAAGGTTCGCAGGAAGATTATGACCTTCTACCATTACCTCACTATCGGGGTAGTGGGTTATAAGTTTTGTTCCAGGACCTAAGGGTGTAGTGATAGCTAGGTCCGAAGGTAGAGGAATTGATGAAACTGGCAAGGTTTTTGCAAAAGTAGTAGATATAAAGGAATGAGAAGCACCAGTATCAAATAACACGAATGCAAGATGGGAATAGATTTGAAGGGTACCTTCCATTAGCCCATCATTCTTGGGCGCTTCATCATCATCCATAACAGTGTTAAGACGAGCCTGTCGCTTGCGTCCACTGCTGGAGGATTGTTCCTTCATGAGGGGGCAATCTGAAATGCAGTGCTCTCGACTGCCACATCTCAAACACGTCTCTATGCATTTCTAGCATTCTTCGGCTAAGTGGCCAAACTTCTCGTAACAAGAGCAAGCCGTCATGACTTGCTTATCTTCTTCTGTAGCCTTCTTATTCCTGCGATCATCCTTGCCGTTCCCATTCCAGGATCTCTTCTTGTTATCCCGAGAGTTGTAAGTGATGCTAAATTTTTCCTCTTTTCTTCCTCGCCGATCAAATTTTCGGCTCGGCTCCTCCCCTTTGCCTTTGAGTTTATCAACCTTCTCCAAGGTCCGTTCACACAAGTGTGCCTGTTGGACCATCTCTACATAGGTCGGAATATTTTGTGGGCCAAGTTGCTGGATGAAGATGGGCTGCAGCCCTCCATGAAGCGATTTGCTTTTAGAAGATCCGTGCTCACCAAATGCTGAGCATAGAGTGCTAAGCAAGAGAATTGTAATTCATATTCCACCACCGTCATCATGCCTTGACGTAGCGACGCGAATTCTACCACCTTCCTCTCCTTGACATGTTCGGATAAGTACTTTGCTCGGAAGAGGGTGATAAATCCCTCCCAAGTCTGTGGTGCATTTTTAGGCGGTGCCGGAATTAACTTCCACCAAGTATGTGCATCCTTGTTAAGTTGAAACGTGGCAAGATGAGCCTTCTCTTGGTCGGCACATTACATGACCTCAAATATATGGTTCATTTCATCTATCCAGTTTTTAGCTTCGTGTGGGTTGGAAGAACCAGAAAATCGCGGAGGGTTTAGACTCCGGAAGTTGCAGTGCAAATCACCAGCACTAGCCCTCGCGCCGACTTGGGCCATATTTTGCAAGGCCTGGGTAATACCCGCAACAGTTTGTTACATTCTACCCCAATCAATACGGTGAGCCATTTTAAGAATGAGGTACCTAAGAAGAGTAATAAATTTGTCAATTCTAATGGAATTGGTGGGGGTTAATCTTTAAAGATAATTCTTAATTACTATCTCGTCCCTTGTTCTACCCAATCTCTCTCATGGGCGAGAAATTTCTTTCCTTGTTTCATAGACATGGGTCCTTAAGCCTTGGACTTAACCTATGACATGACATTTTCCTAAGAATAAGTACGTCCTTAGACCTAAGCTCTGATACCACTTTATGCAGCGGAAACAATCGGGGAACGAGAACAGTCGGCTAGTACGCCTCAAGCGAGAAATATAATCAGAGCGCCAACACATTCACACATAAGAAATGAATGCACAATATTTGGACAAAATCCTTACTTAATTTAAACAATAATCAAAAGTCCACGAGATGGAGTATTGACTCTTCGACTAACTAGACTCAATACAATAGAGAATTACATAGCGACTCTTGACTAACAACTAATGACAATCTAAGGCTTCGCTCCTTCTTTAATCACTCTCGGATCCATCACTTGAATAGTCTGAATCTGACTTGGTAGAATTTCCTGAAAAAGATTAGAAAAGTAGGGAATGAGCACACATGCCCAGTAGGTATCTTCGTATTAACATGAAGGCAATGTTTAAGTAATTAATATTTTAGCTCTAGAGTAAAGATAAATCATAAAAATACGATGAAACACGTGAATAAACCAAAGTAACAAGATATGATCAAGGTGAGATACGAGAATTCTTATAGACTAGAAATATGATTAAGCAAGAATATAACAAGAATGTAAGCTTGGCCTTTCATGAATAAGAATGTACTTTTACATAACCATAGAGGCTATGTACTAAAAAGTAATGTAACGAGAATGTATTAGCAAGCATGTAATTTTACAAGATTACCTTGTGGATCTCCACTCGTTTATAAAAAAAGTACTCCAGTGCAATGCGACGCCAATGTTCATCATACCCCATGGTTTATAGTATGTTTCTGGCTATCTGCCGAGGAGACTAAAGTGGAGCCCTTGGACACTGTCCATGCCCGCTCTTGTATCTTCAAGTTATAAATCAAGCTACTTCCACGAGAATATAAATATGGCCAATAATGTAACAAGTTCAAACTATGGTTCCATGATAACAAATATCAAGGTAAGAATGCTTCAATTAAGAATATAAGAGTTCAAAATTGATTTATAACAAGGTTATGCCATGAAGAAAAAAATACGGCTGCATAACAACATATTCTTTAAATTCCATAATTCATTAGGTAACTTTTTGAAACAAAGTGTTAGGTTCTAGATAATCAATAGACCATCTAGGATCATAGAAAAATCAACCCTTGGGTCAAACCTTGGGTTAATCAAGACTTGGGTATAAAACGGTCATATCAGGGCCGTTTTATGGAAATAATGGTCGTTTACTAGACCGTATGTGGATCTATGCGGTCATGACTGGACCGTTTAACAACAGAACCGAATGAACCGAATGAACTGGAACCATGCGGTCAAGGCAGGGCCGCTAGGCGTCCTTGGCGGTCAGGTAAATGGCCGCTAGGTCCCTCTGGCGGTCATCCATAGGGCCGCTAAGGTCTAAAACACAAAACACCGGTTAAGTGCTTTCTAAACAATTGGGTTTTGAGGGTACAACTAGCTCGACGTCCTAGTGGGAATCCCAGGCTCGCGGAGTCTTATGGAGGTCTTGAAACAAGATCACCTAGTCCGGTGGAAGGAATATCCAACGGAGAGGATCACAAGTGCAAGATTATGTGCTTAATGTGCGAAGTGTATCTAATGACATCGTACCGGAATACATGCCATGTACTTAAGAAAAGACTCAAGGTAAGAGTGAGATTGCGAAAGACATCGATCAAAATATCACTATAAAGTTCATGAATCTTATGAAATTATGATCATTAATACAAGAATATAGGATTTTGGCATAAAAGTAACATAAGTTAAAATAAGTCCAAAGTGTATATATAAAAAAAAATGAAATCTACTAGGATGATTAATTAACATAACCAAGTGTATGAATATAATACTTAAAACAAGAGTAAGAACTACTTAGCTAGGCTTAACATATTATAATTAGAGTTGTTCTACATTATGTTTCGGGTTAACAATAATACAGAATTCAGAAAATGAAAGGGGTCTCAGGAGGACCGTTTCATAGGCGTTAGCGGTCTGTCGTAGGACCGCTAAAGGACTCAGGCGATCTCAAGAAGACCGTTTCTTCCTGTCTACTGTAAACAACTATAAAACTGAAATATATGCTAATCTAAGGTAGATAGATGCTTAGTAAAATGTGCCAACAGGTAAATAAGGCCTGATAACATCATATTAAGACATGGAGATGCATGAGTAGTCATGATTTATTATTTTCGTTATTAAAGGTAGGAACTATGCATGCTGTGTTAACCCTATATGCGTAGTCATAATAAAATCTCAAATTCGTCTTGTACAATCAATGAAAATAGGAGGTAATAGTGGGCTTTTATTCTTAACACAAGAATTTAGCCTTTTCATGAGATAACCTATATTTGATTTGTTCCCTAGACTTTGGATTTCTGACTGGAAGTAGATCCTAGTTCCTGCATGTCCTGTGCCAAACCAGCGACTTTCCGTCCCTCTATCTCTCGATCCTCTTGACCTAAGTCCATGAAAATTGGAGGGTAGGTAGAAGATACGAAGGAGAATAGAAAGTTCTAAAGAATCATCTCTTAAATACCTTGATTAGGGCTTCTACGTTCCTGATCTTCACTGGACCGTCGCCCTGGTTCCTGCGCAGTCCGTTGCGAATCAGCAACTTGCAGCGGCTCTAACTCTCCAACGGCTGAGTCTTCTAGCACGAAATTTTAAGTGTAGTTAGATAAATCTAAGAAGAACATAAAGTTCTAAAGAAATACCTTGAGAAGATGTCTCCTTACCTTCGAAATACGCGAGCCAACATTAGGGTTCGCATGTGTCGAAGTTAGGATCTGTTTATAGGATTCACATACGGTTTAAGGGATTAGATCGAACCTAGAGTCCTAAATTGGAGTAGAGTTAATCCCTAGAGAGCTCTAGAGAGTCTTCCACCCCAGGTAGCTTCGATCCAAGGTGATTTGATCATCAAAGATCCCAGCTTTTCATGTTTTCCTCCATTCACGGAACTGTGGTTGCTTAGCGGTCATAGCAGGACCGCAAGGGTGGGTCTTGCAGTCGCGCGATAGACCGCCAGGCTTCAAAAGATCTAAAATTTTTGAAGTTTCGTATTATCTCCCATTTATCCCCTAATTGCTGTATATATCATATTTTAAATCCGTAAATTACCTTATTTACGTTTCTATTGATGGGCTTGGGTCTAAAAGTCTTGGAAATGGGTCTCTAGGCCTATTTTGAGTTGGGCTTAGCCCTTTGGTAAATATAGGGCCTTTAAATGTATTTAATAAATCCCTATTTCTCTTTAATTGTTCATTAAGCCTTTATAAATGTCTAATTATTATATTTTTAATTCGAGAAAAATCTTAAAAAATTCTCAGACATTTACGCTCCCCCACTTAAAAGGAATTTAGTCTCCAAATTCATCGTAATAAGATTTACTTAGGAGAGTATACTTACTTCAAAATATTTTCAAAAATCTTTTGCGCATAGCTTCTTCGGTTTCCCATGCTGCTTCGTGTGGCCAAGATTTGCTCCATAGGACTTTGACTATGGGAATAGTTTTATTCCGGAGTTGACGTACTTCCCGTTCAATTATTTTAATTGACTTTTGCTCATACGTCAAATCCTTTTTAATCTCCAGGTTGTCATAAGTTTTGACATGGAATGGATCGGAGACGTACCTTTTGAGCATTGAGACGTGCAATACATCATGAACTCTGATGCGCACAAAACTCATCGTTTAAAAGCCGTGCCACAATTTCAAAAATAACCGAACTCACTCACTAAAAAGATATAAAATCTAAGTAGAGTGGTAAGAACGGGTCGATCCCACGGAAATGAAATATTTCTTTTAAACAAGTTGAAAAAATTCTTATGTTTTGAAAATCAAACTTTTGAGTGAGTTTAAACTAAAGGAGAATAAAATTTCATGAACTTAAAACTAAAAATAAACCTATCTAAAGAATTTGAGAGGGTTAAGAGGAGAATTTGGAAGGAGATAGAAAGAGAAAATAAAAGAACAATTACACAAAATCAACTTTTATTACTAAGAGAAGAGTACAACATTTATGAAAGCTAAAAATTATAACTTGAATAAGCTAAGGGAAAAAGGAAGAAATGAGCAAAGATAATGAAGAATAGCGCCGGCATATCACCGTGCCGAGCCTTTGAGGAGACCGCCCCGCCGTGGAGATAGACAATACCTTTAGAGCACCGAAGTAGAAAATCCAGCTTAGGGATGTTTAGATGAAAATAGAGGAGGGAGATATAGATAGAAGAGAAGGAAGGGAGTTTAAAACTACTAAAATAGACATAATAAAAATAGAGCGAGATTAGAAGTGAAATAACTTTGAAACCAGAGAGAATTAGAAGAAGTGGTAGAAGAGAAAGTTATAGATCAGAGAAAGAGGAAGATGTTTCATGAAGAGTGTAGGGGAGAAAAAGATCAGAAGATAGTGAAAACTGGGGAAGAACAAAAGTGTGCTGCGTGGATGAACAGTAACTACACCAAAAACTGAACTCTAGAAAATTGAAAATAACTTAAAAATGAAGAGGAATTAGAGGAAGAGGAAGAAGAAGAAAATCTAGATCTATAAAAGATAAATAACTATCATGAAGAGACTATGGTGAAAAGAGGAGTAGAAGGTCATGAACATTGAGGAAGAACAAAATGTAGATCCACGGGTGAACAGTAAAAACACAAGATAGTACCTTGAAAAAGAGATTATAACTTAAAAACGGTAGAGAATTAGAGGAAGACAAAGAAGAAACAAATAAAGAGCACTTAAAAATGAAGAAGTTTACTGAAGAAAAGAAATTGAAAAGAAGAACAAAACAACATGTAAAGAGACTAAGAAAGGGCTAAAATCCCCAAAACACTCACAATAACAACAACAAAACCCACAAACCAAAACTCTCAAAAACTCCCTCTCATAACCCCTCCAAAGAGCCCCCTTTTAAAGGGCTAAGATTACCCCCAATCCATGTTATTTTCCTCTTACCTACACTCAATGCAAATCTTTAGGTGCACCCACCTTTTTAGCTATTTAATCAGACATTGAAACCCACCCATGCGCACCCATGTGAGCTTTCAAGAAACTATGTGTGATTGTAGGGTGAATGGGAGAGATGGATGTGGGGTAGTATGTCTCCCTCTTTCTCTCTTTAAAAATCACACTCAATTTTACACACATACGTATGAAGTTATGTGTGTGCATGGAGGGGGCCATGGGAAGGTGAGAGTGTACATGGGCCCTTGGCTATGTGAAGTGGAGTGTTAAAGCGAGAAAGAGGGAAAGGTAGAGAGAGGTGAGAAAATGGAGGGGGTCATGCATGGGGTAGATGGGTGTGTGAGTTGTGTGGTAGTGAGAAGGATGGCGAACGAGGGCTCCACAGTGTGGGGGTGTGCATTGGCAACGATAGATGTGGTGAGGCCCATGCCGGCTTCTTCTTGCTCTTCGGCCAATCGTCACTCTAACATGGCCGCCGACACTCCTATACGTGCCACCGTCTTCTTCCACAGCTTAGTCGGTTGCTGTCGTGGGGCTCTCCCTTGAGTAGGCGAAGACCATCCCTTCGTCTTGCCGTAGCGAAGGAAGGGCACTATTCACAAAAGAGAGACTTTGATCAAAGTTTATTTTTAATGTAAGAAAATTATAATTAAGTTCCTCCAGTATATGAATATTAACCATGTAGTTTTTATATATCTTAAGTACCATAGATTCTTAATTATCAAAAGACCGTAATTTTATGTAGGACTGAGATTAATATGAAAAATTTGCATAATTAATTATATTTAAGCCCATAAATAATGAGTGTGACATGAATAAATGTACAAAAATACGTAATTATCACACCCCCCAAGTTACTCATTGCTAGTCCCTTAGCAATGAAAATATGTTACAAATTAGGGACCAATAAGAGTTTAAAAGTTTCATATCCCACGTTAAGATCCTCCTTCATAGAATCAACTAGAGATTAGAAATCCGGAAGTATTAATGCATATTAGAGTTACAAATTGTGAGTAATGCCGTATTTTCGGAGTAAAGCTCGGAATTGAAAGTTCGTGATATGTGTACGCCCATCACTAATCATAGCCCTAGGACATCCAAATCTAGAGAAAATATTTTTCTTCACAAATTTCATCACTACCTTGTGATCATTAGTCCTTGTGGCTACAACTTCAATCCATTTTGAAACAAAATCGACCACCACCAAGATGTACTCATTCCCAAAGGACGGTGGAAACAGTCCCATGACGTCTATATCCCAAACATCAAAGATTTCAACAACCAGAATGAGATTAAGCGGCATCATATCTCTCTTCGAATTATTGCCCACAGCTTGACACTTGAAACATATTTTTGAAAATTCATAAGCATCCTTAAATAAAGTGGGCCAATAAAATCCACTTTGCAATACCTTAGCTGCAGTCTTCTTTCCAGAAAAGTGTCCCCCACAAATTAGATTGTGACAAAAATTCAAGACAGATTGTTGCTCCTCCTCGGGGAGACATATTCTTATGATCTGATCAGGACCCAAATGAAACAGTTCCGGGTCCTCCCAATAATAGTGCTTGACTTTAGAAAAGAACTGATCATTTTCCTACTTAGCACACCCACCTGGGATCTGTCCTACTACCAAGTAGTTAACAGTGTGAGCATACCAGGGGGTTGAGGTGTGAGAGATAGATAACAATTGTTCATCTGAAAATGAATCAGACATGGGAGCAATCTTGGGTATCACTATTTTTGACAAATGATCAGCCACAACATTCTCTAACCCCTTCTTGTCTTTAATTTCAAGATCAAATTCTTGAAGTAATAGAATCCATCTAATCAAATGGGGTTTAGCATCTTTCTTGGTGAGCAGGTATTTCAAAGCAGCGTGATCGGAATAAACAATGACTTTGGCCCCCAAAAGATATGAGTAAAATTTCTCTAGGGCAAACACAATGGCCAGAAGTTCTTTCTCCGTGGTGGTATAATTCAGTTGATCATCGACGAGGGTGCGACTCACATAATAGATCACCACAGGTTTCTTATATATTATTTGGTCTAAGACATCTCATGTAGCATAATTTGAGGCATCGCACATGATTTCGAACGACAGCGACCAATCCGGTGATTGAAGAATCGGAGCTTGGGTCAGGGTTGCCTTCAGAGAATGGAAAGCCTCAAGACAAGACTCATCTCGCTGGAATGGTGTGTCCTTGGCTAGAAGCTTAGTGAGCAGACGAGCAATGGTAGAGAAGTTCTTAATGAATCTTCTATAAAAACTTGTATGGCCAAGAAAAGAGCAGATTTGCTTGACAGACGAAGGGGGAGGAAGATTGGAAATCAGATCAACCTTAGCCTTGTCTATCTCTATTCTCCTTTCGGAAATAACATGGCCTAACACAATGCCTTCTTTTACCATGAAGTGACTTTTCTCCTAGCTTAACACAAGATTAGATTCTATGCTCCTTTTCAGCACCTTAGTCAAGTTCTCCAAACAATCTTCAAAAGAGGTATCAAACACATAGAAGTCATCCATAAAAACTTCCAAAAATTCTTCCACCATTTTATAAAATATTGCCATTATACAACGCTGAAAGGTGGCAGGAGCATTGCAAAGCCCAAACGGCATTCTCCTGAAAGCAAACGTGCCATAAGGACATGTGAATGTAGTTTTCTCTTGATCGCCCGGGTAGATTGGAACTTGATTATACCCGGAGTAGCCATCCAAAATGCAGAAGTATTCTTGTCCAGCCAGCTTTTCCAGAATTTGATCCATAAACGGGAGAGGGAAATGATCTTTCTTTGTCATTGAATTCAATTTTCTATAGTCTTTGCAAACTCTCCACCCCGTTTGTAATCTCATGGGCACTTCTTCTCCTTTTTCATTTTTAACCACGGTCAGCCCGAATTTCTTTGGAACAACTTGTGTAGGGATGACCCACTTGCTATCAGAGATGGGATATATGATCCCGGCATCCAACCACTTCACTACCTCCTGCTTAACCACCTCTTTCATGTTCGGATTTAGCTAACGTTGCATTTCTCTACTTGGCTTGGCATTGTCCTCTAAATAGAGGTAGTGCATGCAAACATCCGGACTAATCCCTTTGAGGTCCGCCACAGACCAACATATCGCCTCTCTATGCTCCTTAAGGACATCTAAGAGCTGAGATTCCTGAGCAGAAGTGAGATTAGAAGCAATAATCACGGGCAGAGTGTGGTCAGGGCTGAGATAAGCGTACTTAAGAGAATCCGACAGATGTTTCAATTCAAGAGTAGGCGGATGATCCAGAGATGGAAGCACAGGTTCACCTTGCAATGGAGGGAGTGGCTCTATCCCAGAGTAGGGCGCACAAGCAAGAGGGGAATCCTGAAGCATACTACCCTCTTCTAGTAGATCCTTATTAACATCCAGACTTTCATCCGTCAGTTCTTCAAATACATCAATGACATTGCATTCCTCTTCATGGTATAGGTACTGGGATGCCTTAAACACATTCACAGAAACTTTCTCACCTCCAAAAGAGATATCCATCATTCCCATGACACAATTTATATTGGCCTTTGCCGTAGCTAAAAATGGACGTCCCAAAATGATAGGTGTGCGCTTTAAATCCTGGGACGAGGCCATATCCAGAATGAGAAAATCCACCGGGAAATAACACTCATGTACTTTCACAATCACATCCTCCAACATACCCCTTGGAGTTTTTACTAAACGATCCGCCAACTGAAGGATTATTGATGTTGTATTTAACTCTCCCAGATTAAATTACTCGTAAATGAAGGTGGGCAAAATATTCACACTAGCACCTAAGTCTAGCAATGCTCGATCAAAAGTGACTCCACCTATGTCACATGAGATTAACGAGGCTCTAGGGTCCTTCAATTTTTTTGGCAAATGATTCATTACAACGGCACTAACTGATGCGGGACGGACCACGGACTCGACACCAATTGGATATGCGATCCTCGGACTCTAGACGAGCTCGTGACTGTCCCTTAGCGAGGGAAGCGTCGGACGTGCGCGGTTGAGAAATCGGCAGTGAGCTAGGGTGGTCGGCTCTCTCTTGTGCCCGGATCGGGTCACGGGACGGTCACGCTCTCTCTCGCAGCAGCGGTGATATGAAAAAAAATATATAGCGAGCTAGATCCTAAAACATGCTCCCTAGCCGTGGCATAAACAAGTATATATGAATAAAGCAAATGCCAAGTGTAGGAGCGAACATGATACCTCCACGCTCTCGGCGTGGGGAAGACGGACCTGGCCGAACTCGTACTCCCGGGACAATTAGTACACAAATATTACAGCAAATGAATAACTGCCCACTCCACGCAGGGAGGTAAAGGGCTACATAAGCGGGTCCGGGAGGACTGATTTTGGGTTAACGGGCGGCTTCACGCGTAGCTTCGGCAGCACACGTACTCGCGATCGTGGGGCCCACGTACTGGTCGGAGGGGCCGTGTGGGACCGGGGTGGTACCACTGTGGTGGGGACACTTGGGGAAGTGCTCCCCGGGATGGCGGCACGCTAGTTCACCGACCGGAGGCCGGGCGGCTCCGATCGGCAGCGGTCGGAAAAGCTTCCCACGGATCTGCAACTTCTATTTTCAGGGATGCGCTCCAGCGAGATCTGTCGCTGCGATCACTCCCGACGTCGGATCGGTGATCAGGAGGTACTGTTGGAAAGCTCTTTCGAAGTACTTCAAGATAGGACTGGAGAGAGAAGCTGGATCTGCACGGATCTGGACTTTATTGAATTTTGAAGTTTCTGTTGTACAGTACCAGAACTCTCAGAATAGTAGGGAGTTTTCCTGAGAGTTGCCTTTGACCGCAAAGAAAACTTCCGAGTCCGACTTTGAGCCATTCATGAAAGTTGTGGAGGGGAAAGAGAGGAAAACGGAATTATTTTTTTGTGGAGGGATTGGTGGAGGCTACGATTTACTATGAATTTTGCACTGACTGGTGGTCGGATCTGGAAACAGGCTGACAGAACTGTAGATGGATCAGAAAGGGAATTTCTAAAAATATGAAATGAACTTTCTAAATTCCAAAAAAAATGCGGAGGTGGATAGGAAGGTGGACAAAACTCCTAGTAAATTTTGGAGCTCCTGCAAAAATCAAAATGAAGTCCGAAGGCTAGAAACTCAGGGAGGAAGTGGATCTGGACAGAAAGCAGCCATATCTGAAATGAAATGGGACACGAAAATGGAAAATTGGATTTCGGAGTCTAAATGCCAAACCAATTTTTTTAGACCATGGGGAGGGCCTATAGAACACTCCCTCAAAATCCCAGCTCAATAAGATCTCAGATCAGAGAGCAGTAATTCGTGGAAGTTGCTACTGTCTTGAATGGACAGAACTCCGACGATAGCTTCGCGGCGGCGCGATGGCGGCACGAACGGCGGCGGCGGCGGCAGAGATGATGATCAAAGGTGGAGAAGGGATGATAGAAGAGGGAATCACTCTAGAATGGCAGAGGGATAGGGGGAGAACTCCAGGAGAGAGGGGGGGTGCGCAAGAAGCTCCAATGCATTCAACAATATTTTTCTTCATTCATTAATTTTTAAATGGAAAATACAAGTTTTTATATGCTACACATCAAATCCAATCTCCACCATTGGATCTAGGGATGGGGAAGGGATGGCCTGGATTAAATGTGGCCAACACACAAAAGAAATAAAAAGAATTCAAGGGGAGGGCGCCCCCTTGACCAAGGGGGGGACAAGGTTGACATGGTAGGTAGCCTACCTTGGACTTTGAAGTCCAATTGTCTCCCATATGCATATTGACATTCAACCCATCTAGATGCCACCTAGGCAAGTTTGACCAGCCCCACATGGGTGACAGGGACCAATGGGAAAGGGCTGGGGGCCCCCTTGCTGGACCTACGGGTAAATTATATAGAAACCCACACAATCCAAGGGAATGACGCATTGGCTTACAAAACCTTACAATTGCGCATATACTTTCTCATGGATATAAAAATAAACTAAAGGACATAAATGCAAAATAAAATGTACATGCTCGGCGTCGATTCCCATCAACTCTCCCCGGGTGGGAGGAACTCAACCCCGTCGAGTAAGAGGTGTGGCTGTTCGAGTACTCCGGCGGATCCGTCACCGTGCCAAGTAACGCGGGTATGCTCCACTCCAAGTGACCGTCACCTGCTTCTTCCATATATACTCGATATGCACAAGCTGCTATGGGCTAGTGGTGGACACTCCGAGTGGGGCACTCTCAAAAGGAAGGAGGCGGCTCGAAGACTCACTAGGAATCACCGCTGAGTCCCTATAGGTGACTAGATCCGGGTATAGATATAGAACCGATCCCATACTCATCAAGCGAGTCCAATCGCCTCTCACTCATAAGAGATCGACAACGAGCTTGCACCAGACACATGCAGACTCACCATGCACTAACACACGTATGCAAACCACACAAACAATCGACTCAAAACACACCACACAAACAAACCACACAAAGAAAACACACTGACTCATATATGACCCTAGACTAAGGTGGTGACATCACTCCCACTAAGTGGCCGCATCCTGAACTGCGGGAGAGTCCTCCAGCTCTTCCCCCAAGGCCTAGTACTCCTCGGCTAGTGCCGGGTCGGCCTCGTAACTGACACACACAAGCTCGGGAGGCAAGGTTTCTGCAACACCTAGGGCTAGGGTGGCGCGAGCGGGACATTCACTGGCAATGTGGCCAAACCCGTGACAGTGGAAACACTGCACTCGCGACCTACTTCTCTCTCTGGTGAAAGGGCCTTTACCCTTATCCTCCCGTCGGGTAGGGGGTGTAGGCAGCAATGGTGGAGGTGTAGGTGCCTTGGGCAATAGTGGAGGGGGTGCTGGGGCCAAAGGACGGGCTATAGGAGCCGGGGAACGGGCAACGGGTGCCGGTGGTTGGGATGGAAGTAGATCCCGCGGTGCAGGAGGGCGAGGCCGTGGAGCGAAGTGCTCCTGACTAGTGGGCTCCTGAGGTCGAGCCATGGGAGGCCGCTGATGTGGGCCTACAGAGTGACGGGGCTCGGTACTACGGAGAGGGGTGGCGCCCAATCGATGGCTAGACTCGAACTCTCCCTCAAATTGCTCCAACTCGAGAGCAACCTGGTAGGCCTCTTCCAACGTCTTGGCGTTGCTGCGGAAAATCTCATACTGATAGTGTGGCCGCAAACCACGTCGAAAGCGGGAAACGGGCATGGTACTCTCCTCCGTGACAGCACATCGTAGAAAGTACTCATCAAATTCAGCGATGTATTCGGAGATGGACCGGTCTTCTTGGCTAAGACTTTGCCATCAATCGATGAGTCGCTGGTGGTATGTGGGAGGAATGTACTTTTACCGAAGCTTATTCTTCATCTCGGCCCATGTGTAAATCGGGGGCTCTAGCCGCTGAAGTAGCAGGCTCTCTACATTCTTCCAATAGGTTTGCGCCTATCCCATGAGCTTCATGGTGGCGAATCGGACCCTTCGGCGCTCCGACATATCATACCATTCAAAGTAACGGTTCATGCCGAACTCCCAATCTAGGTAGACTTTCGGATCCAAAGACTCGTAAAAAGTGGGAGGGTCTGCTCGCACGGTCTTAAGGACCCTATCATCATCCTCATCTCTTTGTTGTGGCTGAAAGCCACGATGGCGTTGACCATACCCCTCATAGGCATTGTCGGACCCATAATCCTCGAGACCAAGGTCACGGCGTGGTAAGTCGGGAACCCGAGGAGGGGCGGGTCCTGGGCCACAATGGCAGGCGAGGCCTGAGCTATAGGATTGGCTTGGCCTTGGGCGGCCGCCTGGGCAGGTGGGGGTGGGTTTTGGACCACTCTAGGAGGGTCTCCGTGGGACATCCTTTCCAACCGTCTGACCAGGCCTTGGACGGATCTATCGGATGACTGTATCCTTTCCTCCATTGCATTAAACCGACCATCTATGTGGTCCGAGAAGCTCTTGAAGGTTGCATTAGATTGATCCATCTGATCTATGAGGGCCATGATTGCATCATGTAAGGAGAGAAGGTCTCCCGAGTTATCCCGTGGGTTGGCCATAGGTGGTGGTGGGGGTGAGTATTGAGTACCTCGACGAGTGGGCATGCAAGACACGGAGTAGGAGACACCGACTAATGAAAATGCACACTACAAGATGATGAACCTAGACGTAACCAAAACTCGGCACGTGGCGGAGTTAATCGATCCGAAGATCACTCGCGTAAGTGTGCGGCCTTCCCGATAGGCGTAGCCTAACGTTCGGACAACACCTTTTGATATACCGAGTAAAGGGATGTAAATGCGACCCAAAAAGACACTTTTTTTTTGTTTTAAAACAATGATGACCCTAAACACGACTTAGACAAAGACTAATGACTAGACGTAAATGACACTCTTTTTTTTGGCACCCTAGACTCAAACTTGCTCTGATACCAAATTGATGCGGGACGGACCACGGACTCGACACCAATTGGATATGCGATCCTCGGACTCTAGACGAGCTCGCGATTGTCCCTTAGCGAGGGAAGCGTCAGACGTGCGCGGTTGAGAAACTGGCAGTGAGCTAGGGTGGTCGGCTCTCTCTTGTGCCCGGATCGGGTCACGGGACGGTCACGCTCTCTCTCGCAGCAGCGGTGATATGAAAAAATATATATAGCGAGCTAGATCCTAAAACATGCTCTCTAGCAGCGGCATAAACAAGTATATATGAATAAAGCAAATGCCAAGTGTAGCAGCGAACACGATATCTCTACGCTCTCGGCGTGGGGAAGACGGACCCGGCCGAACTCGTACTCCCGGGACAATTAGTACACAAATATTACAGCAAATGAATTACTGCCCACTCCACGCAGGGAGGTAAAGTGCTACACAAGCGGGTCCGGGAGGACCAATTTCGGGTTGACGGGCGGCTTCACGCGTAGCTTCGGCAACACACGTACTCACGACCGTGGGGCCCACGTACTGGTCGGAGGGGCCGTGTGGGACCGGGGTGGTACCACTGTGGTGGAGACGCTTGGGGAAGCACTCCCCAGGATGGCGGCACATTGGTTCGCCGGCCGGAGGCTGGGCGGCTCCGATCGGCACCGGTCGGAAAAGCTTCCCACGGATCTGTAACTTCTGTTTTCAGGCGTGCGCTCCGGCGAGATATGTCGCTGGGATCACTCCCGACGTCGAATTGGTGATCAGGAGGTACCGTTGAAAAGCTCTTTCGAAGTACTTCAAGATAGGACTGGAGAGAGAAGCTGGATCTGCACAGATCTGGACTTTATTGAATTTTGAAGTTTCTGTTGTACAGTACCCGAACTCTCAGAACAGCAGGGAGTTTTCATGAGAGTTGCCTTTGACCGCAAAGAAAACTTCCGAGTCAGACTTCGAGCCCTTCATGAACGTTGTGGAGGGGAAAGAGAGGAAAACGACAATAGTTTTTTGTGAAGGGATTGGTGGAGGTTACGATTTACTATGAATTTTGCACTGACTGGTGGTCGGATCTGGAAACAGGCTGATAGAACTGTAGATGGATCGGAAAGGGAATTTATAAAAATATGAAATGAACTTTATAAATTCCAAAAAAAAAATGGAGGTGGATAGGAAGGTGGACAGAACTCCCAGTAAATTTGGGAGCTCCTGCAAAAATCAAAATGAAGTCCGAAGGCTAGAAACTCAGGGAGGAAGTGGATTTGGATAGAAAGCAGCCAGATCTGAAATGAAATGGGACACGAAAATGGAAAATTGGATTTCGGAGTCTAAATGCCAAACCAATTTTTGTAGACCATGGGGAGGGCCTCTGGAACACTCCCTCAAAATCCTAGCTCAATAAGATCTCGGATCTGAGAGCAGTAATTCGTGGAAGCTGCTACTATCCTGAATGGATAGAACTCCGACGATAGCTTCGCGGCGGCGCGATGGCGGCACGAACGGCGGCGGCGGTGGCACAGATGATGATCATAGGTGGAGAAGGGATGATAGAAGAGGGAATCACTCTAGAATGGCAGAGGGATAGGGGGAGAACTCCAGGAGAGAGGGGGGTGCGCAAGAAGCTCCAATGCATTCAACAATATTTTTCTTCATTCATTAATTTTCAAATCGAATATACAAGTTTTTATATGCTACACATCAAATCCAATCTCCACCATTAGATTTAGGGATGGGGAAGGGATGGCCTGGATTAAATGTGACCAACACACAAAAGAAATAAAAAGAATTCCAGGGGAGGGCGCCCCCTTGACCAAGGGGGGGGGCAAGGTTGACATGGTAGGTAGCCTACCTTGGACTTTGAAGTCCAATTGTCTCCCATGTGCATATTGACATTCAACCCTTCTAGATGCCACCTAGGCAAGTTTGACCAGCCCCACATGGGTGACATGGACCAATGGGAAAGGGCTGGGGGCCTCCTTGCTGGACCTACGGGCAAATTACGTAGAAACCCACACAATCCAAGGGAATGACGCATTGGCTTACAAAGCCTTACAATTATGCATATACTTTCCCATGGATATTAAAATAAACTAAAGGATATAAATGCAAAATAAAATGTACATGCTCTGCATCGATTCCCATCACTAACATCCTCAGACAAGCGGATCTTTTGTGTTACTGCCTTTGGCTCCCTCTTTGGAGTACAAAGCTCTTTCAAAAACTTCGCATATATCGGCACATGCTTGATTGCGTCCAAGAGTGGAATATTAATATTCACTTGTTTAAACAATTTCAATAATTCTTCCTGTTGAATCAGCATTTTCTTGTGAGCCTTCAACTTTAGAGCATCGGGAAAAGGGACCTTAGGCACATATTCATGGGGTCTTTCACCAACCTTAGCTTTACCCTTGTCAAGTTCCTTCCTTTCACCTTCCGGCTTCTTCATTTCAACAATGATGGGCGCATATTCCTCACTATCACTTTCTTCTTGGGCCTCTTGGGCCGAGCTACTTCCAACTCCTCTAGCCTTATAAGGATCAGCCAGACTCTTCCCGCTCCTAAGAGTAGATATAGCCTTAGCATTCTCAAATTGAGGGCCCATAGGAGAGCGAGGCTGAGGTTGGGTTGGTTGAGGAAGAAGAGGGGTTCTTTGGTGAAAGCCTGGTGGTTGATTCTTAGGGTTAGCCACAGGTTGGCTAGGAAGTTGACCTACATCTCTCCTCATATTGTTAGCAGATAATTGCCCTATTTGACCCTCCAACTTGGCCTTGGAGTGTTGCTGAGACTGAATGAGTTGTTGTTGAGCAAGAATGGATTGATTCTGAGAAAGCAGAAGTTGTTGGTGTTGGTCAAATCTGTCCTCGAAATTGGGCTGAGGTTGATACAGATTCTGAGCTTGATTGAATTTATTATAAGGAGGGTATTGCTGATGTTAGCCCTGAGAAAATTGAGTTTGATGGTATGGGGCCTGAGAATGTTGAAATGGAGGTTAAGCTTGTTGATGTTGATGAGATTGAACCGGAGCTTGAAAGGATTGCCTTTGAATGGATTGATTTGCGGGATTAGATGACATGGATGGTCCTTGTTGATTTTTCCAAGAAAAATTTGGGTTGTTTCTTCAGCCTGGATTGTAGGTATTGGAATAAGGATCATAAGGAGACTTAGAGACACCCTGAGCAGTGAAGATTTATTCTTGGATGAACGGGGGAAGCTTGACCGCAGTGGGGCAATCAGTAACGGCATGAGTTGGGCTAGAACAAAGAGCACAAAGTTCTTGAAGGTTAGTATCTGAGAATGGTTGAGGCTGATGAGCAGAAGAGACAGAAGGTTCCTGTCTATTCATGGACAACAATTGATCTAACTTTTGTGATACCAAATCCACTTTCTCCATCTTTTGCGCCAGCATGTCCACTTTATTTAGCTTTTGCACAAGAGCATTGATGTCCATCCTATTCTCAGATTCTCCTTGATTCTTAATTTCATAAAGCCCACCCCTCTTAGAAGGCCCAATCATTTTCTCATAAGATGAAAGCGTGGCATGACTGATTCAGTTTTCACTTAACATCTTAAATAATTCATAAGCTTCATCCTCCCTCTTACTCATAAAAGCTCCCCCACAAGATGCATCCACCATTTGACGACAATTTTCAGTTAATCCCTCATAGAATGCCTAAACTATTTGTTATCTTGATAATCCATGATGTGGGTATTTTCTAAGCAAATCTTTTAATCTATCCCAAGCTTCATGGATTTGTTCCCTAGGATTTTGAGTGAATCCAGTAATTGCTCTCCTCATGATATTGGTATGCCCTATAGGATAAAATTTCTTCAAAAACTCTTTTTACATTTCCGCCCATGTATCAATGGGTCTTCCCAATGCTCTAAACCAATACTTAATGTTGGGTCCCGAAAGGCAGCAATCAAGAGGGGAGGGGTGAATTGATTGGCCAATAAAAATTATTTACCCAAAGATGCACAAAAGAAAATAACAATTATAGAATAGAAATATTTCGAAAGCAAACAAGCACTCAATCTCACCGGAACAAGATCTCTCTCTCATGAGAACTGAAAGAAGTCGAGAGTGAGGTATGGCACTACAAGAGATCACTCAGCTAAGCGAGTAGCCCACTCGATGCAAAGAACGATAAACCAAACCACAATGGAAGCACAAGATTTTTAGGTGGTTCGGTACACGAGTGTGTCCCCTACATCCACCCCTCACACGGAGGATTAAAGCTCCACTATGACGTGAGCCACACACACGCTGAATAGACAGCCAACACACACACAGTAGCTTATCTTGGCCACTACACACACACACACACACTCTCTTGTCACAGATCACGAGCACACACACACGAATGTGTTTCAAGAAGTTCTAAGAGTACAACAGATGTTCAATACTTTAAACAATAAGTACTTAAGGGGTTTAGAGCAGAAAAGATTTTCAGAGATAGAACTCCCCCTTTCTCTTCTTCGAAAGTCCTTTGATGCTTCTGCAGGATGATGAACGAACTTGAAGCAAGTGTGAAGTAATGCAGCATGAACAGAGGTTGGATCTTGATTTCAGATGCAGCTTTCAGTTATATATGATCTTGGGCCTTGATTCAAGCTTCTTCCTTTCGATTTTAGCTTCAGAGCAAGGTGGAAGAGGGCTTGGGAGCTGCAGCTATGAACCTGCACACACAGATTAGCACCTTCAAAAATCTTCTGACAAGATCTCACCTCTTATCCTTTTTATCTAATGCCACTAGGGTTTATTTAATTGATTAGGGTAGTCAAAGATAGCTTGGGAACCAGATCCACATTTGGTGGAGTGATTTGTGGAAGTTGGACTCGGATTGGAAGACTTTAGACACAAAGAAACGGTGGTCAAAAAACACGGCTGGAGGTCAGACTGGAATGGGTCGACCCTTGGGGTCGACCCTCGAAGAGGGTTAACAACCCCATCAACAATGGGTCGACCCTCGTTCTACCAGAATCTGGTAGGATGAAATTTTTACAGGGGTTGACCCTTGGGGTCGACCCTTGCAGTAGAAAGGAGCAACATACATTCTGTCTGGCAGAAATGATATAGGGGTCGACCCGTGGGGTCAACCCTAGAGCTGGTAGCAACCAAATAGTGTTCTGTTATAAAGAATATACAGGGGTCAACCCTTGGGGTCGACCCATGTGCCAGAACAACCTGAAGTGAGATAAAAACCTCAAAAATGTGGTGCCAACCTAGTGGTTTATGGAATAGAGATCAAACCATTGAAATGCATGAATCTAGGGCAAGAATAATGAAGACCCAATAAAATTTACCTTAGACAAGAGTGTTGCTCTCTAATCCATTTAACTCAAAGGATGAATTTCAACATGGAACATAGACATTAAAAGAGTTAGGATGGATCTCACCAAATGTCCTTGTATCATTCAATTCATGAACCGCCTTCTTGCCCCTGTCAAGACATACATTCTGCGTTAGCTTTGGCGATTGCAAATTGAAATTAAACTTCTTACCAGAAGAAGTGATTCCTGAACTCCCAAAGCTCCTTATCTTATCAAGTGAAAAACAATTCCATAATTTATCATGGCATTCAAGTTAGAACAAATAGATATGGAATGATTTAGTCATCATCAAAATCCATTATAATAACCCAGATAGAGGGGGTTCAACAATCTCCCCCTTTTTGATGATGACAAAATTCAGAGATTGTAAACACAAAATTCAAGGTCCATACCAATTGTATGATAACAAGGAGCCGACCCGGAACAATATAAAAAGTACTTGACTTACCAACTCACAATCAGGAACCAATTTAGAAACCTCATTCCATTGGAGCATAGAGCTATGCGATTGATAATGAGGCATATTCCAACAACCAGCAATGTCTTGCTTACTTGAAAAACAACCACAGTCCACAATCCGATTTCATTAACAAGGGGAAGTGAGGTACAATGCAACAAAATGCCATGCCATGATTACAAGGATAATGCAACACCTAAAACACTATTGAAATGCAATTGCAAATATGAAAATGCAACACACATGCATGCAAGCATACATCACACATAGATTATAAGTAAGTAGTGGCACACAAGTAGTAGTAGTAGGCAAAACTTCTCCCCCTTTGGCATCATCATAAAGAGGGGGTGAGACAGGATAAGGACTGTGCCAACTGAATGAAGTGCAACGGCCTAGTCATCATCCGGATTTGGTGGACCTGGAGCACGCCAGACATAATCCAAAATTTCGAGGCACATTTGGGTGTGATGAGCCAAGGCATCAGTGAAAGTTTGAGTGCATTCTTGGTGAGAAAGCTTCAGATCATGCATCTCATTTTCAATAACTTCCAAGGTCTCCCCATACTTGTCTAACCGCTCATCAATGCGATCCAACCGATCTATGATTAGCCTGGCCGCCTCAGAGGGTATATCTACTGCAGGAGCAGGGAGTGGTTCCTCATCAGACTCGGCGTCTTCATCCTCATTATCCTCATCAGAACTAGCAGCAGGAACTGCGGTTTTCAGTTGCCGGACTAATTCATCGTCACGCAGAACATAACCCATATTGTGACAAATAGAGTGAATGGTATAAATGTCGGCCTCCCGCATAGTTTGTGAAGATTCTGCTGAAAGATTTATCTCCATGTACTGAAAAATGGCGGTTAATACAGCAGCATAAGGTAAAGTTCTATTCCTGTGCTTTATGCTTGTGCACATATGCTCCAAAATAAGTGCTGGAAAGTTGATACGGATGCCATCCAAGAGACAATAAATTAGAAACATATGAATTTCTGTAACTTTGTCATGTCCTCCCCCTCTCGGAAGCAAGATGGTAGTAATCATTCTATGAAGAATGTGTTGAACAGGAGGGAAATGATTTGCATTTAACCCAGCAACATATCGGCCTGCTCGATCTTCAGAAGTCATGTAAAGATAAATTCTATCTTCAGGAACAAGTATATCTCCAAAGGCATATCCCTCGGGAGGGAGCTAAAATGCTTCGCCTAGCAGCTGTGGGGAGAGAATAATCTGAACCCCATTGACTTTAGAAATCGGATTGTCACCGGCCATTGATAGGTTGCTATAGAATTGATGAACTAAGTTGGGATACATCCGTCGGTGGGCAGACATGAAAACGTCCAAGTTGGGCTGACTACAGATGACATCAACTAAACTGGGAATATAGTTGCTCAAATTACCGAAGTCCACTGCCCCGGGATGAAGAACTTTTCTGTCCAGCACCTTACTGGATGAAGATTGGCCGCGCAGAGATGCAACGTGTGCGGCTTGTTTCGAGCGAATCTCTTGTGCCTTGCTTGATGCTTCGCCTCTACGAGTCGGACGTCTCCTTGGGGCGATCTAAGCAAAAATCGAAAGGGCCACACGACGGGATTTAGATCGAGATGGTTCAACCGGAGAGGAAAGTTATAGAAGAGAGTCTGTGATCCTCCACAAACACCAAGAGCGTACCTCAAGAGATCGGAGTGGCAAGGAATGATCCTTGGACCCGGAAGAAGGAAACTCGCGCGGTTAGCCACCGGAAGATCCGCGGCTAGGTTTGGAGGATTTTGGAACCAAAAATGAGTTTTTAGGGCTTGCAAGAGATGGTGGCTGGCCTTGGAGGGGATTATTAGCTTTTATATAGGCATGGGAGGGGCTAACTTAAGGTTAGGACCCCAATCGTGAATGGCTCGGACGTGGTGGAAACGCGCCGCCGGAATGGGTCGACCCATTGGGTCGACCCCTATAAACTCAACCCCAAACAGATACTGGTTTTGCGAGGGTCGACCCCAGGGGTCGACCCCTTTCAAGAAATTCAGCAAAATGATAGAAAAGGTAACCGGATGGCCAAAAGAGATGTTAGGCTCGAGTCCCCAATGCACATACATGTTGGAATCAATGAAAATGAGAGTTTATATAGGGTTTTAGACAATTGGGGAAATACCACATCAATTTTAAGATCAAAATCTGACGTGCTTTTATCCAATTCTCCGGATTTCAGGATTTAGACAGTTTTGCTCCATTTATGGCATGTGAGTGTATTCAAGGTCGTAATCGGCCATAGAATTGACAACAAGAATGTGTGAGTATTATATATATAGAAGAAATGCAAGAACACACAAGGATAACTTATCACGCAATTTGTTTTTGTTCTTTTGATTTTTCACACAACTTGATGTGCATGTATGAGAAGGAAAATATAAACTAGCATATGACTAATGCAAATGGATGCAATGCAGTTAACTATACACTCAATAGCACACAAAATCATGATGAAGACTCTTCTATTCTACATACCCCTAATTTTCTTCTAAAAGATATGAACTTCTCTTCACATAGGGGTTTTGTGAAAATGTCGGCAATTTGATGATCTGACTCGATGAAGCTGATTTCTACATCACCTTTGCTAACATGATCTCTAATGAAATGATGTCTAATTTCAATATGCTTGGTGCGAGAATGATGGACAGGGTTCTTGGATAGATTTATGGCTGAAGTGTTATCACAAAGAATTGCGGTGTTTTTGAAGGATTTGCCATAATCAATCATTTGTTGTTGGATCCAAAGCACCTGGGTAACACAACTACCTACAGCCACATACTCGGCTTCGGCGGTTGATAAAGCCACTGAGTTTTGTTTCTTGGAGGCCCATGAAACCAAGCATCCTCCAAGGAACTGACAATACCCGCTGGTGCTTTTTCGATCCACTTTGCAACACGCATAATCGACATCGGAATAAGCAATAAGATCAAGGTTCGAATTACGTAGAAACCATAAACCCAAGTTCACTGAGCCAGCAATATATCGAAAGATTCTTTTCACGGCTGACAAGTGTGACTCTTTAGGATTTGACTGAAAGCGAGCACACAAACATACAGCAAATTGAATATCGGGCCGACTAGCAGTTAAATACAGCAAAGAACCTATCATGCTTCTGAAAAGTTTCTGGTCCACTGATTTACCTGTTTCATCTTGTTCAATTTTTACAGAGGTGGACATAGGTGTTGGTTGTGGTTTGGTAGATGCCAAGTCAAACTTTTTCAGCAGCTCCATTGCATATTTTTTATGATGTATGAACATCCCATCGGTCATCTGTGTGACCTGCAATCCCAAAAAGAATGTCAGCTCTCCCATAAGGCTCATTTCAAATTCACTTTGCATCAATTTTGCAAAGTCTTTGCTGAGAGTATCCTTGGTGGAGCCAAATATAATGTCATCAACATAGACTTGAACAACTAAGATTTCCTTACCGTTCAACCACGTGAAAAGGGTTTGATCGACATTACCTTGTTTGAATCCATTTTGAATGAGAAAATCATTCAACCTTTCATACCATGCTCGGGGTGCTTGTATAAGGCCATAGAGTGCCTTGTCTAACTTGTACACATGATCTGGATGCTTTGCGTCCTCAAACCCCGGTGGTTGCTCCACGTATACGTCCTCCTGAATAAAACCATTTAAGAATGCACTTTTCACATCCATCTGAAATAGTTTAATATTATTGCTACATGCAAATGCCAAAAGAATTCTCACTGCCTCGAGTCTTGCTATTGGAGCAAATGACTCATCAAAATCAACTCCTAGTTCCTGGCTATAACCTTTGGCAACAAGTCTTGCTTGTTTCTAGTTACCACCCCTTGATCGTTTGTTTTGTTACGAAAGATCCACTTGGTTCCGATCACTGAGTGGTCTTTAGGACGAGGCACGAGGAACCACACTTTGTTCCTTTGGAACTGGTGTAATTCTTCTTGCATAGCCAAGATCCAGGAATCAATCTTTAAAGCATCTTCTAGGGAGTGAGGTTCAGATTGTGAAAGTAATGCAATATAATCCAGATTCTCAACTTCCCTGAATGAGGAACACATTCTTATTCCTTCTTCTACATTGCCAATGGTGACTTCCGGTGGGTGATCTTTTGCAAAAGTCCATTATCTAGGCAGCTGTAGTTCACTTTGAGTTTGCTAATTTTCATCATCCTTTTGTTGTTCTTCACCTCCTGCTTTGTTTGCTTCCTTTGACAACTCTTCGGTAGCACCATCATCTGATTCTTCTTCCTGTAAGACATGTTTTTCATTAGTGTCCTTGGATGATGATTCATCAACAATAACATGGGGACTTTCCTCAACTACAAGAGTTCTCAAGTTATACACTCGATAGGCTCTTGAGTTAAGGGAGTATCCGAGAAATATTCCCTTGTCACTCTTGGGGTCAAACTTTGCCAAATCCACCTTACCGTTATTATGGATGTAACAAATAGAGCCAAATGGTTTAAAGTAAGAAATATTTGGTTTCTTACCTCGACATAGCTCATAAGGTGTTTTCTTTAACAATGGCCTTACCATGGCTCGGTTTATTATGTAGCACGTTGTATTCACGGCTTCAGCCCAGAAATACCTTGGAAGGTTGTTTTCATTTAGCATGGTTCTTGCCATTTCAACAAGTGTCATGTTCTTCCTCTCTACGACCCCATTTTGCTCGGGGGTCTTTGGTGCGGAGAAGTTGTGTATGTAACCTTGAGCCCTGCAAAAATTGCTGAACTCATGGTTGTCAAATTCCCTACCATGATCACTCCTTACGGTCTTGATGCACCATCCTTTTTCATTCTGAACCATCCTGCAAAACGCCTCAAACTCCATCAAAGCATCACTTTTGTTTGAGAGAAAATACACCCAGCTATATCTTGAAAAATCATCCACAATCACAAACCCATATAGCTTACCACCCAAGCTATGTGTTCAGCTTGGTCCAAAAAGATCTATATGGATCAGTTCAAGGGGCTTAGAGGTGGTTACATCACTTTTACATTTAAAGGATATTCTTGTCTGTTTGCCCTTGCTGCATGCCCCACATATTCCTTCATTGACCAGCTTCAACTTGGGTAAGCCAACAACCAAATTTTTTCTGAACAACTTCGTCATCACATTGAAACTAGCATGCCCAAGACGGCGATGCCACAACCATGCATCATCAGAATTTTTAGCAACTAAGCAAAGATTCTTATGTGAAACATCATCAAGATCAATCATATAAACATTGTTGTGTCTTAACCCTATGAACTTGATTTCATTGTAGTTTCTATCTACCACAGTGTAGTGAGTAGAATCAAAAGACACATTGCACCCTTTGTCACAGAGTTGACTTATGCTAAGAAGATTGTGATGCATGCCTTTGACAAGCAAAATATTTTCAATGACTTGAGTTTGGTTCTTACCTATCTTACCTTCTCCAACAATTTTTCCTTTGTCTTTTCCTCCAAAAGCTACCATTCCACCATCTTTTTCTTGTAGGTCTGCAAACATTTCTTTGTTTCCCGTCATATGTCTTGAACATCCACTGTCTAGGTACCATTTGTTCTTTTGAGCTCCAAGGCAGACATGCAAATACAAAGAGAATACTTATGGGGTTTTTGGTACCCAAGCAAGCTTGGGTCCTTGGTGGTTAGATAGAAAAGGCCTGTATGATCTATTCATCATTCTTGTAAAATTTTCATCATCAAATCTCATGATTCTGCACTCATACATATCATGACCTAATCTTCCACAATAAAAGCATGTAGTGATTCTGTTGTCATGGTTTCTTTTCCTGTTCACATTCATAAATGAGTTATGCATCTGTGTGTTAGATGATGAGGCAAATGTGCTTCTTGAAACCCATGGAGTCATGTATGTTTTGGGCTGAAAATTATTTCTCTTCTTAGGAGTGGGTAGAGAGCTTCCTTCATGAGGACCCACACACGTGTTCATCACCTTTCCCCCCCTTTTTAAGATAGCAAGAGCATTTTTCAACTCATCTATCTCAATCATCAAAGTTTCATTTTTCTTTTCAGTTGTTTCCTTAGTTTGAATGCAAGCAGTCATTTCCAACTTTTCTTGTTCTAATTCGCTCTTCAATGTTTCATGCATTTTAACAAGAGTGGATTGATCCTCTCGCATGCAAGAACTCTCCTCTTCAAACAATTCAATTTTAGACAGGAGACTTTCATTCTCATGTTTGAGATTCTCATTTTCAGAATTCATGACATTGCAATTCTCACAAGGATTTTCAGCATGCACAGCTTGTTCCAATTTCATTTTCAGAAGTTTATTTTTAGATTTCAATTTTTTGTATTTTCCATATAGTGATTCATATGCAATCTGCCATTGTTCACAAGTAAGAGATTCAGATTCAGAGTCTACCTCATTTGAGTTATCTCCATCTGCCATGAAACACAAGTTCTGGACTAATTCATCCAGGTCATCCTCATTTCCGGATCCTTCCTCATCCTCGTCGCTCCATGTGGCGACCATGGCTTTGGGCTTCTTAAATTTTCCTTTCTTGAATCTCATTGCCAACTCCGGGCATTCTCCCCGCATGTGACCGGGTTTCTTGCATTCATAGCATATTACTTCATCCTTCTTGCTGCTTTCATTCTTCTTGGAACCTTGCCTTCTTGGTCCTTTTCTAAACTGACCACCGAACTTCCTGGTGTTCTTGACAAATTTTCTTGATCTTCTGGTGATCATGGCAACAAGCTCCTCATCTTCAGTATTTGCCATGGATCCTTCCTCGCTTTCATCCGACTCTTGTGGGTTTACTTTCAGTGCCAATGTTGTGGCAATCTTCTTCTTTTTGTTGTCCTCCTCGCTCCTTTTGATATTGATTTCATATGTCATCAGGGAGCCAACTAACTTGTCCAAAGTTAGAGTGCTGAGATCTTTTGAGTCTTCGATCACTGTGGCCTTTGTGTGCCACTGTGGTGATAGAGATCTCAGTACCTTCCTCACAAGATCACGGTTTGAATACTCCTTGCCAAGAGCCTTCAAACCATTTGTAATTTCCATCAGTCTCGCGAACATTTCAGAAATGGTTTCCTCTGGCTTCATCATAAACAATTCATAATCCCAGACTAAGAGATTTGCTTTGGTCTCCTTGACTTCAGAAGTTCCTTCATAGATCAAGCATAGTTTGTCTCACATTTCCTGTGCAGAGGAACACATAGAGATGCATGAGTATTCATTCGGATGAATAGCACACTGAATTATATTCATGGCCTTAAAGTTAGCTGAACAATTATTAATGTGTTCGTCATCCCAATCATCTTCATTGTCAGGCAACTTATAAGGACCTTTATTGATAACATTCCACACATCATATTCTTGTGCACGCAAGAAAACATACATTCTATTTTTCCAATATGTGTAGTTTGTTCCATCAAAAAATGGAGGCCTGTGTACTGAATGCCCTTCGGGCATCATCCCTGTGTTTGCCATAGAAAGGGATCTGCTCTTCGACCGTGAAGTCGGGCGATACAGAGACCAAAGCTCTGATACCAATTGTTGGGTCCCGAAAGGCGGCAATTAAGAGGGGACAGGTGAATTGATTGGCCAATAAAAATTATTTACCCAAAGATGAACAAAAGGAAATAACAATTATAGAATAGAAATATTTCTAAAGCAAACAAGCACTCAATCTCACCGGAACAAGATCTCTCTCTCGTGAGAACTAAAAGAAGTCGAGAGTGAGGTATGGCACTACAAGAGATCACTCAGCTAAGCGAGTAGCCCACTCGATGCAAAGAATGATAAACCAAACCACAATGGAAGCACAAGATTTTTAGGTGGTTCGGGTACACGAGTGTGTCCCCTACATCCACCCCTCACACGGAGGATTAAAGCTCCACTGTGACGTGAGCCACACACATGCTGAATAGATAGCCAACACACACATAGTAGCCTATCTTGGCCACTACACACACACAAACACTCTCGTGTCACAGATCACGAGCACACACACACGAACGTGTTTCAAGAAGTTCTAAGAGTACAACAGATGTTCAATACTTAAACAACAAGTACTTGAGGGGTTTAGAGCAGAAAAGATTTTCAGAGATAGAACTCCCCCTTTCTCTTCTTCAAAAGTCCTTTGATGCTTCTGCAGGATGAAGAACGAACTTGAAGCAAGTGTGAAGTAATGCAGCACGAACAGAGGTTGGATCTTGATTTCAGATGCAGCTTTCAGTTGTATATGATCTTGGGCCTTGATTCAAGCTTCTTCCTTTCGATTTCAGCTTCAGAGCAAGGTGGAAGAGGGCTTGGGAGCTGCAGCTACGAACCTGCACACACAGATTAGCACCTTCAAAAAACTTCTGACAAGATCTCACCTCTTATCCTTTTTATCTAATGCCACTAGGGTTTATTTAATTGATTAGGGCAGTCAAAGATAGCTTGGGAACCAGATCCACATTTTGTGGAGTGATTTGTGGATGTTGGACTCGGATTGGAAGACTTTAGGCACAAAGAAACGGTGGTCAAAAAACATGGCTGGAGGTCGGACCGGAATGGGTCGACCCTTGAAGAGGGTTAACAACCCCAGCAACAATGGGTCGACCCTTGGGGTCGACCCTCGTTCTACCAGAATCTGGTAGGATGAAAGTTTTACAGGGGTCGACCCTTGCAGCAGAAAGGAGCAAGATACATTCTGTCTGGCAGAAATGATATAGGGGTCGACCCTTGGGGTCGACCCTCGAGCTGGTAGCAACCAAAGAGTGTTCTGTTATAAAGAATACTCTACAGGGGTCGACCCTTGGGGTCGACCCATGTGCCAGAACAACCTGAAGTGAGATAAAAACCACGAAAATGTGGTGCCAACCTAGTGATTTATGGAATAGAGATCAAACCATTGAAATGCATGAATCTAAGGCAAGAATAATGAAGACCCAATAAAATTTACCTTAGACAAGAGTGTTGCTCTCTAATCCATTTAACTCAAAGGATGAATTTCAACATGGAACATAGACATTAAAAGAGTTAGGATGGATCTCACCAAATGTCCTTGTATCATTCAATTCATGAACCGCCTTCTTGCCCCTGTCAAGACATACATTCTGCGTTAGCTTTGGCGATTGCAAATTGAAATTAAACTTCTTACCAGAAGAAGTGATTCCTGAACTCCCAAAGCTCCTTATCTCATCAAGTGAAAAACAATTCCATAATTTATCATGGCATTCAAGTTAGAACAAATAGATATGGAATGATTTAGTCATCATCAAAATCCATTATAATAACCCACATAGAGGGGGTTCAACACTTAACTTTGTCCTTTAGGGAGAATGGGAAGAGTGTCAACCTAAGAGCATCATCAGAAAAGTTTTAGATCTTGACTGTGGATCAAATCTGGAGGAACTCATCAAGATGTTTGTATAGATCTTCATTGGTATTGCCATAGAAGGATGGCAACATTTAGATGGTACTTGATTTGATTTCGTATTGGATGGCTTGTTTTTGTGGTGCTTGAACATTGACAGGCGGGCGGGCCTCGAATGATAATAATAATGAAAACGGAGGGATCATGTGATAAATACCTTCGAAGCGGGGAGATGTGAGGGCTCTAGCCTTCTCTTCTAATTGGCCAGTCGATGAAGAGAGCTTTCTTCTTGATTATCCTTGAAAAACAAAGACAAACAATCAACAAATAAGAATATGGATTAGAAACACATGGGTGTAGTATCAAATTCTTAAAGAGATATTCATGATAGATCTTTAATGAGACACACACCTTGTTGCTGTTTGGCCTAAACCCCTATGCAATTAAGGAATGATAAAAATATGATCCATGAAAGGGAGGGTGCAAATGTTGCACTATGGGGAGGAAGAAAGAGGGAGTATGCAAAAGTTGCACTAAAGGAGGTATGCTAGAGTGCACAAAGGAAGAAATAGAAAATGATATGATGCAAGCATGAAACAAATTTAATGAAATAAAAAAGATAAGGGGATAGAAAAGCTTATTGGTTTTTCTCCAAGAGTTTTCAAGAGGGGAGGGAGCTTCAAAAGATGCGGCCTTCAAGCATGTGGGCTCCTCCTTCCTTCTTCACATCCTAGTAGAGTCTCCCCATGAGCTGAGAAGTTCTAACCCTCTAGCCCTTTGGAAGAGGGTCCTATTTATAGAGAAGAAAATTCGGAGTTGAAATTCTCTCAAAAATAGAAAAACACAATTTCAATGGGATTGGGAGAGGAAAATCTTGCCACCAGGTGTCCTCGTTTCCATAGAATGCAATAGGAGTTCTTTCCCAAGTTGAATAGATGATCAAAATAGAGTAGAGAGAAGCTGCGTTCTTAAATAGATTATGAAGGAAATAACGTCTACTCAGAAAGACACCATTTAAATGGTGTTAATATGCTCAGACATCTTCAAGAAATTCAAATTAAGAAAGGGAAATATTACCAAAAATTGACTATAAAATGGCGTCTTAATGGAGGGATGCAGATTTTAAGAATTACGAAGTTTGGTCGGAGTTAAATCACAACTTTTGGAAATAAGATTCAAAATGGCGTCTGGATGGGTATCACCAATTAGAAAATGGCGTCTGGGAGACATGACACCAATTTGGAAAATAGCGCCCGAGGTTTGGACGTGAATTTGAAGAACATGATCATCCCCCTGACCGCGACCAGAAGGAACGCGGTCGCCTTGGGCGACGCGTTAAAGAAAAATGCCAAGAAATTGGAAAATTTCAGGAGAAATTGGAGAAAAATATAAAAAAATAAAAAAATAAAAAAGGGAATAATCGATAAAAATAGAAAAAATCACTCAAATAAGTCAATTTGAGGGTTACACTAGGGCATTATAGCGCAATAAGAGATTTACTTAATGATGTGTCAATTTTAGCGTGTGTACAGCTGTCCCGCCTTGACATCTATTTTACAGGGGAGTGACACAGAGTGGAATGGAATAGAATGATGTGTAATTGAATAGAATGAAATGAGAGTGGATTAAAAAATAGATATCAAGGTGTGATGTGACAAGCTCTCAACACCATATGATGAGATTTTTTTCCAAAGTTTTAGATAAAGCAATCCTGGAGAAGGTTCCATGCAACCAACAATATTTGAATGAAGGACTAAAAAGATAAAGGATAATGTGCATGCGTGCATGAAGGAGAGAAAAAAGAGAGATTAACTTCCAGTGTCGAGGAAGTACCCCAAATCGTAAACATATAGGCTTTATCATTGGGGAGAAGTTATCAACCAATATGGATGTGTTGTAGCCAAGGTGGATTTAAGGAGTAAAGGATGAATGATCGGATAGAGATCCAAACAAAGGAGTTTTCAAAGAATCAGCTCAAAATGACAACAAGGAGAACTAAGTACTTAATTCGGAGTGGAATATCTAATATCATTCGGAGTTAAAAATCGAGTGACCCGCAATATTGAGTTAAGAGAGGGATTTTTCATGGTTAAATCAAAGTCTTACGTGAATGCATGTTGAGTTTAAAAAAATTAAAATAAATTAAAACAGAATATAATCAAGGATAATATTCTTAAGCTGCCCAGATTGGGTCAAGACGCGAATTTTGTGAGCTGATACTAAGCCGAAGCCTGTTTATCTACACATTAACTCACAAAATGGAACCATCATCCCCAATCTTAGATGGCTCAATGGCCTATCTATGCGACTAAGATTCCTCTGAAATTATCATTATTTTTGATGAAGGGGAACTCAAATTTTAGATTTATCAAAGCCACAAGGTCCTTGATATGATCTAATAACGTAATACCATATAGTAAAAATGCATATAGGAAGATGGTGGAGTAAAAATTATGTTGGGAACTGAGAAATAGAGCATGATGCAATGCAATCACTGTGAGACCAGAATGATAACGCCTGGACGTTGGGATTAAATATCTTCTTTCTTACACTGAAAACTTGTTAGCCAAGACATCATGAAATAACAAGCAATGAATAAAAGAAGCATAGTATAGATCAAAATAATTGAGCATTCAAGTATTAATGAAGTCTCACTATTTGCTTTAGATTTTGAGGATGATGAACTTAGCCAGCGACAAGGATTTGGACTTGAAAGATCAGGGTGATGATGCTGAGAATGGCAGGAATAATATCAGACATATGAGAATGATTGATGTTGTTGAGAACACGAGGAAGAATTAAAAGGATTGTTGTGAGTGAAAATCATGAAAAAGGGAGGATTCATCTCATGTTCTTGGTCCTTGCATGCAGTGTACCTGTCCTTGTATGACACCATATGAGTAAACTGTGAGTTTAAAGATAAATACATTTTTTTATTTTAGAATTGGCAAATTTTTATGATTTTTAGAAAATATTCATTTTTTTATGGATTTTAGGATATTTGAATTTTTATAAAGTTTTGGAAAATATGTAATCTTTATTTAGGTTTTAGAAATATTTATTTTTTTGAAATTTCAAATTTGATTAGACCATGCTAACTACAACATTAAAACTAGTTCAAAGTGTTGGCTAGGGGTTCTTATTCATTCACCTTTCGTTAAGAACTGCCCAAAGTAGGGCGTGCATTTGGAGTGACGCCCTATAATCGGCTGCCCTTGGTTAACGATGCCCCTACTAAGGCCATACATGAGAAACACTTGGTCTTAGGCAGAGAAATAGAAGAAAATTGGGGATAAGCTTGATATGAGTTTCAAGTAGGGTTGTCAATGGGCCGGGTCTGGGCCGGGCTTAGGTCTGCCCGGCCCGGGCCCGACTTATCAAGATTAAGGCACGAGCTCAACCCAGGCCCGACCTATGTCGGGCCGGGTCAGGGATGACATTATTTAAAAAATACAAAGCCCGACAAAGGCCCGGCCCAACAACTTAAATAAAAATAATAAATAATAAATAATAGTATATTTAATAATATAAAACATATAATCTCACTAAATTAATTAAAATTTTCGTATTAATTACATATTTTGTGTGAAAAGAGAGTTTTAAAATTTTTAATTAAATAAAATAACATAATTTTAACTAAATAGTTTTTAAAATTTGAAGTAAGAATAAAAAAAAAGAACGGGCCGAGCCGGCCCGCGGGTCTAGTTGGGTCGGGATTTTAGGCCCGACTAAAAGTCCGCGGGCCGAAAAAGACCTTGCGGCCGACCCGAAATTGGGCTAGGCCCGCATGCCTGTTGGGTCGGCCCGGCCCATTGACAACCCTAGTTTCAAGGTGTCAGGTTTGACTTCCTCCCATAGGACAACCCCTAGAGATTCGATCTGTTGTGCCATGACTTTTTGTCATTATCATTGGATCTTAGCTCTCTTTTAACCATACATACAACCAGACTCATAACGTCCCGTGGGGAACTGTACTGCCCTCTTACCACGCCTTTATATTTTTCTTTACAATTTGCACACACATTTTTTGATTTTTATCATGTTTTTCTTTTCTTTTGATTGAATGATATTGCACAAGGTCTTATTTGACTGCCCTAATTTGAGACTTCCTCTTGTCGGGGAGTGCTTAGGTCGGTTGTTTTGCCCAGGCTACCTCTACCCTCATATTTTGACCGAGTAGAGAAGAGAAAAAACTTTGTGTCCCGAGCATGGCCCAAATAGGAATAATATTTTCCAAGGAAGACGGCTAAGAGTGTCGTGAAGTGTGTGTGGTGCCCATGTTTTGGGTCGCCCTTAATGAGCGGAGAGGAAATTTTAGACTCATAGAGTGGAGTTATCTTAACTAAAAATGCTATAGAAGCAAAATAAACCTAACTTGACATCGACCTAAATAAAGACCTAGGGCTTAAGACTAGGCCTAGACTATCACTCTTAATCATATTAAGAAGCATTTCTATTGAAATCATGTGCATAGATGAATGAAGTAATAAAAAAATGAAAGTGCATACTCATGCAAATGAATTACCTTGCCACTGTGGACACAGCTACTTGAAACGACTTTGGCAACATGGGATTTATATTCCTCATTTGACAAGATCAGAAAAAGATAGAGAGACAAAGATTTGAAGTGGCTTAACATGAAGGAGTGGTGACAAGTCCAGACTCAGATGAATAAGGAAAAAAAAGGTGAGGGCTAGAACTCCCTCGCTAGGGTATAGAAACCCTGATCACATCAAAGGAGTTTACAGAAAGAAAGATGGAATTAAGAGGAGGAGTGTGGACTAAAGTCTCAAAAGAAGTGAGAGAAAGGGTAGGTGCCCTGAGCGGGTGGCTTGGAAGGAATCAGATCGGGCCCAGGAGGAATCAAAGGGTTGAATTGGTAGATGGAAGGAGGTGAGTCCGGAGGTTCTAGAGGAAGAGAAGATGAATGTTGAAAATATGAAGGGAGAGGAAAACTTGAAAATAGCATGGAAGAATATGGAGGTTCCGGAGGAAGATAATGATTAGATTGAGGAGGATCCGACAATTTTGGAGGACAAAAACAAGGATAAGATGATTGGATTTGGCAGTTGAATGTGCCATCATAATATTTGAGAAGAACCCCTTCTCTTGATTAGGCATTTGAACTACAACAGAATGAGGGGTAGTGAGAGCCTTGAAAGTGTCCTTGCCAACAAGTAGTTTAATCTCTATTATTCTGGTCTTTGATTTGCCCAGCGCCAACTCTTGAAAGCCCTTCTTGGTTGGCATTGACAGAGGTGAAGACTCAATCCTTTCAAATATGCTCGATATGAGAACATGGACCGGCATTCGGCAAATGCAATCTTTCAGCTTGAAATCGGTATCAAATCTTTCTTTTTTAGCTTGTTGTGCTCTTGAAAGGTAGACTTAAAATACTTCTTCAAAGGTGTACACCTGCTCCGTTGATTGGTAAGGATTAATGGAGTGGGGGTAGTGGAAGGTTCGACAAGTAAGTGATGTTCAATGATGGGTTTGTGAGTGGAAGATTCTTCTTCCGGCTAGGAAGAAGGTGGTTGAGGTATAGAGGTTGTAATGCCTCGGATTTTTCAGATATTTTTTGGATCATGATCCGTGGGTTTAAGATCGCTTTCATGGGTCCTAGATTGAGTTTTATGGTTTACTCGGGTTTTTGGCTAATTAGCCTGCGGAACCCTGTGTAGGGTGAACCGCCGCATTTTCCAGCCCCGAGACATTACCGGTGCGTTGTGCATTTTTTGAGGATCATGGGAATGATTTTTTCCCAATGTTTGTATTTTCTAGATTTTTAAAATCTTGATTTATTTCCTATTAATAAACTCCACCCCTCTCTCTCCCTCATCTCAAATTTCTCTTCCATCTCCCTCACCATCTCTCTTTCTCTCCCCTTTCACTCCGGGCAGTCGACGGAGGCGGAGGTGGGCGAGGCGGCGAGGTCTGTGGGGTGGAGGCCGGCCAGGATGGTGTGCTGGACGAGGCGGTTGTGGCGGGTCGCAAGTTCGCGAGCCCGGTGGCGGTTTTAACAGTGATTTCATGAGGGAACGGCATCCTCGGCGCGCGTAATCTTTGGTGGAGGTAAGGGATGGTTCCCTGGCCTATTTACTTTATTTTCTCGCGATTTGTAGGCCGACGCAAGGCCGAGAGGGTTTTATTTCATGCTGGGGGTTAAATTTCATGATTTTAGGGTGAGCGTCGGATTCACCATTTTACTTGCGTTTTGGGGGTTTAAATGGTGCCTCGTGGTGTTTTAGAGGCTAAGAGATTGATTCCCTTTGTTTTCCCCTTCACATGGATGTGATTGGGGCGTGGAATGGCCGATTTCGCATGAAATCACGTTTCTTAGATCGGAAGCAGGTAGCGATCGTACCAGAGACCGCCATTTGACCCTGTAAATTGGTGGGAAGTCGCTATCTTGCGACTGATCGCCTTCTGAAGGTGACGGTCAGGCAAAGACCACCACTTCGTGGAGTCAGCGTAGCGTTCGTGGGATGTTCCCCAGAACGCGGTCTCCTATGGTGACTGCGTTCTGCCCCCTTTGATCTTCGTGCTTTTGCGGGCAGGTGGCGGCCCTCTGGAGACCGCCACCTCCAGGTAGCAGCCATGTGATGACCACCTCCTACTCTGGGTGTTCATTTTGGGTCATTTTGGCTTCCAGATGATTTGATACCGACCCATTTGACACCCATTGGTCCCGTGGATGTCCCGGGCACCCCGTGAGTACCGTGACCGTGTTTGGGTGTCTGAAGGTACCGTGTACTTCGATTAGCGTGTCCGTAGGTTTTGGGGGTCTAGGTGACCCCGTGTATTTTGGGTATTCGTGCTACGCTTGATCGAGTCGCCGTGGATTGGCACGAGTGCGGAGGGCTATTCCCGAACGACGCTAGCTTCCTTGGAAAGCGACTTCTGTGTGGGCCATGCGTATGGCCTATGAACTGTGAGTTCCTTGACCCAGCTTGGAGCTGGGGGTTTTTCGTTAGTTCCCCTTGAAAAGGGAATGAAGTTGGCGGCTATGAGCCGTCTTAAGAACCATACCGATCCGTGGTTTCTAACCCTAGGATGTAGGTCAGATTGACGGCATGGATGCCGTTCCTATACAACGGTCTTGACCCGAGTCGCGTGACTTAAGGACTGTTGGATTAGTAGGTCTAGTGAACTGTCCAGAGTCTGGTGGTATCATGCCACTAGTATTCCGAGTTACTGGTGACCGGCTTACGCTTATCATGTCTGTACTCTGACGGTTTCTTCCGAGAGTCTTACCTTGAGTGACCTTACCCATTGGTCATATCCCAATGACACGCATGTGTTGGCCCACCTAGGAGTGGTGGCGGGGTTACCCAAGGGAGACGATTTTTAGGCTAGTTACCGTAGGGCCCCACATCTTTGCTGCCTGAGTCTGGGCTGGAGGGAAAACCAGTTAGAGGACCCGACTTAGAGCGTATAGTCTGTGTGTGCGCACGTGGTTGGGGGTTACAGACCCGCGCTGATGAGCGTGACCCTAACTAGTCCTTGTTCTGTGTTCCTTGGTTCCTATACGATGTCTAAGTATCCACATGTGGCGAGTAGGGAGACACCTGGGGTGCAGACTAAGACGTCAGTGGACACCTCCGGCCTTACTTCTAGTGGGCAGATACTCCCGTCACGCGATACGTGACTCGAGTTTTGATTTCCCATCTGCGAGACGTGGTTCATCGAGTGCTTTCTCGTGTTTTCCCGACGTAGAGGTCTAGGGTTTCTGATAGAGGCTACCGAGGGTTTTCCCTAGACGGTGTAGGGTTCACGACGACAAGGTCGGGGTGGTTCCCAGACCGTGTGGTCTTTGGTTGGCCCTGGTCTGAGAGGACGGGCCTCCACGACAGGGTTGTTGTGATATTTTTCCTTGTAGTGTAGCCAGAGTTTCCCGCTATTTGGTGGTCCCCCGACTGTGAGATCGGGGTTTGCTTTACGTACCTGTGGGAGTAGTTTATAGAGCCAAGGTTTCATCGGCTACCGTGTTTTGGGGTTTGTGTTACGGTTGTTCCTTCCGCCGTTATTATTGCCACTGTTGCTGTTACTCCTGATGTTGTTGTTGTTCAGTTAGTGCTGTTCCTTACCGCCATTGTTTTACGGTTGGGGTTCTGCGGGACCCCTACTGAGCCAATGAGATGAGACTCACCCCATGCTTTTCAGGTGCGACGGTTCCTCCTAGAGGTTCGGAGGTGCGGCGCCGAGGTTCGTAGTTACCAACTTACCGGGCTGAGTGTTCACTCGGTGTTGGGTACGTTTCCTTTCTGTAGACTATACTTTAATGTGGACTGGACTCTGTAATTAATTTATTTAATTGAAAATGAAAATATATTTCTATCATTTAACTGATTAATTATATATCGTTGCCTGCTTTATCTTATATTTCAATTTACCTCCACACTCCTTTTAACCCTTCTGAGCCTCATGCTCGTGGGTGGCGGGCCACGATTCGAATGGTATCAGGTTATTCTCAGTATCTGGATCTTGGGTCATTACAGCTGGTATCAGAGCGGTTGTTGTGAAGGTACATGGGAATTTAAGATATCGCAGTGATCAGAGTCTATAAAGTTCAGTACAGTCGGCAGCTGGCATAGGGTTTTATGTTTCTTTACTGCTTGGTTTCTCACGTGAAAGCTAGAGTGCGTGGCATTGGCTCTGTGAAGGCGGTTGTTGTTCTCGTTGGAGTGCCGGCGTGGGGCTTGAGGAATGAGTTAGAGAGCTTTCTTCCCCATTAGTGGTGGCCCAGTTATGCTGCGTTGGGCAGAGGTTGCCAACAGGTGCGAGTTTGTGGTGTTGCGTTCGAGGAATTTGTAGCGAGGTCAGGTGGCTGGCGAGGATTGTTTGTGGTCAAGTGGCCGTTGATAAATGCTATATTTTACATCATAATTTACATTACATCCATCATCTTTGAGCATTAAATGGATAAAGTTGTGCAACATGAGCATTAATTACATTCTCACACATTATTTGAGCCTTCATGCATTTTATCATGTTTTGGAGTTAAAATGACCATGGGAGAATTATTCATGAATTTGCACAATTATTTGGAAATCATTTTTTGGGTGAATTATATTGATATTATGATTTTTTTCTACATTTTCAGGGAATAGCGACCGAGCTCAAGGCGCTATTTAATGAACGCCCTTTTGCGCGGGCGCGTCTTCAGCAAGAAGCGACAGTGTCACAGGCGTCAATTCATTTGAAAGAAGAACGTGGAAAAAGGAAAAAAAAGAATTAGCGCCCGAGATGCAGTCGCTAATCATTGAAAGAACGCCCAAATGAACAGTCGTCAATTCCTATTTTACGAAAAATGTGGAAAATAGCAAAATAAGGAAATAAGAAACTGACGCCCGAGTGAAGAGGCGCTACTTCAGGAAAGGACGCCCCATCCTAAGGCGTCATTTAAAGAAAGGACGCCCCATCCTAAGGCGTCATTTAAAGAAAGGACGCCCCAATCTAAGTCGCTATTCAAAGTTGAACCAGAAACGGCAACTGTAGGCTCCCGATCGAATTGATATTTCATGTTTGCCCTTATCTAAGCAATATTTTATGGAAAGGAGTCTAAATAGATCAAGTTGCATTGTTGAAAATTTGCTTTTGATTGGATTTGGGAGCTCACGATCGTGGATGCTCATGTACCCTATAAATAGATGCCATGGCCGATGATGCAGAGGAGGACAGGTTGGAGGTCTGCCATAGGGATTTATTTTGAAGCTTTTCCTTTCGTCTTTTACAGTTAAGTTCTTTATCAAAGTTCTTCGTTTTTAAGTCTTTTACAAATTCTTCTTCTTCATCTTCTTCTAATTCTCCACTGTTTTTAATCTATTCTCAGTTTTTCAAGCATCTATCTCTGCATTTTTACTGTTTATCCGATTTTTACAAACTCTGTTCTTTCTCATTTTTCTCCCCCTTCTAATCCTTATCTCTCTCTGTGTTCTTCATGAAAGTTGTAGGTTTTTAAAAGTTATTCAATTTCTTCTTCTACCACTTCTTCAAATTCTCAACCGTTTTTAAATTAGAATCAATTTTCCAAAGTTCAGTTCTGCACTATTCATCCACGACCACTCTCTGTTCTATCACGTTTTTCTCCATCTTCTTTTTATTTTCTGTCTTTGTGTTCTTCATCAATCTTCTTCCTCTCTTCATCCTATACAATTTTCTCTTCTTTCACTTTGTCTAATTCTCTCTAGATTTTAATCTATTTCTTCTTCTTCTAACCTTCTGTTTTTAAAACTGTTTTATATTTTATCACCCATCATAGCCATCTCTTCCTCTTTTCACAACATACATGCTTTGGTTTTAATTTTATTCTTCTTCCTCCACCTTTTCATCTCCATCTCCTATATTTCATCCACACATCCCTTTGGCGGATTCTCTTCCAATTGATCCTCTCACGGCGTCGGCATCCAAGGTGAGGCGTTCTTCATCCTATTGGCTTACAATTTCTTTTCTCTTCTTTTATTTTGCAAGTTGTAATTTTAGTTTTCATATACATTGTACTTGCCACCTCTCATAACAATATAGTTGATCTTTGTGAAATTGTGTTTATCTTTCTATCTTCTCCAAATTTCTCTACTTAAACCCTCTCATATTCTTTAAATAGTTTTCATGCAATTTATCTTTCCTTAGATTAATCACACTCAAAAATTCAATTTTCAAAGCATAAGGTGTTTTTCCAACTTGATAAAATAAGGATTTTTCCTCCTCGTGGGATCGACTCCGCTTACCACTATATAATTTGATTTTTCAATCTTTTAAAGTGAGTGAGTGTGAACATTTTGAAATTGTGGCACTGCTTTCTTAACGACACTAGTCGGTGCGCATCAATTTTTGGCGCCGTTGCCGGGGAGGAAATTAATTTTTATGTTGGGAAATTCCTTGTGTTTGATTTATATATAGTATTACTTATTTTTCTATTTTATTTTACAGGAAAAATAAAAAAAATCTAAAAATCAGAAAATTCAAAGAAATTCAGACCTTAAATTTCAAGGAAAAAAATCTGTCACAGGAAGTGTCGCTAAAGCCCAGATCTGTCATAGAAAGTAGAAATTCAGAAAAATCCAGGAAATTCAAGCGTCACTAACGGTCGGTATACGTAGGAAAAGGTTCCATTTTGTGAAATTCTGAAAAATTCCAAAAAATTCTGAAAAATTCAAAAACAAAAGAGATTTAGAAAATAAAAAAAAATTCATCATGCTAGCATATCTCCATCTTAGTTGCATTACTTTCATGCATTTGTGTATTTAGTTGCTCTTTTTATTTTTCATTCTTTATTCACAACATCTTTTGCAAAAAAATTATCTTCTCATCTATTTTCCCTTTCTTAAGGGCATTAGGATCTTTACACCCCTCTTGGATTTGGAAGGACACTCCATTGAGCATTCCGTCTCTTTGGACTTGAAATTCCATTTCTAAGACCTCCATAAGTCCCCGCACCCGTGGATTCTCTCACGGACGCCAGGCAGGTTGTATTACGAAGTACCTTGGAGTTAGAGTGCCCTTAGAAGGTTTTCCAACAAAAAATAAAAAAAAATCACCATTCTTGCATTCATATAGTTAATCCTTGCATTTGCATAACCTATTCATATAGGGATTCTTTACATTTTGAAAAAAAAATCATCATTACCTTTTGGGCCCTTTGCATTGCATGCAAGGTAGGAGATCCCTCCACCCACATTTGATAGGACCCATTAGTGAAATTGAAAGGTTAGTGCATTCTAGACCCCAACTTCAACCTAACCTCATGGAGAATCAAAATCAAAACCAACAAGTGCAACAAGTCCCTAAGCAAATGAAGGACTACTTCATTCCTAATCAATATCAACTGTCCTTCTATATTCAAGCACCTCAGAACCAGGCAGTTCATTATGAAATCAAATCAAGTACCATCCAGATGTTGCCATCCTTCTATGGCAATACCAATGAAGATCCATATAAACATCTAGATGAGTTTCTCCAGATATGTTCAACTGTCAAAATCCAGAACTTCTCGGATGATGCCCTTAAGCTTACTCTCTTCCCATTCTCCCTTAAGGACAAAGCTAAATATTGGTTGTGAGCCTTGGGTAGAACAATTGACACATGGGGAGAGATGTAAAAAGAGTTCTTGAAGAAATTCTACCCCATTGGTAGGACTAATACCATGAGAAGGGCCATCACTGGATTTACACAAAATTCTGGGGAACAAATTCATGAGGCTTGAGACAGGTTGAAAGATTTATTAAGAAAATGTCCCCATCATGGCCCATCTAGATGGCAAATCGTGCAAGCATTTTATGAAGGATTAACAGAAAACTATAGACAAATGGTAGATGCCTCATGTGGGGGTGCTTTCATGAGTAAAAGTGAGGATGAAGCCTATGATTTGTTTGAGATGTTAAGTGAAAATTCTATTAGTCATGCTTCACTTTCCTCCTATGAAAGGATGATTGGACCTTCCAAGAAGGGTGGGCTATATGAAGTCAAAAGTCAAGGAGAGTTGGAGAATAGGATGGATATTAATGCACTTACTCAAAAGTTGAATAAAGTGGACTTGTTGGCACAAAGGATGGAGAAGGTAGATTTGGTAGCACAAAAACTAGATCAATTGTTATCCATGAATAAACAAGAACCTTCTTTTCCTTCTATCCAACAAAATCAATCTTTCTCAGATTCCAACCTTCAAGAACTTTGTGCTCTATGTTCTAGCCCAAATCATGTTGTCATTGATTGCCCCACGGCGGCCCAACTTCCCCCATTTATCCAAGAACAAGTCTTTGCTACTCAGGGTGTCTTTAAGTCCACCTATGATCCATATTCTAATACATATAACTCGGGCTGGAGAAATCATCCAAATTTTTCTTGAAAATCACAACAAGGCCCATCTACTCAAGTCAATCCCTCAATTCCAAAACAATCTTTTCAAGTTCCGAACCAGTCTCACCAACATCTTTAAAATCCTTTTCAACATAATCAACAACAACAACCTCCATTTCATCAATCGTCATTCCATCATGCTCAGGCCCCATATCAACAAGCTTCATCATTCCAGGGCCAATATAATCAATTTCCATCACATCGTTATCAACCTCAAGCCCCGTTTCAAGCTCCTTATCAACCGCTTCCTCAACCCCCTCAGCCTCATTTTGAGGATACATTCGACCAACTACAACAACTTATTCTCTCTCAGCAACAATCCATTGCTAAGTTAGAAGGTCAAATAGGTCAGTTGGCGGCTAGTAATATGAGGAGAGATGTTGGGCAGTTACCTAGTCAACCCATAGCTAATCCCCGCAATCAACAACCTCCGGGTTTTCAGCAAAGAGCTCATATTCTTCCCCCTCCAAATCAGCCCAACCAACCTCAGCCACCCCCTTCTATCGTTCCTCAATTCAAGAATGCCAAAGCTATCTCTACCCTTAGGAGTGGTAAGGTTCTCAATGATCAATATCAGGCTAAGGATGTGGGTGGTAGTTCGGGCCAAGATGCCCAAGAGGAAAGTGATAATGAGGAAGAAGAGTCGATAATTGTTCAAGAGAAAAAGAAGTCGGATGGGGGGGAGAAGACAATGGACAAAGGAAAGATCAAGGTTGATGAAGGTTTTCAAGGATATGTTCCTGAGGTACCTTTTCCGGATGCATTAAAGCCAAAAGCTCAAAAGAAACCGGTCCAACAAGAAGAGATGTTGGAATTGTTTAAACAAGTCAATATTAATATTCCACTCTTGGATGCTATTAAACATGTGCCGGCGTATGCCAAGTTTTTAAAAGAGCTTTGTACATCAAGAAGGGAGCCGAAGACAGCAACACAGAAGATCGGTCTATCTGAAAATGTTAGTGTTGTTTTAATGAATTCTTTACCAAAGAAGTTGAAGGACCCCGTAGCTCCATTAATTTAATGCGATATAGGTGGGGTGACATTTGATAAAGCTTTGCTAGATCTTGGAGCTAGTGTTAATTTGTTACCCACCTGCATTTATGAGCAATTTGATTTAGGGGAATTGAAGCCCACTTCTATTATCCTTCAACTGGCGGATCGGTCTGTTAAGACACCAAAGGGTTTGTTGGAGGATGTGATAGTGAAAATTCATGAATGCTATTTCCCAGTGGACTTTTTAATCTTGGATATGGCCTCATCCTAAGAGTTAAAACATACACCAATCATTTTGGGATGCCCGTTTTTGGCTACGGCGAAGGCCAATATTAATTGTGCCACAGGGATGATGGATATTACCTTTGGAGGAGAGAAGGTCTCACTGAATATTTTTAAAGCTTCAGAATACCCGGATCATGAGGGAGAATGTAATGTAATTGATATTTTTGATGAAATAATTGAAGAAAATGCGGATATGAATGAGGATGTGATTGAAGAAGGTAGTTTGCTTCAAGATTCACCTCTTTCTTATGCACCCTATTCTAGAGTTGAACCACTCCCTCCACTTCAAGCTGAACCTATTCTTCCATCTCTTGATCAGCCGCCCGTTTTGGAACTTAACCCTCTATCGGATTCATTGAAATATGCTTATCTAGGCCCAGATCATACCTTGCCTGTTATCATTGCTTCTAATCTCACCTCTACTCAAGAATCTAAACTCTTAGAAGTTCTTAAGGAGCATAGGGGGGGCGATAGGATGGTCTGTGGCAGACTTAAAGGGTATAAGTCCAGATGTCTGTATGCATTATATCTATTTGGAGGATAATGCCAAGCCGAGTAGAGAGATGCAACGTCGACTGAATCCAAATATGAAAGAGGTGGTGAAGAAGGAAGTTGTTAAGTGGTTAGATGCTGGGATAATTTATCCCATTTCTGATAGCAAATGGGTTAGCCCGACACAAGTGGTTCCTAAGAAGTCGGGGCTGACTGTGGTCACAAATGAGAAGGGAGAAGAGGTGCCCATGCGATTACAGACGGGATGGAGGGTTTGTATTGATTACAGGAAATTAAATACAGTTACAAAGAAAGATCATTTCCCACTCCCGTTTGTTGATCAAATTCTGGAGAGACTGGCTGGGCAACAATATTTTTACTTTTTGGATGGTTATTCCGGATATAATCAAGTTGCTATCTATCCGGAGGATCAAGAAAAAACCACTTTTATGTGCCCCTATGGCACGTTTACTTTTAGAAGGATGCCTTTCGGGCTTTGCAATGCTCCCGCCACCTTTCAAAGATGTATGATGTCTATATTTTCTAACATGGTGGGGGAAACTTTGGAAGTTTTCATGGATGATTTTTCGGTGTTTGGTGATTCATTTGAGGGGTGCTTGGAAAATTTGACTTAGGTTTTGAAAAGGTGCATTGAATTTAATTTGGTGTTAAGTTGGGAGAAGAGCCACTTTATGGTGAGGGAAGGCATAGTTTTAGGCCATGTGATTTCAGAAAGGGGAATAGAGGTCGATAAAGCCAAAGTAGATTTGATTTCCAATCTTCCTCCCCCTACATCTGTTAAGCAAATCAGATCTTTTCTTGGCCATGCGGGTTTCTACCGCAGATTTATTCGGAACTTCTCTACCATTGCTCGTCCCCTCACACAGTTGCTTGCTAAAGATACTCCATTCCATTTCAATGATTCTTGTCTCAAGGCCTTTAATTCTTTGAAAGCGGCCCTTACTCAAGCTCCGATTCTTCAATCTCTAGATTGGTCGCTTCCTTTTGAGATAATGTGTGATGCCTCGGACTATGCTGTTGGAGCTGTCTTAGGTCAAAGGATAGATAAGAAGACCGTGGTAATCTACTACGCGAGTCGCACCCTCGCTGATACGCAGTTGAATTACTCCACCACGGAGAAGGAACTGCTAGCTGTTGTGTTTGCCCTAGAAAAATTTCGATCATATCTTTTAGGGGCTAAGGTTATTGTTTACTCCGATCATTTTACCTTAAAATACTTACTTTCCAAGAAGGATGCTAAGCCCCATCTCATTAGATGGATTTTATTGTTGCAAGAATTTGATTTAGAAATTAGAGACAAGAAGGGGTTGGCCAATGTGGTTGCTGATCATTTATCCAGGATAGTGTTACCAGAAGATGCTCCAATGTTCGATTCTTTTCCCGATGAGCAGATTCTTTCCCTCTCTCATTCTTCAACTCCTTGGTATGCTAACATTGTTAACTACCTGGCGGTAGGTCAGATCCCGGGAGGGTGGACTAGACAGGAGAAGGATCACTTCTTTTCTAAGGTAAAACACTATTTTTGGGAGGACCCGGAATTGTTTCATATGGGTCCCGATCAGATTATAAGAAGATGTGTCCCAGAAGAAGAACAACAATCGGTATTGAATTTTTATCATAACCTTGCTTGTGGGGGACACTTCACGGGAAAGAAGACAGCGGCTAAAGTATTGCAAAGTGGATTCTATTGGCCCACTTTATTTAAGGATGCTTATGAATTTTCTAAATCATGTCTGAGATGTCAGGATGTGGGCAATAATTCAAAGAGAGATATGCTGCCGTTGAATCCCATTCTGGTGGTTGAAATTTTTGATGTTTGGGGAATAGATTTTATGGGACCGTTTCCATCTTCTTTTGGGAATGAATATATTTTGGTGGCGGTCGATTATGTTTCCAAATGGATTGAAGCCATTGCTACTAGGACAAATGACCATAAGGTGGTTATGAAGTTTATAAAGAAGAATATCTTTTCTAGGTTTGGTTGTCCTCGGGCTCTGATTAGTGATGGGGGTTCTCATTTCACTCATTTTCAATTCCAAGCTTTGCTTCGTAAGTATGGTATCACTCACAAGCTTGCTACCCCCTATCATCCCCAAACTAGTGGTCAAGTTGAAGTGTCAAACCGGGAGATTAAAAACATTCTGCATAAAACAGTTAGGTCGGATAGGAAAGACTGGTCTGAGAGACTAGATGATGCATTATGGGCCTATAGAACTGCATACAAAACTCCCATTGGCATGTCCCCTTACCGTCTCATTTTTGGAAAAGCCTGCCACCTGCCAGTAGAATTAGAGCACCGAGCATATTGGGCCACAAAACATGTTAATTTTGATTTAACTCAAGCTGGGTCCCGAAGAGCTTTTCAATTGAATGAACTGGAGGAACTAAGGAACGAAGCCTATGAAAATGCGAAGATTTACAAAATTAAAACCAAAGCATTTCATGATAAGCACATTCACAGAAAGAGTTTTCAAGAAAATCAAAAGATTTGGCTATTTAATTCAAGGCTGCGTTTGTTCCCCGGTAAGCTAAAGTCCAGATGGGATGGACCATTCATTATTGTTAAAATTTTTGACCATGGTGCTGTTAAGATTTTGGATCCTAAAAATGGTCACATTTTCATTGTCAACGGTCAACGATTAAAACCTTACGTGGAAAGTTAGCAGCTGTTAAAAGAATCAATTGCTTTAAGTGATCCGGAGTAAGATTTTTCTTGCGTCTGGCTGAAGACGGAAAACTTAGTGCTTTTGGGAGGCAACCCAAGATTTTTGTTATTTCATGCTTTTGTTTCAGTGTGTTTTAGTTGTTAAATTCAAGCCAAGGAGAGGAAGTTGTCGCCATTATCAACAAAGGAGGTTCTGCCCCGCACACCAGATTCTCTTTCCTACTCATCAAACTTTACTGTTACATTGTTCTTTCATTTCAACTTTACATGCCATTGAGGAAAATATCATTCAAGTTGGGGGGAGAGGGCAGAAAATTTTCATTGTATATAGTACAATCTGGTAGGGATTTGGCATGAATTCCTGCATATCAAATTTGCATGAAAGTGAAAATATGAAATCCCCGACAAAGTTTAATTAATTCGTGCTTGAATTGAAAGTAATTTTGGATTAGAAAATGCTAGGGAGAAGGTTGAAGGAAAATTAAGTTCAATCTAGCCATGGAAAACTGATATAAGAATCTCTTTAAAGTTCATGCGCACTATTAGAAAAAAAATATTCACTATGCACTCTGATGAAGTAAAATAAGATAAGCCCTCTGTTATTTTGGGAACTGTATCTGATACTCTACATTTCTTGAGGAGGAGATTTATTTCAAGAAAAAGCTTTCTGCCAAGTTTTATAGAAAAAAAAAGAAAAGAAAATGCAAAGGCATTTTGTTGAAGAAGAAAGAAATGATGAAATAGAAAGATCACGCCATGAAAAATGTCCCTGATCTAAGTAACCGGGCCTGCTTCACCTAAGACGTGTTGAGGTTCGCGCAAAAAGGTGAAGGGTAGTGCAGCATTATGGTTGTGCAAATGAAAAAATAGAAAAAGGCAGACAAAAGCTAGTATGCTTAAATGCTCCGATCTAAGAGGTGCAGGGTTGAAAGGTACTTACTTAGAATAACAAATGGGGGATGCAATTATCTTAACTGCAGATTTAGAATTACACATGCACATGTGTTATTGAACTTTGATTTGTATTCTTAAGTCATGTGCTTTAATTTCCAATCTAAGACTAGTATGAGCATTAATGATTCTGGATTCCTAATCTTTAGTTGATTCTATGAAGGGAGAGTTGGATATAAGAGTATGATCTTTGTGAACTCTTGTTGGTCCTAAATTTTAATTTAATTGCATTGCTAAGGGACTAACAATGAGTAAGTTGGGGGGTGTGATAAATGCTATATTTTACATCATAATTTACATTACATCCATCATCTTTGAGTATTAAATAGATAAAGTTGTGCAACATGAGCATTAATTACATTCTCACACATTATTTGAGTCTTCATGCATTTTATCATGTTTTGGAGTTAAAATGACCATGTGAGAATTATTCATGAATTTGTATAATTATTTGGAAATCATTTTTGGGTGAATTATATTGATATTATGATTTTTTTTTTACATTTTCAGGGAATAGCGACCGAGCTCAGGGCGTTATTTAATGAACGCCCTTTTACGCGGGCACGTCTTCAGCAAGAAGCGACAGTGTCACAGGCGTCAATTCATTTGAAAGAAGAAAGTGGAAAAAGGAAAAAAAAGAATTAGCGCCCGAGATGCAGTCGCTAATCATTGAAAGAACGCCCATATGAACAGTCGTCAATTCTAATTTTACGAAAAATGTGGAAAATAGCAAAATAAGGAAATAAGAAACTGACGCCCGAGTGAAGAGGCGCTACTTCAGGAAAGGACGCCCCAGCCTAAGGCGTCATTTAAAGAAAGGACGCCCCAATCTAAGTCGCTATTCAAAGTTGAACCAGAAACGGCAACTGCAGGCTCCCGATCGAACTGATATTCCATGTTTGCTCTTATCTAAGCAATATTTTTTGGAAATGAGTCTAAATAGATCAAGTTGCATTGCTGGAAATTTGCTTTTGATTGGATCTGGGAACTCACGATCGTGGATGCTCATGTACCCTATAAATAGATGCCATGGCCGATGATGCAGTGGAGGACAGGTTGGAGGTCTGCCATAGGGATTTATTTTGAAGCTTTTCCTTTCGTCTTTTGTAGTTAAGTTCTTCTTCAAAGTTCTTCGTTTTTAAGTCTTTTACAAATTCTTATTCTTTATCTTCTTCTAATTCTCCACTGTTTTTAATCTATTATCAGTTTTTCAAGCATCTATCTCTGCATTTTGACTGTTCATCCGATTTTTACAAACTCTGTTCTTTCTCATTTTTCTCCCCCTTCTGATCTTTATCTCTCTCTGTGTTCTTCATGAAAGTTGTAGGTGTTTAAAAGTTATTCAATTTCTTCTTCTACCACTTCTTCAAATTCTCAACCGTTTTCAAATTAGAATCAATTTTTCAAAGTTCAGTTCTGCACTATTCATCCGCGACCACTCTCTGTTCTATCACGTTTTTCTCCATCTTCCTCTTATTTTCTGTCTTTGTGTTCTTCATCAATCCTCTTCCTATCTTCATCCTATACAATTTTCTCTTCTTTCACTTTGTCTAATTCTCTCTAGATTTTAATCTATTGCTTCTTTTTCTAACCTTCTGTTTTCAAAACTGTTTTATATTTTATCACCCATCATAGCAATCTCTTCCTCTTTTCACAACATACATGCTTTGGTTTTAATTTTATTCTTCTTCCTCCACCTTTTCATCTCCATCTCCTATATTTCATCCACACATCCCTTTGGCGGATTCTCTTCCAATTGATCCTCTCACGGCGTCGGCATCCAAGGCGAGGCGATCTTCATCCAAGGTTTGGCAAGGAGTTGACGGTGTTCTTCAGCCTATTGGCTTACAATTTCTTTTCTCTTCTTTTATTTTGTAAGTTGTAATTTTAGTTTTCATATACATTGTACTTGCCACCTCTCATAGCAATATAGTTGATCTTTGTGAAATTGTGTTTATCTTTCTATCTCCTCCAAATTTCTCTACTTAAACCCTCTCATATTCTTGAAATAGTTTTCATGTAATTTATCTTTCCTTTGATTAATCACACTCAAAAATTCAATTTTCAAAGCATAAGGTGTTTTTCTAACTTGATAAAATAAGGATTTTTCCTCCTCGTGGGATCGACTCCGCTTACCACTATATAATTCGATTTTTCAATCTTTTAAAGTGAGTGAGTGTGAACATTTTGAAATTGTGGCACGACTTTCTTAACGACACTAGTCGGTGCGCATCAGCCGTGGGTGTAATCTGTAGGAGTTATTGTTGTTTTGGTCACCTCAGCTTGAGGTTTATCCAGCCCCTGAGGTGTCAAGGTCGTGGTTTGAGATGACGAAGCAGATGCTCTGATCGAGAGGTGTGCTTGGGCGAGCGGGGGATTTTCCTAGTGAGTTGCTGATTGTTGAGCCTGAATTTCTCGTCATGCTTGGTGACGTCTGAGATGACGTGCCAGTCCCAATTATTTTCATTGATTTTGAGGTAGAATTGGGCAGAGATGTCCCTGTGAGTTCCAAGTCCTATGTCTTTGCATGTGAATGAGTTTTGGTAGCCCTGGATTTGATTCGAGATGGTGTGGCGGTGGCCTGGTTCGTGGCCCAGATTGTGGAATTTGGGGCCGTTGTGCACTACCTTGGATGCGCTATGCGTGGCTGCAGGTGAGAAGTGAACGTTTCACGACAGATTCGGGGCTTGAGAATGAGCGTTGGCAGGTGCCGATCGTGGTTCGTGATTGTGGCTCTTGGCGTTTTAGTCCGCGTGGCAGCAGCTCAGAAGATGGATATTTTGACAATCCGAGAATCGAGAATGGACTGGTATCATCAAGGATGGATTCGAGGAAATGATGTTTGATGGCTAGAGGTGTACCAACCTTCGAGCCTGGCGCCCCTCGTGGTTTCTTCGCTCCTCGGTAAGCGTCTTGGCATGTTGACGATTCTTGGATCAGAGGCAGGCATATATAGGTAAGGAGCATGTGGAAGTGGATAGCTCAACCGCTATGGCAGAGTGTGGCTGGTGATCAATTGAGCCAGTGCTCGAGGCGTGGTGTGTTGCAGTTCGAGGAATCACAATGATGGTGCGCTGAGAGATTTTACCGATGTGGTCCAAAGGAACACTTGGCGAGTGTTGTCAGAGGAGCTGACCTGTTGATAGCTATGGTTTTTCTAGTGCTGGAAGGTGTGGTTCCTAGCATGCGCGAGGTTTGAGATAAGGTCAAGCTTGGAGATTTCCCACTTCGTAGGAGGCATGCCGGTTTCTCCTTTTTCAGAGAAGATCATGCTTTTGCTAAGTCCGTCGTCTTGCATCGCATGTTCAGATTGGTTGGCCTCCTCTTATGTGCCACAAAATCCATGCAAGACGTGTTCGGTGTTTTGGCAGTATGGTTGCCTGTGAGAAGCAATGCCCATCCCCTGATGTGTGAGGGTGTGTTGCCATCATTCTGAAAGGATGAGTGTCAGTTGGGTGGTGCATGGGAGAACTCGTGGCTGGTGTCGTAATTTCTGATGCGTTGTGAATCGGAGCCTACGGAGTTGCAGAGGATTTCCAGATCAAGAGAGAATCTATGCTCTAGGTTCGAGGTAATTGAGCTTTCCTCACACTATTTTTCAGAGTTAGCCAACCAATTCGAGGATTGTCATGATGGCGGATCCTGAGTCATCTATGATGGCTGTGCGCGTGGATTAGAGTGCGCAGCGGAAGCCTGGTGGGTCCATAACCCATAGGTCCAGGATCGTAGCATTGGTTGCCACGGGCGGATTCCTGAGGATTTGTGTAGAGCATCGAAGGATTAGTTCCTCGATGTGAGATTGTCTTTGGCTGTGTAAGCCATCTTGAATTGCCATGCCGTTGCTTGAGGCATTGTGGCATGTGGCACCGGCAGGATGGAGAGTTGGGGAAGTATGTCGGCAAGTGTGCCGCATGACTATCCTATTCTTGTGTTAGAAGTTGTGCCCTCGGGTTGGAATTGTGGTCCTAAAGATGTGATCTCTGCGAGATGATTGTGGGTCCATGTTGGTAGCTGCGAGCGGCTGGTGAGGCTAGCCTAGTGGTCAGCTTTGGTAATGCCTGGAAGAGGCCCGGCTGAGTCCGAGAGTTTTGGACTGTTGTGAGAAAGACTCAGCTGTGTTAAGGATCTGCGGAGTATGGGGATCCGTGTGCATTGGTCGTGGCATCGTCGACCAGGTTACTATAGTAACAGATGGCACTTCCCTTTCCTAGGGATATGTGTCGTGAATTGATAAGGTTGTGTCCTGTGGCTCTATGGCGAAGACGGAGCTGAGGATTGTCAAGCGTCCATTCGGAATAATTATGATGAAGCTGGGATGAGACTGTATGATGGACGATGCCTGTGCATGGAAGTCCCTGGAGGGATGTCACCGGATGAGAGCCTTGGTCTTGTGACCAGCATGGGTATTCCCTGTAAGTCTGAGTCTAGTGTTGTTGTGGACCAAGGATTATGGAATCTGATCATTGATTTCGCCGTGCTCCCCTGAGAGGGTAGAGTTGGCGTGAGGCTCGAGATCGGATTCGATGCTCAAGTAAGGATCGGTTGGAGATGCAGTGATGGTCAGTGTGAGAGTCAATGGATGGTCTGTCGAGATTTGGAATGCGCATATCGGGCCTGAGGAGGTTGAGCAAGTGAAGGTTTCCCATTGACGAGTAATTGGTGACCGGTGTATGGTCTTTCACAGACAGAAGATGTCAGTTGTAGTGAGTGAGAATGGCGAGGAATGTGAAGCTGATGTTTGATTGGTCCGTCGAGCATCGGATTTGATCGGTGGATGTTTCTCGTGAAGAGGATTGCATCTCCTCTGTAATGTCCTGGGTTTTTCAGATATTTTTTGGATCTGGATCCGTGGGTTTCGGATCACTTTCGGGGGTCCCGGAGCACATTTTCTGGTTTACGCGTGTTTTTCCCTGACGGGCCTTCGGAACCCTGTGCAGGGTAAACTGTTGTGTTCTCCTGCTCTAAGATGGTACTAGTGCATTGAGCGTGTTTCAAGGATCGAGAAAATGATTTTTCCTAATTTTTCCTAATTTTTGTATTTTTTGAATTTTCTATAAATAACCCCTTTTCTTTTCCTTTTTCCTTTCTTCTTCCTTTTCTCTTCTTTCTTCTTCCTGTGAGCGCACCCTCGCTCCCCGACCGTTGCAAGCTTTTTCCCCCGTCGAAGCTCGTGGCGCCCTTCCTCCTCGGGTGACGGACGACGGACCAAGGCGGCGGCGTGATGGTGATGAAGGCGGCGAGGTGATCATGACGGTGCCATTTTCGCGGCGTGTGGGTGGAGATCGTGTTCGGCTGAGATTTGAAGATCGGTAGTGATCCAACGGATTTCGAGCTTCCTTGATGTAGGGGGATGGATCCATAGCCCTTGTGCTTCCCTTTCCCATGTTTTGTAGGCCGAGGCGAGGCCAAGAGTGGGTTTATTTCTCGCTGGGGTTAAAATCGCATGTTTGGGGTGAGCGGCGGTTTTCGGCCGATTCGAGGCCCGATTGTGGTTTGGATTGGGTTTTCCAATAGTAGGAATGTCCGGGGATGAGTTCCCCTTGTTTTCCCCTTCGTTTTGTGGTGAATGAGGAGTGGAACCGAGCTCACGGCAGAGCTCGGTCTGTCTGTCGGAAGTTGCAGGAGGCGGCCACCTTAGTGGTTGCCTATGCCCTGGTCTGGGCGGCCAAGATCCTGGCCGCCAAGATCACTGGGCGGCCAAAGGTCTGTCCGCCCAACACCTCTGTCCGCCCAGGGGTGTTGGGCGGCCAGCACTCTGGCTGCCCTCACCCAGTAAGGCTAGGGACTGGGCTGGCAGCCCGATGGCCGTCCAGGCCTCTGGCCAGCCAAGAGTGTTACCGCTCAGGCCATGTGAAGCCCAGGTGCTGGGCAGCCATAGGTGTGGCCGCCCAGAGTCTGGCCGCCCAGCCCTGTCAGCCCTCGGGGCGCCGTTCTTCGCGTTTCTTGCCCCCGAGGTGTCTATACGAGTTTCAATTTCTCGGATGAGGTATCCGCATGATGTCTTTTAATCTGGGCTTCCCGTGTAGGTCATTAAGGGCCATCCTTGTGAGGGGGGTTGTGTCTGTATGGGGTGTTTTTCCCAGCTTGTGTCACCGAGATTCGGTTTTGGTACGGGGGTTGTTTCCGTACCTCGCTAGCGTGCGATCGGTGGTTATCACGAGTTGAGTCTTAGCTCCAGTGACACGTCCACTAGTCGTAGCCTTCTTATGGCACGCGTATGCTGACCCACCCGGGGGTGGTGGAGCAGCTTACCCGAGGGAGACGGTTGTTAGGCTTGTTACCATAGGGCCCCTTTGTGCAGCCTGAGTCTGGGCTTTGGGGAAGAACCAGCTAAAGGATCTGACCTAGGGCGCATGGTCTGTGTGTGCACACTTAGTTAGGGGCTATCAGACCCGCGCTGACGAGCGCGACCCCAGCTAGTCCTTGTTTGTGGTATTGGTTACTGTTATGTCTCTGTCTCCACCTGGGGCGTCAGAGCGAGACACTTGAGGCTCAGACTAAGTCGTCAGGGGACGCATCCGGCTTTGCTTCTAGTGGGTGGTGCTCCTGTCTCCTTGCAGGTACGGACTTATTTTCCCATTGATCCGAGGTCGGTTACCCGGTACAGTTAGTTATAGTGAGCTTTTCCATTTATTTATTATTGCTTGTTGCTTCTACCGTACTCCTGCTAGGTAGTGTTACATTTCGCGCTTTGTTGTCTTGTTTCTCTCGTGCGAGGTGGGGGTCCGCGGGATCCCTACTGAGCCTATGAAATGAGGCTCACCCCTATGTTTTCAGATGAGGCGGGGTCGTCGAGAGGTGCGACGGAGTTTCAACATGGTTCCAGTAGCTAGGGTTAGTCGCTAGTTGCCAGTGCCGGGGTATGCCCCGCATACTTGTACTTTTCTTTCTGTTGACTGTACTTTTTTTGGACATGGGACACTTTGGACCATGTAGCAGTTTAGTTATTTATTTAATTTCCTACATTATTATTTAGTTATTATGCTATCTTCTGTAGTTACCTCAGCTTCTCTTGTGCCCTCACACTATCCTTTAACCCTTCCGAGTCTTCGGGCTCGTGGGTGACGGGCCGAGATTCGAGTAGCGCCGGTTCCTTTCCAGTACTTAGATCTCGGGTCGTTACATCCTCGGTGAGCGAGATGTTGGAAGCATTGCCATGGTTGGAATTTCGTTGTTGCTGAGGTGAGGCCAGACTTGTGTGCTTTCGTGCGCCCCGCTCGCTTTGAGAATCGATGTATATATATGGTGTTGTGGAGCGAGATGTTTCTCCTTGTGATCATAGTCTGGTTGTGTCCCTCAGGATCAGCGCTTTCGCAAGAATCGAGGTCTGGCTAGAGCTCTGGGAGCGTTGCCAGCTGGGTGTGTTATTCTTCCCTGGTGCCTTGGAAGTTGCCTCAAATTTTGAGGATGAAATTTATGTAAGGGGGGAGGACTGTAATGCTCCAAATTTTTTGGAAATTTTTCGGATCAGGATCCGTGGGTTTCGGATCGCTTTTGTGAGTCTCGGATTGAGTTTTACGGTTTACACAGGTTTTTGGCTGATTAGCCTGCGGAACCCTGTGTAGGGTGAACCATCGCATTTTCCAGCCCCGGGACATTACCGGTGCGTTGTGCGTTTTTCGAGGATCGTGGGAATGATTTTTTCCCAAATTTTGTATTTTCTAGATTTTTAAAATCTTGATTTATTTCCTATTAATAAACTCCACCCCTCTCTCTCCCTTATCTCCCTTATCTCTCATTTCTCTCCCCTCTCCCTCACCTTCTCTCCCCTTTCACTCCGGGCAGTCGACGGAGGCGGAGGTGGGCAAGGCGGTGAGTTCTGTGGGGTGGAGGCCGGCCAGGATGGTGCGCGGGATGAGGCGGTGGTGGCGGGTCACGAGTTCGCGAGCCCGGTGGCAGTTTTAACAGTGATTTCATGAGGGAACGGCATCCTCAGCGCACGTAATCTTCGGTGGAGGTAGGGGATGGTTCCCTGGCCTATGTACTTTATTTTCTCGCGATTTGTAGGCCGAGGCGAGGTCGAGAGGATTTTATTTCACGTCGGGGGTTAAATTTCATGATTTTAGGGTGAGCGTCGGATTCACTATTTTACTTGCGTTTTTGGGGTTTAAATGGTGCCTCGTGGTGTTTTAGAGGCTAAGGGATTGATTCTTTTTATTTTCCGCTTCATCTGGATGTGATTGGAGCGTGGAATGGTTGATTTCACGTGAAATCAAGTTTCCCAGATCAAAAGTAGGTAGCGATCGTACCAGAGACCGCCACCTGCCTCCGGATGAGTAAAAGGTCTGTCGGAGACTTCCATTTGACCCTGTAAATTGGTGGGAAGTCACGATCTTGCGACTGACCACCTTCTGAAGGTGGTAGTCAGGCGAAGACCGCCACTTCGTGGAGTCGGCGCAGCGTTCAGGAGATGTTGCCCAGAACGCGCTGACCGCATTTTGGAGAACGCGGTCTCCTAGGTGACCGCATTCTACCCCATTTTATCTTCGTGCTTTTGCGGGCAGGTGGTGGCCCTCTGGAGACCGCCACCTCCAGGTAGCGGCCACGTGATCACCGCCTCCTACTCTTGGTGTTCATTTTGGGTCATTTTGGCTTTCAAATGATTTGATACCGACCCATTTGACACCCATTGGCCCCGTGGATGTCCCAGGCACCCCCTGAGTACCATGACCGTGTTTTGGGGTGTCCGAAGGTACTGTGTTACTTTGATTAGCATGCCTGTGGGTTTTGGGGGTCCGAGTAACCCCGTGTGTTCCGGGCATTCGTGCTATGCATGATCGAGTCGCCGTGGATCGGCATGAGTGCGGAGGGCTATTCCCTAACAATGCTAGCTTCCTCGGAAAGCAGTTTCCGTGCGGGCCATGCATATGGCCTATGAACTGTGAGTTCCGTGACCTAGCATGGAGCTGGAGGTTTTTCTTAGTTCCCCTTGAAAATGGAATGAAGTTGGCGGCTATGAGCCGTCTTAAGAACCATATCGATCCATGGTTTCTGTCCCTAGGATGTAGGTCAGATTGACGGCATGGATGCCATTCCTATTCAACGGTCTTGACCTGAGTCGTATGACTCAAGGACCGTTGGATTAGTAGGTCTAGTGGATTGCCCAGAGTTTGGTGGTATCGTGCCACTAGTATTCCAAGTTACTGGTGACGGCCTTGTGTGTAGCTTGTCTGTACTCTGACGGTTTCTTCCGAGAGTCTTACCTCGAGTGACCTTACCCACTGGTCGTAGCCCGACGACACGCGTGTGTCGGCCCACCTGGGAGTGGTGGCGGGGTTACCCGAGAGAGACGGTTTTTAGGTTGGTTACCGTAGGGCGCCTCATCTTTGCTGTCTGAGTCTGTGTTGGGGGGAAAATCAGCTAGAGGACCCGACTTAGAGCACATAGTCTGTGTGTGCACACGTGGTTGGGGGCTACAAACCCGCGCTAACGAGTGCGACCCTAGGTAGTCCTTGTTCTGTGTTCCTTGGTTCATGTATGATGTCTCAGTGTCCGCCTATGGCGAGTAGGGAGACACCTGGGGCCCAGACTAAGACGTCATTGGATGCATCATGCTTTGCTTCTAGTGGGCAGGTACTCCCATAATGCGATACGTGACTCGAGTTTCGGTTTCCCATCTACGAGACGTGGTTCGTCATGTGCTTTCTTATGTTTTCCCGATGTAAAGGTCTAGGGTTTCTGGTAGAGGCTATCGAGAGTTTTCCCTAGACGGTGTAGGGTTCACGACTGCGAGGTCAGGGGTGGTTCTCGGACTGTGTGGTCTTGGGTTGGCCCTGGTCTGAGAGAACGGGCCTCCACGATAGGGTTGTCATGGTGTTTTTCTTGGCAGTGTAGCCAGTGTTTCCCGCTACTTGGTGGTCCCCCAACTGTGAGATTAGGGTTTGCTTTACGTACTGATAGGAGTAGTTTATAGAGCCGAGGTTTAATCGACTACCGTGTTTTGGGGTTCGTGTTACGGTTGTTCCTTCCGCTGTTATTATTTTCGCTATTGCTGTTACTCCTACTGTTGTTGTTGTTCCATTAGCGATGTTCCTTACCTTTGTTGTTTTACGATTGAGGTTCCACGGGACCCCTATTGAGCCAATGAGATGAGGCTTACCCCCTACTTTTCAGGTGCGACGGTTCCTCCTGGAGGTTCGGAGGTACGTCGCTGAGGTTCGTAGTTTCCAGCTTGCCGGGCCGAGTGTTCACTCGGTGTTGGGTACGTTTCCTTTCTGTAGACTGTACTTTAATTTGGACTGGACTCTATAGTTAATTTATTTAATTGAAAATAAAATTTTATTTCTATCATTTAAACTGTTAATTATATATTGTTGCCTGCTTTATCTCATATTTCAATGTACCTCCACACTCCTTTTAACCCTTCCGTGCCTCCGGCTCGTGGGTTGCAGGCCAGGATTCAAATGGTATCGGGTTATTCCCGGTATCCGGATCTTGGGTCGTTACAGAAGTGGGTGGAGCTTACTTAGGCTTGGGTGCCGGTGGAGGTAAAGGGTAGGAAGGTTGGCAAGGTAAGGTTGGTGTCGGTATGGTAATGGTAGTGGTGATTGTTTGGCAATGGAAGGCTTATATGGTGATGGCATAGAAGTTGAAGGGTTAGGAGTAATGAGGGGGGTTTTAGTGATGGGGGTGATGATAGGTTAAGGGGTTATAATGTAACGCTTATTTGGTGGATGTTTAATGGATGTGGAAGGCATAGGAGAGGGTTTGCTTGTACGAGGGTTACGGGGAGTGGACGATAGAGGGGGAGATTGTAGTAGAGGCCGTTGGTGTGTCGACATGAACCGTCGAGTCGGTGGCTCATTATCATAACACCAAGTGATTTGGGAGGTTGGGTGGATGGTGACGGCACCTACCTGAGCAAGGGGTTGTTGTAGAGGTTGTGGCGGCAAAGGTTGTTGTAAGGGTAACAGAGCGGGTGCACCATTTGAACAGGGGCAGGGGCATACCCAGGTGGATAGTGATAAGTCCGTTGTGGGACAAGTGGACATCGAGGTGAGTGAGTATTTTGGCGGCATGGATCAGAATATGGGTTTTGTGGAGAAGGTGGTTGTGAATATGAAGGAGACGGAAGGGGGTTAATGGGATAGCAAGGTGGGTAGCAGACAATGTCCACTTGTTCATTCACCGGCATGGAGACTTGCGGGGTGCCCTTTGTGCTTGCTACCCTCTTTAATTCCTCCTCCATTTTATTTAATCGTACCATGAGAGTTTGATGGAGGGGATCCACTTGAGAAGTTGAGGGTTGGCCTTGGGACCTTTGAGGGGCTTGAGAGAGAGGCCTTGGTTGTGGGGGATGGAGAGGCTTGCCCAAAGAATGACCCAGTTGGACCGGGATGCAAGGAATAAATGGGCCATTAGGGCCAAGAGGGAGGATGAGAGGAAAAAGGTGGTTGATGGACCACCTGAGGAGTGGGAGGAAGAGAGGATGCACCCTAAAAAAGAGCCTAAAGGGCTTGGATTTGTTGAGGGGTGAGATGGTATAAGACATCTAAAACTTGGGAGACTTTGTCAGGAAGGAGATAGTTCACCGGGAGTAGTGGCTTGCATTCGATGCGAGGGATCATATGATTGAGAATTGCCCACGGCATGGGCATGAGAACTTCCATGAAAAATGAGAGTGGAGTAATATCCCTCATATAAGTTGTGGTGAGAATGATGGATTTGAGGATCATAAGACGGGCCAACTTGATCATCCTCATAGTGGCATGTATAAATAGAAATATCTATATTTTTTCCAAAACGTAACAATATGCAAATCAAATAATGTTCAACCAAAACAAATTTGCAAAGATAGCAAACAAGTTGGATGTTATGATTGATTTTTAACTTCCCTTTCATGAATTAAATAATTTTTAACAATTTTATGAAATCCACTCAAGGGTAGGAATCTAGTTTCAATGTGATTGGACTTCGGTGCCAACTAGGATTGCTCTTTTCACCATGTGTAGGTCAACTAATCTCGAGAAACTTCAAGGTACAACCTGCCCAGTGATTGAAGAGAGTATACTTCGATGTTAGGAACTAACAGAGGCCTTGGTGGAGGAAAATTTCGATTCAATGAGAGGAATACTCAGTTGGAGGGTCCTTCCTTCACTAAGATGGAGTAAAAATATCTCCTAAAAATGTAGGGAGAGGAGGTCCCCAAGCCAAGGATGTCCCAGATGCAAGACTAGTGCAAAAGAAAATAAAAACAATGTAATATGTACACAAATGAAAGCAATGATGGAGATAGAACAAGGTACTACTAAATTGAAGGAAAATGGCATCTGAATAGTGGCCGCCAATCAAAAATTGGCTTCTACAATTCAAAACGCAGAACAAGATACTATGAAATCTAAAGGCAATGGCGTCTGAACAGTGGCCGCAAGTTAGAATCTACTGTCTTGTCTGCTATTTTTTTTAACAATAAAAGAATGCGGTCTATAGAATGACCTCATTCTGAATGCGTCCTCTGGGTCGGCCGTTGTCACGTCCCGAACTAATAGCAGCGAAAATTACCCAGAACGTGGCAAAGAATGGTCATATTAATCAGAGCACCAAAAAATAACAACTATCAAGATAAATAAAATAAGATTAATTTAGACAAAAATATACTTTTATTAATAATTAAAGTCATTATTACAATTTCTTGACTCAATTTACAAATCCAAAAGAAAACGACACAAAAGAAGACTCTCACTATACAACTAGACTCAAGAAAAATAGCAAAAGACTCAGGTCTTCTACAACTCCAAGATCCCTCAATCATAATTTTCGTAGCCCATCTAAGTGGATTTCAATCACTTCATTACCTGAAAAATGTTAAGAGAAATTGAGTGAGCAAAATGCTCGGTAGGAATTACAAGTCTATGGCTAGGGAAAATAATGTCTTTCAATATGTAGTGTGGCTATATGCCAATCGATATAAAACCCATACACTAAGTCAAGAGACAATCAAGGATACAAGATAGCACGATCAATCAGAATAGAAATTCTAGAAGTACAAGACCATTCAAATATCAAGGAATAGTTGACAATGAAATAGATCATGAAGGAATCAATAACAGGCTATCATAGTATATCAATGAAATGAATGATACAATGAACATAACATTTGAATTGGCCCAATAACATTAGAGTTCCAAACAATAATTTACCCATTCCGGGTCAAGAACAATCCTATCATATCAATCAATTTCATATCGATTCGATCATTCATTCATTCATTTGAAATGTCTAGCATTAAATCTTGCAATTGGATAGGTGTAATGCCATAACCTTAATTGATCAATACTCCCCCGGTTAATGAGTAATTCAGGTGCTCCTCCCAAGATCTGACCGGGCCCTGTCACACAAGCATTAAGGTTGATTGGACTGTAGGTCCCAATCCATCAATTTCTAGAGAATTTGATACATTCAATAATGGCTAATTAGATTCAAAAGGAATTATGTTCCAGTAGAAAGGAATTGAGGCAATACAATTGCAATGTCTACCAAGAAGCTCATTGAAATGAGAACTTAAGCATAGAACTTAAGATAATTCTATGAACGAATTCAATAAGATCAATCTTGCAGATATGAGAATCTTAATATTACCCCTCAATGGGTCAAGGATAACATGGGAAAATGTCATGCATGATAAATCTCGATCATAGGGACTTACAGTCACTCAATCATTGTATAAACATGAATATCGAGGAACTGGGTTGAACGCGGACAGGGTACACACCGCGACTAGATGAACGCGGTCAAAGGAATAGTCGTGTTCAGGACAGAGATGATCAGCCAGCCCAAGGTGAGACGAAAATCAGCCAGACTGCAGTCGGCATACGCACCGCAATCAGTATAGACATGGTCAATGGCATGGCCGCGATCCAATAGGGGTTCGCATATAACGCGGTCTTTGTGTCAGCCGCCTTCTCAAATTGAACCTGAACATGGTTTCTGTCCAGGTTGCGTTTAGAGCAGAATGCGAGCAAAACCTCGTTCTGTCTTTCCAAAGGCCAGTTGAACCTTATCCTACATAGTAGGACGGGGATTCCAGTGCTTTTTAGAGTTTTTGTGGTACAATCTGGTCGACGTCCTAGTTGGAGTCCCAGACTCGCGGAGACTTACAGAGGTCTTGATGAAGAAGTTTCAGTCCGACGGAAGGAATATCTGATGGAGGGTTCTAACTTCACCAAGAATTAGGATTGAAATAAATAGCAAAAACAATAGTAATCGGTAGGCTAGTGTCACTGGAGTGACATGACCCTTAAACAGAAACATTCAATAAGCATTCATTGAAACACCGGTCTATCATTAACTAGCATGTAAAGATATCAACCAATGCCATGAGATGAATCAATTTCAGGTTAACTAGAATGAACTACTCTTTTATCATGCTGAGAACAATAAAGACAAGATAAGTTCATAGAATAAAATGGAAAGGTGAACATAGATCATGAAGACTTAAGATATATTAGTTTGTCCATGTCTCCTAATTGCATTAGTTGGTTCAGATGATATGCAGACGTGAAAATCATGCATCCAAACTCTACAATACCACTATAACATTCTAGATTGAAAATAGTGTTTCAGGAAATCGGTGACATAATGTGGTCACTACAGGGGCCGCGATCAGGAAGATGCAGTCAGTCGTGGCACCGTGATCCATTCTCAAAATTATTTAGCGAATAAACAAAATTCCATGAACATGGTTATAAGGGAAGCAGCATTCACTAGGTCGCAGTCAGTATGAAAATTGTGATCAAGACCATAATTAAAGAAATTAGAAAATATCGTAAGTACGCAGTCTATCAGGACACCACGATCTGGGACGCGGTTAATATTAGTGCCGCGTTTAGAACCAGAAATGGTGTTTCCAGCTAAACCTGATACATCTCAATTTAATTATAAAATACGTGTAGTTTGATCAATGAAAATTGGGGGAAATGATGCCAAATGAAACCAGACATGCTCAGGAACATCTTTGATTCATTATTTAGGGGTTTGGCCTGAGAGAATACCTACCTTTAGTGGCTCAAGGAAGAAGAAAAGAAAAATGCGAAGAACACGAAGAACATGCCTCAAAATCCTCGATTCCTCCTCCCGGAACGCTACTCTCACGCCCAAAAGCCTTCTCACATGAACTAGGATCGACTAGGGAGACTATGGGGTCGGTTTTATATGGTTTAAGGCTCATAAGAGTCCTAATTAGGTCTAGAAAACCTAGATAGGGAAGAACTCCGAAAAACTAGGTTCTATCTATACCTAGGGCCACCACCAACCCATCTAGCACGAATTAGGGTTAGGGTTTCTATAAAGAATGGACTAAACATTATTGGGTCTGATTTAATTTTGATTTAAGGCCCATTTGATTGAGTTTTACCTTGTTTAGTCCACTTAGAACTAGGGTTTACATAAATTACTAATTTTAGGCATTTATTCCAATTAGATCCGTCTTTTAGCACAATAAATTACTAGATATTAGCCCATGTCAAAATCATAAAATTTAAATTTTTATTTAGCCCATCTCACAGTTATGTTAATTATCATTTTCATTTAGCCTATTTCATTATTCTACAAATTTTAGTTGCTTATTTTCTTAATTACATTTATTACAAGAATTCTATTTAGCTCATAATCATGTGGAATTTATCCCTATTTTATTCAAGGAGTTATGTTTATTTGAATATTTTATTTATTTAAATTTGGATTACTACAATGTAACTTCATTAATAGAAATACAAGGTTTTTCCTTGAATATTACGCATTACCAAATTATAAAATAATTTACTAAATAACATAGTTGATTAACTAAATTACATGTGAAAATTTATAATTTTACTCCTTATTCTATTTATGTATTTTTGGTCCTTGTTAAAAGAATAAAATATTATGATAACATTTAAATGAAAAATACCATAGTTATTAATTAAGTATCAATTCCATTTCACATCAGGAGTGCAATATTATCAGTTTATTCTCCTTACTTTTACCTATAATCTTACGAAATATGTATACAGTGGAACCCAACTATCCTCTTATTAAATCTCTTGTTAAATTGTTATTTATTGTTATTATTATTTATAACCCATTCGATTGATTAGCTTGATCTAATTGAGTTCTCTTTTAATCTATTATTTCTTGATTTAATCGATCCTTAAATCAATTATTTATTTAATATACTTATTCTTCTTTCATTCCCTTTTATTTATTTGCATAAAATTTATTTAAATTCAAGTTATTCATGTTAACCCACCATACTCAATTTACAACATACATTCATTTTCTCTTCAATTATACATTTATTTTTATTTTAGTCATTATTAATTAACTGGGGTGTTATACCCTCTCCCACTAAAAAGAATTTGGTCCTCCAAATTCACATGACATTCTTTTACAAATAACTTTTTAAAGATTACAACTTGACCACTAATCACCAAAATAATCATGACAGCAATAGAATCAAAGATCTAGGGGAATGAAAAGATATTGGCTAAAGGTTAAGAATGAGGGAAACCTTCTATTACTCCTTCTTCAATGGTAGACTCGGCTCCTTAAAAGCTTGTTTCGGTCCATCCTGATTCTTCGCTTTAGCCTGCGAGAATTGGACAGGACAACTAACTATCCTATGGTCCCTGTTTCCACAACAAAGACATACTCTAGACTTCCACCAATAGTTCTCCAACCGATGGCCAACTTTATGACAATGAGCACACCTTTCTTACAATGAATCATTTCCTCTCTTAAACTTCTTATTATTCCAATATCCTTTTCCTTTAATACCACCAGCTCTCTGATAGGGTGCTAGGCCCGGATTAAGAGGGGGGGGTGAAGGAATCCCTCTTAAAAACTTTGCACAATTAAAACTTAAATCAAACTGATATGCGGAATTAAAGCAAACAATAGTAGGGCTGAGAGCACACACTGAACTTCAACTAGAGTAGAATGGGCTCTCACTCTCGAGACCTTAATCAAATGCTCAGTGTGCACATCATATACCCACTAGATGGGAAATATAGGTCCAGCCTAAGCATACATCTAGCGGATCAGACAGAACAATCAAACCACGATGGACAGAAGATTTTTTAGGTTGTTCGGCCAGACCCACAGTCTGCCTACATCCACCCCTCACTCCAAACCAGAGTGAGGCTTCCCTTGCAATAGTAAGAACCGCAGACTCAGACTGCAAACATACATACGCTGCCTAACAGCTTGACAAATCGAGGGAGACAAATCCCTCAAACCAAGTTCTGCAACCCACAAAAGCTTGGCACCTGGACTTGCTACCCACAAGACCAGAACCGGAGACGAACCTCCCTTCCTCCAAACGGGAGGGGAACCGCTAGTGACACCCAGTCACTAGCAAACCAGAGGTAAAAGAACAAACGAAAAATAAACAGGAGAAACAGAAACAAATGTAGCTCCGTAGGAGCACCATGGCTTGGATCTGATCCAGAGGCCAATATAATTCAGATCTTCAGGGAAGACTCTTTCTTCTTTTCTCTATTCTCTCTTCTGCACTCTCTACCTCTTTCTTTCTTCTTCTTCTCTTAGTATGCTCTCTCGCTCTCCTGGCGACTCCTTCCTCTTTTTCTTCTTCTTCTTCCCTTTTTTTTTAACAAACGGCAACCTCCCTATTCTCTTCTTTTTCTCTTAGCTCACTATACTCTACTTTTTCTCTTCATATCACTCTTCAAATTCTTTGATCTTCTTGCTTAACTCTCCTCTTCTCTTTTCTCTGGGACTCTCTTCTTCTGCTGCTCTCCCTCTCTTCTTCTTCTTTGTTCTTCGCATCTCGCACACTCTCTTCAGAGAAAGGGATTATATATATATATCACTTCAGTCTCGGACTCACGTGCTCACACATTGGGCGAGTGGAGGGGACACTCCCGCCCAAATGCTTCCAGAAGGCTCTCAGCCATGTGTCAGGATCTGGTCCTCATCTGTCCACGTGTCAGGATCACTGGCTCGCTCATTATCTTAGATCACGTGCCAGCTTCCAGCATTCTAGGAACACGGGTCTTCTTAGTTTGATCACTTTATCCTGTTAGTTAAGAGAATATTTCATTAGACATCTTATATGGTATAGAACAATGTTTGCACTGACTTAATATGGTATATGCAAAGTATGCACAGACTTATATATATACGCATGATGCAAATATTGCACTGACCTACTATAGTGTGTGCATCGACTATGAAGCGAGAATGAACAAGAGATGCACTAACCCTTACATACCTCGCTACAGTGAAGAGCACAGACTATCTATGCATGCTAACCAAACATTGCACCGAGTATATGAATAGTGAATGCACATACTTCAGGTGCAAGGAGGACAAACGACATTGCACCGAGTATATGAATAGTGAATGCACAAACTTCAGGTGCAAGGAAAACAAACAACATTGCACCGAGTATATGAATAGTGAATGCACGAACTGGGAAATGTGCACGGAGTGCAAAGTTTTAAACAAAATCTGCACAGACCCTTACAATGCACAGACCTTGCTACGTGCATTGACCTACACAGTGTTTGCACCGAGCTCCTATATGTTCACGGTCCTTCAGATGCTCAAGATAAAAAAACTTGCACCGAGTTTCAAGTGTACGCAAACGGTGATATACACAGAGCAAGATGTACGCTGACTTCATTTAGGCAAACAAAAGTTGCACCGAGTTCATGTGAGCAAGAAGGAGAAGGTTTGCACGCACATACGAAAGCCAAGACTCGAACAAGCACAGACTTAGTGTACGCGAGAGGTGCATTGACACAAATGAACGTTTGTACCAATCTCTATGCAAGACTTGTACAGAGACACACACAAACATGCACATGTGCAGCAATTCATTCCATGTAATTCATCTATACAGCAATATGAGCATTGTATGTAACACACACTATATGTAACAAAAACCCATGTTGTATGCAATACGCACATATGGAATTATAAAACCTATATGACAAACATATGAGTCATAGTTGTGAGCGACGTCACGCGGTTCGGGGAGCGGAGAAGACGCAGAGCGCGCGGGCTCCTCTTTTTGTTTGCTGCAACACAGAAATAAGAGAAGAGAGAAGGGGCCACCACGGGAGATTGCTCCGGCGGGGCGAGCGGGATAAATTTAATATAGTAAGATATGGGGGTTAAACGGCCATAGAGGGAAGTGACTCGCCGCGACCTCGGGGGACGGGAATGGTGCAGAAATTAAATAGCAAGAATTGAAACGGCCATTGGGGAAGTGACTCGCCGCGGCCTCGAGAATATGAGCAGATAAGAAGATAACAGAATATAAAGAGAATATAAAGAGCGGGAATTTAAACGGCCATTGGGGAAGTGACTCGCCGCGGCCTCGAGAATATGAATAGATAAGAATATAACAGAATATAAAGAGAATATAAGAGCGGGAATTTAAACGGCCATTGGGGAAGTGACTCGCCGCGGCCTCGAGAACATGAATAGATAAGAATATAACATATAAGAACGGGAATTTAAATGGCCATTGGGGAAGTGACTCGCCGCGGCCTCGAGAACATGAATAGATAAGAATATAACATATGAGAACGGGAATTTAAACGGCCATTGGGGAAGTGACTCGCCGCGGCCTCGAGAACAAGATGTGATCGCCAGGGGCCAAAAGACCCCAAAATAAAGAAAGTGATCGCGCCTACCTCAAGAGCGGGAGATGGCGGGTTGCTTCTTCCTCCCCCTTCGGCCGACCGGCGGAGAGGGCTTTCCTTGGTTACCCTTGCAAAACAGTAGACAATAAACAAACGGAATTAGAAAATGGCAGTGTAGTAACAATTCCTTGCAATAAAAGTAACGAGATCGTGACCTGACACGCACCTGGTTGGTGTGGTTTTAAACCCCTCTCGGACTCGAGTAGGAGGAAAATGCGATGATGAATGCAAGAAGTATATAAGAAGAGGCGCCCTTATGAAGGGGGATAGAGGATGCGAGATGATGAATGCAAAAGAACTACGAAGAAAAGGAAAGGATTGGCTTATTGGATGTGCCGATGGTGAAATCCGACGGAGCTTTGGCAGCGTAGGGACGACGTGGAAGCGCGGTGGATGAAGACGACCTTCCTCTCGCGAGCGTAGGCACCCGAGAAGTCGGCAGAACCTCCACCTACAAAAGACCCCACGGGTTAGAAAATGACTCCGTAGCCTCTGGGCTCCGGCAGCCTATCGGATCTCTTAGAAGCCCCTTCCAGAACTGAGGGGGTGGGCCTCTATTTATAGAGCTCGGAGGATGGAGGCGTCCAGGACCCTGGACACCTCCATCAGGGCCGAACTAATATTTTAATCTATTTTTATTTATTTTTTTGGAATACTTTTGTGGAGGCGTCCAGGGCCCCGGACACCTCCAACAGGTCCACCGAACACCGCCGACGGCCGCACGCGGTTTGGCACAACGCGTGGTTTTGTGAGCGGCGCCTCGTGATTCAGAAATGGGCGCGTCCAGGTGGCTGGACGTCTCCATAATTTAGATTTTTTCACACACGACAAATCGTCGTTCGGTGGCCGGCGCCCGTGAGAGATTTGATGGAGGCGTCCAGGGGCCTGGACGCCTCCATGAAAATATTTTTTTTATTTGATTTTTGTTTTGTCTTCTTATGCCAACTGGCATATATTTTTTATATTTATTTTTATGGAGGCGTCCAGGGGCCTGGACGCCTCCATTAATATATTATTTTTTATTTTGTTTTGTCTTTTTATGCCAACTGTCATATATATATTTTTTTATATTTATTTTTATGGAGGCGTCCAGGGTCCTGGACGCCTCCATTAATATATTATTATTTATTTTGTTTTGTGCTTTGAAAAATAAATTAAAAGAATGGGGGGGTCCAGGGGCCTGGACGCCCCCATAAAGACCCACCCGGGTCCTCAGTTCAGGCGTTGGCGGCCGCCCGGCAGACACCCTTCCTGGTTTCGGAACCTCCTGATGCGTCTGACTGGTGTTGATGCCGTCCGAATGCCGTGACGAGACGATTTCGGATGCCGAAAAGGGCGCAAGAAGACTCAAGAAAAGGAAGCACTCAAGTGATTCAAAACGCGTAAGCCGTCGCGGGGCGTTGTATAGTAATATGAGACTTTCTCAGGAGACGTCAGAATGGCGTGTCTACAGCTGCCCCGCCTTGGCGTCTGCTTTGCAAGGGAGCGACACGTAGTGGAATGGTATCGAAGTGGAGTGAAATGAAGTGGGAGCGGACTGATAAGTTGATGCCAAGGTGTGATGAGACACGCTTTTGACGTTACTGTTTGGAATCTTTCCTGAAGTTTCAATGAGGCGACCTTGAAGAAGGTCTTTCAAATATTGACGATTGCTTGGACGGAGATCAAATAAGGGAGGGTGAGATGTGCGCTCAGGCACGAAAAAAAGAGACCAACTTCTCGGTGTGGAAGTACCTGGGTCATAAACCTGCAGGTTTCACCTTTGGTGAGCGGTTACCAGCCAATGTGAAGTGCTGCGGCCAAGGTGGGTCAAACAAGGTAAAAAGTAAAGAAATATCTGAGAGTCTGTCCAAACAAGGGTCTCCTTTGGAAGAGCAACGTAGGGCCGTTTCAAGGAAACTCAGTATTTCATTCGGAGTGGAATATCTCATATTTGTAGAATTGAAGCACAACGGCTTTCACAATCGAATCACTTGAATGATCTTCCGCAATAAATCAAAGTCCTATATGAATGCATGCTGGGTTTAAAGAAAAATTTAAAACAAACTAAAATAGAAAATAGCCAAGGATAATATTGTCACCTTGTTAAGAATGGGTCAGGATACCGATCTGGTGAGCCGATACTGGGCTGGGGCCCGTTTATCCACGTACCAACTCACTGAATGGAACCGTCGTCCCCATGCTACCACAAGTTAACGGCCTATCCGTACAACCCAAATTCTTCCGGGATCATCACTGTTTTTGTTGAGGAGAACTCAAATCCCAGATTCGTTCGGGCCGCAAGGTCCTTGACATGTTCTAGTAGCGTAGGTATCATATACTACGATGCATGACATGGTGGGACCAACCACTGAAAGGTGGGACAGGAGACAGGACAAAGACATCGTTAGTAAAACCTGCACAGACTAGCAAGGTTAATAACATCAGAAAGTAGCAGAATGTAACAGAATCGCACCACAGTACAAAGGAGATCTAGCCAAAATCTTGACAATGACACTGATGTGACATGTTCCATCCTGTAGCGATCTTCCCTTCCTATAAGAACTCCCCTTAGGCTAGTTCATTCAAATGCACCAAGGTGGGTTTTGGAAGCTCAGGAGAGGAAGGAGAGGAGAATCTAGAGATTTCAGATGGAAGGAGAGTCTTCCCGCGTTATGAAGAGGAGCAGGCCTAGCAGCGAGATCAGGCGACTCTCCGACCTCGAGGGTCATCTGAGTGGACGATCATGTCGCATATGGTAAGCTGATTCTTTTCAAATTTCTCCACATGAACCTTCTTCTTACTTCCTTCCTTTCTTCTTCTTTCTTTTCTCTTCCAGCCATATCACTCTTCCCAGGCCCGAGGAAGTTTTCCAAACTGCCATGGCTTTCAAAGCTAACTTCCAACATCTCCATCGGCATGAGGGCCATACTCTCGAAGTGGCATCTGCAGGGGCTCCTTATTCACGCCAAACACTACGAGAAGATTCGTATGGACTGGGCGGCTATGGGCGCACTAGTGGAGATCTGGCATCCCCAGACCCACACTTTTATCTTCCCGACCTTCGAGGTGACCATCCTCCTCGAGGAGGTGGAACTTCTGCTCGGATTGAAGAAATTCAAGAGTGACGGGAAGGTGAAGGCTATGCGGATGCTGACACGGGGGACTTCCGAAAGCGTCCTTGGAAGCTTCATGCCGCCCGACGCAGCCAGGAAGGTGCGTAATCAAAAGGGGATTGATTTGCAAAAGCTCGCGGAGTGGGTCATGGACGCCCTGAGGGGGTCACCAGACGATGACTATTTGGAGGAATCATGAAGGGGTTCACCATTTGTCTGGCGGGTGCTCTCTTGTTTCCTTATACCGACAACATGGTGGAGGAGACCAACTAAGTGCCATTCGCGGAATCTGGAGTGGAAAGAGGGTGGGACCCGCAGTCCTTGCCTATCTTTACAGCGGCCTTACTGCCTCGAGCATGGGTAAGCCTCCTTTTGGTTGCGCACTTGTCTTGAATTGCTGGCTTGATTTGCACTTCAAATTCGACCACCGCGAGGGAATGCCGACTGCTTCGAAGCTCTTCCAACAAAGCCCGCTTCACCACATAGCCGACGTGTTAGGCTTCGGTGGTACTGTAGTGAACCGCGTTCCGTGGCTGAAGAAACGTGAAGACTGGCGGTCTCACTTCCGCACCGTGACACAAGGCTTCTTTACTTGCGCACCGGCATGTTTGCTTTCGCTTGAGCTCCTCATGAGGCCTCTCCTGAAGTTGATCTCCAACTGATTGGTGCGACCGAGTTTGTCCTTTACAACGCGCATCGGTGCTGCCTCCAGATCGGCATTCCACGTCATTCGTTCCCACTACCGACTGGCATCGTCCTTTGAAGAAGAGGGAGTTGGGCACGGAGGCGGAACGCGAGGGAAGCGAAGGCCATTAAAGCTCCTTGGAAGACAAGTGTTGCGTTAAAGGCCTTAGCGCACGTGGTGGAAGAATGCGAGCCGTGGAGGGCTTATGTAACCGAACTGGGGAAGTTAAGGCCTAAGGCGCCTAAGCCCCTGATGTAGCTCATTCTGCTTTCTGATGGAATAAAATCTGGCATTTGGAAGTCTTGGACCAGTTCCCTTTGTTATGATTTTTATTTTTCCATTTTTCTATTTTTGTGTTTTCTTTCTTTTTGTGTTTTTGTTTATATATATATATATATATATATATATATATATATATATATATATATATATATATATATATATATATATATATATATATTTAATGTTCAATAGGGGCGTCCAGAGTCCTGGACGCCCCTATGTTTTATTTTTCTTATTATATTTTTTTTGAAAATTTTTTCTTTGGGGGCGTCCAGGAGCCTGGACGCCCCTATTTTTTATTTTTTTATTTTTTTGAGATTTTTTATTGGGGGCGTCCACGCGCTTGGACGCCCCTAAATTTTTGAATTTTGAAAAAAATAAAAAAAAATGTGGGGGCGTCCAGGCGCCTGGACGCCCCAATGAAGGTAAATCTATATATAGGGGGGCCTCCCCCCCTACTCACTTACACTGTTCATCTGACCGTCCAGCCACTCCAGACGACCCATTCTTAGTCCCAATGGAGCAGGAGGCCCGAGCCAGGTGGAGAGAAGCGGAAACGATGGGCTCGTCGTCCGAGGAGGCTGAGGGATGATGCCGAGGAGGCTGCTGCGGCGGAGGAGATTGCCGTGGAGGAGGAGGCTCCTCCTTTGGCCTTGGAGGCTGCTGCGGGTGCTGGCGACGTGGGAGATGACGACCACGACCCGGTAAGTCCTTCGGAACTTCAATCTGTTGGTTTAATAGGCTGGATAGGCGGATGAGAGGCCATGCGGTGAGTACCGGTGAGTGAGGGATGGAGGCGTCCAGGGGCCTGGACGCCTCCATATTTTCTTTTTTTCTTTTGTTTATTTGTTTATTTACATAAATAATAAAAATATAATTAAAAATAAGGAGGCGTCCAGGACCTGGGACGCCTCCATGATAATATATATATATATTATTTATTTTTATTTTGGTTTTGGTTTTGGTTTTTCTAAAAATAAATAAAGAAAATGTAAAGGAGGCGTCCAAGGTGTTGGACGCCTCCAAAAAAAATATAAATATTTTTAAAAAGTAAAGATAAAATAAAATAAATAAGTAGTATATACAGTGTTATTATTTATTACTATTCATGATGCTGATGTGTTCTTTGTTGGTTTTGTGGTGTGCAGGGCGTGATGAAGGGCCGGATCAGCTGGTCCCTAATGGTGGCGGCATACCGTGGGCTGCCAGACTTTCAGAGGGCGCGTGTGGACGCCATGGGCTTCGGAGCTTTCCTTAGGATCGAGCCCTTTCGGCTCGACCTTCCTCTTATCCAGGAATTGAGGGAGCGGTGGCACGCGCCGAGCCGGGCGTTTCTGATGCCCTGGAGGCACATGGTGCCGACACTTGAAGAGGTAGCTCGGATCACCGGGCTACGAGTTGACGGAGTGGCGGTGAGCGGGGTCACCTACCCCGACTACCGAGAGAGTGTCCTGGACCTACTGTGGTTAGTGACGAGCTTGACTGACAGGGACAGCAGGGTAGTCGGCCGAGTGGAGATCATGGAGGCGCTCGGATTCGTCGACCCGCGCCAGCGGGTTAGCGAGACTGGAGCGGAGTTTCTGGCACGACTGGAGGGAGATGCTCGTGTAGCTTTCACCCAGGACCCGAGCGAGCGGGAGCTGGTGGATCTAGACCTCCGGAGGTTTCTTTTCTTCTTCCTGGGCCGCCTTCTGCTGGGGACGAAGGGAGATGGCATCCACTGCCGCTTCCTCGGGATCCTGGCGGACCTTGACAGAGTGGGGCACTACGCGTGGGGAGCGGCTCTACTTGCCCATTTGATTGCTGATCTCTCCCAGACTTCAGAGAGGGAGACGACAGTCAGTGGCTTCGCACCTTTTCTCCAGGTACACAATTTATTTATGCATTTACCATAGTTAAATATGCAATCACTCGTGCTAATGATGTATGATGGATGCAGGTGTGGAGCTACTACTACTTCCCGATGGGGAGGGCCAGGCAGGGGAACAGGAGAGCCGTTCCTCTAGCGCGACAGTGGAGGCCGGTCGTGGTAGCGGCACCACACAGCTACCAGCTGGCGTCACTTCGTCGGGAGCTGAGCGAGTATCCCGAGGCCATGGTATGATGCGTATGATTTTTTATGTTTTTATGCATGTGGCTGAATGGTAACTAACATGATGTATGTATGGTGATGCAGGTGGTGTGGAGACCCTACCTGGGCATGGGTGATGCTGGCCAGCCTTGGGTTGTAGTGGGTCTTCCTCGTTTCAGGCGGGACGTGTGGATCCATTGCCTGAACGAGATCGAGCCGCTTCGGCTGAGGCTGGTTATGAGGACGTTGGGGCTAGCCCAGGAGTGGGTTGATGTAGATGAGCCGGCCCGCATCGGGCGAAAGACCAAGGGGAAGGCGAAGATTGTGGACTGGCGTACGCGCTTCCCAGCACAGTACCAGGACTGGCAGCAGGGCGGGGTCCCAGTGGTGTCCCATGTACAGGACAGTACTGATTACCTGAGACGGTACCGGGCTACGTACGGGGACCGCCTCTTCCTTGGTGGTATGGCATGGGTAAGTGAAATGAAAATGCTCACCCTTCTATATGTATATGCTTGTGGCACTAACTTATGTGTAATGTAGGATGCTCGTGACAACATGATCGATGAGCTGAGGGCCCAGTTGGGGACGCTAGGCGGCAGTTGGTGGCCATCCGACAGGAGTTGGAGATCCTGGTGAGTCTATGCAATGCATTTTTTTTGTGACCTGGATTTTTGATGCTTAGCCTTTGACTGACGTTTACCCCGTGTTTCAGCGGGCCCACCAGACAGCGGCAGCCGGGATGGCTGGTGGAGCGGGTTCCAGTTCGCGGGGCCCTCCTCCGGAGGTTTCTGCCCTCCAGGAGCAGCTGGCGTATGCGGTGGCTCGGGCTGAGGAGGCCAAGCGTGACCGCGAGGCTCGAGTCAGCGTTTGCCTGGCCTTGACTCTCCTTCTGGCTGCTCTCCTTCTATCACTGTTCTCTTATGGTGCATGCGTGCTTTGACAGGTGGCCGAGATTCGGGAGGCCTTGGCCTGTGCTGTTCGTGCTGAGCAGGAGCGCGATGCCTGGGTGGCAGAGCGTGACACCCGGATTGCGGAGCTAGAGGAGGAGCGGCGACGAGAGGCTGAGGAGCTCCCTCGTGACGTGCTGGATCTGCGGATCGCCCTCGAGCTGTCGAGGAGGGAGGCGGTGAGAGAGAGAGAGGAGAGGGAGAGAGAGAGGGAGGAGCGACAGAGGGATCAGACCGAGAGGAGGGCTCTGGAGGCCCAGCTGCTGGAGCTCCGATTGAGTCTCGGCACGGCGGAGGGGAGGCTTCGGGAGAGCGAGGAGCGGTACCAGAGGGCGAAGGAACGCGGGGCGCGACTTCGTCAGTCTGGTTCTTTTTCCATGGGCAGCTATCTGGTTTCATCGGCCGAGGAGCGTCGTCGCGCCTTCGAGGCTGGAGTGCCACCGCAGGGCGAGGCGAGCACGGCTTCTCAGGGTTCGCAGAGGCCCCCTAGGGATCCCCGGCAGAGGAGGGAGGAGAGAGATGACCAGGAGGGTGGCAGCGAGAGTTAGAGAGCTACTTGTACACGTCACCCTTCTCACTGTATGATGTACTTTGACTATTATATGAAATGGATTTCGTGTGGCGTGCCCTTTTCTTTCCTGCACTTTCTTTTGCACCACGTTGTTTACGCTTCACGAGACTTTTGCCCTGGACAGAAGGGAACTACTTTGCACGGGGGGATTATGTTCCTTTCTCCCTTTTTGGGCGCGTCCAGGCGCGAGGACGCGTCTTAATCCTTGAATTCAAATTTAAAGCGTCGGGTGGCCTTTCTTCTCCCGTGCCTTACCTGCAAACGAGCCCGCCTTCCGCCGAAACTCGCTTGCCCCCTTTTTCGTCTTCCTCCTCTTTTGATCGATGGAGTTCGGTGGGCCCGATCATGGTGAAGGTGGAGAGGGACGAGGAACTCCTCGCCCGAGGAGGGATACGCAAGAACACGGAACGGCGTCCATGGAGGAGGAAGGGCCGCTTCGGGCCCCCGAGGGACCCGAGGGGCCCGATGTCGCGGAGGGAGGTGAACACGGTCTGGTATGTCCTCCAATCTCTTCCTCTTTGATCCATTTTGAGTTTTGAAGCAAGGCGTGCGAGGGGGAAAGGGTTCGGCGAGTGTTGCACTCAAGTGATAGACGCGTCCTAGACAGGGGACGCGTTCTTTGTTATGATGCGAGGCCCTTCTTCCTTGGTGCAGGACATGGCGAGGACCCTGGGCCTGGCCGATGAGTGGGCAAGTGCGGACGAGCCGAGCCGCGTCAGGAGGGAGAGTCGCGGCAAGGCGAGGCTCGAGGACTGGCACGTACGTCTCCCTGGACAGCAAGGGAGTGTATTGGTGCAGGACATCGCTGACTTCCTGCGGCGGCAGAGAGAGAGTTATGCGGGCTTCCCCAAGCTGGGGACACGCGTGGCATCGGCGGCTCGCGCGCCCAACTGTCAGAGGCTAGGCGGCAGCTGGCCGTCGCTCAACATGAGCTGTCGCTCCTGGTAAGTTACGTGCCGCACTTTTATCTTCAGATTTTGGAGTTTCACTGACGGCCGTTGTTTATTTTGTTCCAGCGTGCCTAGCAGACAGCGACGGCGGGGATGATTGGTGGCGCATCTTCCAGTTCCTTGGCCCCTTTTCTCGAGATTGCCTCCCTCCGGGAACAACTTGCCGGTGCGGTGGCCCGCGCGACCCGGGCGGAAGAGGAGCGTGATGCCTGGGTGGCGACTGTAGCGGAGCTGCGGCATCGTGGTGAGGAGAGGCCTTCTCCAGACATCCTGGAGTTAAGGGTTCTTCTGCAGATGATGAGGAGAGAGGCAGAGAGAGAGAAAGCCGAGAGAAGGTCTGAGCGATAGCGGGATCAGACCGAGAGGAGGGCCTTGGAGGCCCAAGTGAGGGAGCTCCAACTGGGCCTTCAGGCCGTCGTGCAGAGGCTAGGAGGGATGGAGACGTGCTACGAGAGAGCGCGAGAGTTCGGGGAGCGACTCTGCCAGTCCGGTCGCTTTGTCGCTAGTGGCTTCTTCGCCACGCCAGGGGAGGAGCAGCGAGTCACTGCTGCGGAGCAGGCGTCAAGAGGCGAGGCAGGTGCTGCTGCACGTGGATCCCAGAGGCTTCTGAGGGACCCGCACCTCAGGGGAGAGGAGGGGAGTGCCCAGAGAGATGAGTGATGGTGAGGATCGGCGAGCTGGTGGACTCGCCACCTCTCTATGATTGTAGTGTTTATGACAGCTTATGTAGAATTATGAATGGAGTGATTTGATTTTCTGCTGCTCGTTTGTTCTCTTGTGCATTCCATCTTCCTTACACTTCCTCTCCTTTGCACTGTTCCCATATGATGGGTCTGCCGAGACTCCACCCCAAGCAGAGAATCGCGTCTTGTTGTGACCATTTTCCACGGGAATCTGCCGTCGAAGTCAATAATGACGGCCCTAGTGCCTTGCGTCAAATTTTGCGGACGTCCTCACAACATAATAGGGTATCCCTAGACAACATAGGGTGCTAGTCGTCATATTCTTCGTCCAATCAATCACCCTGTGCGAGCGGTGAAGTGACACACGGGACCGCATGGCAGGTGCCTCATTGCGAGGGCTATCATTAAAGGTGATGGAGGCAATCTTGGCCTGTACTCCTTCTATTTCTATAAATTCTTGTCCCTTTTATCCTCCTAGGTATATCGAGAGCTAACTCGAGGAGCACAAGTTCTCACGGGAGAGGAGGAGTTCAAAATTCCGAGAGTTGGATGGAGGGCGAATCTTCCCACTCCTCGAAGAGAAGCAGGTCTAGTGGTAGTAGTTCCAGGAGGCTTTCAGACCTCGAAGGGCACTTCAGCGAAAGGGCCCAATCACAACTCGTAAGCCAAGTTTTCCTGCCCTTTTTTCCATTCTTTTTTCTTCCTTTCTTTCTGACCAAACCTCCTCTCCATTCCCTACATGCGTAGTGTGTGATGAAATCACAGATCTCATGGGAGTTGGTAGTGGCAGCATACCGAGGTCTCCCAGATTTTCAGAAGGCCAGGCTAGACGTGATGGGTTTTGACACCTTTCTTCGGATCGAGCCGATCCAGCTCAACCTGGTCCTGATCCAAGCCTTGTGTGAGAGATGGGACCCAGTGAGTCGGGCATTCCTGATGCCCTGGGGGCACATGGTGCCTAGCCTGGAGATGTGGTCCGATTACGAGTCTAAAGGTGGATGGCGAGGTAGTGACCGGAGTCACTTACGCGGACTACCGAGAAGGTGCCCAGAAGTTACTGGGTTTGGACCTAGATGGTCGGAAAAATAGGTCGGTAGCTAGGGCGTCCCTCATGGATGCATTAGGGCTCAATGACACTCGTCGACGGGACGATGAATCCTCAGAAGAGTTCATGGAAAGGATGGAAATAGGATGCCGTGTCGTGTACTGCACAGATTTCGGCAACTGGGAAAGATGCAACATAGATTTGAGGAGATTTCTCATCTTCCTTTTGGGGAGATTGGTACTGAGCTCGAAAGGGGACGGTATCCAATGTTGCTTCTTGGAGCTACTATCAGACCTTGAAAGAGTAGGGTACTATGCCTGGGGAGCCGCCATGCTGGCACACTTGTTTGTAGGCCTGTTCCAAGAAGCGGATCGTGAGATGACTGTGAGTGGTTTCACACCATTCATCCAGGTATTTTTGGTTTTGCTTGTTTTGTATTTTTGTTTTGTTTTTTTTTGTAAGATATTGACGACATGTGCCAAGCAGTTGTGGAGCTATTATTACCTCCCCATGGGGAGAGCTCGACATTGGCGACCCGCGATGGTGCCGTTAGCTAGGCGGTGGGAACCCATCATGAGTGCGGCACCCCTAACCTACCAACTGATGGTGCTAAGGCGGGAGCTACAGGAGTTCCCTGCTGTGATGGTAAACTGGAGACCCTACTCAGACATGGTCGATGCTGACCAGCCGTGGGTTCTAGCAAGTCGTGCCCGATTCGGACGGGAATTGTGGATGCACTGCCTGAATGAAATCGAGCCGCTTCGGCTACGATTGGTTATGAGGTCCTTGGGACTGGCTCAAGAATGGGTGGATTCAGCTGCGCCACCTCGCGTTGGGAGAGAGACGCGAGGACCGGCGACCTGCATTAACTGGTGCGTGCAATTCCCCGAACAGTACGAAGACTGGCAACGGGGTGGCACGATTATAGAATCGCAGGCGCGGGATAGCGAGGACTACTTGCGTCTATATAGGACAAAGTACGCAGAGCGGTTGCAACCCCGGGGACTTGTGGAGGTAGGTTTCCCCTTTTTCTCTTTTCTTCTTTCTCCCTTTTTTGGTTTTCTGGTGGAAATGCTGACTCGTATGGCTGCAGGATATCCGTGATACCATGATAGCGAATTTACGAACTCGCTTGGCAGAGATGGAGCAACGGTTGGACGATGCACGCGGAGCTACGAGCGCCTTGGTAGGTGTACAGTGCGTTCCTAATTAAAACCCCAGATTCTAGATGTTGGCTGCTAATTCACGCGGTCGTAGCATGCCCAGATTGGCTCGGCTTCCCCAGCGATGGGAGTAGGTGGTGCCTCTTCCAGCTTGTGGATTCCCACCTCAGAACTTGACTTGCTTCATGAGCAACTTGCTCATGCCACGCAGCGTGCTGCGGAGGCAGAAGGGATGCTCCGTATACAGGTAAAAGTTTCAGTGTTGAGTTCTCTTTGTTTACGCCTTATCGCGTATCTGAGATGGTACACTCGGCAGGAAAAGGAGACGGAAGAAGCGCTTGCCCAAGCTGCGCAGAAGGAGGCTAGGATAGCAGAACTGGAAAGGGAACCGCGGCGTCATCCTGATGACGACTCTTCCAGGGATGCTATGGAACTGAGGATCACTCTCCAGTTGGAGAGGGAAGACCGTGAGAGAGAACGGGCAGAGAGAGAAAGAGACGTAAAGAGAGAAAGAGCCAACAGATTGACTGAAAGGGAGGAACGAAGGGCCATGGAGGCCCAACTATTCGAACTCCGAATCAGCCTTGGTCTTGCTGAACAGTGGCTGAGAGATGGTGAGGAGCGCTACCGAAGAGCACGAGAGCGCGGCTTTCGTGTTGGTAGCTTCTCTGCTGCTTCCGTGGATCAACACCGGGATGTGGGAATAGGAAGGGGAGTACAGAGCGGTAGGGGTACCGCTTTTCGTAGTTGGGTAGCACCTTTGAGAGTGTTTTGCCCGGAGAGTAGTGGGACGAGTAATGCGAGAGAGAGGGCGGAACTTGATGTAATTTTTTTATTTTTGGAATAAAATACAAGGTTCGGTTTGTTTGATTTTCACCTTTGCTTCTATTGCCTGAATCCCTGCACACATCACTGAAACAGACAAATCAGAATTTCTGTTCTGACTTGGCCCCTTGCTCAATAAGTAAATGGTCACTGTGACTGTCCTTGATAACTGGTCAAGGGGCCAAGCCTTTATTTAACGAAGGCAAGGGAAAGATGCGGTGATGATAAATGCGACAGGCAAGCACACGAATGCAAGCGGTATTTAAAAAAAGTGAGATGCTGCACGCAAAATGCAAAATTGATTTGTTTTTCTTTTTTATATTTGGCATTTTTTTTGTTTTATCATAAAAAAGATTTTTTTGTTTGCAAATATGTACATTTTCTCTTTTCCATTTTTTTTTGTTGCTTTTATCATTTCGATTTTTTTTTGTTGCTAACGCCCGGTAAGCACCCACATGGCACCTAACCTACGTGAGAACAGGGGTTTCTTACTAACCTCCCAGGTATCCTAAGTGCACATCTAGGTTGATTTGGGCCTCTAGACCCCTCGAATGATGATCCCGCCGGCTAAGACTTACCCTGATGACAATACCGTCATGCCATGCTTAGGCTCCCAGTCGCTTCCGTCCACAGGGATTCACCCAAAAGGTGTTTGAGGTAAGAGATTTGCCCGACCCGGGTCTATTTTCTCACAACTCTAGATGGTATATGATGGAACACCCTGGAACCCTCACGACCAACCGCGCGACGCTGACCCGGAATCAGACGCCGTCGCACCCATAGGTGACGCGCTTGCATTGGCCTAAGCCCGAGGTTAAACAAGAAGACATCAAGGCGGTAAACAGGGGTCTTGACCAGCCAGAAACACGGAGACTCCTTCCCAGCGATAGCTTTTGCTTTTCAAAGTAGACAACCAAATGTGTATATTAAAATAACGTCGCAGACCCTAGGTAGTTTTCACCCTTCAGAAACTCCATCGAACCTTCATCTTTAGAGGGAGAAGGAAGAGTGTAGGGGATAAACCTCCCGAGAGGACCGGCAAAGCCGTTAACCCGGCGAGCGAATAAGGGCCCATTAACTCTTTCCTTTCGGACAACTTCGGACCAAATCTCGAGCATTTACATTCCATAGCCCCCCCCCCCTTTTTGTGGATTTAAACTTTTACTTTGAGGGGTTCCATTTATCGCATCAGGCACGGTCACGACCAGGCTTTTCTCTTGATTTTGATTTTGTATTTCTTTTTGTGAGGGAGATATAGTCGTTTGACATTTGTGGGCTCCCTTTTTGTATGCCTGCGGGGACACTGCCCTCTTCTCATGCTCTGATCGATGCTCGAGGAAATAGATCCTACTCTTGCCTTTGGGGTTTGAGTTTCGGTTTCTCATGCTCAGCGTTTTAAGGGTGCCAACTGTCTCATTTGGTCGAAGAGAAAAGAATAAAGATTACAGCTTCCGGAGATCTTCTGGGTGGGGCCCCACCGTAGGTGATGCTACCGACCCTTTTTTTGAATAAAATACATAAGTGAGCACATGTTAGCTTCCTTCGAGCGAGCATAGGCCGACGTGGCCGGACAGGGATCTCCACGGTTCTGACAAATCAAGACCCGGTGCCTATCAAGTCTTAATGGGCCCTATCCTAACATGAAGGTTAGATGCAGGGACTTAACTACATGGTGACTGCCAGGCATCGGCATTTTGAATTTTCATATTTTTAGTGATTTTCAATATTTCTTTGTTTTTGATATTTTTTATCTTTTCATCATTTTTTTTGTTTTGTGCTAAGGGTAGTATTTCTTAAGATAAAGCTCATTCCAAGGGTGGGATAACTCGGTCCCTTCGGCGTTGACTAGCTTGTAGGCGTTGCCAGGGTACACGGCTTGAATTACAAATGGTCCTCCCCAATTGGGTTGGAGCTTAGAACGTGGACCTCCAGGTTTGACAAAAATTCTTTTTACGACCATCTCACCGACTTTGAATTTTCTCTCAACGACTTTCTTTTGGTAAAAGCGAGCGAGTCTATTTTGATACACACGCGCGTGTTCGGCAGCGGCCAGCCGCTTCTCATCCAAGAGTTCCAACTGGGCGAGGAGTGAATTACGACGATCGTCGAGGGGAAATTCCTCGTCCAATTGTACCCTGAGAGAAGGGATCAGAGTCTCGTACGGGACTACCGCTTCCATACCATAAGTAAGGGCAAATGGAGTCTGCCCGGTGGGGGTACGGATTGAAGTGCGATAGGCCCATAGGGCTTCGATAAGTTTTTCTGGCCAGTCTGAAAACTTACTAGACTCGCAGGTTTTTTTGATGATTTTGAGCAATGTTTTATTGGTGGCCTCCGCTTGGCCGTTACCTTGTGGGTAATAAGGCGATGAATGATGCAATGCAATTACGTACCTTTTGCAGAGGTCCTGTAGGTCCTGAGAAATGAACTGTGGCCCATTGTCGGTGACGATCGTGCTTGGGACGCCGAATCTGGCGAGGATGTTCTTCATGATGAACTTGCAGACTGTTAACGCCTTGATTTCCGCGTAAGCTTCGGCTTCGGCCCATTTGGTGAAGTATTCCGTCGCAGTAAGGATGAAAGATTTCTGCTTGGTGAGGGAATTGGGATCACCTAGGGGACCAATGATGTCGAATGCCCACATGGAGAAAGGCCACGGGGAGGATATTGGGTGAAGTGAGGAAGATGGTGAATGGATTTTATCGGTGTGAAGTTGACACTTGACACACCTACGGACATAGACAGCACAATCCTCTTCCATAGTGGGCCAGTAAAAGCCTTGCCGAATGATCTTTTTGGCGAGCATCTGACTATTCACGGGGCCACCGCACACACCCGAGTGTGTCTCCTCTACACATTTCCAAACCTCATCGTCACCAAGACATCTTAACAGAATACCAGTAAGGCTCCTCCTATAGAGTAGACCTCAACCAATGTATATTTCTGAGCCACCCTTCTTATGGCTTTCTTATCCTCTGTGGTGGCCCCTTCAGGATAAGACTGATCTTGGTAGTATTTGACGATTTCATAGAACCATGGTTTCTCTTCATCAGCCAGTTCTTCTTCGGCTTCTGCCAACATGATTTCCCTCTTCTCAAGGATATCTTCCTGCAGGATCTTCCTTGCTATCCTGTCTTTGGTATTTACGTAGGAAGCATCATTGATTGCAGGGGCGTGAAGTTTGTAGATGGAAATGGACTCAAACCATCTTCCTAGAGGGAACCTTATGGATGATGCCAATGAGGCGAGGGCATCGGCGAGAATATTCTGATGACGAGGGACATGAACAAAGATCAGTTTGGTGAACAGTTTGGCAAAGGCAGCAGTGAGTTCTTGGTATGGCTTGAGTTTGGGATCGCGAGTGCGATATTTAGTGAGCACCTGGCGAAGGATGAGTTGACTATCACCTACGACTCGCAACTCCGTGATACGAAAAGAATGGGCGAGTTCTAGGCCAGCTAGAAGAGCTTCATATTCGGCTATATTGTTGGTAACTGGAAATTTGAGCTGGTATGCCAATGGAAATGTGAGGCCTTCAGGCGACAGGAGGGCGACGCCGATTCCTCTCCCTTGAGAATTCAGAGCTCCATCAAAATATAGCGTCCACATTGGCTCATCTGATTGGTTGACGGACATTAATTCCTCATCTGGAAACTCTGATTGGACGGGATCGAACTTGGGAAGAGGATGGTGAGCGAGATGCTCGGCTATGGCATAGCCTTTAATCGCCTTTTACTGGATGTAGGTGATGTCGAACTGAGAGAGAAAACTTTGCCAGCGTGCTAGCCTATCCGTAAGGACGGCTTTCTCCAGAAGGAATTTGATAGGATTCATTCGAGCAATCAAGTGGACCTCATGAGCCAAGAAGTAGTGTTTCAATTTCTGCACAACCCAAACGAGGGCAGCACATGTTTTCTCCATGACGGTGTACTTCTGCTCACAGGGATTGAGAAGTTTGGACAAGTAATAGATTACCCGTTCCTTGCCTTCTTCATCAGCTTGTGCGAGGACGGCTCCCACGGAGTCATCCAAGATTGAGACGTAAAGGATCAGAGGTTTTTCTGGTTTGGGTGGAATGAGAATGGGTGGACTAGCCAGGTATTCCTTCAACCCTTCAAAAGCATTCTGACATTTAGAATTCCAGTGGAATTCTACTCCTGGCTTGGTCAACTCGTAGAGAGGTCTACACCTTTGTGAATGTTGGGACACAAACCGACGAATAAACTGCAACCTCCCGGTTAAACCTCGGACTTCTCTCAAATTCTTGGGAGGCAGCATATCCCTGATAGCCTTGGCTTTGTCGGGATCTATCTCGATCCCTCTTTTGCTCACAATGAACCCCAGCAATTTACCCGACGACACACCAAACACACACTTCTTCGGGTTCATTTTCAATTGGAACTCCCTTGACCTCTGCAAGACCTTAGCCAAAACTTCTAGATGTTCCATCCTGGTCCTTGATTTTACCAATAAGTCATCCACATACACTTCCAGATATATGTGCATCATGTCATGAAATATGGCCATCATCGTTCTTTGGTAAGTAGCTCCAGCATTCTTTAATCCGAACGGCATGACCACGTAACAATATGTTCCCCAAGGGATAGTGAATGACGTCTTTTCCTGATCCTCTTCTGCCAAATAAATTTGATTGTATCCTGAAAATCCATCCATGAATGAGAGGGTTTCGTAGCCTGCTGTGTTATCGATCAACACATCAATGTGAGGCAATAGAAAATCGTCCTTTGGACACGCGCGGTTAAGGTCCCGGAAGTCGATGCAAATCCTGACTTTCCCATCTTTCTTCATGACCGGGACAATGTTCGCCACCCATTGAGGATAAAGGACGACTCTAATGAACCTGGCTTTGTGGAGCTTATCGACCTCTTCTTTCATTTTCAAAGCCATCTGAGGGTGGAAACGCCTTAACCTTTGTTTTACCGAGACGGTCCCTGGTTTTAGGGTTAAACGGTGTTCGACCAAGGTTGAATCTAGACCCGACATATCCTCGTAGCTCCATGCAAACGTGTCCTTATATTCCTTGAGAACCTCAATTAATGCCTCTTCTTCAGAGGGTGGTAGGTTGTCACTTATGAGGATGATCCTAGGGTCTTCCCCAGTTCCCAAGTTGACTTCTTTGGTGGATTCTTCTACGGCGGTTGACGGCTCATCGAATCTCCTCATTCCACTAGCGTATGCGCCCGCCGCATCCTCATATTCTTCACCCTCATCTTCAGTGGGGCATTCTTCATCCGTGATCTCGTAGACTCCATACCCTTCATGAAATACACAGTCGCCCTCATATTCTATTTTCGGTAGCTGGATGGGATTTTCTAACAACTGGGGGATGGCAAGAAGGGCCTGACATCTGGCGGCTAAATCCAGAAGGAATCGACGAGGGATATGCTTACCCTTGGGTTTCTTCCTAGGTACTACCCTTGGCCCATCATTCCTAGATTGACTGACAATATTTACAGAAGAAGAGGAAGACGAAGGGGATGGTGTAGAATGTACAGGAGAAGACCCCTCAGAGGAGGGGTAGAAAAGGTCGCTCATGGTTGAAGACCTAGCGCGGGTTGAAAAGCCCGCGTAGGTATGTAAGCAAAGAAGGGGACCTGAGAAGATCATCAGACAATTGTCTGGCCCAGGAAGAAGATATCAGCAAAGGCTGAGACGAGTGGATGGAGAAGATGGCGGCTAATGAGCCGTCAATGGCAATGTTGAGGACGGATGAAGATCCGTCGATGACATGGTCCTTCTGATGAGGACGAGGATAGTTTGGAACATTGGTAAGAGTGGTAATATTCTCTAGTATTCCGGAGATCAATGGTGGTCCTTCAAGCTGTGGAGACGAGAACATCCTTTCCAGTGTAATGGAAATGTCCCGTATGTCGAACCATTTGTTCCACTCGCATTCCGGATCTTTGATCTTGCCTCTTTTGATGATCCTCGGACATTTTTCAGCCAAATATACAGCATGTGATCCCCCATATGCTTCTCGTGGGTAATCTCCCATCTGAACAACGGGCCCTCTGTTGAAGTGGTTTGATAGAGTCCATGTGAGGGGCTTCCAATCCGCCTTGAACGGTCCTTTGAAGCCTAGGCCAAACCTACGGTTCGGCCTAATTTCCTTTGGCGGTTTGAGCATACCCTGTAATTGTGCGCCCAGACCTTTACCCTGTTGATAGCCGATGTTCCTCATAATCTCCCAACCTTTGGAGTGAAAAGGGAGACATGATGTTGCGGTTATCCTGGCCGGCTCCTTTGGTGCTAGTGGAACGTGAGATAGATCACGCATGTCCAGCAATGACAATATGGGCCGATGAGATGGCCACACAGAGGGCAGAGAGGTGTTGATAGCATCCACTGTGTGAAGGACAGGTGTACTGACCACTTTAATAATCCTCCCATTGTAAGGAAACTTCAGGCACTGATGGTTGGTGGAAGGCACAGCGTCCACGGCTTCGATGTAAGGGTGACCCAGTATAGCCTTGAATGTGGGGTCCATGTCGAGGACATGGAATTCCGTGGGAATTGACATGGGGCCTAGTTCTGCCTTCAGAATAATCATCCCCTGTGGCGGTCTTTTGCTATTGTCATAAGCCGTGACCGTGATCGAGGAAGGTCTTATTTGTTCCTCGTTGACCCCACACAACTGAAGGGTGTCCATGGAGATCACATTTATGGACGCACCTGTGTCCACAAGACACGGGTTTATGGATACCCCATTAATTTTTATTGAAATGCACAGTGCATATTTTCGAGCTTCCTTGGGAGCGAGCTCGTAGTTGTGGAACATGATGGCCGGTTGTGTGTCTGTTGGGGTCAGGACGGTCGAAATCTTCTCCACGGGGAGGTCCTCATTAACCATGACTTTTTGAAGGTATTCCATCAAGGCCGCCTGGTGGGATGTGGATCTTTGAAGTAGCTCCAGGATGGAGATCCGAGCAGGTGTCTTGTCCAAGTGTTTCAATAGATCATACTGTGTTCCAGGGATAGCTCTTTCTGGTTGTTCTCCATCATCCTTCTCTGGCTGAGATTGCTCAGGATTCTGACTATTGTGGGGGAAAACCCTGTGGAAAATCCTTCCACTCCGGAGCACCATTGCCTGCGGCTTTTGTACCTCTGTGGGGGTAGCAGTGGGTTTTAACAGAGATTTGAGGGGTAGTGGTGGAGGAATGGTTGATAAAGCAGGGGTGATGACGGGAGCAGGGATTCTGATGAGGGGTTTGTTAGGTGGAGGCATGGTGGAGGTAGAGGGGATATCGCGCGGATTATGAAGGATAAGGGGTCTGGAAGGCGGAGGTGGAGACGAAGTGGAAGTGGGTAGGGCTTGAAGTGGGCAATGATTTTGAGGTGGGTGATGGGTAATGAGTGGTTTTGAAGGCATTAGTGGTGATACGGCGGAGAAAGACGGGGTTATGTATGGTTGACGGATGATAAGGGGTTTAGAAGGCGTAGGGGTAAATGTGGTAGAGGTGGATGGTAAAGTGGGGGAGTGGGAGAAGATGAGAGGGTGTGAAGGCGTAGTGGAGAGTGTCGGTTGATAGGGGATCGGGGTACGGATGAGAGGGCGTAATGGTAGTGGAAATGGTGAAGGCGATACTGACGCGGGTTGATGAGAGAGAGGTGCTACCCGGGCAAGGCAAGGGTGTTGCGTGATGATAGGATTGGCGGTAGAAAGAATGGAGGTACTTTCCTGATGCCACACCTGCTCTCTCCCGACTTCCGGGAAGGAGGAGATGGGGTTAACCTGATGATTGGGCTGTTGGTGCTCCGGTAATGGATTCTGGATTATGCCCATGTCGGGCTATTGTTGTGGGGCTGTTGAGGCTGTTGTTGTTGTTGTGGTTGCTGCTGCTGCTGCTGTTGTAACTGCTGTTGTGGCCTATGAGGAGGTCTCCTAGCCTTAAGAGCGGCGACGTATCGTCTCATTTCATCCCAATCTATTTAATGTTCATCATTCATATCGTGGATGTAATCTTTGAAATGGAAGCAGTAATCTACTGTGTATCCTGGCTGCCTGTGGTAGACGCAGTATTTGGAGGTATCAACATTTGGGGGCCACACGGGCCTTTCTCTGGGTAGGGCGAGTTGGTTTGATGCCATGAGGGCATTAAAAATGTCTGCTAAGGTTTCTGGCAATGGTGGATAGTAGGCTCTCTTGGGACCGAGCGGCCTCCTTTGTTGCTGTTGGGGACCATAGTTCCCCGGGGGTGGAACTTGGTTGTACTGAAGCGGTGGTTGCTGTTGTTGAGGTTGTGGTTGTTGTTGTTGGGGTTGACATAATGGAGGCATATTATCCTGGGGTGGATTATTTTGGGACGGAGGACGAAGAGGGAAAGGACCTGGTTGGAGGGGAAGTCGGGGCATTTGTGGAGGCCTTGGGTTGACTGCATAGTTGGCACTGTTGACCGCACCCACTTGCTCATTTGTCACAACCCCTTCTGTGGCTCCGCCCGGGACACCAGCGCCTATTTTTCTGACCACTTTGGGCTTCGGCGACTCAAACATGTTCATAATGGGGGAGTCTTTTAACTGGGTTTGGATGTACCGGGCCCTTTCATAGAGTTCTTCCATTGTAGTAAGTTTATTCATGGCCAGGACGTGTCTGAACTGTGGGGTTGCATTAGACACAATCATCTTCACTTGTTCGGGCTCGGAGAGGGTATCCCTTATTCTTTCTGCCAGAGACGTCCATCTATCAGCATAGCGGACAAAATCTTCGTCGGGCTTCATCTTTTCGGCCATTAGGTCGGTAATGGAGAGTGAGGGACCGACCCTATCCCTATATTTCTGCAAGAACCTTCTCTGGACTATTTCAAAATTCTCGGTCTCGCGGGGCTCCAAAGAATAGAACCACTCTAGCGCGGGACCATCCAATGATCTCCGAAAGAGGTATGCCAGGGACCTCTGATCGTTTTGCCAATAGGAGGATTCATACATGAAATCCTTGAGGTGAATGAAGGGGTTGTCGGTACCATTGTATCTGCGGTACGTGGGCATTTCGGAGGGAGGAAGATGAATGACGGGAAGGATTGGCAAAGCAACCTCCGGGGTGACTTTCACGTCGACCATCCTTCTCAGATTTTGAAACTGCTCGTCCATGCGATTGAACCTATTGAGGAGCGATTGGGCGAGCTCCTCTGGAGGTGAAGGTGGCACTTGCCACTGGGGGAGAAACTGTCTCCCGGAGACTTGAGGGGGGAACCCGGAATGAGAGGGAGCTGTCGGGCCGTCGATAGTTGGCCCTGGCTGAAGCGGTGTGTGGGGAACAACGGGAGTTTGAGATTGTGACGGGAACTGGAATGAGGGTGGTTGTTGGCTCGCTTGTCCTTGAAGCGAGGGAGACTAGATGGCTTGCGCCAATGAAGGAGATGGAATGGCCTGCACGGACTCTTGGAGAGGTGCGATGGCCGGAGTTGATTCCTGGGGCGTGGGGGAAACAGATTTCCCCTTCAGAATGGCCTGGAAGGCCCGGAGCTGTTCAGAGGTAAGCTCCGTGTTGGTGAGGACGCCCAGTAAGGAAGAGATATCATGCGGTGGGGATGTGTCCCCGGCAATAACCTGCACCTCATGCGAGGGCTCATGAGAAGGACCCGAGTCCATAGCATAGACTCGCGGGTCGGGTGACAAACCACGACTAGGGTGGTTCTCCTCAAAAGACTCATGAGCCATGCTCACAGTTTTCCCAGAACGTAAAAACATACACTAGCAAGCAGGTAGCAGAGATTATCAAACAAGTGGATGCCTTTACGCCTTTTTGTGTTTTGATTTTGATGATTTTTTATGTTTTTAGCGAGATCCGAAGTTCACACAAAGTAGGGACCCTAGTTTATTTTTGTTTCACCGCCGTGTCAGCTAGGGTCTCTCGTCTCACCACGAATGAAATGACTAACTCCGGGGAACTTCAATGGTACAACCGGCCCAGTGAACGAAGAGGAGATTCTTCGATGTCGGGGACTTACGGAGGTCCCAGTGTAGGAGATTCTAGTCCGTTGAGAGGAATTCCCAAACGGAGAGTCCTTCCTTCACCGGGAAAGGGTGATCCTCAAAAAAATGAAGAAAGGATAGAAAAGAGGGATGGATGCATGCAATGAAATGCTGACAGAGATATGGAGTGGGAAAACAACAGAAATAACAGACATATAATAAACAAACAACCAATCAAAACTGACAGTGCTGCCGTGAGCACAACGGGGGCGCGCGCGGGCGCCAAGGTGGAGAGGCACGGATGGTGCCGAACTTACAAGGGTAGCCGAAAGGAAGCAGTAGAAGTCCCACCGTGATCGCCAATCTGTGAGCGACGTCACGCGGTTCGGGGTGCGAAGAGGACGCGGAGCGCGCGGGCTCCTCTTTTGTTTGCTGCAACACAGAAATAAGAGAAGAGAGAAGGGGCCACCACGGGAGATTGCTCCGGCGGGGCGAGCGGGATAAATGTAATATAGCAAGATATGGGGGTTAAACGGTCATAGCGGAAAGTGACTCGCCGCGACCTCGGGGGGACGGGAATGGTGTAGAAATTAAATAGCAAGAATTGAAACGGCCATTGGGGAAGTGACTCGCCGCGGCCTCGAGAATATGAGCAGATAAGAATATAACAGAATATAAGGAGAATATAAAGAGCGGAAATTTAAACGGCCATTGGGGAAGTGAATCGCCGCGGCCTCGAGAACATGAATAGATAAGAATATAATATATAAGAACGGGAATTTAAACGGCCATTGGGGAAGTGACTCGCCGCGGCCTCCTCGAGAATATGAATAGATAAGAATATAACATATAAGAACGGGAATTTAAACGGCCATTGGGGAAGTGACTCGCCGCGGCCTCGAGAATATGAGTATAATATAACAGAATATAAAGAGAATATAAGAACGGAAATTTAAACGGCCATTGGGGAAGTGACTCACCGCGGCCTCGAGAACAAGATGTGATCGCCAGGGGCCAAAAGACCCCAAAATAAAGAAAGTGATCGCGCCTACCTCAAGAGCGGGAGATGGCGGGTTGCTTCTTCCTCCCCCTTCGGCCGGCCGACGGAGAGGGCTTTCCTTGGTTACCCTTGCAAAATAGTAGACAATAAACGAACGGAATTAGAAAATGGCAGTGTAGTAACAATTCCTTGCAATAAAAGTAATGAGATTGTGACCTGACACACACCTGGTTGGTGTGGTTTTAAACCCCTCTCGGACTCGAGTAGGAGGAAAATGCGATGATGAATGCAAGAAGTGTGCAAGAGACGGCGCCCTTATGTAGGGAGATAGAGGATGCAACATGATGAATGTAAAGAACTATGGAGAAAAAGGGGAAGAAAAGGCTTATTGGAGGAGCCGAGGGTGAGATCCGGCGGAGCTCCGGCAGCGTAGGGACGACGTGGAAGCGCGGTGGATGAAGACGACCTTCCTCTCGTGAGCGTGGGCACCCGAGAAGCCGGCAGAACCTCCACCTACAAAAGACCCCACGGGTTAGAAGATGACTCCGGTAGCCTCTGGGCTCCGGCAGCCTATCGGATCTCTTAGAAAAACTCCCTAGAACTGAGGGGGTGGGCCTCTATTTATAGGGCTCCGGAGGATGGAGGCGTCCAAGACCCTGGACACCTCCATCAGGGCCGAACTAATATTTTATTCTATTTTTATTTATTTTTTTGGAATATTTTTGTGGAGGCGTCCAGGGCCCCGGACGCCTCCAACAGGTCCACCGAACACCACCGACGGTCGCACGCGGTTTGGCATAACGCGTGATTTTGTGAGCGGCGCCTCGTGATTCAGAAATGGGCGCGTCCAGCTGGCTGGACGTCTCCATAATTTAGATTTTTTCACACACGACAAACCGTCGCTCGGTGGGCGGCGCCCGTGAGGGAGTTGATGGAGGCGTCAAGGGGCCTGGACGCCTCCAAGAAAATATATTATTTTTATTTGATTTTTGTTTTGTCTTCTTATGCCAACTGGCATATATATTTTTTATATTCATTTTTATGGAGGCGTCCAGGGGCCTGGACGCCTCCATTAATATATTATTTTTTATTTTATTTTGTCTTTTTATGCCAACTGGCATATATATTTTTTTATATTTGTTTTTATGGAGGCATCCAGGGTCCTGGATGCCTCCATTAATATATTATTATTTATTTTGTTTTGGGCTTTGAAAAATAAATTAAAAGAATAGGGGTGTCCAGGGGCCTGGACGCCCCCATAAAGACCCACCCGGGTCCTCAGTTCAGGCGTTGGCGGCCGCCCGGCAGACACCCTTCCTGGTTCCGAAACCTCCTGATGCTTCTGACTGGTGTTGATGCCGTCCGAATGCCGTGACGAGACGATTTCGGATGCCGAAAAGGGCGGAAGAAGACTCAAGAAAAGGAAGCACTCAAGTGATTCAAAACGCGTAAGCCGTTGCGGGGCGTTGTATAGTAATATGAGACTTTCTCAGGAGACGTCAGGAATGGCGTGTCTACAACGGCCCCTCCAGACAGCACGTGGGCCCCACGGTCGTGAACACGCGTGTAGCCGAATCAACACCCGAAGCTGCCCGTCAACCCGAATTCGGTCCTCCCGGGCCCATTTGTATAGCCCTTTACCTCCCTGCGTGGAGTGGGCATGTTCCCATTGCTGTAATTACTGTGTGTTAAGTTTCCCGGGAGTACGAGTTTTCGGTCGGGTCCGTCTTCCCCACGCCGAGCACATGGAGGTATCGCATTCGCTCCCTTACTTGGCATTTTGCTTCATTTCATATATGCCTGTTTATGCCGCTGCTAGAGAGCATGATAGGGTAATTAGCTCACTTTCTATTTATATCACCGCTGCTGCGAGAGAGAGCGTTACCGTCCCGTGACCCGATCCAGGCACGAAAGAGAGAGCCGACCACCCTAGCTCTTGCCGGTTTCTCAACCGCGCATGTCCGACGCTTCCCTCGTCAAGGGACAGTCACGAGCTTGTCGTGTCCGTGGTCTCGTCCCGCATCAATTTGGTATCAGAGCCAAGTTTGAGTCTAGGGTGTTAAAAAGAAAAAAAAAGTGTCATTTACGTCTAGTCATTAGTCGGGTTAAGTCGAGTCTAGGATCATCATATTTCTAAAACAAAAAAAAAGAGTGTTTTAAATTGCATTTCATCCCGATAATTCGTTATATCAAAAGGTGTTGTCCGAACGTTAGGCTACGCCTATCGGGAAGGCCGCACACTTGCGCGAGTGACCCTCAGGTCGATTACCTCCGCCCCGTACCGGATATTGGTTTAAGTCTAGGCGCATCATTTCGCATTAGTGTGTTTGCTTTAGTCGGCGTCATCTAGTCGGTGTGTTTGCATGCCCACTCGTAGGGGTATTCAGTACTCACCCCCACCCCCACCTATGGCGGATCCCCGAGCCACTAGTCTCGATGCGTCAGCTGTGCTCGAAATGTTCCAAAATCTTATGGGATAAGTGCAAGGATTGCATACACGTCTTGATGGGTTTGACACGCAAATGGGTGATTTAAGTACCCGAATGGATAGGATGGAAGGAGTGAGTACCCGAGTGAACGGTCTAGGCTCCCGCCTAGAAGAGAGGATGAAAGCCGTAGAG